>CM032454.1:172070813-172368313 GCA_019049505.1 Pachyrhynchus sulphureomaculatus
GCGCGTCTGCGAGGAGCGAAAATGACATGGACAAATGACATGACAAAGGACCATCAAGAGGATGCGGCTGCATCAACAATGCGAGCACTTGTGTTTGTACGGTTTGCTACCCCGTGCTGCCAAATATTTTTTTCTATTTTTGGTTATGCTGATATGAAGTTTTGTGCGTATGTTTTGTTTCCACTTCATGATTTTGAGGCATATGTAATCTGACGAACACAACATTACACACTTTGTGTGTAATGTTGTGTGGAGAATTCGATGAAATTGTCAGAAAAATGGAAGCGGTTTTCAAAGCACTCTCTCAGATCCTCATTCAGTGTGTTCGAGATAATACCTAGTGGTAATTTTCACCGACTTCCACAGTATCATATCAATGTTTCAACCGAAGCTTTGATCTCTGATCTACTCGAAATTAAAGCCTCTTCACCAGCTTCGTTTATCTCTTCCACTTTTTTCTCCCTTAATTCTTCTTTTTCTCTTCTGCGACTAGATGCAGTCTGCTCGTGCAGCTGTCCGATTTTCTCTTCTTTCAATGGCTATGTCATATTTCACATCATCACTCAAGGGGATTCGCAAATCGTTTGTGCAAGAGGTCACATCCTCACATTTAAAAGCAATGATGTTACCTAGCGATTTTCCAATTTCCAACATTTTTTAGTGTTCCGTACGGAACACTTATAAGATCACTTCGGTGTCTGTCTGTCCGTCTGTCACACCCGATTTTCTCCGAAACTATTTGTCATAGAAAGTTGAAATTTGGTAATAATATAGGAATTGATGACCTCATTAGAGCCATGTAGTTTTGAAAGTTAAATTTTGACTTAAGGGGTTAGTTTTGGGGGGTGTAATTTTTTTACTAGGTAATCGAGTGTGGTGTCAAATGAAAGCTTGTGAAAACACGGGTAAAAAATATATATATAATGTAATACTTGCGCGCATTTTTCTTTGTATTATTTTTAAAAAATCGCGAAAAATAGCTGTCCACCCGCCTTATCTCGATGCTCCTAACACGGGATACAATTTCACAACCGCCTCAGTAGAGCTCCTCGTCTGACGATCGGTGTAACCAGATGCAACAATATTAAGTGCATCCATAGTGACTCGTAACCATCAAACGAAAGTAGAACCAAGGAAAACAAAACAGAATGCATTAATCTGCTCTCTGTCAGCCTGAATCTGGTGTATTGCCTGTGACTTCTAAAATATCTTCCTTCCGGCTTTCACAATATCATTAAAAATCTAATCTAAAAAAACATAGTTTTGGCTTATAGAGAAGAAAGTAAATAATGTTATATTTGTAATTAACACTTCCATCGCTAATGGAAATAGAGAAATTCTGCAACCTTTATTGTTATCGTTATTACAAGCATGCGCAATATAAACACGAAAGAATTTTGCAATTCTTAAAATAAGCACATCCTTATTGTGTGTCTTTATATTAACAAAGTGGAGAAGTGAACATAAATTCATCTGTTGTCTAGTTTCGTTTTTGTATTATTTTGTGATTGCTTTTCTTTTTTTAGTGTTCCCTACGTTCACTTATAAGATCACTTCGGTGTATGTCCGTCCGTGCGTCTGTCTGTTTGTCTGGCACACCCGATTTTCTCCGAAACGACACATAAAGTTGAAATTTGGCACTGATATGGGAATTGATGGCCTCATAAGAGCCGTGTAGTTTTGAAAGTTAAATTTTGACTTAAGGGGTTAGTTTTGGGGGGTGAAATCGAAAGTGAAAAAAAAATTACCAGGTCATGAAGTGGGGTGTCAAATGAAAGCTTGTAAAAACAAGAGTTCAAAAATAATATATATATATATATATATATATATATATATATATATATATATATATACATATATATATATATATATATATATACATATATATATATATATATATATATATATATATATATATATAAATCACTGCCCCTCCTCTTATCTCGAAAAGTACTGATCGAAAAATTTTGAAAAAATTCTGGAATATTCTCAACAGAGTGTAGATCGAACAAAAATTATCACGAGTGTATTGCCTTTAATAATCTATCTGGTATATAAAAAAATTAAAATTTCGAGGTCATCAGTTTTCAGTAAAGATCGGAAAAAAACTTTGGAGTGTGTTTTGGGAAGTCATTGATCATTTTATATCTCCGTAACAAGAGTTTTTATTTTAAAAGCAATCAACTTACGGAACACTAATTGCGCAAGTCCGATTTGCACTTGGCCGGTTATTTTATTTTAAAAATGAATTAACAAATCGAAATTGTGTTAAGAAGGCCCAAATGGGTTGGACCAAAATTTAATACGTGGTTTTAATCCTGCCTAAGAAAAATAAAATTATATCTTTACATCCCTTTGCCCGATTACAGGGAATTAAGGACTTTTTAAAAACAACTACACATTTGCCATTTACGATGACAAAAATTATTGAGTTGAGACAATTAAAAAATTTACTTGTACTTATCACTACAAATATGCAAAATATCTCAAAATTTAAACTTTCATACTATGTGGCAGCATCGTATTAAAATATAGCCGGCCAAGTGCAAGTCGGACTTGCGCAATTAGTGTTCCGTACGGTGATTGCTTTTAAAATAAAATCCTTACCTAGTCTAAGTTAGTTAGGCCCCTGAGATATATATCTCCAATATGCAGTTTCATGTTTTTTCTTAGTCAATAATCTATAAGAGTTATAGCATCTTAGCTACCTAATAGCCAATAAATCAATCTAGCTCAATCTAGAATCCAGTAATAAAAGTGTAAAACAAATATTTACTATCTAAATATGTGTTTAATATAAACAAATAAAATAAAATTATTTTCTTTCGGTATAGGAGCGACGCATGAGCAGTAATGTACTGAAAAATATATTAACAAATCTCCACCCTATTGTCAAGGAACATAGTTTTCATGGTTTTCTTTATACGAGATAAATTATCAAACGTAAAGCACTCGTGATAATTTTTGCACAATCTAACTTTATGAAGAATATTCCAGAATTTTTTCAAAATTTTTTGATAACTACTTTTCGAGATAGGGGAGGGGGACAGCAGTTTTAGCTATTTTTTTTTAAGTAATACAAAGAAAAGTGTGCGCAAGTTTTACATCATTCACAAGGTTTCATTTGACACCTCACTTGATAACCTGGTAAAATAAATTTTTTCACTTCCGATTTCACCCCCCAAAAGTAACCTCTTAAGTCAAAATTTAAATTTCAAAACTTCACGACTCTGATTGGTCCATCAATTCCTATATTTGTGCCAAATTTCAACTTTCTATGCCAAAGTAGTGTCGGAGGAAATCGGGTGGGATAGACGAAGAGACAGACAGACAGACATACCCCGAAGTGATCCCATAAGTGTTCTGTATCTAATACTAAAAAGCAAAATAAAATTAGGATAAATTTAAGGGATATTTTTTTAAATCACCACACGTCCCGCCGCACATTGGGGCGACGGCGTAAAAAATCGGATATTGGATGAAAAAATTAAAGATGCATTTTTTGAATATGGACGATTTTTTCCTTTAATATATATCATAAACCATACATAAATATGTTTATAACTAACTTAAAATTATCCATTGAAGTGTGACATTTTCGTCAATGTTGGAATTTCTGTAATTCGAGAAATTACATTCAAAATTATCTGTGGACAACATAACTACGAATATGAGTTAAACGCTTACTCGAACTTGTTTATTAGGATTCAAATAACAAATTAATCTTAGTTTAATGTCATTAGAGTGCTACAATATATTAATAAACATTTGACAAATTCGACACAAAAAATTATTCTTACTTCAATATTCAAAGATGTATAAAGTTGATGGCGCTTTCACCATCTGATAGGGCAAAGTCTCTAGAGCCCGGAGATATCCTATTTTTATCCCCCTTCGTCTCCTTTTGGTAAAAAAATGGACATTAAAGTTCCCCCGACTTGATCTAACGTTCTCCACTCAGCCTTTCTCTCTGGCAATATTCCAATGAAATGAAAAAAATGACGATATACTCCTCATTTCTTATGAAGTATACACTTCTAAAAAAAGGACAATTAAACTCTTGTTGCCTCTTTTCGGCAACGCGGCTTGACTACTTTGAAATTTCGATCTCAATGCGAGTGTTTGCTTACATCGCGCGCCATAGAGCGTCGTTGATCCTGGGTAACGCTAAGAGCAGATAATTAATATTCGAAATATTATTCGCTTCATGAGTGTATTTTGATGGGTTAATGTTCCGTTACATTTCGCAGGCGTAAGGCAATCGTAACACGGGACAATGATATTTGTTGCGTAAGCGCAACCAGTGTTTTTAATTTTAGCTATAGCTCGAAAATAAAAAAATGTACCAAAACGAAACAAAGGCATTTTAAAGCTAAATGTTGATACTTATACGTAGTATTAACGAAATTTATGAGAAAAATATTTGTGCCTGTGTTATGTCATGAAAATCCTTGAAACCGTCGTTTTTTGCAAATTTCCATCATTTTTCTCAAAATTACGACGCGGTAGCCAAATTTGGACAACGGATTTGTGTTCAGCAGGCAAAAATACATTAAAAATGACTATTCGCACTCATGTAATCGAAAAATTTTTCAATTTGTTGTCTAGTATTTTGAAATAATCATCTTTACGCTTTATCGCGCACGCGATAACAGTATATAGTATGATTTTTATTTCATATACTGAACATATATTAATCGTACATTTTGTGTATTAAGTTTGAAGTCATTCCAATAACAAATGTGGAAGTTATAAGCAAATGACCGAAAAATAACGCATTCGCCCCATTGTGCGCCGATGCATGCGAAACGGGAATGGTTGGCACCATCGTTATAAGTAGGTTTCTATCACTTTCTTCAATATTTCCGACTTACTACGAAAGCGCGATGATAACATATAAACTGAAATTAGCATACTTTGCAATGAACTACGAAACTTCTATAAACATACGTCTCATTTTCCATAATAGTATTTCAGTACATTTGTGTTAAAACTGAAGGTTTAGATTGGACAAATGCTTCTTTACTTTATCACACCCACATAAACCACTTCCAAAAACCTTTATGCAGATTAAAATAATATTATCTTAACACTACATAACAGTTATCACCATTACACCAAACACTTTATTTTTGCACTCGGCACGGGTTATGCTAACCATCATCAGGAGCGATTAATGAGCCGATCGTCAGTCATCGCTGATGCTACCAGGGTTAGAAAGATACGAGTGTTGTTGTTGTACCAAAATTCCAAAATCTCAACATAACCCTAACACTAATTGGTTTTTGTAATTTGGAGTATAATATTATTATATTTTTAGTACTAGGGCCGCCTTATAAGTTTTTACAAACGACCATTAGCATTGTTGTAAAATTTGACATTTGTTATTGTTACAACAGTGGCAGCTCGAAACAAAAACAGTTTTGTGAACAAATGAAAATTTCATGTGACGGTTTTCGTTGCTAGATTTTTACGATTTTAGTAAAGGCCTAATTCAACAACAAAGCCTCGAATCGTTTCATTCAACTTTTGGTAATGAATCACCATCAGAAAAGACTGTTTACAATTAGTTCGCAGAATGTCGTCATAGACGTGCTTCCGTCAGCCATGAATTTCGACCAAAATCAGTTGTTGTTCCAAAAAACATCGATACTGTGCAGAACATGATTGAAGACCGTGAGATAGAGGTACCCTTAGGCATATCGAAGACTGCAGTATATTTGATTTTGCATGAACATTGTGATGTGAAAAAATTTCTTCCCCATGCCGATGGATTCCGCATAATTTTACTGAAACTCAAAAACAGGCTTGTGTCAGTTGGTGTGAGGAAATGCTCAAAAAATTCGATCGAGGACATATAACATCGTATCCCAAATCTCAACGTAACTCTAACACTAATTGGTTTTTGTTAGTGTT
Organism: Pachyrhynchus sulphureomaculatus; assembly: GCA_019049505.1. Classification (NCBI taxonomy): domain Eukaryota; kingdom Metazoa; phylum Arthropoda; class Insecta; order Coleoptera; family Curculionidae; genus Pachyrhynchus; species Pachyrhynchus sulphureomaculatus. Next base: position 172,076,730 of record CM032454.1, read on the forward strand.
ATTTGGAATAAAAGATTATAATTTCAATTTTAGTGCGAGGGCCGCCTTATAAGTCTTTACAAACGACCACTAGATGGCTCTATTGAGATGTGACATTAGCATTGTTGTAAAATTTGACATTTGTTATTGTTAAAACAGTGGCAGCTTATAAATTGGCCGAGTATTTTGTTTACAGTGAGCGTTAAAAAAAAAAAACAGTTTTGTGAACAAATGAAAATTTCAAGTGACGGTTTTCGTTGCTAGATTTTTTACGATTTTAGTAAAGGCCTAACTCAACAACAAAGCCTCGAATCAATTCATTCAACTTTTGGTAATGAATCACCATCAGAAAAGACTGTTTACAATTAGTTCGCAGAATGACGAAATTTAGCTATATTCGTACAAGCCGGAAACTAAGCAACAATCAACTGTTTGGGTGTTTCAAAGTGAACCGAATCCAACAAAAGATCGCTTATTTCCTTGGTTATACTGGACATGTTGCAACTATTGCTTTAGAAGATCCAAGAACAGTTAATACTAAATAATATACAACAATTTTTTTGCCAGAAATCATTGATGAAATCAGGAAAACCAACCGAAAACGTCGCATCATTCTTCATCACGACAGTACCAGCTCGTCAAAGAATTGAATATTTGACTGAGAAAAACATCGAATTAATATCTCATTGTCCATATTCACCTGATTTATAGACTTCTTTTTGTTCCTGAATGTCAAAAAAAAAGCGTGGGCAGTGATTTTCATCACCTCAACAAGCTGTTGAATCCTTCCAAAATCATATTTTTAGGTACCAACTTCAGAGTGAAAAAAAATGTTTCGAGAATTGGTTTAAACGCATGGAAAAGTGTATAGATCTTAAAGGCGAATACGCCGCATCATTCTTCATCACGACAGTACCAGCTCGTCAAAGAATTGAATATTTGACTGAGAAAAACATCGAATTAATATCTCATTGTCCGTATTCATCTGATTTATAGCCTAACGACTTCTTTTTGTTCCTGAATGTAAAAAAAAGCGTGGACAGCGATTTTCATCACCTCAACAAGCTGTTGAATCCTTCCAACACCATGTTTTTAGGTACCAACTTCAGAGTGGAAAAAAATCTTTCGAATTGGTTTAAACGCATGCAAAAGTGTATAAATCTTAAAGGCGAATATTTTGAGAAACAATAAGACGATTTGTACTATTCTTTTCAATGTTTTTGTAAAAACTTAAATGGTAGCCCTCGTATCATAAGTAGAAAAAAAAAACAGTTTCTTATAACTTCGTTAATAAGGGAGATTTTTATCCTCAATAAAGTCATTCTAATACTGTGCAAGCTTCAAACTGCGGGTTCCAATTATATGCCATTGTTATCGTTTAAATTACAGCATTCATTGTAGTAAATAGAGGAACAATTCCCTCATTTTACGACTGCGCATGCTTCCAATAATTTATATTTGATTTCTTGCCTTTGATTTTGTGCACGCTCAAAATAACGATAACGGCAAAGGCGTGCCAAAATAGGCGTTGCAAAACCTCTCTAATAGAGACACTTTGCAACACTTATTATTGGTAGGCCACTTTCTTTATCTTTATTTGAAGCATGCGCTCACTGTTTGAAGCTTGCGCAGTAGTAAAAGGAAGAAATTAAATACAAAACGCTCAGCTGTTATCGTTATTTGAAGCATGCGCTCACCTTTTAGAGCTTGCATAGTATTGAAACAAAATAAGAGAAACATTTATTAAGGACTAGCCGGGCCCGCGGCTCCGCTCGCGTGGACTTGATTCACTACTATCGTCACTGCTTATTCCTTATGTTACCCAACGTAATAAAATATCTCCCATTATTTCCTCTTATCTCCCAATATTTCTCCTTATCTCCCATTATCTCTAAATAATTTCCTTTATCTAGGCTTATCTCTGCTCATCTCCCATTATTTCTCCTTATCTCCCATTATTTCTCCTTATCTCCCATTATCTCACCTTATTTCCCATTATCTAGGCTTATCTCGACTTATCTCGCAATATTTCTCCTTATCTCCCATTATTTCTCCTTATCTCCCATTATCTCACCATAACTCCCATTATCTAGACTTATCTCCCATTATTTCTCCTTAACTCCCATTATTTATACTTATTTCCCATTATCTCACCTTATCTCCCATTATCGAGGCTTATCTCGACTTATTTCCCATTATTTCTCCTTATCTCCCATTATCTCACCTTATCTCCCATTATCTAGGCTTATATCGAATTATGTAGAACATATGTATAAATTTATAAAAACACGTAAATCGGATAAGTGGTTCTCGAGTGATAAGCGCACTAACGGACAGACAGGCAGACAGAGAGACGTTACATTTTATATATATTATATTCTTTGCTACATGATATTTTTCCATATTTAATGCTTTAGGCAGTGTATTGCAAGAGAACGCGCTAGCGGCAAACTCCGACTTGATTCACTATTATCGTCACTGCCTTATGTCACCTAACGTAATAAAATATAGCCTATAACCTGGCCAGAGAACATACGTATGTTTAAAAAAGCACGTAAATCGGATAAGTGGTTCTCCAGTGATAAGCGTACTAACGGACAGACAGACAGACAGATATTTTATATATATTATAGATATAGATTATTATTATTATTACATAACCTAGCCAAAGAATATATGCATCAATTTAAAAAAAGACATGTAAATCGAATAAGTGGTTCTCGCGTGATAAACGCACTAATGGACAGACTGACCGACATAGAGACATTGCATTTTATATATATTATAGATATTCTCTGCTACATAATATTGTTCCATATTTAATGGTTTAGACTGTGTATTGCAAGAGAACGCGCTAGCGGCAAACTTTTTTTAGGTTTCATTCACGATTATCGTCACTGCTCATTCCTTATGCTACCTATCGTAATAAAATATAACCTATAACTTGGCCGGAGAACATATGTATGTTCGTACGAAAATCGGATAAGTGGTTTTCCAGTGATAAGCGCACTAACGGACAGACAGACAGAGATACGTTGCATTTTATATATATTATAGATGTGATAAAATATATAAATCTATAACCTGGTCAGAGAACATATGTATGAATTTAAAAAATCACGTAAATCGGATAAGTGGTTCTCGAGGGATAAGCGCACTAACGGACAGACAGACAGAGAGACGTTGCATTTTATATATATTATAAATAAAGATTATTATTATTAATATTAAGTTGGGAATGTGGAATCTTTGGCACAATGACACTACTCAGTATATATCACCACTACACCAAACACTTTATTTTTGCACTCGACGCGCGTTTCGCTAACCATGTTAGCTTCATCAGGAGCGATGATTGAGTCAATCATCGCTCCTGATGAAGCTAACATGGTTAGCGAAACGCGCGTCGAGTGCAAAAATAAAGTGTTTGGTGTAGTGGTGATATATACTGAGTAGTATTATTAATATTATTATATAACCTGGCCAAAGAATATATGTATGAATTGAAAAAGACAGGTAAATCGGATAAGTGGTTCTCGCGTGATAAACGCACTAATGGACAGACAAACAGACAGAGAAACATTGCATTTTATATATATTATAGATTATAGATATTCTCTGCTACATAATATTGTTCCATATTTAATGGTTTAGGCTGAGTATTGCAAAGGAATGCGCTAGCGGCAGACTTTTTTCCGAATTCATTCACTATTTTACGTCACTGCTCATTCCTTATGCTACCTATCGTAATAAAATATAGCCTATAACCTGGCCAGAAAACATATGTATGTTTTAAAAAAAAAGTACGTAAATCGGATAAGTGGTTCTCCAGTGATAAGCGCACTAACGGACAGACAGACAGACAGACAGACAGACAGGCAGACAGAGAGACGTTGCATTTTATATATATTATAGATAATGATTTCCTTTATTTAGGAGCTTATAAGAGAGGTGCTTAACCATGAAATGAATAAAAAGAAATCCCCTAGGTTTATAGAAGATGAATACTAACCTAACCTTGCAATTCCTTCGCGTTAATACTGCGCATGGTTGAGATAACGATAATGACAAAGACATGTGAAAAATAAGTGTTGCAAAATCTCTCTATTATTTTAAAAGAGAGCAAGTTAACTTTTCTATTATTTTTTATTGATAAAAGGAACTGTTTTAACCTTTTTTTAATAAAATATATAAAATTCAGTGTTTATGTTACTTTGAGAGTTAAAACGTGTTGTGTAAATAACTCGAACAGTTTTTTTTTCAAATCTAAAACATTTATGTTTAATGCCACTCGCTTTATTTAACATTAATTATATTTACATATAACAAGTTTTTAGATTTTTGTGTTTCAGTAATAAGTTGTTAATTGGATCCTTATTAGGAGTGATATTTATAAAACAATCATAAAATGACTGGTAGGATAACAGGTTTTACTGGATATTGTATCTAAGTAATTTAGATTATACTATAATTACATTATTATATTTAATAACGCATAACTATTAATATAATCCTACGTAGGAAGTAATCGAAATACAACATTTTTAAAAAGTTCTATAACAAATTCACGAATTAGACGAAATTAATCTATTATTGAACAGGTTAATAATTTTAAATACCCGGGAACAATGATAACAAGCTACGGAAACTTAAACAGGGAAGTAAAACAGCAATCTATGAAGGCATCATTAATAGCAGGTTGCTGAAAGGATATAGTCTGGAAAAATTAATACCTCACAATGGAAAGCAAAACAAGGATATACAAGACAACAGCGAGACCGATCCACACATATACTGTAGAAACAAGAGCTGACACGTGTAAAACAGCATAAACGATGAGGACAACAGAAATGAAGATGATTAGAGACATACGTGGAAAACTATCCACGACAAAATCTGCAGCAAAGATCTACAAAAACTATGTAAGATCCAAGAAATATCCAAAAGGACCAGAGCCAGAGGAAATCAACAGAATAAACACGTAGATCCGATTGATGACAATAAACTGGTAAAAAGGTGTAAAGAATGCTAGACGTCCACATCGGAGGAGACCTAATGGTGGTAAAACATGACACACCATATAAGAAAGAAGAAGAAGAATCTATTTGTAGAAATTTCTATACCGAACTACATAATTTTTACAAAAATTTAAAATTTTCTATTTGTAAAGATGAAATACTGAGTTTCTATAAAGCTCAAGATGCAACACAATCAGACTATATAGTGTTTTTTTTTTAATTCTAGAACTCTCCGTATGGAAATCAGTCCAAATGCACAACTTTTGGTTTTTGTAAAGTTTCTCATATAAAAGGCATGCTCGTGTTCGACGAATGGCTCCATAGCAGCGACATTTCCAGGGATCAGGGTTACGCTTCGTGCTCCTTCCTTACTCCTCTCGCTCGTTTGAACAATAAACCAAATAAGTTTGAACTTATTTCTAGAAGACCCTGTATTTTGAATGTAAAATATTATTTATTGTAACGGTTAAGTAGTTTTCTACGCCTTCAAACTATTTTCGGTTCTCTACCGCTAAAAAAATATATGCGAGATTATCCTGTTATTAATCTAGATGTTTTAAAACTATTTCATTTGTATCGATCAATAACTATAATTATCAGCTTTCTCTGTTTCTAATCATTAAAAACGATTCTACGTAGTTTGTGAGATCATTTTATACTTTTACAAAAACATTTAACCCATAAGTAAATAGCGTTTAGCTACAGTAGCATAGTTTTTGGAAAATAATATTTACGACTGTAAAACAAGTAATTTCTATATAAAAGTCCCATTTATTGAATGAATAATGTGACAAGTACGAGTCGGACTTGCGCAATTAGTGTTCCGTACGTTGATTGCTTTTAAAATAAAAATTTTTGTTACGGTGGTATAAAATGATCCAGGACTTCACAAAACACACCCTAACTTTGAAATTTTTGTTTTTTTTATATACCAAATAAATTACACAGGTATACAAAATAAAAAAATGTCTCTTTTAAGTGAGACACATGTTTTCTTAAGTATTTTTTTATGCTGAATCCAAAAAAAATCATAGAAAAAGACATTCACTGTGAAGTTGAATGACTTCACAAAACACACCCTAAATGAGTTTTCAACAAAGTTTTTTTCGACCTTTACTGAAAACTGATGATCTTGAATACCAAATAAATTATCAAAGGTAATGCACTCGTGATAATTTTTGTTCAATCTACACCCTGTGGCGAATATTCCAGAATTTTTTCAAAATTTTTTGGTCAGTACTTTTCGAGATAAGGGGGGAGGGACAGCGATTTTTTGCGATTTTTTAAAAATTTTTCCCTTCCGATTTCACCCCCGAAACTAACCCCTTAAGTCAAAATTTAACTTTCAAAACTACACGGCTCTGATGGGGCCATCAAAACTATACTTGTGCCAAATTTCAACTTTCTATGTCAAATAATTTCGGAGAAAATCGGGTGTGACAGACGGATAGACACCGAAATGATCTTATAAGTGTTCCGTACGAAACATTAAAAATATCCAGGCTGTTGTATTAAAAGGAAATTAATTAACACTTTTTATATGTTTGCCTAATCTTTTTAAAATATCGAAACTTTTTTCGGAATACAAAAAAAGAAAAACCGGCGGGCACGGGCCTTCTTCTTAATAAGAGAAACATATTTCAGAAACACTTCCGATAAAACATTGCTATATACTATACTAACATATGGACATACGACAGATGTTTAGATTTATATGTTACATTAACGTATTATCAATCTTTAAAAAGCAAAATGGATTCATCTATGAATTTCACCTAATTTATTCTTTTTTTTTCGTTGTTCAACAGCTGTTTAAAAGTGATGTTAAAAGCGAAACAGAGAAACTGAAGACTGATTAATTGCAATTTTGATTCTGGACAATAAATCTTCATTGATGAGTAAATTCTACATCAGATATCGGTGACGACACCTATTTAGTATAATTCTGCTATAGAAGAAAATAATGAAGTTTGCTTAGACAGATAGAAATTTAAGTTATATTTCTACATGATGTGTTATCTCTCATGTATAACTGTAAACTGTTAATAAATAAATAAAGAATCATATATATATATATATATATATATATATATATATATATATATATATATATATATATATATATATATATATATATATATATATATATATATATATATATATATATATATATATATATATATATATATATATATATATATGTTATATATATATATATATATATATATATATATATATATATATATATATATATATATATATATATATATATATATATATATATATAAATATCTATATATATATATATATATATATATATATATATATATATATATATATAAATATCTATATATATATATATATATATATATATATATATATATATAAATATATATCGAGTGCTGGTAGGTCAGCTCATATCTCACCAGAATATGTAAATATGACCTTGGTAAAAAATCGTTAGATTTCGAGATGTAGATACTTTTAGGAATTTCGTGAAAAGCTACACCTTGGATTATTTTAATCGAGGGCCACAACTACGAATTTCCGTATTCTAAGATTCTAGTTATGGTTACTTGATCCTGAATAACCCACATTTGAAAATAAAACTAATTGAGCTAGGCCTCTGGAGAAAAAAAAAACACATTTTTTGCAAGTATCAGAGTAAAAATATTTAATTAGCTAACTCAATATCTTGAAATCTAATGATTTTTCACACATATTTACATATTCTGGTGAGTTATGAGTTGGCCTATCAGCCCTCGAAGGGAATAAGTTGGTTTTTGGAACACCCGGTATATATATATATATATATATATATATATATATATATATATATATATATATATATATAAAATCTTAGTTGGGGAACTCGGCAAAAAGGGCGTGATAAGAGATTACACAATTTTCATTAAGCCAATATTTCGGTCCTAGATTGGGACCCTCTTCAGGGCAGAAATGAAAAGTGCAAAGATTTCGTTAGCCTGAATGGCCGTAGGTAGCTTATACATAAAAAAGTTTGTTAATCCATAAAATATACAAAATACACACTATAACACTGTAGACAAAATTATAAAAACCAAATTTAAAACATAGATGTAATGGAGAGCCTTGGATGTTGAAAACATTGTTAATTATTTCACCCGTAACCACCACACATGGCCACCGCCATATAGGAAGGGGTTTAATTAACAATGTTTTCAACATCCAAGGTTCTCCATTACATCCATGTTTTAAATTTGGTTTTTATAATTTTGTCTACAGTGTTATAGTGTGTATTTTATATATTTTATGGATTAACCAACTTTTTTATGTATAAGCTACCTACGGCCATTCAGGCTAACGAAATCTTTGCACTTCTCATTTTTGCCCTAGGACCAAAATATTGGCTTAATGAAAATTGTGTGATCTCTTATCACGCCCTTTTTGCCGAGTTCCCCAACTAAGATTTTATTTTTATGAATTTTGGTAGATACGGCAATCTTTTGCTTTCTTTCTTTATTCCATATATTCTATATATATATATATATATATATATATATATATATATATATATATATATATATATATATATATATAAAGCTTATATAAATAATACACATACAATCTAGAATTTTGAAAAGGATCTGTAAAATTTCAGTTTGCTTATCCTTAACAGGTCATTCACTCGGCACTGATCAGTTTCCCTTTAAACGTCACCATTTTTAATAAACCTAGATAACAAACCAATGCTAAACAATTTTATAATGTCATTTTTTTTTAGCTGGGCGAGGTGGTCGAAAGCTTGACGAAGTTAGAGATAAATACCAAAAAGCCTGTAGGAAACTTCACCTTACTCACAACGAATACGTTTTACTTTTGGCCGAAGCTGTCGAATTCGAAAAAGACTTTAGAACAGTACTTCTTCCTGGAATATTAGAACACCAGCAGTCTCTACAAGAGGCATTTGTGTTGAGTTGGTAGGTATCGCCTAGTTCATGTACTTTTTTTAAACGAACCAATGTTGTCTGCCTTGCCTTGTCCCGGAAATAATTAAAAATGTGAGGTAGTGACAATTGTGTCATTTCCCTGACAACCTTGTAGTTGCCTAATAGAGCTCAATAATATATGTTTTATTATTTTGTTAGTTATATTTTCATTTATTATTAATAATAAATGCTGATCGGAGATATGTTTCGTTGCATCACCCCCATAATCGAGAATCCACATTAATTTCTTCATGTCATGGGTTTAGGCATCGTCAGTGGATAAGCCAGCCCAAGAGCACTATTTCACTGTTACGTCTGTTCGTGGGTTTTTACAATATAGTACGCACACGTTAAGGATGTGTAAATCATACAATGATGTAAATGAGAGGAAATAATATTGCCTGGGGCGCACCGAAGCCAATTAACATACAAGAAAATATACACAATTATAAGAGAATAAAAAAAATGCTCAGGGCTGCTGAAACCCAACCCTATGATTTCAGAGGTTAGGGGAAAAATGCTCTGAAACTGTAAAAACATAAATTAATGATCGGGGTTAAAGACTTTTCGCAAACAAGAAGTGTTTCATAGAAAGAAATGTTTCTAAGAGGGCGCTTTTTTTACATCCATAGAGACGGGCTTAGGGGCATATGCTCCCTAGCTTCACTTTGGCTACCGCCACTGGTACCCAATTTAGTTTCTATCAGTACTATCTAATTTATATTTAATAAAAAAAGGCCGATTAGTATCTAAGGTATTTTTTTGTAGCCTAATATAAAATAATATATTTAAAAGAAAAAAGAAATATACACGCTACAACTTGTGTATAAAACTGTTTTTTTTTTGTAACTTCGTAGCAATATAGCTTCGTATGAAGGTATTTATACAAAATATAGAATTAATTTTTCGGTAAAATATCGCTTTATTGTAAAATAATTGTTACAAATTAACTATTCAAAGTATTGTCTATCGCTAGCCACTAGTTTCTCCCATTTGAATGCCACGTTGAAAGAACAACTCATCTTTTGAGGCTATCCACGAATTGACCCATTTTTTGGTATCCTGATAAAAATAGTTTCGTTGGGTTGGAGCAACGCATAACACACACAGCTTATCTCACCAGATACACAGCATTAGCTTAGAGCCATGAATATTCGACTTTAGCGAGGATGTTGATGATTCATTGGGCTTCACCCATGATTTTTTGCGCTTTGGATTATCGTAGCGTATGCATTTTTCATAACCAGTTACGATACGATGCAAAAAAACCTTTCCGATTGTGTCATTAAAGCGGTTGTTCACAACGTCTCTAGGCTTCAATTTGTACGGCACCCAATTTCCTTGCTTTTGAATCATTCTCAGTGCATGTAAGCGCTTGGAAATAGTTCTACGACGAATTCCTAATAGTTCTACAAGTTCTTTTTCCATTTAGCACGGGTCTTCATCGAGTAATGCCTCAAATTTTTGATCTTTAAACTTTTTCGGCTGGCCTGTATTCCGTGTCGAAATCACGACTTTTTAAGCATCGAAACCAATACTCACATGTTTTTATCGATGGAATATAATTACCATAGGTTTCCGACAGCGATCGCCGACTTTCAGCAGCGCTTTTTTTCGAATTAAACAAGAAAAGTAACGCTTCTCGCAAATGGTGTTTTGGTGGCATGTAATTCGACATATTCCATGCTCAAAAAAATGTGTTGTGCCGAAGTGTACTTCGGCAAAATAACATATACTAAAAATTAAAGTCTAATGACGGTGCTTCACCATGAATATAGCAACAGTATGCCCCGATGCGATATAATACAAGTTACATACCCCAAAAATATCTCAAAATTTATTCACACTCCTTATAGAATATTTCCGTTTTAGGAGTCATCTGAAAAAAAAATGAGACAAAATCCCTTGCTAAGAAAAATGTAAACACCTTTTTTGTACGAAAAAACACCACATATTATTCACACATCATATTACTTAGAGAAAGAATAATCTGATATATTTTATTGAAATTATAAATTTTAATAAGACCAGTAAACTTTTTCTCTCATTTTTCTTCTGTTAAAAATAGTGTTCCATTTGAACTAATGTAATCTATGCAAACCATGTATTATAAACGATAGACATTTGAAATGTGACTGGCATATTTATGTGGCTTTTAAATCTTTTAATAATATTTATGGATTAAAATTAAGGGGCAAAGCCCGGCCACGCCAGGTTTCAGGGGCGGTACAAGATGGATTCAAAGGACGTTTGTTTTAGAAAAGAAAGAAAACACTAGTGATTTTTTTGTTTACTTTTTACAATTGGATTTGATTGACAATAAATATTATAGCCTGTCCCAAAATATAAGATCCTGATTTTTGCCATTTTAAGTGGGCAATATAAAAATTCTGACCTTTTGTTTATGATAGGTTGCAGAGATGGAGAATATTATTCATTGATGCAAATAAATAAATTTATAAGTGTTTTTGGAGATGTTTATTTATAGATGCATGTAAAAACAAATGGATAAGAAGTACAAATATACAGTTTTAATGAATGGGGTTTACAAGAGGGGACATATTGTATAAATAAAAATATATTTGTGTGTCCCATTTTCTCAGCCGTACTATTACAAACATATTTCTTTTTCAATTTATAGTCTTTCAAAACTTCCAAAGGATCACTTTTTTATAACTAAAGTCAAAATAAATGTCATTTTCTAACATATATTCCTGTATTTCCGATTTGGTGTCGGCTGCATTAGGAACCTTATTTAGTAGGCGACTATGGTAACTTGCATTGTCCATAACTATAACACTCTGTTCGGGAACATTTAGCAAAAGAGAATTTTGAAATTAATTTTCAAAAAGTTCTGCGGTTGGGTCTTCGTGATAGTCCAAATTAGAATCTTTTAGTTTTTTTGCAGATAATAGTAGACAATTTGAAACCCAGCCCTTTTCAGATCCAGCATGCAAAATGGTTATTCGTTTCCCTTTATTTGAAGGTGCGTTAGTTTGACATTTTGTACTGCTGTTAACCCACCCTTTTTGCACAGTGTCATGGGTATCGAATTATGTTTCGTCAAGGTAAATTATTGGCGAATTCTCTGATCGATACGTTTTAATTTCTTGTAAATAAGTATGTCGCAAGATTCGTAATCTTTGTGACTCCATTACTACTTGCGTTTTGTTGATTTTTCGGAACGTGAATCCCATTCTTAAGAGAATTCTGTGAAGTGTTGATCGGCCCCAATGTATATTGGTCCCGTCCTGCAGCAGTCTTAATTTTATTTTGTCTAGTGTCGGCACCAACTGCTCTTCATACATAGAATACATTTTTCTCCTGATGGCGCCTTTTTCATAATCGTATACATGATGCATTTGAAAATCTTTCCGTTTTTTCCTTTTCTTGAATCATGGTTTTCCTACAATACCCTTAATCGTAGAAATTGGGGTTTTTGTTAGTTCACTGGTTTCTTGCAAAGCACTTTGTTTATTCAAATTTCTTTTTACTAAACTGTCGTAAACATTTTTCACTATTTGTTTAGCGTCAAGTGATAAATGTTTTCTCTCGCGATAGCCACTATTGCAATTTTCCCACAGACGTCACATAATTAAAATAGAAACGTTACGTTGTAAGTTGTAAGTAAAACTGAAAATAAAAATAATAAAAAGTATTTTTCTAATCTTAATGGATACTTAAAGGGCTCCAAACCGAGTTGCCAGGTTATAAATATATAGGTAAAAATAGATCCAATATGATTGCAGGTGCAAGTGAAGGCGGTATACAAAGCAGGTAAAATAAAAATACGTTTATCGTAATACCTGGCAACTATGCACAAAACCTTAATAGGGTCGTTTATTGCCCCATTGAAAAAGCAAAAAGGCAGGATTTGATATCTTGGGATTTACTTTAAAACAGTTTTTAAAGTTTTGATTGATAAATTTGTGGCCTCCATCATAGACCGCTTCAGATATAAAAATCAAATATTATTTAAACAAAAACGAAAATAATAATCCCTGCTGTATTTAAGAGGGTACCAAGTCTAACGGAATAAAAAAGAAATACTGGACGCTAGTTACAAGGAACCCCAGATAATAAAGAGAATTGAAGTTATGGTTAGATGACGTTGTGTCCCAATCCGGTAGAGTTGAGCTATAATAAAAGGTGGACAAAAACTCAAGACGGAGCAGCAACTTAGCCAATATCTTCACTAGTGTTAAAAAGGGAAGAACTGTGGGTGAAGAGGAGTATTAGGAGGATTTCTCCGGGCCTAGTCTTTCCAAGAGGCACCGTCTTTCCGAGAAGGGTCCGTGTTGTCTTCACCTCCTTAGTCATAGATTTTTTTGTTTTATGGTTATGGAGAATGGGTTGACCTGCAAAAGTTCATATTAATAGAGGGTTGTTTTCTTCAATTTGCTCCACCTTTTGGGTCATCGATTTTTGAAGCAGTAAATTATAAGAGATTGTTTTTGCCTTTGGAAATATTCCTTTTCCGGTCATTGATTTTTTTGACAGTGCTAAAACATTTGGTTATCCTAACAGAGTTTTTTTTTCAAACCTAACAACGTTTACCGGAGGTTAGTTTAAAATAATCAAATTTAACCTACAAAAATAAGCCTAAAATAGGTTTATTCCGCGTCATATGTATTTTTTATATGTTAGTAACATTCTCAACATATTTTTTGTATTTTGTAGGAAACAAATTCTTCATGACGTAGCAAGTAATTCTGATCAGACCTCAGAGAAATTTCGAGAGATTCAGAAGAGGATAGAAACAAATATAGAATCTATAAAGCCTTCTGACGAGTACAAAGATTTTACTGAAAAATACAAGTAAGTAAACAATATACAGATGTGCATACAGGCTTAGTCAAAACAATATTTTTATCAGTTCAAACGCTGAGCGTATATTATTGACTTTCCACACAGGTTAGTGTTTCCAGTGAGATCTACTTGTACGTTCATTTTGACCATGAAAACGCTCACGTGCTTCAAGGTCAGTTGTTTTAAAATGTTACTGCTCTAGCCTATAACTTCGTAGTTAAGAAGTATTGTTAATCTATGCTTGGTTACCGACAGTCAATTAAAAAGTCGCATAATAAAAACAAAAACAATACTATTACCAGTCAATCATCTGTATTTAAAATACTACTTGTTTTTATTATTTCAAGGTTACCACCATTTTTTCTTACTCTCTCTTTTTTAGATTAACGATCTTCCCCACTGAAATTTATTTCTAGCCAAATTTTAATTATTTATATTTTAATTGGAGTTGCTTTTTGGAATATCAGTCGATTTTCACTTCAATGGCATCAAAAGAAAACTCTCTTGACCATCTGCACTTATACCTCTTGTTTTTCTTAAATAATATTCAGCTTGCTCTTACGTTTGCAAAATTGGTTTTTCCGACAACATTATTTAATTTTCTTATGGACTTTATTTAAAAGACATGTGTTTATTTTAGCGACATACATTTTTACATTGTAAGAGTATAGCATCGGTTTTCTATTCATCGGTTGATTTTCAAGGTTTAAACTGAGAACGTCACCTTTTGAATTCATGTGGTAATCGACCCACCAATCGTAATAAATAGCTTCAGATTCCCTGAAAAGTGGTAGCTGGTAATTCTGACGAACAATGGTAAATGATAACAATAACTAGCAAACGGTGAAGCTAATGTAACGACGGTCAACGGTAATAGATGAAACGGTCTCACTCACCAATAACGGTAAACGGAAAGTATGTGACGACGGTAGAGGGTGAACTTTACTGATGATGGTTAATATTAATAGTATATAACTCTAACGTCAGCAGGAAGCTCTAAAGGACGGACAGCAGATGGAAACTGAAGACGGCCATGCGGCTTATGAGGCCGACATCAGGATCAGGAGGAAACTGAGTGTGTTCGAATGGAAGCCTTGACTAGAACAGCTTCCCTCTGCTTTCTCTGGTTGATCTCTGACTTAGTTATTGGTCTGTTCTGGGCCACTGGCAGTCGGCGGCCGACTATTCCGCTGGGCAAGCGACCGTTAGTATGAAACCGGTGCGAGGTAACGGTTGGTAAAATTAAAAGGTTGATTTATCGAGTTTTCGAAATTATCACAAAGATTGCCATCTGTAAGCTTTAAAGCTACCTGTGAAATCAAGAACGAACATTTTGCGATGTAGATTAGAAAAGTTAGAACCAACACGCTTACTGCTTCAAATTACAACAAATGATGATTTCCTGGTGAGCGCTGTTAGCAACAAGTCTAGAAACTACAGATGTTCACATTTATAACCTAAAACAGATCACGTGCGCCTGTGTAAATTATCTTTTGCTCATAGAGAAACAATCGAACTCACAAGATGTGTGTTAGAAGTGACCATTTTTTTTAGGACTACCCCAACTGAACCTGTCAAATTCACTTTCGATGAAAGTTTAGTAGAAGACTCAGCAGGCAAACTTCTTCCGAACCAATTAACAGTTGACAATTTAACTGTAGAATGGCTTAGAAATAAACTGACTGAATTAGAAAGTAGTATAAAAGAAAATCAAGAAAAACGGACTGCTCTAACGAATGGACATAATAGCGATACTTTAGTTAATGGAAAAACTACTCCTAATGAAATTAATAATAGGTAAGTATGTAGATATTACATTCATTTTTTTTTTTTTTTTTTTTTTTTCCCTTTTTCCTGCTTAAATAGTTCGTTCACACTATTTAAGCAGGCCTAATTGAGTGGTGTGGCGCTGTTTTAATAATATTTTAGTTTCTAATTATTTGATTTTTAATATATTTGTTTCGTATCTTGAACAGCTTTGCTGTTACTTAGCAAGGTATGAATGTGATTATTAATCTAAGGGTTGTCAAAAAAGTATCGAGCATTTCTCTCATTAGATAGCTTTGGTGTAATATATCTGAGGTAATATAAGTCGCATCGATTGTACTTAGCAATCAGCTAAAAGCTGACATTTGACAGTACTAGATGTGCAAAAACTGTTGGAAGTTGTTTATTCAGACTTAATTTAGAGCGCTTTAAAGATGAGTGAAATTTCTGCAAGAGTTCGCTACATTTTACAATTTTGTTTTGGTAAAGACACAAATGCTGCGCGGGCCTATGAAGAAATTTCTGCTGTTTATGGTCAACATGCGTTATCAAAAGCAACAGCAAAAAGAAGATTCGGTCGCTTTTTTTCTAGAAATTTCAATGTGAAAGATGCTTCACGCATTAGTTGGAGCAATCACAGAAAAAGTTGATAGAATTTTGGCAAAAGTTGAGGAAGATTCGTATGTAAGTAGCCATGTTATCACCAAGGCACTAAACATCGATCGCCAAACAGTATTAAACCATTTGGAACAAGCTGGCCACAAAAAGAAGCTCAATGCCACATGTTTTGAAGCTAACAAATTTACTCGGTCGAATTTCCATCTGCGAATCTCTATAGAAACGTAACGAAATCGAGTCATTTCTGAACAGGTTGAGCAAATGATCGAAAAAAAAACTGTCAGAACTGATCAACAGAATGGGTGTCGTCTTCCACGATAATGCCAGACTACACACATCTTTGATGACTTGGCAAAAATTGAGAGAGCTTGGCTGGCGAATTTTTAACGCCTCCATCGTATTGTCCGGACCTTGCACCGTCAGACGACCATTTGTTTGCGTCTCGACAGAAGTCCCTGAATGGTGTTAAGTTAGTTTGAAAAAAGGTCTGTGAAAACCATTCGCCACAGTTTTTTGTCCAGAAACTATAGAAGTTCTATAGTAAAGGAAAAATGGCCGAAGACCATCGAACAAAAAGGCATATATTTGATTTAATAAAGTTCTTTGAAAATATAAAAAACAATGGTCTCAATTTTGACTTTAAAAGGCGCAATACTTTTTTGACAACCTAATATATTACGTTGGGAATTTGGAATCATTGGCACAATGACACTACTCAGTAGATTTCACCACTAAACCAAACACTTTATTGTTCTACTCGACGTGCATTGCGTTGCATCAGGGGTGATGATTTAAGTCAAATTTCGCTCCTGATGAAGTTAACATGATTAGCGAAACGCGCGTCTAGAACAAAAATAAAGTGTTTGGTGTAGTTGTGATATATACTGAGTAGAACCTAATATATTTTTTGGGCTTTTTACACTGGGGGTTTCAGTTAAAAATAACAGCCCATTTTGTAATATTTTATCAAATATCAGCTAAATAATGCAAGAGACTAAAAGTTGGATCAAAACACTTTTTTTTTGCAAAATTCGACTTTATTCATCAACATAGTCTCCTTCAAGAGCGATACAATCAGGTCAACGCTTTTCTAACATTTCTATACCTTTCTTGTAGAAGGATTTGCCTTTGCCTTCAAAATAGGCCTCTTCATTGGAGCCAAATCTTTTTCCCGCGAGCATTTTTTTATGGTCTGCGAATAGATAATACTCGCTGTGTGCCAAATCTGGAGAATAGGGTGGATGAGGAAACAATTCGAACTTCAATTCATGCAATTTTGCCATCGTAACCATTCACTTGTAACACGGTGCATTGTCTTGATGAAAGAGTACTTTTTTCTTGTTCATTTGGCGGCCAGTTCTTTGCGATTTCTGCCTTCAAACGCAGCAATAACTTTATGTAATATTCGCTATTGAGTTATTTTTCCAGGGAAAGAGGCCCCGTAACACTTATCAAGCCATTGCTTTACTTGAACGGTATTTTTTCCCATCAAAAAACAGTGTTTAATCAACACACGAAATTCGTCTTTTTCCATTGTTTTGAAAATATCAAAAGAAGCGTCACTAAAACCACTGTAACTTGTAAACTCATCGTCGAAATATCATAAAGTTTTGACACGTATCGTTTGAAGGTTGGTACTTCCTAAATAATTTTTTAAAAAGGGCGACGTCTATGTGTCAGACCAAAAACTTTTCAGCCTACGTGTTAGAAAAAAATTCTATATTGTTTGCTATACTGTTTAAAATAATTAATAAATATTTAATTATGTCATTATTTTTAGGTTATCTATAATTAGTTTAGAATCCTCGAGAAAAGAAGTAAACGAACTAAAATGTCAAGAAAGAAAGATGTTAAGACAGATCGAACTCATAAAGGCTGCCTTAAATGAGTTAGGATGTGAGGAGGTGCCATCTGGATGTGATATATCTATAGATAATCAGCCTGCCTTTATAGATAATACTAGGGAAGAGGTAAGTGTTACTTTTGTATCATTCTATAAGAAAAATTTACGCTGTTGCGATAATAATTAAATTTGTGTTAAAAAGATTCTCAAAAAACATATTTTTTTTCTAAAATATTTAATTTCTTGGTAATACTATCCATCATTCCACTAAGGATAAAAATGAACTATACAGTCTGACAAGTAAGAACGTGACCGCTCGTATTCTTGAAAAAATGTGTTTCCAGAACATTTTTGGCGATTAATGTATTTTTTGGTGTTTTTTTTTGGGTCTGGCACACGTGCTGCAGGGAAGTCCCTAAAGCGCTACAGGAGCGACACGTGTGCGGAAAAAGCGATTCACGTTGTTCTTGAATCGCTGTAAATTGTACTCGGTGAGAAACTCAGTCCTGGGCAAATTATTCCAAAGGGATGACGTTCTCCATATAAAAGACTGCTTGAAAAGCGTTGTACGAGGAGTAACAAGCTGAACCTCATACGGATGTGAAGTATCAGCGTGACGTATATTTCTAACATGCACCGCTCTGGGAGGAATTAAACGGGCCACATCCTCCGAACACTTTCCATGAAAATACTTGTAGAATAGGCTCAAGTCGCCAACAGTTCTTCGATGTTCCAGCGAATCCAGGCCGCCGGTCAGTTCCGGGTCTCCAATCAGACGAACAGCTCTTCTCTGAATAGAGTCCAAAAAATGCAGTGTATGTTTGAGAGCGGAGCCTCAAACATGGGAACAGTATTCTATAGTTGGTCGAATTTGAGCTCTGTAAAGAATTAACAGTTGTGGAGTGTAAAGCTTTCTGGTGCGAAATAATATTCCCAACTTTTGAGAAGCTCTCCTTGCTATGCCTGCAACATGCTCATGCCTGGACATATTTGCTCCCAAATTAACGCCTAACAAATTGAGTGACGATGTTAGAGGAATGGAGTGCCCCGCCATAACTATGTCGGGTTCAGCAACGTTAACTTTTTTAGAAAAAACTGCCGCCTGGGTTTTTGTAGCTTTAAATTCCACTTGGTTACTGTCACCCCAAGATAGAATTTCTTCTAGGTCTTTGTTAAGTTGCCGATGTCCGAGCGTTCAAAGTGAATGAAGAGATAAGCGTACTGTCATCTGCAAAGCTGTAGATTGGATTTCCGGTCTTTTCCAGCAGATCGTTAATGTAAATGAGAAAGATAGTAGGAGACAGTATGGAGCCTTGGGGCAAACCGGCGTTGATAGTGAAGGTGTTAGAAAGAAATCCGTGGACCGCCACTCGTAAAGAACGCTCACTAAGGAAACATGAGAGGCACAAACAGAACTTTTCAGACATACCGCAAGAACGTAGCTTAGCCAGCAGTCCATCGTGCCAACCACGGTCGAATGCCTTGGATATGGCAAGAGCAACCGCTCGAGATCCTCCAAAGTATTCAATTGCGTTGTTCCAAACATGTGTTACATAAGTCAGAAGATCGCCTGTTGATCTATGTTGATTGATAGCCTTTTCCATGACTTTCGATATTATTGAAAGCAGTGCGACTGGTCGGAAGTTATTTGGCAAGATCTTCTTGCCTTTTTTAGGTATCGGCTGAACTGTAGCACATTTCCAGCAGGAAGGAAATATTCCCTTTCTATAGGATAGGCTGAAAAGTCTACAGAAAACTGGTGTCAGTTCCCTCGCACAGTTTTTGACAATTATGGCAGGTATTCCGTCAGCGCCAGAAGTTTTTGTGTTCTAACGGTGTAATTACCTTAGTACCTTATCCTATCGCCTCCTGTATCAATAATCGCCTGGCATCTTCAAGATTTTCTGCATACTCTGCAAATTTTTGGAATCTCGCGAGACAACTGAGTCAAATTCCTCAGAGTCTTTCCTCTGAGCTTTCTCTTTACAAGGGACCAAACGTTTTCCATAGGGTCCGGCGATTGTGAGGGCCACTCTAGTATCTTATCGTGGGCCCAAGCGAGCCGCTTCGCGATGCGATTTTCTTCAACGTACTTCGGAATTTGACATCATGAGCCCGAAGATGTTGTCGAATGGTCTCATAGGACATGTTTAAACCAGATTTTCTTAATTTTGCCGCTCCTTAACGCAGCGTCAATTTCGGATTCCGTGAAAACAAAGACACGATTCGTTTTTCAACTTTCAGAGTGACTTTGCCTACCGAGTGACGTTTTGGCAAGTCGTCAACATTTTTCGGCTCGTTAAAATGATTTACCCACTTTTTCACAAACGACACCGTCTTTTTAACATATTTAGCGGCCGTGGAATGTGTGATCGTCGTAGACAAAGAAAGGTTCCCTCAACCGATTTTTTGTTGTATCGCTAGAATCGCATCTACCAAAAATGAATTATCGCTAACACATTCTTACTTGACAGACTGTATATGAGTTTATTTTTTTAACATTTTATATAATTTGATTAGAGAATTGTAGCAACGACTCATTAATAAGTCATATCTGAAAGTAACATCTACTCATTCATCTTTCTTGTTCACGGTCAATTTTGTTTGTATTTATTTTGGGTTAATCAAATAAGTTTAATTCTTTGGATTAAGTGTATTAACGACTGAAAATAATCAATCGTAAACGTCAACGTAAATACTGTAAAATCGTATTTTACACTTTAAACCATATCTTTCCATATTAATTAAATTTAGTTGTAGTCTTTGACACTTAGTACGAATTATTAACAAAGTAGATTTTTAGAATAGTAAAAAAATCTTGTTAATTGACAATTCTGATTGGTGGTAGGTTGCTTATCCTGTTCCTTGATTAACAAACACACTTACAGGGTGACGGGTCTCAAAGCACACTAAACAAACATCCGTTCGATCCGCAACGATTTGTCAACATGTTGCCAAGAGCCCTTAGAAAACCCTTTCGGCGAAGGAGTGCCCCTTCTTCGCCTGTAGCGCCGCCTAGAACTAAGGGACGTAGAGAGTCTGCTCCTAGGAGTGAAGGAGGCGACCCTGTATGTTTAGATTTGGCTTAAAGCATGAACATCTATACCTGTTTGGATATAACATACTAACAAAACTCATTAGAAATAGTGAATATCAAATAACATCTCCCAAACGCTTGTTTGATTGGGCAATTAATTATTTTAAAAATGTAAGCTTCGATTTTTTTACAAATAAAGAATGTCAGGTTCACGAAAACGTGTATCAATCGAAGTATCGAACTGGTAAAGCTATAACTAAGACTCCCCAGTTCCACGCGTTTATACCGAAAGAAAATAACACAGGGGAACAGCTGTTTTGGTGTCGAGGTTTTTTTGAGCTGATTCTATATCAATTTGATGTCCTGAATTCAAATAACGTATTCATTTGTACCTAGGAGCTCAAATTTTTAAGATATACAATTTTAGAGAAATATAAGTTACATTATTGTAACTCAAATCCGTAAGTGTAGTAAACAAAAGTAGATACGAAATTTTTATTTTAGTTATACAAAATACAATATTATGTCGTACTTACAAACAAAAAAAAAACATTGAAGAAATGAAATAGTCACTCAACACTTGGAAAGCTTCTTTTCCGCTACATTCTTGAATGTTTTTTTAAACAATCCCTTTTTAAACTCCAGCAGTAATCTGCCATCATGTGCATGTCCCATCTTCCTTGGTAGCGGTCCTCCATAACTTTAATATCTTGGTGAAATCTTTCACCTTGTTCCTCACTCATGTCTCCTAAATTTTCTGGAAAACGATCTAAGTGGCTGTGTAAATAGTGTATTTTAATACTCATATTGCACCCTAAGGATTTGAAACTATTAAGCATCTTGTTAACCATTTCAACATAGTTTTGAGCTTTATGTTTGCCTAGAAAATTTTCTACAACTGCAACAAATGATGTCCAAGCTTCTCGTTCAACTTGATTCATTGAATTTATGAAGGCAGGATCCTTAATTAATTGTCTTATTTGTGGGCCGTCAAATATCCCTGCTTTGAGTTTTTCTGTGCTCAACTGATGCATTTTTACCCCTATATATGCAAAACAAGACCCATTCTTATCAAGAGCCTTTACAAATTGCTTCATTAAGCCCAACTTTATATGTAACGGAGGAAGTATGATTTTTTCTCTTTCAACCAAAGCGTCGTTAATGACATTCTTTTCCCCAACGTCCATGTTTTCTCTCTGAGGCCAATCTTTTCTAACCCAGTGGTGTGTTTTGTCCCTACTATCCCAGAGGCACAAGAAACACGGATATTTCGTGTAACCACTTTGCTGCCCAAGAAGAAAGTTTACCATTTTTAAGTCTACACAAATCATCCATTGATGTAATACTTTATCTTCTGCAAGACCAAAGCTATGGTATTATATTCTTCTTTCAGTTTCGTTGAGTGAGCTAGCGGTATTGAACCATATTTATTCCCATTATGTAGAAGGACACATTTTAAACTTTGCTTTGAACTACCAATAAATAGGCGCCAATCATCTGGAATATATTCAGAAAATCCCATTTCTTTCATGAGTCCCCTAATTTCGTGACAAAATACAAGATTGTCTTCTTGAGAAAAGAATGGTAGCAGATCTTTTTCTCTTGTACGGTAAAAGGTAATTTTGGTTCCTTGTTCCAGTAAATTTTTGTCGTTCAACCTAGAAGCCAGTACTTCAGAAACTTTTTTCGATAAATTGAGATCCCTGGTGAGATCATTTAATTCATTTTGATTGAAGCGTTGAGGAACTGATGACGTCCCCTCATAGTCACTGTTAGTTTCATTAGCATCAGAACTTTTATTAGCATCAGAAGAGCGATCAGAGGGAAAATATTCGTCATCAGAGATATGTGGTAGCTGATGAAATGTTGGAATCGGTATTTCATCTGAGTGCGGGATAGGGCGTATTGCCGAGTCTAAATTGGGATAAGTCCACTTACTGCGGTTATTTCGATTGATTCCATTAGTATTTACTAAACAGAAATAACAATCATTGAAGTGGTTTTTTGGTTCTCTCCAAACCATTGGTACGCCGAATTTTAGACATTTTCTTTTCCCGGTAGTCCACTGCCGTAAATGCTCTGTACAAGTTTTACATACGAGATGCGGGGCCCACGTTTTGTCCTGATCACCAAGCTTAACTCCAAAGTATCCGAGATACGCTCGCTTTACAAAGTCAGTAATAGTTTGTCTGTTTTGTTGAAACATGTATTCTCCGCATATATAGCAAAACACATCAGGTTGATTTACACAACTTCTTCTTGAACTGGAACCTGAACTCATTTTAATTCTGTTCAATAACACAAAAACACTCTTTTCTTAACATAAAATAACACGCCGAATTCGATCTACTCTCATTAGTAAGAACGCACAAACTGACGAGACTTACCCGAGTTAGGTGATTAAAAGGGTCAGTTCAGGTACCTGATAGGCAATGGTTCCACTATTTGTAGATTTACCTGGAATTTACTCAATTACAGACTGACAATAAAACCATTGTACCTACATTAATGAATATATAATAATTTTAGAACTCTCATAAATGAATATACTGAATAAAAACCACATTGGTAGATAAGTTGATGTATCTAAAAAAGTAGAGCTGATAGAGAAAAACGGATTGCATGTATAGATTTAGCGTCCCAAATATAGTTAAAATCAGCTCTAAAATCCCAGGCACCAAAACAGAAATATTTTTTTGTTGCCCTGTGTAATCAATTGATGTGCAAAATATTTTCTAGTTCGGAAGAAGCAGTAACAGTTAATGTTTGAAATAATTTAATATGTATTGTATAATTGTTACTTAATTGTTCATGAAATAATCAATGCAAAAGGTCTTGATATTACTATTAGGATTCCTTCGTTAAAAATTAGTGAGTTTTTCGAGAGCGTCAGCGTTAGCGGCTCGCGCGTTAGAATCCACGAGCGCGTTGGGGGCCGCGCGTCACCCGAATAATCTCTTTAATATAAGAGGTTACTAACTTTTTTTTTAATTTACTCAGTGGCGTTTTACGCATTAAAAGAGTGAGATCTCATTTTCGAGCGAAACCGAGAACATGGTTTAATTCACAATTGTTTAAAAAAATTGTTTATAACTTTAACAAATTAAATTTTTACAACCGCATGAATTCAACTGAAAAGTATAAACATTTAGATTCATCAAAAAAAAAAAAATTAGCTCAATTATCTTTATTCGTTTCCGAGATATGAATAAATGAAAAGTTCTGTACATAAGTATTCAACTAGCGATTATTCGCAAAATAATTGAAGTATCACAAAAAAAAATTAGTGGGTGAAAAGGTGCTTGTATCTCTATCGAAAAACATAGCTATCTTTAAAATCCGAGAAAACAAATTTTGTGGTGGCCCGTTTTACTTATTTTGACCCATATATTATATTACTCGGTATAAATCACCACTACACCAAACACTTTATTTTTGAACTCGACGCGCGTTTCGCTAACCATTTTCATCAGGAGCGATGATTGACTGTCTTTGTGCCAAAGATTCCACATTCCCAACTTACATATATTATATTACCGATTTTTACTTCCATGAAAATGAAAGTATGGTGATAGTTTTTTGTTTTCCTTGAGTCTTGAAGACTAGCTCCAGTCAGCTCCGAAGAATCTCTTGCTTGCTTAGATAGTATGAGGTTCGATTTCCTGCAAGGAACGCCATCGAATATCACCAATTGCATTTTCAGTTGATAGTTCAGTAAACAGGGGATAAAAGTAGTCATTTCAGGAACAAAATATGGAAGGTTTTTTCTCAACTGCTCTTGATGGTTTTTTGGGTGCTTTGCTACCGCGTAAATGTGAAATGCGAAAAACTCAATTTTTCGTTTATGGCTTGAAAACTACGCACTTTTCGATAAAAGCATTGCCATACAGAAATAACACATGGGCTGAAAAGTCCCGGGCCTAACACATAGATGGCGCTAGTTTTATTGCAGTCACCTTTTTTTCAGTTAATACTAACCTTCAAACGTGGTCGTAGAGACACCGATAATGCAGAACGCAGTGGACGTCCAAATGAGGCGGTAACACCAGAAAACATCAAAAAAATCCATAAAATCGTTTTGAATGATCGAAAAGTGAAGTTGCGTGAGTTAGCTGACATCGTAAAGATATCAAAAGAACGTGTTGGCTTTATATTGCATGAGCATTTGACTATGAGAAAGCTCTGTTCAAAGTGGGTGCCGCGTTTGCTCACTGTTGATCAAAAACAAGAACGTGTTGATGATTCTGAGCAGTGTTTGGCCATGTTTAAACGTAACAAACCGGAATTTTTGCGTCGATATGTGACAATGGATGAAACATGGATCCATCACTTCACTCCGGAATCAAAACGATCGTCATCTGAGTGGACAGCAACTGGTGAACCTCGTCCAAAGCGCCCGAAAGCACAACAATCGGCTGGAAAGGTTATGGCCTCGGTATTTTGGGATGTGCGTGGTGTAATATTCATCGACTATCTTGAGAAAGGAAATATCATCAACAGTGAATATTATATAGCGTTATTGGAGCGTTTGAAGGCAGAAATTGCAAAGAAACGACCGCATATGGCAAAGAAAAAAATTTTGTTTCGTCAAGACAACGCACCGTGTCACAAGTCAATCAAAACAATGGCAAAACTACATGAATTGAACTTCGAATTGCTCCCACATCCACCGTATTCGCCAGATTTGGCTCCCAGCGACTACTGGCTGTTCGCAGACCTGAAAAAAAATGCTCGCCGGTAAGAAATTTCGCACGAATGAAGAGGTTATCGCTGAAACTGAGGCCTATTTTGAGGCAAAAGATAAATCGTTCTACAAAAGTGGTATTGAAATGTTAGAGCGGCGCTGGAATGATTGCGTTGCTCTTGATGGAGATTACGTTGATGAATAAAGCTAATTTTGAACCAAAAAAACCGTGTTTTCTTTGTTAGGCCCCGGACTTTTCAGCCCATGTGTTAAACTACAAATAAAATATATACATAAATTTCCAATAAATTATGTTCTATAAGTCTTTCGTCAGGTCGGTTAGCCGAAAGAGCACTTTGTAATTTAGTGAATAGCGCTACGCCAAGAGCAGTCCCTCACTTCTCTCTCGAAGCTCTATTTTTACGATATCCTTATTTAAAACAACTTAATTAGTTGATATTTAGTAAAATTATTAACCTACATTTGTGTCCAGAAAATAGATCTACAAGAGAGAAATGAGGTAGTTGCTCTTGCCCCCCAGCAGCTAAACCATTTGTCTGACAAAAAAAATCTATAGAATTATAGAAATAAATAGAAAAATAGAATTTGCAGAAAATTTAATGTAGTTTGTTTTATATAAAAATACTTTTTCGCAAAGAGCGCAGTTTTCAAGTTATAAGTGAAACACTGATAAAAGAGCTTTTTCTGGTCATTTTTTGCATTTTACTCAAAACGCACAATATTTACGAAGTGGCAAAGTTAAAAATGGGATTCAGCACCCCAAAAAACATAAAGGACAGTTGAAAAAAAACTTCTATATTTTATTTCCTGAAATGACCACTTTTGCCCCCTGTTTACTGGACTATCAACTGAAATCGTACTCAGTGATATTCGGTGGCATACTTTGCAGAAAATCGAATCTCATAGTACCTACTAAGCAAACAAGAGGTTGTTTGGAGGCGACTAGCGCTAGTCTACAAAGCGCAAGAAAACAAAAACTATCACCATACTTCCACTTTTATGGAAGTAAAAATCGATAACATAATATATACGGTACTCATGTTCGCTGCATGACTGCTTAACTTTGACGAGTTCCTTGAAGAATAAAAACCATTAAAAAATGTTATAAGCAATTTAAAGTTCACTATCTCTAAAGAACATTTCCATACAAAAATTGAGTGTAAGTAGTGATCTCTGGTTCCTACCTAAATAAAATGTCTGATGTTGAAATATTATTCTTACTATATTTTCACATTAGTTCATCTTAGCGACACTAAAATAATTCGATTAAGCATGAAAATACATTAAAAATTGCACTAATTTTGAAATTATTCAGAAAAACCACGTTTTGTGGGTAATAACATTTAGTAAATTGGCATAGCATGCAGCCAGTTTGTCCTAACGACTTGAAAATTATGTATTCTATTCGATTCAGCACGAAAAAATACACTGGAATCAGCACCACAAATAAGTAACTGATATTACTGAAGTACTTTAGGTTTTCTCCATTTTTCAGGTATTTTGCCCTCCTGCGCGATCTATCGCGAGAGAAATATATGATTTGTACTATTTATTTTGCTTTAGCATGATATTTATAGATTTTTTTTTTCTGCATAAGCTTTAAAATCGTTCATAAATTACTTTAAAAATTGCATATATATATATATATATATATATATATATATATATATATATATATATATATATATATATATATATATATATATAAAACATGCCTATACATAAATACATACCTCCCATTTATATTTACGTCACAGTTTTGAAGTGGTTCAATTTTGGTCCTCCTGAATTAAATCAGGCGTTATAAATTTCCATTGTATAAAAACGCTTCGTCACCACGTTGACTGTCGTGTAGGTAAATAGACCTGTCTTTACTTGTATTTTTGTCAGATCAACGTAAATGACTACAATGACGTAACTAAGTAGTAGAAAAAGCCTATCATATTTTTTTAAAAATCATTTTTTGATTAATGTTGTTAGGTTAATTATTATGAATAATTCTCAAATTTCAAGCAAATTACACTCTGCAGGCATCAACAACCTATTTGGGTAAATAATTATTGTTAAATTTAAAAAGCCTACAAACATCAGCAGCCTAATACTTGCTTACTACAGGAAAGGGATATTTCTTTCATACTGGAACTGCGCTAGAGTTCAGCCGATATCAGTCGCATTGCTTTCAATAATATTGAAAGTTATCAATAAGCATTTTTTAAAATATCCGGAAGAATTTAATATCATCAGCAACTATCAATATGGCTTTCGTAAATAAAAATCAACAGATCTTTTAACTTATGTCATACATATTTGGAACAACAGAACTGAACATTTTAGAAAATCTCCAGCGGTTGCACTTTATATATTCAAGGCATTCGATCGTGTTTGGCGTGATAAATTGTGGGCTGAGATACGCTCTTGTGGTATGTCTGAAAGGTTTAGTTTATGGTTCTCGTGGTTTTCAGAAGGCGTTCTTTACAAATGACTACCGAAGAATTTCTTCTAAAGTATATTCTCAACTCTTCCGCCTTTACATTCACGATTTGCTGGAAAGGCCTAGAAATTCGAGCTACAGCTTTGCCGATGATAGTACGCTTGTTTCTTCGTTTACCTTGGTTGCTCGAAGAGCAGCTATCAATGAAAATATCCGGAAAGAGCAAGTTATTGAACTTAACAAAGACCTGGAAGAAATATCATTTTGGGGTGATAATGACCAAAAAAAAATTTAACGCTGTAAAAACCCAGTGGCAGTTTTTTCTAACAAAATTAGTGTTGCAGAACCCGAGATATTTCTGTCGGTACACTCCATTTCTCTCGTCATTCAACTTGCTTGCTTGACGTTACATACATACAAGCTTCTCAAAAGCTGAGAATATTTTTCGTACTAGGAAGATTTATGTCACAACAAATTTTAATCGTGTATAAAGTTCAAATTCGACCAACGATGGAATACTGCCCCCGTTTGAGGCTCTGTGCTGCCAAACCTACGTTGCATTTGTTAGATTCCCTTCAGAAGAGAGCAATTCGGCAGATTGGAAACCACAAACTCACCAGCAATCTTGATTCCTTGGAACATTAAAGAACGGTTAGGTTATTCTATAAGTACTTTCATGGATGTAGTCAGCTTAATTCCTCCCAGAGTGGTGCATGGAAGGAATACATGTCTCGCTAATACATCTCTTCAGTATGAGGTTCACCTTCTCGCAGATTTTAAGAATTCTTTTGTATGGAACCTTATCCCTTTAGAGTGAATTGCCCAGGACTATATTTCCCACCGAGTATAATTCAAGACTAACGTGAATAGCTTTCACCGCGCACCCACCGCTCCAGTAGCGCTTTCCCTGCAGCACGTGTGCTGTGCCTACAAAAGAAATATATTGACGTTTGTAGGTTTTAATAAATTTACAGTAATTCTTTACTTTTTTTATTATGATGCCGAGTCCACGGTTTCGCCTTTTGCATGGATTGTGGAAATTATTTATTAAGACCACGATGTGAATCAAATATTGCTGAATGATCTCACTGCACCAGGATCTTAGACTGCAGATTTCTCTTGAAGTATTTAAATATTTTAATTTTTTAGGTGTCTCTTACCACGAACAAATCTCTAGTAGATGAAGAATGGTTCCATGGTGTTTTACCGCGTGAGGAAGTAGTCAGGTTACTTACCACGGATGGTGACTTTTTAGTTCGTGAAACTACGAGGAATGACGAGTGCCAAACAGTGCTGTCAGTCTGTTGGGGTGGCCATAAGCATTTTATAGTACAAACGACAGCAGAAGTAAGTTATTTGCACTTTTATAAGATGAATTAAATCTTTATTTT
Source organism: Pachyrhynchus sulphureomaculatus (assembly GCA_019049505.1). Classification (NCBI taxonomy): domain Eukaryota; kingdom Metazoa; phylum Arthropoda; class Insecta; order Coleoptera; family Curculionidae; genus Pachyrhynchus; species Pachyrhynchus sulphureomaculatus. The sequence continues at coordinate 172,106,296 of CM032454.1, forward strand.
CTTTACTAAGTTACCCATAAAAAACCTTAAGTGAAAAATATTTATAATAAAAAAAACCGGCCAAGTGCAAGTCGGACTTGCGCAATTAGTATTCCGGACGGTGCTTTTAAAATAAAATAAAAACCTTGCCTAGGCTGAGTTAATTAGGACCTTGACATGTATATATCTTAAGATCCAATATGTATTTTCACGTTTTTCTTAGTCAATAATATATAATAGTTATAGCATCTTAGCTCCTTAATAGCTAATAAATCAATTTAACTCATTTTATAGAAACTAGTAATAAAAGTGTAAGACAAATATTTACTACCCAAATATTTGTTTAATTATAAACAAATAAATAAAATTATTTTGTCTCGGTACAGAAGCGACGCGCGACTCGGTGGCAGTAATATATTGGAAAGAAAAACCTCAACCATATTGTCAAGGCACATAGATTTTTTGTTATACCAGATGAATTATAAAACCTAATGCACTCGCGATAATTTTCGCTCAATCTACACTTTATGAAGGCTAGTCCAGAATTTTCTCAAAATTTTTTTCCCAGTATTTTTCGAGATAGGGTGGGGGGCAGCGAATTTTGGCCATTTTTTAAAAATAACACAAAAAATAGTGTGCACAGGTATTACGTCATATATATTTTTGAACTCGTGTTTTTATAAGCTTTCATTTGACATCTCACTCAATGATCTGGTAAAAAAAAAAATTTCACTTCTGATTTCAGCCCCCAAAACCCCCCTTATGTCATAAATTAGCTTTCAAAACTACACGGTTCTGATTGGGCCATCAATTCCTATATTTGGGCCAAATTTCAACTTTATATGTCAAATAGTTTCGGAGAAAATCGGGTGTGACAGACAGACAAACGACAGACGAGTACCGAAGTGTTCCGTACGGAAGACTAAAAAAACAAATTGATAAATTAAGGAAAAATATACTGTATATCGTATTACAGTCTTTGGAAAATATATCTTAAAAATCATGTTATCTAAATCTGAACCACGACATTTCTGGCACTCTTCTAAGGGAGCGGTTAAATTGTGAAACACTGCTCAGCACGACGTTTCCGTCTTCGTTGCCATTACTGGCTGAATAATTTCTTTTAATTGTTGCAGTGAACGAGAATTGTTATTGAGTTTTGTGATGTCTTTACAAGAAAGCGTGCTTCGGCGTTAAATAATAATTGTGTGGAGTCCAACTTACGTCACTTTTTTGGCAATTCTTTTATTTAAGAAAATTTCTTAAATGACTGGCAAAAATTACATTAAAGTCGCCCATCCTGCTAGAGTTATAAGTCAAACAAATTTGAACTTATTTATGGGACACTCTGTATATATGATTCTTTCTTCTTCTTTTTCAGGTGCGTACTCTTCTAAAAAGAGTGTTCGCGATCATGATCCGAGATACGCCCGTTCTAAATAATTGACAGATGTTCACGCATACCAATCTTTCAAATTTTTCAATCAAGACAGACGTCATCTACCTGGTGGGCAGCGTCCCTCGATTTTTCCCTGCAGTACCAATTACAGTAACCGATACGTTTCGCATTATGTGACCTAAGTATTGTTATTTTTGTTTTTGGACAGTATCAATGCCTTCTGGTGTTTTTGCATTTGTTCAAGGACGGTCTTATTGCTTACTATATCTACTCAAGAGACTCGACACATTCTTCTATATGTCCACATTTCAAAGGCCTCTGCCCCATAAACCACATCGAAAACACATAGCATCGAAACCGCCTTGTTCTTATTTGAATCTGTATTTGTGGCGAACATAGTATTTGTCTCATGTTGACAAAGGCTGTGCGTGCTGTTTCTATTGATTGGAGGCAGTTACTGTCATTGTTTAACATCGATCCCACGTAGTGAAATTGGAATACGTTTTCTATAGTTTGGTTGTTAAGTTGCAAAGCCAACTGAGGATTGAGTTGGTTTCTAGTTATTAACAATGACTTGGTTTTTTTTTGTAATTATTGTGAGCCCGTATTCCTCACTAATTGTCATCATTATTCAGCATCTTTGAAGTTGCTTTGACGTTGCTAATAACACTGTGTCGTCTGCTTATCGGATCGATGGAATTATTTTCTCATATATTACTGTCCACATATCAGAATGTTCAAAAGCTCCTTTAAAATGTGCTCCGAATACATATTAAATAATAACGGGGAAAGAACGTTGTCTCGCCCCTTGAAGTATCTCAATTTCTTGTGTTCTGTCCATCAATTCGAATGTATGCTTGCTGATCCTTGTATAGATACATTATGATGCGAATATGATTCTTTAAAGGCACAGATCTCACTGGTACCATGTTCAAATTATTCGGTTCGTGCAAAATATTGAGATTTTTACGTTTTCAATCCACTCTGAACCCAAAAATCTTAAATTAAAAATATTTATCTATTTTTAGGGTCATTACAGGTTTGAAGGACCGGCATTTCCTAGTATACGAGACTTAATATTGTATCAGTACAATAGTGGACTACCTGTTACTCAGAGATCTGGTGCCATCCTTTATAAACCCATACCCCGAGAAAGGTGGGAATTGAACAATGACGATGTTATATTATTGGACAAAATTGGACGGGTAAGAAAAATGTCTTTTTATTGCTTATGGAATATTAAATAAAATATTTTCCCCAGAATTCCTGTCGGTGAAGGTCTGTTCGCACGATAACGTGAATAAAATGTGATATCAATTTCGAATTTGGTATACATAAAATATTCGCAGGAACGGATCCTATAGTGTTCGAGAAATGTCTCTTTAGGGGTAGGGGGGGGGGGTGATAGTAGTTAAATTATTTATAATGTTAATAGTGTTATGATAATGTTTTTTGATCGGGATAATGAACATATTTTAAACATTATTATTTGTAGCTAAATATAAAAGGATTTAAAGAGGTGAGAGAGGGAGTTAGAGGAGATTGCTTGAAGTGAACCTTGGATATGTCTTTTTCTAGAAACTTCACTTGCCACCGAATGCTGAGCGATGACTCTCAAATATATAGGGAGTGTACACGCCCGAATAATATATAGTTTGGAAGGAGCTGTCCATAAAGCAATACGATTTCGCTAAAAATAAAAATGTATGCAAATTTCAATACCGTGCAAAAATGAAATACCTTATAAAGAAGGGAGAAGGTTCTAAGGATATTCAATAAGATTTAGGGTCTACTTATGCACCATTGTCGGCTACTGTTAAACGATGGATCCGTTTTTTCCAACAAGGACGAGAATTTATTGAAAATGATGAGCATCCTGGTCCATGTCATAGTGTAGTGACGGAAGAAATTATTCCAAAAATAAAGCAGTAAAATTAGTAAAAAGAAAAGTCAGCAGCGGTGTTTTGCTTATCCACGACAACGCTTCTGTTTACACAGTCCAACTTGCGAATCGTGCTATTCGCGAAACTGGATTTGAAGAAATTAATCATTCTCTCTACGGACCTGATCTAGCAGACTAAAGAGGTCATAGATATAGAGGTAAAGAAGAGATGATGTCAGTTGTTCAAGCGTAATTCGCAGGCAAATCACCAAACAACTTTTTTGAAGGAATTAAAAAATTTAATGGAAGGTGGAAATTATGTTGAATATAGCGGGTTATATTTTTTTACCATGCACTTTTCTGTTAGGTTTACTTTCTGTCAGACATTTTTTCATAATTTTTAGATTTAATTTTAGTGGGAACCGTATGTAGAGGGAAATGACAGTTTTGAGTAGTAAATATCTTTGCGTCCCTTTTCCTGTCCAACGTTGTCTTGTGATTAATATTATAATCACTATAAAGTACCTATCATTTAAAATATGAAGTTGTATTGCTTGGATTACCATATTCTTTCGTCCGAGAAAGTAAAATTTAGCCTTTTCATATAGGATAAAGAAAAGTAAGTACTAGTTTCTTAATTATGGTCAATTTTTAGGGTAATTTTGGAGATGTATACAGAGCACAACTCAAAAATAGTAACGAAATAGTGGCTGTTAAAACATGCAGAGTAACATTACCAGAAGAGCATAAGAAAAAATTTTTGCAAGAAGGCCGAATACTCAAACAATATGATCATCCAAACATAGTTAAACTTACAGGAATTTGCGTTCAAAAACAACCTATTATGATCGTAATGGAACTTGTTCCAGGTAAAGAACTAACAAAAAATATCTATACTATAATATTATATATATGTATGTATGGTAATAATATTGCCACAAGTTCTGTCTCTTGTGGAAAAATTAGTTTTTTTTTTATGGGCATAGCACACGCGCTGCCGAGAACTCTCTAATGCGCTACAAGGATGACGCGTGTGCGAAATAAGCGATTTACGTTGGTCTTGAATCGCTGTAAATTGTACTCGGTGGAACACACAGTCCTCGGCAAATTATTCAGAGGGATGAGGTTCTCCATATAAAAGACTGCTTGAAAAAGGTTGTAGGAGGAGTGCTAGCATGTGCCGCTTTGGGAGGAATTAAGTGGGCTATATTTATCGAACGCTTTCCATAAAAATACTTGTAGAATAGACTCAAGTCCAAGGAATCAAGGTTGCTAGTGAGTCCTGGGTCTCCACTCAGGAGAACAGGTTTCTTCTGAATAGAATCCAAAAAAATAAAGTGTATGTTTGGCAGCAAAGCCCCAAATATGGGAGCAGTATCACAGTAACCATAAAACACAGTAGAGACAGTCGAACTCGGCACCTTTGATCTCAAGGGGTTTGTAATGATCACGAGACCTGTCGCCATACTGCTAGAGTGATGCCCGCGAGTTTCTGAAATATTCAAATTTCTTTTTTCAAGAAAACTAACTCCTTTCAAGATATGGTAAATCCCAAGGCATCAGATCCTGCCGTTTTGCTTTTTCAATGGGGCAATAAACGACCCTATTAGGGTTTTGTGTATAGTTGCCAGGTATTACGATAAACGTTTTTTATTTTACCTGCTTTGTATACCGCCCTCACTTGCACCTCCAATCATATTGGATATCTTTTTACGTATATATTTACTACCTGGCAACCCAGTTTGGAGCTGGATACTTTTTATTATTTTTAATTTTAACTAAGTTGGGAATGTGGAATTATTGGCACAATGATACTACTCAATATATATTTTTAATTTTACTTACAACTTGTAACGTTTATATTTTAATTATGTGGCGTCCGTGGGAAAATTGCAATAGTGGCTATCGCAAGAGAAAACATTTATCACTTGACGCTAAACAAATAGTGAAAAATGTTTACGACAGTTTGGTAAAAAGAAATTTGATTAAACAAAGTGCTTTGCAAGAAACCAATGAACTAACAAAAACTTCAATTTCTACGATTAAGGGTATTGTAGGAAAACCATCACTCAGGAACAGGAAAAAAACGGAAAGATTTTCAAATGAATCATGTAGACGATAGTGAAAAAGACGTCATCAGGAGAAAAATATATTCTATGTATGAAGAGCAGCTGGTGCCGACACTAGACAAAATAAAATTAAGACTGGTGCAGGACGGGACCAATATACATTGTGGCCGATCAACCCTTCACAGAATTCTCTTAAGAATGACATTCACGTTGCGAAAAATCAACAAAAGGCACGTAGTGATGGAGTCACAAAGATTACGAATCTTGCGACATACTTATTTACAAGAAATTAAAAAGTATCGATTAGAGAATTGGCCAATAATTTACCTTGACGAAAAATGGTTCGATATCCATGACACTGTGCAAAAAAGGGTGGGTTGACAGCAGTACAAAATGTCAGACTAACGCACCTTCAAATAAAGGTAAACAAATAACCATTTTGCATGCTGGATCTGAAAAGAGCTGAGTTTCAAATTGTCTACTATTATCTGCAAAAATCATAAAAGATTCTAGTTTGGACTATCACGAAGACACGACCGCAGAACTTTTTGAAAATCGGTTTCAAAATTCCCTTTTGCCAAATGTTTCCGAACAGAGTGTTATAGTTATGGACAATGCAAGTTACCATAGTCGCGTACTAAATAAAGTTTCTAATGCAGCCAACACCAAATCGGAAATACAGGAATATATGTTAGAAAATGACATTTATTTTGACTTTAGTTATAAAAAAGTGATCTTTTGGAAGTTTTGAAAGACTATAAATTGAAAAAGAAATATGTTTATGATAGTATGGCTGTGAAAATGGGACACACTGTTTTGCGGCTTCCTCCGTATTATTGTATGTTTAATCCAATTGAACATATTTGGCATCAAGTTAAATCAAAAATAAGGGCTTAAAATGTTTAACCTACTTTAAGCTTGTCAGTAGTTGAATTAGTAAAAAAAGTTATAAATGATATACATTGTAAAAGCTGGAAGAATTCCATTCAGCACGTTGTTAAAGTTGAAGATTCATATATTTATGTAAATAATATAAAACCACTGATAATTACCTCAGCTGATGACCGTGATAGTGAAACCGAATTAGGCTCAAGTTAAAATATATTTTTATTTATACAATATGTTCCCTCTTGTAAACCCCATTCATTCAAACTGTATATTTGGACTTCTTATTCATTTGTTTTTACATGCATCTATAAATAAACATCTCCAAAAACACTTATAATTTTATTTATTTGCATTAGTGAATAAAATTCTTAAGTCCATCTCTGCAACCTATCATGAACAAAAGGTCAGAATTTTTATATGGCCTACTTAAAACGGCAAAAATCAGGATCTTATATTTTGGGACCGGCTATACCACATATATTTTTACAAGCACTAACCGCACAACAAAAACTTCCATTTGACATCTTTTTTATAATTATTTTCAATTATAATGTCAAACGAGTCATTTACTTATTGGAAAATTATTAATAATGAATTTTGGAGCACGTTATAAAAAGAATATTCTCCTTGAAATCCAGATGTAAACACAACCCGCGGCCGCGCTGGCAGCTATGTTGTTAGTACGATAGGGGACACATGCGTGATATAAAACAGGACCTAAACATTTTCTTGAGCGTCGCTACTCTGTTTTATGTTTACTGTGACTGTATTCCATCGTGGGTGGAATTTGGGCTTTGTACAGAATTAGAAGTTGTAGAGAGCAAAGCTTTCTAGTTCGAGATAATATTCCCAGCTTTTGAGAAGCTTTCTTTGCGAAGACATATTTGTTCTCAAAATACCTAGAGGAACGGAGTGTTTCCACATAACTATGTCGGGTTTAGCAACGTTTAACTTTTTAGAAAAAATTGCCGCCTGAGTACTTGTAGTGTTAAATTCTATTTGGTTACTGTCACCTCAACATATAATTTTGTCTAGGTCTTTATTAAGCTAAACGACTTCCTGCTGTCTGCGGATATTTGCATGGGTAGACAATGTTTAGCGTTTAAAGCGAATGAAGAGATAAGCGTGCTGTCATCTGCAAAGCTGTAAATTGGATTCCTGGCCCATTCAAGCAGATCATTAATGTAAATGAGAAAGAGAGTAGGAGACAGTATGGAGCTTTGGGAACACCGGCGTTTATAGTGAATTTATTAGAAAGAAATCCGTCGACTGCCACTCGTAAAGACCGCTCTCTGAGGAAACACGAGAGCCACAAACAAAACTGCTGCCGGCACACTCTACCAAGCCGTGGGCCTTTGTGAGAATTACTTCCAATAATATTATCATAAATGGTTTTCATGTTATTCTAATAAGTGGGTTCTTAATTATTTAAAATTTAATACACACCTCATTGGAAGAGGACAATAGCATTTTGAGAAGTTTAGTTTTCCCTCAATCAGGCCCAAATTATTCAGATCTGATACTTTTCCTTGATGTTCCACAAAACACTGTTTTTAAAAGATTGTAAGGGCGACAAAAATATATAATTTTCTATTGTTATTTTAGGTGGATCTTTATTAACATTTCTTAGAAAAAAAGCGGCAACACTGACTGAGGGGCAACTTATGAAAATGTGTTTGGATGCAGGTGCGGGTATGAGATATTTAGAGTCGAAAAATTGTATTCATAGGGATTTAGCAGCTCGTAACTGTTTAGTAGGTAAGATGGTTATTTTCTTATTTAAAAATATTTTATGTGGTAGGTAAGGCAAGAATTTCTAAACCATACAACATGCGCAGACAAAATTAGCCCTACTTTGGTGAGATTTGCAGATAATTTTCGATCAACTGCTGTCAATCTTAAGACATTTATCGCCTATAAATACATTGCTCAAAAATGGAGAGAAGTAAAAATAAATTTTATACGCGATCAGACAATGACGATTATTCCTGAGCAAAATCATAGACACATAAGTTTGACAGCTGTGACAGAAGAGTCGACAGAATTAACAACCAGTAAAGAAAAATGAGAAATTAGCAGAAATCTAAAGCAGTCGACCTTGGTATTTTTATTGGCATAGAGGAAGCTTTTGGCAAAGTATCAGCTTTAGAAAAACAAGAATACAGAACTCTAACTTCAGACATACCAGAAGAACGTAGCTTAGCCAACAATCCATCGTGCCAAACACGGCTGAATGCCTTGGATACATCAAGAGCAACCACTCCAGATTCTCCACAGTGTACAATTGCGTTGTTCCAAATATGTGTTACATAAGTTAGAAGATCTCCTGTTGATCTATATTTACGAAAGCCATTGATGGTCGATATTATTAAAAGCAGTGCGACTGATCGGTAAAATTTTTTCTTGCCTTTTTTCTATATCGGCTGAACTGTGGCGCATTTCATGACAAATCATAGACACAAAGTTTGACAGCTGTGACAGAAGAGTCGACAGAATTAACAACCAGTAAAGAAAAATTAGAAATTAGCAGAAATCTAAAGCAGTCGACCTTGGTATTTTTATTGGTATAGAGGGAGCTTTTGGCAAAGTATCAGCTTTAGAAAAACATGAATACAGAACTCTAACTGGACGGTTTGGCAACAGGCGCAAATACAAAGCAGTTCGAGGTAACATAGCTGAGAGGTTAGAGATAGCGTCTGTCGAAAATATGCATAGAGAGCAGTTTAGCAGCCGTGTATTAAGAAAAAGGAGAGAAACTTGATGGCTCTAATGCGCGGGGGCGACAAAAGTAATGAATTTAGGGCTCGTTTCGATCTGTTGTATCTTACTAATCAAATGTATGTCAGTTGTGCAGCGATAAGACGGAAATACTGAAACCATATAATCTAAAACTTCCCAAGACGCTAGTCAACCGCGCCATCTGTGGCAGCAATAGTAATAACTGTAAGTAAGGTGCAAATTCCAGTACAGTAGTAAATTATACCAACAAAGGTAAAATAAAGACCCTTTACCATCCGACGATCGATAGCGTAAAAATTAACGTGATAAAATATGACGGGAGACCGTCCTTGACAATGTACTTTTTACCTTCGCGGTCATTTGCAAATTATAGAAGAGTCGTATTCAAGATCACATCAGGGGTACATAGTCGAAAGCAAGTTGACCATAACCGTGCGCTGATCACTAAGTTTCACAGTATTAATTCTCGGACACTAAACACCCTTTTAAGATACTCTGACAAGGAACTACCAGGTCCAAAGCCGACATCTCATGTTATATCCAAAATGATAAGCTATCTAATACAGACATCTTTATATGAAATGTGACGTCATGATAATTGTTAATATTAACTCTCTAAAAATAGGAGTTCTAAAGTACCTCTCGGAACTTTCTAGAATAAACCTGTGAGTTTTGTTTTGTTTGATCACAGAAAAGTTCTCCATGATCCACTGTTTAGAAGGTGCCACAAAGAAGAGAAAAATAACAGTATTACCTGTACGAATGTCCAGATTTTTCAAACCTGCAAATTGTAAATGAGCGTCCAATTTTATGAAATTATACCCCGCTATCTTCTTCAGTTTCCTTAGCTCCGGAATTAGGACGCACCTAGGGAGCACAATGAGTTCAACCGAGCGATCTGCAGGCATGGAGACTTCCGAATATCATTATTTATTATCTTTAGTTAAAGAGTTTGTATTTGATAGATTTTAACAATAATTATTTTTAGCCGCGAAGCATGGAATATTGACATATGTTTATTCAAACAAAAATATTTTTCAATTTGGTTCCCCGTTTCACTAAAATTATTCTTAAAGAGATCAAAAATAGGAATTGGGAGCACTTTCTGGTCAAATATCAGCTTAAAAGGGTACTTTCTGGTTATCTCAATAAAAAATATTTTTTAGGTTACAATAACACAGTAAAAATATCAGACTTTGGAATGTCACGAGAAGAAGAAGAATATATTGTTTCTGATGGTATGAAACAAATTCCTATTAAGTGGACAGCACCAGAGGCCTTAAATTTTGGTAAGTTTCAAGTCAAAAACTTTTTCGAAAAAATAAACTGCCGGTGAAATGATTTCTGAAAATATAAACTAGTTAAGGCTTGTTTGTAAGATTGTAATATTGAGGACGCCACATGTTTTATTGACAACATCATTAGAAAGACCTGAATGCTCTTTTGGATTATTTAAAACCACAATATTTAAACATGATTTACATTTATTTGAATTAAATGACGCTCTTCCCTTTCTAAGATCTATTAATATAAAAAAAAGTAATGAAACATTCAGTTTACCGAAAATCAGCGCATAAAAAGCGATACTTGAATGCCAACTCACGCCATCATCCTTCTCGATAACTTAGCAACTTTGATGAAAAGTCGATATCAACAGAAATCGACTAACCAGCGTTCTACAGACGCTTTTTAAACTATTGGAAACCCAACTTTCAGAAAAGATGGTAATCAGTATCCACTACATGGAACAGCTGATAAAAAAATTACTTAAATTCTTAATTAAGAATTTTCAACATTTATAAGAAAATTGGGAAAAGCTTGAGATCACCAAAAGATAAATTGGTTTTTACAAACAAGTTTTTTATAAGATGCATCGAGTAACTGTAGGCGAAATGTTGGAGTTACTACAATTTGACACGGTCTGATCCCATCAGATTCCTCAGGCTTTAAAAATAGCAAATAATTTAGTAAACTAATTCGACTGTGAGAGAAAATGTAAGGATATTACTAAACAAAGTGCCTATTGCTGGGTAAAATACCGAAAAAATGGGAAAATACCGCGGTTGTTATTGTATGGAAAAAAAAGTGATAAAGACAAAATACAAAATTATCGTTCAATTAATCTACTGTCCCATTTATAAAAATTACAAAAATAATAATAGATTGACGCCGAAGATGGATTTACCTTCGGAACAGGTTGGATTTCGAAAGAGATTCAGCACTATAGACACCTACAGATACTGCGCACGCTCATTGAGAAAACCACGGAATATAATATATCCTTACACTTGGCTTTCGTAGACTACCAGAAAGCCTTCGACTCTATAGAAATGTGGGCAGTTTTAAGAGCCCTAGACGCTAGGATAGACACCAAATAATCGACTCTTATTAAATATATCTATGGCAATGCGTACATCCAAATACTAGTAAATGAAGACATGAAGACTACAAAAATACCGATAAAAAGAGGAGTACGTCAAAGAGATACGATTAACATAGACGGAACACTACTTAATCATCTATGATTTACGGACGATATCGTTTTAATCGTTACTACACGCAATAAATTAACAACTATATTGGAAGAACTGTATCATGCATCGTCACGAGTCGGACTGGAAATGAACCTGAGCAAGACAAATATAATAAGCCCAGAGCAAATAATGATTATCATCGAAAATCGGCCATTAGAGAACATATCCGAATATATATACCTCGGACAAAAAATACTATTAGGAAAGGAGAAAATACAGCAGAAATTTTTCGAAGAGTTGGACAGCTTTTGGTAAACTCGGTACGGTTTTGAAATGATGTCGCTAACACATAAGTTAATGAACAGACTTTGAGTGACGCACCGTGCAATGGAGAGAGATATGCTTGGAGTGAGTTTGAGAGATAGAACTCAAATGAGGAAATTCGGAGAACACGGCTGACGGATGCTCTGGAAAGAGCAGCTCAACTGAAGTGAAGATGGGTTGGCCACGTAGCGAGAGAGAATAACGACAGATGGGCCTACAAGCTTACTGTATGACGCCCAAAGGAGAGTAAAAGGAATGTGAGAAGACTTTAAGAAGGTGGCGAGACGACATCTAGAATATCGCGGAAAAAATTGGACAGGGAAAGATTCGGAAGAGGCCTACATCCAGGAGTGGATGAAAGCAGGCTGAAAATGAGAAGAACAATTTGACTGTATATTTTGTTTCTAACTTTTATAAGTTATTTAATGTATGTTTTAGCTTCTAATCAATTGTTTTTAAGCAAAACAGGCGTAGACCGGAAAGTAAATTTTGAATTTTAATTATTATTAAATATTATTTTTCCTGAATTTATATCAATGGACGACAACGGTAAAATGCCTTCCGATCTTGACATTCACTATAGAATAATACACGATATTAATAAAATGGTTTTTGATAGATAATTATTTTACATACTTTTACATCTTATTATTTTTAGGAAAATATACCTCGTTGTGTGATGTATGGAGTTATGGTATATTATGTTGGGAAATATTTTCTAGGGGTGGAACACCATATACAGGAATGAATAATTCAAAAGCAAGAGAAAAAATTGATAGCGGTAAGAAACATGTTACGTTTAGGAAAAAATAGGAAAAAAAGCCTTTTCTGTGTCAGACAAATTTGTTTCTAAGACACTTATTGCTTAAATAACCGGCCAAGTGCAAGTCGGACTTGCGCAATTAGCTTTCCGTACGTTGATTGCTTTTCAAATAAAAATTCTTGTTACGGCAGTATAAAATGATCGATGGTTTCACAAAACACATCCCAAATGAGTTTTCAACAAAGTTTTTTTCGATCTTTGTTGAAAATTGATGACCTTGAAGTTTTTGTTTCCTATTCCAATTCCTATATTAGTGGCAAATTTCAACTTTCTATGTCAAAGAGTTTCAGAAAAAATCGGGTGTGACAGACAGACAGGCAGACACCGAAGTGATTTAATAACTGTTCCGAAAAGCGAAAGACGGATTAAAAGTTTTTAATTTATCAAATATTCCATAATGTTAAAAAAAAGTTGCGCCAAAAGGTCAATTACACATTAAGATGTGTTGTCTTGTCGCAGCAGTTGATTAGTCACCTAGAGCGACCAAAATAAAAAAAAAAAAACATATTTTTAGACCTGGTTTTGACTTTGTCTGTTTAGTGGTATTCAATTGCGTTGCTCGCTTGTGTCGGTAGCTTTTTTAAGGACAATATTCTAATTTCGTGCAGCCGACGTCTGGGTTATTACCGCTGAGTAATTAAACTTCCATAAGATAATTTAAATACTATGAAGCTGTTGGTTAAATACGACGTAATTGAATGGCCATAGAGGAATTCAATTACTTACTCTAAAGTAATTGAATCGCTATAAAGTAATTGAATTGCCATAAAATAACTGAATTAAAGCAAATTATAAGTCATTTTGAAATTAGTTTTTGTGTTGGTAATGGGTAATTGAGCTACTTTTTTAAATCACCGGCAATCAGTAATTAATATTATATTTATTTATAGAACTAAACTACTTTTTAAAGTAACGGACCACCGCTCTGCGATCATCATATTAATAATAGGTTTTTGTTAAATTTTACAGGCTACAGAATGCCAGCTCCAGAAAATACTCCCGACGAAATGTATAGATTGATGTTGAGATGTTGGGAATACAAACCTGAAAATCGACCAAATTTCGAACAAATCTACACGGTGGTCGAAACACTATGTAATGCGTATAGAGCGACGTTTTGTTAACGAATAATGAAAAATCTTTTTGAATCTGTGATTTTTTTGTCCATATAGATTTAGAATTATGTATACGTATATAATGTGTTTTTAAAATTCAGGTTATCAATGATATATTGTAAGTGTTGTACCTTTAATTTTAGTCAACAAAAGAAGAAGTTTATTACTTTTGTTTATGTCATTAGATCATACATTAAAAAAATCAGACAGTTTTATTAAACCCCATTTATTAAAATCGGAGGGTTGTTTGATCCGATATTTAATTTAAAATACTGTGCATATATATATATATATATATATATATATATATATATATATATATATATATATATATATATATATATATATATACAGGGTGTTATGGAAATCCCTGCATATATTGGAGCTCGGGTTGTAGATACGTCAAAAACAATTTTTTACACTTCTGAAAATAAAGATTTTGTTATAGTTTGTTATCAGAAATGAAAAGAATTTTATCTTTTCCATTTAAATTTCAACGTCGTAAACGAAATAATTTACCAAGGAAAATATTGTTCACAGACAGTTTTCTATTCAAAAATGAACTTTTGCTTAGCACCTACAACCACTAAATATTCGTTTAAAAAAAATATATTAGTGTTTTATCATATATATATTAGAAGTGCCCTGATTATTATGACCATATAATTGTATTAGTAATAATAGGTATACCATATAGTAAAAAAAACGGAGTTCTTAAGAGACTGCAGGGAAAACGTCAGTGCACAAACCTCCAGCGCACACCGCATGGTGACCTATTCATTAACTAATGAAATAATCGGTTGTCTTCGTCGTCATGTGGTCCTACTGTGACCGCACCCCACAATCACTTTACTCTTCGTGTAACTTTAACTTGTTATAAAATTTTGTAGTAAATTTGTAGCTGGAAACGTTTTAATCAAACTGTTATGTCACAAAAAAATACTTAAAAACTTAATATGATTTTTCGAAAACAAATAAGTTTGTTTTTTATCGATTAATAATTGTTTTGATGGCTATTATTATGAAAAAGAATTATGGACGTTACAGAGATAAGTTGCAAACGCTATATGAAGTCAGGAATAACGTTATTAATGCATACTACGTGTTTTTTTTATTATTTTTCGAGTATTGTAATTTTAGATGTTTTAGGTTTTTTTTTATAGTAAACTTTTGTAAAGTATTTTCTATACGTCAATATATTATTTCTGAAACCAATATCTCAAACACTATGATGTAATTTCTATTCTTATAACTTATAAAAAAAAAAAAATGTTTAAAAAAATACCTGTGCAGTTACTAATGGAATGAAAAATCCCTTTAAATGAGCTGCTTTTTCTAATTATATATATATATATATATATATATATATATATATATATATATATATATATATATATATATATATATATATATATTTTTTTATATATATATATATATATATATATATATATATATATATATATATATATATATATAGTTACGCTCTTAAAATTTCGGCAAACTATATGCACTGGTCTAACGAGTCTTTTTCATATACAAAAATACATCAGAGTAAAGAATTATAGCCGTAGCTAATAAAGTGCATATTTTTCCTAAATTTTTGAATACAAAAGTTCTGCCAAAAATGCGTGATATAACAGTTACATTCTTTTCAGTGGAAAAACTTGTTTATATTTTGGAATATTTCGATTCTACGATCGATTTTAAATATATTTTATGTAACAAACATTATAGCTAAACTAAATAATTTTTAAAATATCCGATCTGAAAAGAGTAGTTTTACCTAAAAAATATTTGATTTTATCAGTTACAAAAAGCGACAGTAAACTTTTTCTTTTGACGACAAATCAATAAATTGCCATTCGGTATCAATATTTTAAAAGTACCCTGTTATTATTTTGTTTGTAATAAAATAAGCATTTTTTTGTTACATGTACATACATATCATGAACTTTCATTTAAGTAATCTTATAAGTGAAATTCATTAGTTTTTTTTACGTTATTGTTATTATATATATATTTCCTTAAACAGCATTTTTTATTTGTTTTATGTTTCCATTTATGTATGATAGAATGTGTGCCTAGTTGTTTTTACTGTGATTTGATTAATATTTTATTCAAATAAATATTTTTTTGACTAACGGAATTGTTTTATTTTTAATTTTTTTGTTTATTATACAAGGTGTTCCGTAAAAAAGTTAAACATAAAACGTCGAGCCATGAAATTATTGATCACAGCTTTAAATATTGTTTCTATGTGTTTGCTGTCATATCTAACTGGATACATTCTTTTTACGATTTTAGGTTTGTTACTGTAAACTTCAGATTGGAAATATCCCATAAGGAGTGTGAATTAATTTTGAGAGTCGGCGTAACTTTTATTATAACGCATCGGGGCATACTGTTGCTATATTCATGCTGAAGTACCATCATTAGACTTTAATTTCTGGTACATGTTATTTTGCCGAAGTGTAAACAATATATGTTTTTGAGCATTGAATTTGTCGAATTATGGGCCAAGAAAACATCATTTGCGAGAAGCGTTACTTTTTTTTGTTTAATTCGAAGAAAAACGCTGCTGAAAGTCATCGATTGCTGTTGGAAACCTATGGTGCTTATATTCTATCGATAAAAACATGTGAGTACTGGTTCCGACGCTTCAAAAGTGGAGATTTCGACACGGAAGATAAAGAACGTCCAGGCCAGTCGAAAACGTTTAAAGATGAAGAATTGGAGAAATTACTCGATGAAAACCCGTGCTAAATGGAAAAAGAACTTGCAGAATCATTAGAAGTTGCTCGCAAAACCATTTCCGGCTCCACTGGGAATGATTCAAATGCAAGGAAATTGGGGCCGTACGAATTAAAACCGAGAGATGTCGAAAGGCGATGCGAACAACTGCTTCAACGGCACAATCGACGATAATCCAAAGCGCAAAAAATCATGGTTGAAGCCCGGCTCTTGGAGAGAGTATCTGGTGGGATCAGCTGGGTATAGTGTATTATGAGCTGCTCCAACCCAACGAAACTATTACTGGGGAACGTTACCGACAACAATTGATGCAATTGAGCCTAGCGTTGGAGGAAAAACGACCGCAATATGCCAAAAACACGATAAAGGGATTTTTCAACATGACGACGCTGTGTAAAAATAAATATTTTTATGGTTCACCTCCCCGCCTGAGTGGCGGGCTTTTTCATATCCTGAGGATATCAGCGGGGATGTCGTAATACCAGTCAACGTTGTCCAAGTGCCGAAACATATATTTTTGTATTTCACGGCACCTTTGAGACAACGCGGTAGTGCTGCCACGGATGTTATTGCATTTCTGCAAACAGCTACTACCTATGTACGTAGCCAGGTCATCTATACTTAAATAACAGTATACCGACCTACCGAGATTGCAACCCGAGACCTTCTGCATCGCAAGCAAGTACTACGCCATGAAGTCACAGGCCGCCAAAAATATAAATGGTCTGTCTCCCTTGGCTATAAAATGTCTTTGAGAAAACTTCTTTCTTTTTTTCAATTGTCTTATAAGACAAGCTGTTCCTTAATAAAAATTAACGTAAAAAAAATTAAAATTTTCTTCAGATTTTTTAAGAAAAATTAATTTGGTAATAACAACACATTTTTAAAATAAATAAAAAAAATATATTTTATGAATATAATTCAATTAATTCGTCACTAACTGCCGACGGAGTCAAAATAATAAATAAAAAAAAATATATTTTATGAATATAATTCAATTAATTCGTCACTAACTGCCGACGGAGTCAAAATTCCTATATCAGTAAAAAGAAGAGTGATGTATTGAGGAGGGGTGTAGTCTACAACTGGATGCGCGATCTTGAGATTTTCATTTTTTCTGACATCTGAAGTGTACTGAAAAGAAAAATTAAACTCATGACATTAAAAAAAATCAGTATATGGGCCCTATTAAAAGTATACAGGGTGTTTTATAGGTTGGGTATCCTTTATAAGTTTTTTACCTTATATTCAGCTGGTAAATCTTGCTGATTTAGCGGGAAAAGTCTTGAAAATTTAAAACTCTCCGTTAAAACATAAAACGGTTTTTTCATCTCTTTGGCACATACTGCCATTGTGTAACTTCCAACCTAAATAAAGAAAATATTTTTTAAAAATTATTAAGCCCAATAAACTCTAAATTTACAATAACTGAAATTAAAAGATTAAAAATGAAAAAGTGCAAAAAGCTTGCTATACTTTTAATAATAATATACAATCAGGCTTTCAACTATTTCAACTTAAGGGGTTACATACACCTCGAATTTTCAAAAATTCGATTATTTTTTTACGGATTTTTATTTTCTATACTTCTAAGAATTATTAAAAAATTAAAATGAAGATCTGAAGAAGCTGCATCGACAGCGAAACGCGTCATCGCAATTTAAATAAACCAGTGGAAATTGACTAAAAACAGTCTTTTATTATATATTTAAGAAAATTCCATTCCAATACAAAGTTATAGCATTAAATGTGGCCTAGCGTTAAATTAAGACTGCTACCTCTTTTTAGACACTGTCTGCGAGATTATTTAGTCAATTTTTTTAAAATCTTAATACAGTAGAACCCCGATTAGCCGAGTCGCGATTATCCGGGCTCCGGATTAACCGAGCCAATCTAAGAACCTGATTATCCGAGGTACGCGCGTCGATCCTGCATATTAACCGAGCTTCTAAAATATGTATGTACATATTTCCATTTAAAATGGTCGGGGCCTTCGGGGAATCCCCCTGGCCCGCGTGAAGGGTTTCCCTATTTATATTTTTGGACTCATTCAGCATATAAATTTGCGCGAATGCTGTGCGTTATAGCGTTTACTACGAAGAAGTACGAGTATATTCACAGAATTTATTTGATTGGAGTTCTGCTAGTTAAGTGTAATTAATACGAACTGCTTTGTTTGATTTTTTGTTCGTCGTATTATAATGGAGCAAAACAAGCGTAAAAGAATCGTCGTTCCTATTGAAGAAAAATTAAAAGCCATCAGAAGAATTGAAGCAGGAGAGACGATTAAAGTTGTTGCACGAGATTATGGAGTAGGTGAGGTAACAGTTGGAGATTGGAAAAGAAACCGCACAAAAATAGAAAAGTGGTGTATAAATCAAGCCTCGTCGTCCTCAGGAAGAAAATCAATAAAAACCGGCGACTATGAAAAGGTTAACGAAGCTTTATTCATGTGGTTTAACCAACAGAAATCAAAAGGTCAGGTCCAATTTTACAACAGAAAGCAATATTGATTAGTAGGCAATTCCCAGAGATAGATCAGTTTACCGCCAGTTCTGGATGGCTTGACTGCTGGAAAAAACGGTACGGTGTACGACAACTGACTGTATGTGGTAAAAACCTTTTTGCTGATGTGTCATCAATTGAGAAATTTAAGCAGAACTTTAAAAAGCAAATCGAAGATTGGAAAGATTAACTATAATGGTATGTTCCAATGCATCTGGAAAGCACAAAATCCCACTGATGGTGATTGGCAAATCTGCACGTCCAAGAGCTTTAAAAGACATCTCACTCAAAGCCCTACCAGTCTATTACAAAAGTCAGAAGAGCGTATGGATGGATGCGACCTTATTTACTAACTGGTTTGAAGAAGAGTTCGTGCCATCTGTGACTAAATTTTTGAACAGAAACCGTCTTCCTATTAAAGCAATTTTGTTAATGGATAATGCCCCCTCTCGCCCTGGAGAAGGACTTCATGTGGGCGAAATTGTTGTAAAATTTTTTCCTCCAAATGTAACCAGCATAATGCAATCAATGGATCAAGGCATCCTCGAAAACATTAAAAAAAATTATAGGCGTTTATATCTTGAACATCTGTTAGAATACACAGAAAAGGAGGATATTATCAATGGGATGAGAAAGGTTACACTGAAAAATGTTATTTACTGGGTAATTCAAGCTTGGGATTCTGTGCGTACTACCGCTATTCAAAAATCTTGGTCAAAAGTTATTGATTTTGGGGACTATAATGACAGTGAAGATGACACTCCATTAAATGAATTTGCTTCGAAATTGAGAAGCCATGGAGAAATGTCCTGTTCACAAATTTTGACCGCGAGATAGAAGAAAAAGAAAAAAGTTTATTTGAATTAATACAAAAATTAAAAGGTTGCGAAAATGTGACAAGAGAAGATGTTGTTGAATGGATTACAGCAGATGATTTAGAAGAAGAAATGAGTATTGAAGAAATAACGAATGCCTTTCAGGAAACCGAAAAATCAGATGACGATGACGATGACGAAGCGGCGGTGGATGAACAGTTTCCCACTAAGATCTATCACCAAGAAGGTTTTGCTTCTTTGGAAAAAGCTTTGAGGTTTATCGAACAACAACCAGAGGCAACCCCAGCGGATTTGCTTCTTCTTAATAGATGGAGAAACATTGCAGCGAGAAAAAGAAGATGCAATATGAAACAGAAGCGCATAGATACTTATTTCACGGTTTTATAATGTATGTACCTATTTATATGTTAAAAACGTTAATACATCGGTTTAAAGTATTGGTGTTTATTTTTTGAATGAATAAAAAACAAATCCGGATTATCCGAGTTTTCAGTTATCCGAGGAGGGTGCCCCCCACGTTACCTCGGATAACCGGGGTTCTACTGTAATTACTTTTTTTACAAAATGTCGAGAGGTTTTTTTAATTTTATCAATAATTGAATATAATTTTTTTGGTGGAAAATTGCATACTAAAGTTTGAAACACCGTAAATTTTTTATTTGAGAACAAAAAACCCTTTCACCCTTACCCTTAACTACTACATTATTTTACAAGATTAATTTTTATTTTTGCGGATTAGATTATTTTTGTGAACTTATTCTGCAGACAATGAGGCGCCAGAGTTTCATTAATAACGTTAACATTTAAAACATTTTTTTTTTTCTTTTAATTTAAAGTACAGGGTGAGTCAACGATAGAGTAAAGTTCATTATCTCATTTGTTTCGGGAATGACGAAAAAATGTTAAATACAATAGTTTTAGGGAATGTTAAGGTGCACAGTTTAAAATTATTTTTGAGTATACATGGTACTTCAAAAAAGTGTGGCCGATATAACATGTTTTTTTAAATGGAACATCCTATTTGCTAATTTATTTTTAAATTTTGCATAAAATTATATAACTTTTTTATTAATAATATATACCCAAACCTAGTAGTTTTTCTAATATTTCAATTTAAAAAAAAAAAATACTAGTTTTCAGTTTTGTAAAAAATTGCCAGTAGCGCCATTGTTTCTGAAGATGGAATACTCATAATTGGTACGAGCGTTCTATAGAGATGAAAAAAAGATATAGAAAGAAATTTGAGATAGATGCTACAGGGTGTTCAAAATAAATTTATGCATTTCGGCTATTTTAAATTGAAAAATCTCAAATTTTTTAAATGGCACCCCCTGTATATTATTATTTTTTCTGATAGATTTTACAAAACCCTCCAACTTTTATTAAGCATGTCATATACCTATTTCTAACAGTTTTCGATTTATTTTGAATTTTTCAATTTTGTTTGTAATACACTTACGCTATTGTGAAAACATAAACAAATAATTAATAATAATTTTAACATAGTTTAATTTATCTAATGATTAATTATTATGAGGTAATAATGTTCAAAAATATGCCCGTCTGCTTGACACACACACATGTTTAGTCGTTTTACTATATTTTCCTTCACTTTCCTTAGCATAAAGGGCGTTACTGCCCTGCACACATCCCATATCTTATTTTCCATATCTACTGGTGTTGTAGGGGGATTCACATAAACACGATCTTTAATGTAGCCCCACAACAAGAAGTCTAAAAGTGTTAAGTCACCTTTCAAAGTTATCAACTTCTTCAAGAAGCTGAGGTAATTTATTTTGCAAAAAATTTAGATATCTAGGCCTATTAAGCGGTTCGCGGAAAAAATATGGATCAGTAATTCGGAAATTTAATATTCCACACCATACGTTAAGTGACCAATGGTTTTGGTTTTGAACTTCCCGGACCCAAAATGGATTAACTGTTGAATAATAATGCATGTTATGGCTGTTAACTGCTCAATTACTGCGAAAAGTAGCTTTATCAGAAAACATTATTTTAGATAAAAAATTTGGATCGGCCTCTATTGCTTCATTCATGGTGGTACAAAAGTTTACGCGTCGTTCAAAATCACGGTCTTGAAGTTCTTGGTGTAGTTCCATATGAAAGGGATAATAGTTGTATTTTCTCGTGATGCGATTAACCGTAGATTGGGATGTGTCAGATAAGTCAGCTAGTTGACGGCTGCTGACCCGGAGATTATCCGCAACATGAAGTAAAATCTCCATTTCTTTTTCCTCACTGGTAGTATTCTGTTTTACTACTTTCCATTTCGTATACTCAACGCTACCACTACCATTAAACCGTTCCATTAAGCACTAAAAAGATTTTCTAGATGGTATACGTCTATTAGGGTACTTTGCTCCATAAAGCCTTATTGCCAAAAGACAATTTTTTCCCGTTTGGCCCAGTATATAAACCATATTAATTAATTCATTTTTAGAAAAATCCATAACTGTTACTTTATACTACAACAAATTAAACTATTTTTACTTGCTTAATAGACATGTCAAAATGTAACAATGCCTACATTTTTGTTTTGTCTTGGCAACTATGATATTATAGCGTAAGTGTATTAAAAACAAGAGTAAAAATTGAAAAAATTCAAAATAAAACGAAAACTATTAGAAATAGGTATATGACATACTTAATAAAAGTGGGAGGGTTTTATAAAATCTATCAGAAAAAATAATAATATACATGGTGCCCCGTTTAAAAAATTTGAGATTTTTCAATTTAAAATAGTTGAAATGCATAAATGTAGCAGGTAACTCAAATTTCTTTACAGATATATATTTTCATCTCTATAGAACGTTCGTACCAATTAGAAGTATTCCACCTTCAGAAACAATGGCGCTACTGGCAATTTTTTACAAAGCTAAAAACTAGTATTTTTAAAAAAAAAATTGAAATATTAGAAGAACTACTAGGTATAGGTATATAACATTAATAAAAAAGTTATAAAATTTTAAGCAGAATTTAAAAATAAATTAGAAAATAGGATGTTCCATTTAAAAAAACATATGTTATATCGGCCACTTGTTGAAGTACCCTGTGTACTCAAAAATAATTTTAAATTTCGACTTTATATGTCAAATAGTTTCGGAGAAAATCGGGTGTGACAGACAGACACCAAAGTGATCCCATAAGTGTTCCGTATGGAACATTAAAAATATTTCTTCTATCACCTTGATTCTCATTACAATTTCTTGTGTTTCTCTCAGATCATTGTAAATTACCACTATTATGTATTAATGTGGTTAGGTTGGTACTTGTAGTATATGGTTCGCCCGCTAGGGAAATGTAGTTACCCTCCTTCCGAGTCAATCTGCTTCTGAATTTTTTTTTTGAAAAAGTTGTTTTATGTACTCGTGGTTTTTTAAGATGGCCGATTTTCAGGAACAACTCGCGGCTGTGAAATTTTGTTTTCTACTTGAAATAAGTGCCGTAGAAACTGTTATGTTAAAAACTGCTTCCAAAGAGGATGCTATGAGTAAAACTCGAGTCTATGTGTAGTTAAACCGCTTTAAAAAAGGTGGAATGTCGATTAAAGACCAACCACGTTCCGGGCGTCCTTCAAGTTCTCAAACTTACAAAACTGTCAACAGAATTCGGGAATCGATTCAGTGAATTTTATCAAAATACTTGGAAATGGGAGAGTGGTAGCCAAATTTTGACAAAAAATGGAATGACCCCTTTGCTCCACTCACCCTACTCGCCGGATTTGACTCCATTCTACTTCTTCTTGTTTCCCAGGATGCAAAAGGAACTTAAAGGAGGACGTTTTGCCGACATAGAAGGGGTGAAACAAAAAACGACGCGGGCTTTGAAAGACATTGGATCAGACAAATTTAAAAAATGCTTTGAACAATGAAATAAAAGATTTATACAATCTTTTATTTCATTGTTCCAAAGGAGAGTATTTTGAAGGAGACTAATAATTGTTTGCAGAAAAATTTAATAAAACTTTTTTTAAAAATAAATACACGTTACTTTTGGGTCCTCCTCGCACACGGTACCAATATTTATTTTGAAATAGACGGACTAGCATACCTAAATATATATTACCTTATTGACAATACCACCACTTTCCAATACTCCTTCTGCACCCACCATAATAAAACTTATTTGTTCCATCACATAACCAATTGCTGAATCAAGAATAAGGGTACAAGGAATTCCTATAGCTTGTAATTCTTTGTGCATACGTTCTCTAAAACATAAACAGGTTGGTTTTTAGATTGCGACTATATATAGCCTGTATTTGAGTATTCATATCCTATACCAATCCCACTGTTTTATTATACACATAAACATCTCTCAGTTCACTTAAATAAAGTTAAATTCATACATTTCGTGACTTTGAATGGTCAATGCAATAAAAACCTTTATTTAAACAGAAAAAGGCACAGTTCATTTGTTACCAAAGAGATAAAAGTTTTTTAATGTACATGGATAGAACACTTATCGGACCACTTCGGTGTCCGTCTGTCACACCCGATACGAGAATATTAGACATAGAAAGTGAAAATTTGGCACAAATATAGAAACTGATGGCCCAATTAGATAGAGCTGTGTAGTTTTGAGAGTTAAATTTTGACTTAAGGGGTTAGTTTTCGCCAGTGAAATTCAAAGTGAACATTTTTTTTTACCGGGTCTTCGAGTGGGGTGTCAAATGCTTGTGAAAACACAAGTTTAAAAATATATATGATGTAATAGTTGCGCACACTTTCTATCACACTATCTCAAAAGTAATGATCAAAAAATTTTGAGAAAATTCTTGAATAGTCTAAATAAAGTGTAAACTGAATCAAAAATTACCATGACTGCATTATGTTTGATAATTTTTCTGGCATAAAAAAAAACATGTGGAATGACAGAATGGTTGTTTGCAAAGCTGGGAATTCAACTGGTGATATCATGATAACTGGTGACCAACGGATAGGTACCGAAGACAAAATTTTATTTTACTGGTTTATAATTAAATAAATATTTAGGTAGTAAATATTTGTTTTAAACTTTTACTACTAGATCCTAGATTGAGCTAGACTCATTTATTGGCTATTAGGTAGCCAATTTTTATTTTAAAGGTAATCACGGTACAGAACACTAATTGCGCAGGTCTAACTTGCACCTGACCGGTTTTTTTTATTTAATCTAATTTGGTATCAACTTTTCATGTAATAGCAAAGGTAAGTTAAAGAAATTACAGTGATTTTAGATGCCAAGAAATTGTTTCAGTACTTATCTGGGGGAAAATTTGATATTTAAATACATCTATAATGTAAATTGACTAATTAGGATGTTTTTAACAAAACTCGGCAATAAATTTATTAAAAATAGTTGTCTAAAATTTGATATTGGTAAATAACAGGGCAGGTTCTTGCTTTTGGTATGTTAGTTTAGAAGCATACACAAATATACTTATATATAAACATACTGAATTGAGAATCTTCTTTTTTTAGAGTCGGTTCAAAATATCCCAACTTCAAAACATATACAAATAAATTTTTTTTTTGATTTTTTAAATGAATTTAAGCAAGATTTTTGTTACTGCAATGTATATATTTTTTCGACGCATGTTTTTAATAACTTACCCACTTTTATCTGGAGCAGATTTAGTAACAAAAACTTCAAACCTTTTACTTTGTTTATGTGCTTGATATAATGTTTGTAGTACTACTCTAGAACGCGAATGTGTCAGAATTTTCTAAAATAAATAAAAATTTTACACTTACATAATTTAATTACAGAATAGTTGAATTACAAGTACTGGCTTAAAAACTTACCGAACCATCGACAATAAATTTTGATGCATGTTTAACAATTTTTTTCCACGTGCTTCATCCAATTTTTTTAAAAATAGATTTCCTCTCTCTAACATAATTTGTTTGCACTCACTAAAAGTCTAAAATTTTAAAATTAAAAGGATTTCATAAAAATAACTTGTATCTGTTGGGCCTTATGAATAAAAATTAGGGACTGCTTATGCTAATCAAAATTTTTACAATGTGATTTAAATAAGTTTAGTAAATATGCTTAACTTCCCCTTCCTTCATCATCATATTCAACTTTCTTAGAGTATTTCACCATTCAAAGTTTTACTTTAGGTGTAGGATTTTAAATTTTACCAAAAAAATTACTAAAAATGGGAAAAATCCATAAATTACTAGTATATTGTTTTTTTCGTGTAAATGTGACCTATCTGAACACTTATGACCATATGTTGCTACTATGAGGTGAGAGTGCTGGTTATGCTTCCGCCTCATCCACTTACTATAGAGAATCTAGGTTCCTTCTGCAGTTTCATTAAGTAGCATAGTGTAAATCTTCTCAGAACCACAATAAGATTAATATTTAAACACAAATAAAAAATGTAATTCAGAAACAAAAATGTGAAAATAGACTAATAAATTGTGAAATGCTTCGACTCCTATTTAAATCTTAACCTTTGGTTAATTTTTTTCTCGCTAATCTTAGCTTTAATATTGCTGGTAATATTATTCATTATACCTGTAAGTTATCGGAAACCTATTGGTAAAATTACCACCTTAAAAACCCTACTTCATTTATGTCTGTTATTTGTAAATTTAAAAAAGGGGGTCAACAAAAATCAGAAACATACCCCCAATTGATCCATACCAACTAGAGTGATAAACCTTAAAAACAGCTCACATCCAGAGGTTATTGCTGCTATAGGAATATTAATATTTTTCATATTTTGAATGGCATCTTTTAAATTGGCTTCTAATTCTTGAACAGTTTCTGCTAAAATAAGAATAATAAATTTTTAGATTAGACACCTTTTTCACAAGCTTCAAAAGATAATATAGAGATCTCCATAATTCCATAATATTAACACTATTTTAACCCAATATATAATTTTACCCAGAAGGAAGGAGGGGGTATGGGGAAGGCCACTGCATGTGTTTAGAGAACACATCTGGCATTTTAGAAAAATTAAATTAAATAATGAGAATGTATTCCATGATGTTTTAAGCATCAGAACTAAATTATTCTAACTTATAAGAATATTTTTACTGGGAGCCATAATAAGTACCTAAAAGTTTTAACTTTCTTTGGTACTGTTGTTTTCATTAGGCCAAAATAAAAAAAAATCTCTAAAATATACTTAAAATCAATGCAATATATCAAAAATATAAACAATAATTATGATTCTCACATAAGGAGATAACAGTGAAAAACATCAATAGGATAACCACACAAAATTAGAATATAAAAAACTGTTATTAGACATGGTTGTTAAGGTATTTGTGTGAGAATTGTGCCCCCTTCTTATTATATAATATATTGACCTTAACTTCAATCTATATTTTAAAGAATGTATGTTTAATATATGTTAAATACAATAAGTTGGATGTGAATATTAAGTACCACATCAGACAAGGGTGTACTTTACCTTTTTCCTTACAAAACTTTATTTGAATGAGAAATTCTCTGATATACACTGCAGAAATAAAAGTTTATTCACCTGCCAATTGTCTCAAGAATGATGACATCTATAAAAGCATTTAGATTAAGGATTAAAAAGATGCTAACTTCTAAAAAATATACAGTATCAGAGTTTCTGATGACCATTATTACTAATCTAATTACTATAAGTAATTAGATGAAGATTCGAAATAGGATGTAATTCTGTATGTTTTATATATTATTATTTTAAATATATTGTAGATTTTAACATTTTAATTGTGTGCATATTTGTTAATTTTTTAATTTTATTTTAATTAGCCTAGGGTATATGTAATTCCAGCCCTTATATATTTTTTTATAATTTAATGACTGACTAATGTTCTGAAAAGATTTTGTATAAATAAATAAATAAAAATATTTCAGTATAATTTTTTTGCTAACCAGGGTCACCTAAACGACTACAGATTAATGTGTTAATATTGCTGATTTAAGTAGGTGATTTCTTAATAGAGTGATATTTCAACATTAGAGAATCTAGTAGTTTTTCACCTGAATAACACTGAGACTAGAGATCAGGGGAAATTAATTTTTTTTTAAATACAAATGTATATAATTTACACTGAGAAAAGTTAGCTGATATTACTGTTCACTACTAGTCACAAATACAGATAGAACTTTGGGATTCATAAAATATATTTCAATTTTAAAAGCTAATATATGGTAAGTCTGATCCTCTTACATTGTGATTGCTTGATAACCTCCATTAAAGTTCTTATTGCTGCGACACCAGCAGAAACATTTTCATCTTCCTTCATAATATTTTGAAAGTATTCTTTAACTTCTGAAATTAAAATTTTAATGTACTTTTTAAATTAAATTATTTCAAGATTAATTTACTTACTTTCACCCTCCATCTTATTGTAACTTTACAAGAGTTTTAGCAAAAATTAAAAAATAAAAAGCTTGTGTTCAATATTTGAATCCTTATTGCCTTATTTCCCCATTCTTAAAAAAATTAACATAACCTCTATGTAACTTTTGACATTGACTGTTACTTGTCATTAAAAAAAGGATTTTACTACGGAGGCTGAGCAAACGATCAACCGACGTCTAGTAACTTCTACGATTACGTTGGTACTATTGTCAAAAAAATATGTTCACTGAACGGCTGTTTCACTCATAAAAGAGAAAGCAGGAAGAATCAAGAACAGCAGAAAATTCGTTGGAAAAGATCAGTTTTTATCGTGTAAATAGCTTAAAAAATTACTCTTAATGGAAAAGAAAAAAACGAACCCAATCCCAGGGACTGTTCTCAGCCCTCAGAACGGCCACTTATTAATATCTTCCGGAATAGCTTCACTAGATTCACTTTTAGGTAAGTTTCTAGGTTAATTTTTTTTTCTTTGTTCTTGCGAATCCCTGTTGAATCTAACGATTTCTTTTCATATTTTACAGGAGGTGGATTGCCGGTGGGGACAGTAGCTTTAATTGGTAAGATAATTTTATAGAATTATAATGGAACAATGTTATTTATTTGCTTCTTTTTTACAGAGGAAGATTTCCGTGGACTTCACTCGAAGGTTTTACTCAAATATTATCTTGCAGAGGGTTTAGTGTCAAACCATTCCATACTTATAGCTAGTCAAGATGTGAATCCTGCAAATATAGTGAGTGTTTCAAAATATTATTTAATTATAAACCGGTAGGAAAATAAAATATTGGGTATCATTAGGCGCTTTGGTTTAATATATTTGGCATATATCACTTAGAACATATCAAGATATAGTCATCATTTGGGTTATTTCCAAAATCAGAGTAATATCACTGGAGTGATTCAGTTAAAAAAAATTAAAAGCAATGTTTTACTTTTTAGTTGTTTTTGATTAAAAAAAAAATTTTGTAATCTCACTATGACTGATATAACAAATTTGGGATCTGGAGATAAGTACCAATGTTTTGTGAGTATCTCATGTAAGGAATTATTTTTTTCTTTAAGATTTGAAATGATTCTTTAATATAAAAAAGACAAATATAGTATTTATTTAAGAATATATATTTGCGAGGGAAGTATCGGGTATAAAAAAAACTACTAATTTTTAAAATTTTTTTGCCATTACAGTTGCCTAGCAGGGCTAATAATTAGCTGTTAATACTTTATTATTGGTAGTATTTTGTAATAGTGATTCTAGTAATAAAATAATTAAATGAAAAGTTGATAATTTGTACCAGAACTATCTCAGAATTTACACTTGTCTTATTTTATGGTAAAATTTCAGTATGCAGACTTTAGAAAAAGGGAAAATAGGTTTAAAATGACTTAATTTAATAAATAAATAAAAATTGGGGGAGACCTTTTTGCTAACCTGAACTAACCTTAACTAACCGGAACTAACCCGAACTAAATAATCAGTAATTACAAAATATAATAAATAATGAAAAAAAGTCCTACCTCAATGAGAAAAAATGAGGTGCTATGTAATATTATGTAATATGTGCTATATTAGTGACTGGAGACCAAAGTTAGTTGAGGTTAGTTCAGGTTAGCAAAAAGGCATCCCCCAATTTTTTTTCATAAATCTTTCAACATTATGCCATTTTAGACTTATTCCAAAAAAGAAACCCCTGCGTACCAAAATTTTACCTTATTTTATTACTATTGTGGGTAATCAGGTTTTTTAATACTCCTTGAATTGCTATATTTTATTGTATATGCTTATAATTTTTTTCTAAATGGAATCTACAGGAAACATGCAAACCATATCACGTTTATTTTCAGGCCAGTATTTGTTGTAACTACTTTGATAAATAATGGCTTAAATTGTTTATTTTTAACATGAACAATAGAGTTATCATATGTTTTTTTATCAGTAACATAAATAAGCAGTTAAGTAATTATTATCAAGTAAAAGAGAAAAAAATTAGCAGGAATGTAAAAAAATTGACAAATTGTGTCATTGACCAGCTCTTTGTTATTATACCATCCCATATTACATCTGTGTGAAAAAAATATAGATGTTTGATTATTGGGTCAATGCCAATATTTGTTAATTATACTAATTTTGTTTTAAATCCATTAAAATTGAAATACATGTAATTATACAATAGATATTATGTTGGATTTGATGGTCAGTAAATTGGAATTAGACTATTCAGATTATTTCAGAAGATTATATATATGTATATGTATATATAATATATACAGGGTGCAGTGCTTAAATCCGGACAAATTTAAATTTGAATTTTCCGCGATATAGTATTTCCGCTATAGGCCGTTGTTGACGTTCGTGAAAGCCACATACTTCTAGTAAACAGTCATAACCTCGCAATGACCGAGCCGTTGTGGACAAGTGCGGAGTACAACCGAAGAGCCGCGATTTATCGAAAGTCTTCGCGCTGGACATTTGGTGATTGAAATAATTCACTTCTTTGGGTACCCGAGATCAACTGTGTACGACATGGGGGTGTATGTATATCAACAGGATGGTGCACCGGCCATGTTCTGGCCTTCTCAATAGTCCGGATTTGCACTCCCTCAACTATTATGTTTGGAGTGTAATCGAAAGGGTTACTAACTAGTCCAGACACCCTAATCTGGCATCTTTATGCACCTCTATTGAAGCAGCATTCGCCAATATGGACAGCCCTGCTTTAAAGAGAGCGTGCGAGCGTTTCAGGCCAAGAATGGAGGCGATCATTGCGGCTGAGGGATAATTCCACTCTGGATAGGTCACACAACTGACATGCATAAGGATTTTTTAGTGTTCCATACGGAACACTTATAAGATCACTTCGGTGTCTGTCTGTCCGTCTGTCACACCCGATTTTCTCCGAAACTATTTGTCATAGAAAGTTGGAATTTGGTAATAATATAGGAATTGATGGCCTCATAAGAGCCATGTAGTTTTGAAAGTTAAATTTTGACTTAAGGGGTTAGTTTTGGGGGGTGAAATCGGACGTGAAAAAAAAATTTTTTTACTAGGTAATCGAGTGTGGTGTCAAATGGAAGCTTGTGAAAACACGAGTAAAAAATATATATATAATGTAATACTTGCGCGCACTTTTCTTTGTATTATTTTTAAAAAATCGCGAAAAATCGCTGTCCATCCGCCTTATCTCGAAAAGTACTTATCAAAAAATTTTGAAAAAATTCTGTAATATTCTCCACGGGGTGTAGATTGAATGAAAATTATCACGAGTGCATTACCTGTAATAATTTATCTGGTATATAAAAAAACAGAAATTTCAAGGTGATCAATTTTCAGTAAAGATTGGAAATAAACTTTGTTGAAAACTCATTTGGGATGTGTTTTGTGAAGTCACTGATCATTTTATACTTCCGATGCAACATTTTTTATTTTAAAAGCAATCAACGTACGGAACACTAATTGCGCAAGTTCAACTTGCACTTGACCGGTTATTTTCATTTTAATCTTTTGATGATTGAAAAATGTTTACTTTATCCGGATTTAAGCGCCGCACCCTGTGAAAATTCTTGAAAGAACTAAATTTTCATTAGATTTTTTTTGGCATTTTGTGGAAATTAATAATATGTTTAAGGTTATAAATTAAAATAATAGTCATAGGTTACATGAATAGTTAGTGGAAGCCCACAATAGTAGCGGTCTGGTTCTCCATAAATAGGGACCTGGGTTTTATTCTTGATAGGTCGGTTTTCATGTAAGTATATATGATTGGGTCCCATCCAATGTCATGCTGTTATGTAACAGACATTGGCACACTTTCAAGCAGAGATTACTGTAAAGCGATTACTCTCATCACACAGTTCACATGAGCAAGACAAACTCACTTGGGATCCCCAATAATTTTTTACTAGGTGTGCATTAAGAAATTCAATCTAAAAGACTGCTAACCTTTATAAAGCCTTTCACAACTCTAAAATGAGGCAGGTTCACAATGGGTGCTTGATAGAAAAACAACGACCATTTAAATTTCTAGTCTAAATATGTAATTTTTGTATTTACATACCCTAAAAAATACATATTTTGCTAAAAGTGGTTTTACCACATAATTTATTCTTCTCTTTTTTTCTGCCAAATATATTGCAACATATAAATTTCAATTTCATCTACTTCTCACATTTTCTTTAATTCAGGCAATTTTACATTCACATTCTTATATAAACCTAATAGCAAGCTCATAATAAATATATTTCTATTATGATGGTTCGGTACTTACAGTTTTACTAATCTGGATAAAATCAATTCTTATTTTTCAACTCTGGTTTAAGGGGGTAGCAGTGCATCATTACCATTTTTTTAAAACAAAAACAGATGCACAGAACTAAGGAATTTTAGGATCTACATTTTGAAAATTTTTTTAAAACTCATAATGCTATTCTTCTTTTAAATTCTACAGTAAGAGTATTTTTTTAAATTCATTTAGTGTTTTTGTAGGGCCAACACGATGGCCCAATATTATATCCACTCAATACATGCTTTTGAGAAAGGCAAATATATATATATATATATATATATATATATATATATATATATATATATATATATATTTCTTTTTTCCTGACCGTTCTTGCGGTCAATTTAATAAAACAAGTTTAATTTTGATCTGCGTTTCGGTTTATTGTATTTAAATCATCATCAGAACTATAAAAAATTTTCTTTTGTATATTGTTAGTATTTAAGATGTAAAATAGATGTTTATTATTAATGTTGTTTTCTACAAGAATATATATAACTAAATTAATGTTTAGTTATAATTATCCTAACTTATGTCTAGATGGATCTTTTGACATTAAATTATTTACATTTTAACAGTTTTACAGTTTTCGTTATACTAGTACTTTGATTATTGTTGGTTTATAATTAGGTTTTATTAGGTAATTATTTCATCACATACTATACTCAAGTTTTCCGTGTCATTTCGATAATTTAAGGTATTTTTTGTTCTTCGTATATTTCTTTTATGTTCGTTTTTTATGATTATTTTCAAAATCTAGGATTTGGACATTCTTAAAATTGAAATTATGTAATTCGTCTATGGCATGTTTTGATAGGGCAGTATGATTTTAATTTGTGTTTCTTACGCTATTTTTATGTTCTGTTTTTCGTCTTTTTAAATATTGTTTTGATTGTCCAATGTATGTTTTTGAACAGTTCATGCAATCTATTTTGTATATTAAGTTTGTTCTGTTGTTGGTGTTGTTTACCAAACTTAAACCAACAATACCAACAACAGAACAAACTTAATATACAACATAGATTGAACAAAAAATACCTTAAATTATCGAAATGACATGGAAAACTTGAGTATAGTATACAATAAAATAATTACCTAATAAAACCTAATTATAAAACAATAACAATCAAAGTAATGACAATACAAAACGAATAAATAAACTTTGGATTTACTCGTTTTACCTGCAAAAATAATAAAATAAAATATTTGAACATTCTAAATATAGTATAACGAAAACTGTAAAACTGTTAAAATGTAAATAATTTAATGTCAAAAGATCCATCTAGACGTAAGATAGTAATTATATATATTCTTGTATAAAACAACATTAATAATATACATCTATTTTACATCTTAAATACTAACATTGTATAAAAAAAAAAAAATTGTAGTTCTGATGATGGTTTAAATACAATAAACCGAAACGTAAACCAAAACTAAACTTGTTTTATTAAATTGACCGCAAGACCAAGAACAAAAAATTGTCTTAAATTTTATATATATATATATATATATATATATATATATATATATATATATATATATATACATATACATATACATATACATATACATACACCCTCGTCATATCCAAAGTGATTTGTACTACAAAACAGCTGGTCAGTTTTTTTGCGTCGTTGGCATTGTCACAGAATAAAGTACTTTTTTAGTATCGTTAGGACACGCTAAACGTTGCGATTAGTATTGCAATTCAGCCCAATGTTTTCTACCTGTCCTTACAGCACTTTTTTAAATTTTCCCAAAACTATACCCTTTTGTATAAGGTGCTTGTCTGACTTAACTGTCATAGTTGTCATATTATCACAGAGATAAGAAATCTGAACCTCTGAGGTACACCTCTTATTGTATATATATATCAAGCTTCTCAATAAGAATGCTATAATCGTTAAGTTAAAATGCTTTTAAAAAATCGATAAAAACTGTAGTCATTTCCTAAGTAAAAAGTTGTCCCTTAGCTTTTCACATTCATTCAAAACGAATAATAACCCATTATTGTGGCAGACCCTGTATATAAGTTGTATGATTAATGGTTTTAGTACCCTTGTTATTTTATATCACAAATATAAATACGAGTTTTTAAAAAAAAATTATTTAAAATTAAATTTAAAAATTTTGTTTGAAAAAAATAATTTTCTATTTTCATGGCACTTTCTGTATATGGGGTTTTAAGATAAAACGTTTCATATTACGTGACCCGGACGGAGCAAACTTTATATTGACGCAAAATTTCATCAATAACTGTACAGATGTGTTTTTTGTTATCCCGGAATATACAAACAGACCGACAAATATAGAAAAAGTCTACAAATAGGTGGTTTGGCTTTTATGTACGGCGTTATAATACCTACAAGTTGCTTTCTGGAAAAATAGTCAGTATCTGGACTAATTGCCAAACTTATATTAAATATTTCATAACATGATGAAATATATGTTAATAAATATGTATTGAAAAAATTTTTGGGTGATTAATACAAAAATATGTGGCATTTGCCGGGATTTACACATTTTTAAAACAAAGATAAGATATATAAATATGTGAGCTAGAAATTTATTTGTTGTTTTGATTATGAATATTTTTGCATATTTAGGTCTAAATTGATAATCTTCACAATGAATAAAGTTCTTTGCTCCAAAAAATTCAAAATTTTGCTTAAATTATTATTAATTCTCGATATTAATTTGCTAATAATTTATTCTAATTTAATTTGTAAATCTGAAATCTCTCCACTAAATTAAATGTTAAAATGCTTATTAAGATCTGTCTTATAATTCAGAAAGTTAAACGACAGGAAACCAATATAGACAAACAGAACATGGTCTATGAATGAAAGAAAATACACCGTGTCTCGTAAACGTACTTGAGAGAGAAATAACTTATATTACTGATTTCTTAAAGAATGTTGGCCCATACAAGATATACATACCATTACCATGTCCCAAAAATGCATATAGCCTACAATGGAATAATAATCATTATGAATAACTTCATAAAGTTACTTTTTCAAACAGATAGTATCAAAAAATGAATAGAAATAAGGAAAGTAAGTGCGAAGTAATTTAAGTCAATCTTGAAAATTCCTTTTTAAAATAAGACCTTTGTCGTGCTTCTTTGAATGTTAGAAGAGGGATACAAATACATGTGCAGTAAGTCGAGATACCTATGTACAGAGTAGTCTGAATTAACATAAATTTTTTTAGAATCTTGGTTCTATCATTTTCGAAGGTATGCATTTTCTTGTAGATTTTTAATGGATTTATACTTAGACAACTGAGAATGAAACTAGCTCTCAACGACGTGACAAATTTAAATAGAACTTTGCACTCAAAGAGTTATTAGAGTCTTAGATTAGAAAATTTAGTACTGTTTGTTCAACGGATTTAAAAATTTCTTTTAATAACAAAAAATTTTACCATATAGAGGAAGCCTGCCTTATGCGTTGTAATATATAATTAAATCGAGAGATTTCAGATTTCCAAATATGAATTAGAATAATTTGTTGGCAAATTAATATCGATAAAAGATGATAATTTATTCGCAATTTTGGAATTTTCGTAACATTTTCGTTTTTAATATCACCAATTTAAGCTTTAGCTTCTAAAAAGATTTTAATAAAAATAAATAAATTTTTAGTACGACCATTTTACTTATTATTGTTTTAACAATTTTTAAATCCTCATTAAATGCCACGTGTTTGTGTGTAAATCACTTCCAAAAATTTTCATTATTAATATACATGCTTACTAATACATATTTCATCATGTTATGTGTCACAAAGGGGTTACATACACCTGGGCGCTGAAAAAATTATGTATATTTAAAAAAAATATTTTAAAGGTTATTTAGTGAATAATACAAAGGAATGCCGATTATATATTTTTGTTGTACTTTAAATTATAAGAAAATATATTTTTTTTAAATATGTTTTAAATGTTAACATTATTTTTTATCGGGTTAAATGGACCAATGATGAAAGCTACGGCGCCTCCTTGCCTGCAGGATAACTTCACAAAAAATAATCCAATCTTCAAAAATAAAAATTAATCTTGTAATATAATGTAGTAGTTAAACATTATCAAAGGTTTTTTTTTCAAAAATAAGAAAATTACGGTGTATATTTATAAATAACCGGTCAAGTGCAAGTTGAACTTGCGCAATTAGTGTTCCGTACGTTGATTGCTTTTAAAATAAAAGTTTTTGTTACAGATGTATAAAATGATCAGTGACTTCACAAAACACACCCCAAATGAGTTTTCAACAAAGTTTGTTTCCAATCTTTACTGAAATCTGATGACCTTGAAATTTGAAATTTTTCTTTTTTTTAAATACCAGAAAAATTATTAAAGGTAATGCACTCGTGATAATTTTCGTTCAATCTACACCCCGTGGAGAATATTCTGGAATTTTTTCAAAATTTTTTGATAAGTACTTTTCGAGATAAGGCGCGGGACAGCGATTTTTCGCGATTTTTTAAAAATAATACAAAGAAAAGTGCGCGCAAGTATTACATTATATATACATTTTTTACTCGTGTTTTCACAAGCTTTTATTTGACACCACACTCGATGACCTAGTAAAAAATTTTTTTTTTCACTTCCGATTTCACCCCCCAAAACTAACCCCTTAAGTCAAAATTTAACTCTTAAAACTACATGGCTCTGATGAGGCCATCAATTCCTATATTATTACCAAATTTCAACTTTCTATGTGAAATAGTTTCGGAGAAAATCGGGCGTGACAGACAGACAGACAGACAGACACCGAAGTGATCTTCTAAGTGTTCCGTACGGAACACTAACAATTGTCTATAAACCTCTCGACGTTTTGTAGGAAAAGTATTTATTAAGATTTTTGCCGATGATTTAAAGTTGTATATTGAGGTGTCTACATTTGATGATTATAACAGACTTCAGACAGATTTGAATTAGCTTGTATCTTGGTGCAAGGACAATGGTATGGAGCTAAATGCGACTAAGTGCCACTCTATCGTTTTCAGTAAGTCCTGGACTCAGTTAGATTATCCATACAAGATCGGGGATGCTGTTCTTGAACGAGTGTCTGAAGTGAAAGATCTAGAGCTTATTATTGAGTCAAAATTAACTTTTATACCTCATATACAGAATATTGTTTCCAAGTCTCTCCAGCTTTTGGGAATTATTAAGTGTATTACACTGGCCTTTAATAGTATAGCTGCAATCAAGCAGCTGTACTGCTCACTGATTAGAGCTCGTTTAGAGTATTCCTCCAGTGTATGGAGTCCTTGCTATGGTACTCACGTTCAATGCATTGAGAGAGTGCAGCACAAATTTCTGAGATACATTGCCTTTAAGATCAATAGACCTGAGCTTACCTACCCTCAGATGGAAGCTGAGCTTCACATTCAAACTTTACAAAATTGCAGAGTTGCTATCGATCTCAAAATGCTTTATAATATTCTCCATAGTAACTACCATTGTCCCTTTCTGCTGGACAGAATTGGTCTGCATGTACCTTCCAGGGTGACCCGTTCGAGGCACACTTTTTTTGTGCCGTCCCACAGGACCCTAGGGATGCAATAGTTTTGTATCTAGGTCATGTCGCCTTGCCAATGAGCATCCCAGTCTGGACTTTTTCGTTGGAAGATCTGTGTTTTATAGACAGTTGTATGGAGTATGATGTGCATTTTGTTACTTATTGTTACAGTCATTATTTCCTTTTCTATTTTTATTATTATTATTATTATAATTTTCTTTTTTCTCTTTCCCTCATTCTTATTCGAAAATTTCCTTTTTTACTTTATTGTCGTCTTAAGATATTTTATTGTAAAGTTTTAAACTTGGGCATTGTCCGTTAATTAAGAAAATAAAAATTAAAAAAAAAGAAATAAGTATTAAAAATTGACTGAGTAATATTGCAGAGAGTATCTGAAAATAGGTAGCGGTCCCAATCCGACGCCAGGTCACATTTAATGATATAAGTTTGTAATGAAATGGAATTTTCTTTATTTTTTTTAATAATTCTTAGAAGTATAGAGAATAAAGATCCCTAAAAAAAAATCGAATTTTTGAAAATTCTAGGTGATTATATTAATGTTATCCGTACATATTACAAAATCATTAAAGAAGCTGCATCTGTACACTGACTAGTTTTGAGAAATTGGCAAGTATGGTAACAACGATCTATAGTTACGCCATAAACTTTTCAGTTGTTTTAATTTTAGTCATGTAAGTAGAGATGTAACGGGGGGTATCTTTAGGATCCAGCAAAGTTGGGTACCCGGTTACGTAGGAACCGGTAAAACGGGGTACCCGACTGGGTAGGATCCTGCAGTATTATATTAAGGGGTCACATACACCTGGGTGTTGCAAAAAGTATGTATATTTAAAAAAATATTTTAAAGGTTATTAAGTGAATAATACAAAAGAGTGGCGATTATATATTTTTATGGTACTTTAAATTATAAGAAAAAAAATATTTTTTTTAATATGTTTTAAATGTTAACATTATTTTTTATCGGATTGAATGGATAACTGATGCCAAATATGGTACCTCCTTGTCTGCAGGATAACTTCACAAAAAATAATCTAATCTGCAAAAATAAAAATTAATCGCAGTAGTTAAAAATTGTCGTAGGGTTTTTTTCAAAAATAAAAAATTTACGGTGTTTCAAACTTTAGTATGCAATTTTCGACAAAAAAATTTATGTTTAATTATTTATAATAACCGGTCGAGTGCAAGTTGAACTTGCGCAATTAGTGTTCCGTACGTTGATTGCTTTTAAAATAAAAAAATTTTGTCACAGAGGTATAAAATGATCAGTGACTTCACAAAATACACCCCAAATGAGTTTCCAACAAAGTTTCTTTCCAATCTTTACTGAAATCTGATGACCTTAAAATTTTTGTTTTTTTTATATACCATATAAATTATTAAAGGTAATGCACTCGTGATAATTTTCGTTCAATCTACACCCCATGGAGAATATTCCAGAATTTTTTCGAAATTTTTTGATAAGTACTTTTCGAGATAAGGCCCGGGACAGTGATTTTTCGCGAATTTTTAAAAATAATACGAAGAAAAGTGCGCGCAAGTATAATATTATATATATATTTTTTACTCGTGTTTTCACAAGCTTTCATTTGACACTACACTCGATGACCTAGTAAAAAAAAATTTTTTTTTCACTTGCGACTTCACCCCCCAAAACTAACCCCTTAAGTCAAAATTTAATTCTCAAAACTACATGGCTCTGATGAGGCCATCAATTCCTACATGATTACCAAATTTCACCTTTCTATGTCAAATAGTTTCGGAGAAAATCGGGTGTGACAGACAGACAGACAGACACCGAAGTGATCTTATAAGTGTTCCGTACGGAACACTAAAAATTGTCACTTAGAAAAATTTAAAAAAAACCTCTCGACATTTTGTAGAAAAAGTAATTATCAAGATTAAAAAAGTTAAAAAATATTAAACATTGACTGAGTAATATTGCAGACAGTGTCTGAAAACAGGAAGCAGTCCCAATCCGACGCCAGGTCACATTTAATGCTATGACTTTGTAATGGAATGGAATTTTCTTAAAACATTTTTTTGAATAATTTTTAGAAGTATAGAGCATAAAAATTCGTAAAAAGAATCGATTTTTTGAGAATTCGAGGTGTATGTAACCCCAGCTCTTTTGTTTACATTTTATTTACACTTTCCGCCAAATTTAAGTAATTTTTAATGATCTCACAATATTGTTAAGATGCTATAAATTCGCGCTTGGACAACTCTGCGTCTGGTTGCTTGGTGTCAAACTCCGTCTTTAGAGGTAATATGGTGATTCCCCGAGCGAAATAAAAATATTATTCCTATATTTTCTATGGTATAAGGTCTTTTTAACGACTCTTGAGCCTGGAACTGCTTTTTTACTTGATGAAGAAAATGAATTAAATTTTTATGGAATTATTTAAAATTTAAATATCCTACTAGTTTGGTCGATGAAGATAACGACGAGGCAGAACCATCAACGACTTTTGGGAATTTAAAACAAGTTAATATTACAAAATATTTTGGAAAAACCAAACAGTGGAATCTAAATGATCTTAAAGCTTGTGCTC
Organism: Pachyrhynchus sulphureomaculatus; assembly: GCA_019049505.1. Taxonomy (NCBI): domain Eukaryota; kingdom Metazoa; phylum Arthropoda; class Insecta; order Coleoptera; family Curculionidae; genus Pachyrhynchus; species Pachyrhynchus sulphureomaculatus. The sequence continues at coordinate 172,146,849 of CM032454.1, forward strand.
ACAGCAAAGGAGGAGAGATGATAGTCTTGGACAACCAACCTTTTTTAGTGTTCCGTACTTATAAGATCGAAAAAAACTTTGCTGAAAACTCATTTGGGGTGTGTTTTATGATCATTTTATACCTCCGTAACAAAAATTTTTATTTTAAAAGCAATCAACGTACGAAACACTAATTGCGCAAATCCGGCTTGCACTTGACCGGTTTTTGTTTGTAGAAAATATAGGTAAGCGTAAAAAGAAATGTTGTTATTTACTTTTGTACAGTCAAATACACCTATAACTTAAAAGATAAAGGTAACAATAAATTATTTTAATAATAATTTTCTTCCCGTTCCACTTAGTATTTTAAAAAATTTAACTGTCCAAAAAAAAAGTAAGAAACAGAAGCGGATATTTTGGAATATATTCTCTAATATTGGCCAAATCAGAGATAAAACCTCCATAGAATAGAAGAGGAAGAAACGAAGTTCAGTTCTCAAAGTTTGCCATTGATAGATTTTAAAGCAAGTCCATATTTCTGGTTGCAGATTAATTTGAAGAAGGTTAAGAGAACTTACGTCTCTAGAGAAATATGGGCCGTGTTAAGAGCCCTAGATAACGCTAGGATAGACACCAGATACTCGACTCTTATTAAATATATGACAATGCGTATGATGTAATGAAGACCCCCAAAAATACCGACAAAAAGAGGAGTACGCCAAGGAGATATGAGCTCGCCAAAACTGTTCACAGTGTTACTGGAGGACGTTTTTAAGATGAGAGCGGAGAGCAACGCGACGAAAACAAACACATCTTTTCCTGTCGGAACACGCATACTGAGGCCTACGTCAGAGATGTGCACGCTCTGATATACTGGAGCAAAACGCAGCGATTAAACAAATGTGATTTCTCTGCTCTCATCGCTGTTAGTATTTTCGCGAAAAATGAGTTTAGAAGAATTAATTAGTTCAGGTTAGTTTACTACTCCTTGTGAGGAAACTTCCACTAGGGCAAAAAATATTATTAAGGATGAAAATTCAAGAACTGGTGTACTATTCTATTTACGGAAATGAAGGCCAGAACATTCCGAACGTTTCTCATTTTCGGGAAATTACAACTCTAACACAAACACATCCAAAAAGTCATGAAAAGAACTCACAATTGACGGGCTTGCAACGTATGACACAGGAATATTCAAATCCCACATCAATTGCATTTTATATAAGTACTTTTCTGATGAAAGTTTTTACTAAATATATAATGTTTATGTGCTGTCATAAGTTACAAATAAATGTAAGCACATAATATTACGAATTAGTTTTATTACCTTACCGTAACGATTCTGATTACAATTTGTCCATTTTTTTAATAACTTATGTTTTATTCTTCCAAAATGTGATCAAATATACTAATACTCATTCGAAAATATGAATAAATTTTCCAGGGTGTTCTCGTAATTCACTGTACAAGTGATGAAATTCTCCATGAATGTGTCTGCTTTTATTGATTTTATGAACATTGCAGCTTCTAGTAGCTTTGTTTTTGTCGAATAAATACCAAATTTTTAAGGAAGAACTCTCTAGTAACAATAAATCCATCCTCCCCGATGCTGAAAACTCGCTTATGAACTTCTCACTATGTGTGGTTAACTCACTCATCGTCGCGTCTGCTCTTTACCGCACTGCTTCCCGCTATCAGCATTGTTTTGCTCGCTGCTCCAGTATGTGCGTAGTCTTAGACTGACAAAATAAGGGGATTAACATAGACGGAACACGACTTAATCATCTACGATTTGCGGACGATATCGCTCTAATCGGTACTACACCCAAGGAATTAACAACTATGTTGAAAGAACTGCATCATGCATCGTCCCGACTCGGACTGGAAATAGACCTGAGCAAGACAAAGATAATGAGCCTAAAACAAATAATGATTACCATCGAAAATCGCCATTAGAGAACATATCTGAATATATACATATACCACGGACAAAAAATACTACTAGGAAAGGAGAGCCAAACAGCAGGAATTTCTCGAAGAATGGATCTTGGTTGGGCAGCTTTTTTAGTAAACTTAGGTTTATTTTCAGATCACGAGAGATCTCTGTAAACTTCAAAAGGAAAACTTAAGAGTCGTGAGTTCTGATAGTTCTCAATGTACGGGCTTGAAACGATGTCGCTAACACGGAAGTCGACGAACAGACTTCGAGTAGCGCAGCGTGCAGTGGAGAGAGCTATACTTGGAGTGAGTTTGCGAGATAGAATCCCAAATGAAGAAATCCGGAGAAGAACACGGCTGACGGTTGCTCTGGAAAGAGTGGTTCAACTAAAGTGGACATGGGCTAGCTACGTAGCGAGAAAGAACAACGACAGATTGGCCTACAAGCTTACAGTATGGCGCCCAAGGGAAAGTAAGAGGAGTACGGGAAGACCTCAAAGAAGGTGGCGAGACGTCATCCAAAATATCGTAGGAAAAAATTGGAACAGAACGGCTCTGGACAGGGAAAGATGGAAAAATTTGGGAGAGGCCTACGTCCAAGAGTGAATGAGAGCAGGCTGAAAAGAAGAAGAGGAATTGTTATGTTTAAAATATTTCTATTGCATATTTTGAAATAAATCTTAATTTTAATTTGGTTTTATTTTACTCAAAAAATTTGCCAGTGAACCTGGCCGGGTAATAAAGTATCCGGGCAAACCGGTTTCGACTCGGTAGACCGGGTACTCGTTACATATCTACTGTTAACAGCCACATTCACTAAAATACTTTAAAACTTAGATTCGATTTAGTTGCCATGAAAGTTAGAGCTTCTAGTTATCCAGTTGACTATTGTTTTTAATCCTGGTGTATACTCTTTAGTGCTTCCCAACTTTTGGACGATACAATTTATTTTTTAAATATTTTCATTCCTATTCATTTTCAGAACCCTTAATTAGTATATTTATTTCGTTATTCCTCTAATTACTAAAAATATGTGAATCACACATCAATGGCAATTTTTTTTCAGATAAGCTGCTACAATATTACATTTTTACTTAACTAGCTGATAAGAGTATACTAAAATTATACATACTTTAATGCCATTATTATTTTTTGCCTTGTCACTGTTTGCTTTTTACCTAATTCATGTTAAAGTAAAACAGTTTTTTACGAGCTATTTAAAAAAATTAATAATAATTGCACTGTAACTTAATCGAGCGTGTTATTCGCTTGAAGGCCTGGAGAAAAAATAATGATGCAAGATATTTCCTTAAATGATGAAATCGTGTGGTTAACAAGATTATCGTCTAGATTTGCGAAATATATTTGAAATGTTAATTATACATTATTATACCATTGCAAATTTTCATAGTTACATCTACGTTTTGTTTTATAAAGATTCTAATTATGTACGTTTGACATTTTGCAACATTCATTTTTTAAATAAACTAAAATCTGGCATGAAAAGCATGATTCAGATTTTTTTCTTCGGCTTAATCGGGATTAAACTGAAAGATTACATAATTATAAAAAACTAAGATAAGAACGTACCAGTCATTGAGCTGTAAGTTACTTAGATACTACTACATCCCATCAAATATTACAGTTTTTATAAACCAATATCTCAAAGACTACTTATAGACAAGGCGAAATCGGCGCCATCGTTGGAAAAAATTTTCTAATTGAATTTTTTTTCATAACCTTCTCCAGGAGATGCCCCTGAAAGAGGATCAACATGTTGCCGGGCGGTAACCTGGTCCGAATTTGTTTAAACAAATTTTTTTTTAAACAAAGTCCAAAAATTGAAATTTTCGCCCCGGAACAAGTTTTTTTTAGGTAAATTGGACCATTTTGAACAAAAAATGTCTCTTGTGAATTTTCTCTAAAATGCGCCGTTTTCGAGATATCGGCGATTTTAGGTGCGAGAAAACGCGAAAATGGCCACTTTCACCTCCCAATATTGGGGTCAAAAATTAAAATTTTCAATGTTGCCAAGTGTCCAAATTAAAGTTTGAGATCTCCTCTACAAATTACCGTAGGAAATATTGCAAAATCTTCATTTTTAAATATTGTTTTTTAACAGTTAACAAATTGCGTTCGAGCGCCCGCGGCTGCATCGAAACTGTATACATAGATATATACGCAACGCCCGTACGTAGGCGCACGGAACTGTATACGCACTGCGATGCTCTATAAAGCTTTGTTTCTTGATTTCTTATTAAAATTAATATATTTGAAAAGTATGTAAAAAATATTTATTTATTAAAGAGTAATTGTTATATCAAATTTAATTATTATAACAAATGAATATAAATAAAAATTCAATATTCGATTAGGATGGTAGAAGAATTAAAACAATTTTATGAAATATAACTTATATATATTTAATAGCAAAATCAGCTAAATCAATATCCTTAAGTACTTTTTCAAAAGCTTCACTAATAAATTCACCTGACGATTGCGAATTTACTGGTCTACCTACTGGTTTATTTAACGGACTAGCAATATAGTTGTAATCTTGTAAACATTTGGAATGATACTTTAGCTTTTGAACTAGTAATGACGTAGTTGAACTATATATGCAAATTTTCGTATAGACTTTGTCCATTTTAAGACGAGCTGTTGCCATTAGCTTTTCCGCTGCATTATAATCAGAAAGTGTATAAGTTGTACTGTCTTTATTTTTATAAATTTTTTCACAGATCATGCACTCTGCTTTTGACACACTTTTTGATCGCAATGTTGGTTTTTTCTTTCTCTTCGGGTTCAATTGATAATAACTGTTTTTCATTATTAACAGCTTCATTATTTTCTGCTTCCAGTTTTTTGAGAGCATTTTCCCGACGTACAATTTTTTCTTTACTTACATAGGAAGCATAACACTTTCTGTGCCAAGAAAAAGTTTGTTCACTGCTACTTGGATTATATAAATCGTTAAATTTTGTACTTATGTCATCTTTCCGACGATTAGCTGCTTGTTGAATTTTTTGAAATGATTAAAAATTTGGTTGTTGTACAACATCATCACACTTACCACAGAAAATGCACTTATGATCACATTTAATTCGTTTAATAGAAAAAGACATAATTACACATGTACATACTTGCAAGGGCGGAAAAGAAATGAATAAACTATTAAAGTGTCCGACTCTTATTTAAGCAATAGCATGTTTGAACTTTTGCATGATACTTCACGTTACAGCGAGTTGCAGCGCGTATACAGTTCCGCGCGCCTACGTACGGGCGTTGCGTATATGTATATCTATGTATACAGTTTCGATGCGGCCGCGGGCGCTCGAACGCAATTTGTTAACTGTTAAAAAACAATGTTTAAAAATAAAGATATTGCAATATTTCCTACGGTAATTTGTAGAAGAGATCTCAAACTTTAATTTGGACACTTGGCAACATTGAAAATTTTAATTTTTGACCCCAATATTGGGAGGTGAAAGTGGCCATTTTCGCGTTTTCTCGCACCTAAAATCGCCGATATCTCGAAAACGGCGCATTTTAGAGAAAATTCACAAGAGACATTTTTTGTTCAAAATGGTCCAATTTACCTAAAAAAACTTGTTCCGGGGCGAAAATTTCAATTTTTGGACTTTGTTTAAAAAAAATTTGTTTAAACAAATTCGGACCAGGTTACCGCCCGGCAACATGTTGATCCTCTTTCAGGGGCATCTCCTGGAGAAGGTTATGAAAAAAAAATTCAATTAGAAAATTTTTTCCAACGATGGCGCCGATTTCGCCTTGTCTATTAAGCGTACAATGTCTAATATGATACTATATATAATTAGAATTTTATAAAAAAGTTAAAAATAGTTATTAGTATTTGAAAAGAGAGGGCTGAAATATCCCCTTTTCAGATGGTTTGAAAATGTAAACAAGAGAGGTCTTCTTTCTACAACAAGCAATTTACGGTGGGTCAAGTGAGAACGTGTCGCGTATTGTTCATTAAACAATTTATTTATTTAAAAGTTTTTTACATAATTCGACAGTAAAGGATTGCCATTAAAATGCTAATAATTCAGCAGGTATTCTTGGGGCAAAGATTTCCAAATTGCCCGAATTTGCCGTGACAGGTGCTTTCCTCTGTGTACAGGGTGAGTCAACGATAGAGTAAAGTTTATTATCTCATTTGTTTCGGGAATGACGAAAAAATGTTAAATACAATAGTTTTAGGGAATGTTAAGGTGCACAGTTTAAAATTATTCTTGAGTATACAGGGTACTTTGAAAAGTGTGGCCGATATAACATATTCTTTTTTTAATGGAACATTTTATTTTCTAATTTATTTTTAAATTCTGCGTAAAATTTTATAACTTTTTTATTAATAATGCTTTATACCTAAACCTAGTAGTTTTTCTAATATTTCAATTTGTTTAAAAAAATACTAGTTTTCAGTTTTGTAAAAAATTGGCAGTAGCGCCATTGTTTCTGATGTTGGAATACTCATAATTGGTACGAGCGTTCTATAGAGATGAAAAAAAAACATATATGTAAAGAAATTTAAGTTAGATGCTACAGGATGTTCAAAATAAATTTATACATTCGGACTATTTTAAATTAAAAAATCTCAAATTTTTTAAACGGTACACCCTGTATATTATTATTTTTTCTGATAGATTTTACAAAACCCTCCAACTTTTATTAAGTACGTCATACCTTACGTTTTACCCTTGTTTTTAATACACCTACGCTATTGTGAAAACATAAACAAATAGTGAATAATAATTTTAATATAGTTTAACTTATCTAATGATTAATTATTATTATAACGTAATAAATGTTCAAAAATATGCCCGTCTACTTGAATACACATGTTTAGTCGTTTTACTATATTTTCCTTCACTTTCCTTAGCTTAAAGGGCGTTATTGTCCTGCACGCATCCCGTATCCTATTTTCCATATCTACTAGTGTTGTAGGGGGATTCACATAAACACGATCTTTGATGTAGCCCCACAAAAAGAAGTCTAAAGGTATTAAGTCACTTGATCGAGGGGGCTACTGAATGAATCCATCCCTACCGATCCATTTTTGTGGGTAACGATCGTTTAAAAATTCCCGAACTTACCGGTGGTAATGAGCAGGAGCTCCGTCGTGTTGAATCCACATTTGTTCCCTTAGAAAGTTATCAACTTCTTCAAGAAGCTGGGGTAATTCGTTTTGCAAAAAATTTAGATATCTAGGCCCGTTAAGCGGTTCTCGGAAAAAATATGAACCGATACTTTGAAAATTTAATATTCCACATTAAGCGACCAATGGTTTTGGTTTTGAACTTCCCGGACCCAAAATGGATTAACTGTTGATGATAACGCATGTTATGGCTGTTAACAGCTCCATCACTGCGAAAAGTAGCTCATTAGAACACATTATTTTGGATAAAAAATTTGGGTCGGTCTCTATTGCTCCATTCATGGTGGTACAAAAGTTTACTCGTCATTCAAAACCACGGTCTTGAAGTTCTTGGTGTAGTTCCATATGAAAGGGATGATACTTGTATTTTCTCGTGATGCGATTAGCCGTAGATTGGGATGTGTCGGATAAGTCAGTTAGTTGACAGCTGCTTTTCGATGATTACGTAGGAACACAGCCTAGTGAAGCGTATGCAGCACTTAGGTTCGATAATGTGCCAAGTATATTTAACCATAAATAAGGTTAGAAATGAATCGCTTTCCACAAAACATTGTTTGCGAGCGAGTCCAACAATAACCTAAAAAAAGGAACTTCGGCGACACGTTCTTACTTGACCGACTCTAATGAAACACTAAGATATGACCATGCGTCATTATGTTGTAAGATACTTAGATATCACTATAGCCCATCAAAAATTACAGTTTTCATACTCCAGTATAGCCTGTCCTAAAATATAAGATCATGATTTTTGCCGTTTTAAGTGGGCAATATAAAAATTCTGACCTTTTGTTTATGATAGGTTGCAGAGATAGACTTAAACATTTTATTCATTAATACAAATAAATAAAATTATAAGTGTTTTTGGAGATGTTTATTTATAGATGCACGTAAAAACAAATGGATAAGAAGTACAAATATATAGTTTGAATGAATGGGGTTTACAAGAGGGGACATATTGTATAAATAAAAATATATTTTAACTTGAGCCTAATTCGGTTTCACTATCACTGTCATCAGCTGAGGTAATTATCAGTGGTTTTATATTTACATAAATATATGAATCTTCAACTTTAACAACCTGCTGAATGGAATTCTTCCAGCTGTCACAAGGTATATCATTTATAACTTTTTTTACTAATTCAACCACTGACACGCTTAAAGTAGGAGAAACATTTTGCCCTTATTTTTGATTTAACTTGATGCCAAATATGTTCAATTGGATTAAACACACAATAATGCGGAGGAAGCCGCAAAACAGTGTGTCTCATTTTCTCAGCCATACTATCACAAACTTATTTCTTTTTCAATTTGTAGTCTTTCAAAACTTCGAAAAGATCACTTTTTAATAACTAAAGTAAAAACAAAATGTCGTTTTCTAACATATATTCCTGTATTTCCGATTTGGTGTTGGCTGCATTAGGAACTTTATTTAGTAAGCTACTATGGTAACTTGCATTGCCCATAACTATAACACTCTGTTCGGGAACATTTGGCAAAAGGGAATTTTGAAACTAATTTTCAAAAAGTTCTGCGGTCGTGTGTTCGTGATAGTCCAAACTAGAATCTGTTTTTTGCAGATAATAGTAGGCAATTTGAAACCCAGCCCTTTTTAGATCCTGTATGCAAAATGGTTATTCGTTTACCTTTATTTCAAGGTGCGTTAGTCTGATATTTTGTACTGCTGTCAACTCACCCTTTTTGCACAATGTCATGGGTATCGAACCATGTTTCGTCAAGGTAAATTATTGGCTGATACTGATACGATACGAACTGACCGATACTTTTTAATTTCTTGTAAATAAGTATGTTGCAAGACTCGTAATCTTTGTGACTCCATCACTACTTATCTTTTGTTGATTTTTCGGAACGTAAATCTCATTTTTAAGAGAATTCTGTGAAGGGTTGATCGGCCACCATGTATATTGGTCCCGCCCTGCACCAGTTTTAATTTTATTTTGCCTAGTGTCGGCACCAACTGCTTTTCTTACATAGAATATATTTTTCTCCTGATGACGTCTTTTTCACAATCGTCTACATGATGCATTTGAAAAATCTTTCCATTTTTTCTTGTTCCTGAGTGATGGTTTTTGTTAATTTACTGGTTTCTTGCAAAGCACTTTGTTTATTCAAATTTATTTTTACCAAAATTTTGTCACTGTTTGTTTAGCGTCAAGTGATAAAAGTTTTGTCTTGCGATAGCCACTGCTGCAATTTTTCCACGAACGCCACATAATTAAAATAGAACCGTTACGTTGTAAATTGTAAGTAAAAAAATAAAAATAATAAAAAGTATCTTTCGAATCTTAATGGGGACCTGTGGTCATTAGGCCTATATTATCAAATACTTAAAGAGCTCCAAAACGGGTTGCCAGGTAGTAAATATATAAGTAAAAATAGTTCCAATATGATTGCAGGTGCAAGTGAGGGCCGTATACAAAGCAGGTAAAATAAAAATACGTTTATCGTAATACGCAAAAAGGCAGGATCTTATATTTTGGGATCTGCTGTACCTTAAAACCTACTCGAGTGTAAAATATCTAATATGATATATAAGTAGAATTTTATGAGGAAGTTGAAAATAGTTGATTAGTTTTTGAAAAGTCAGGGCTGAAGGATCCCCTTTTCGGATGATTCAAAAATGTGAAGAATTAACTTAACAAGGGGGGTCTTGTTTCTACGACAAGCAGTTTATCTACCGTGTTAGCTTTTTGACAGCTGTCTTTCTACTGTCACCAGATCAAAGCAAACGTATTTTATTTTTTTCTCCTATATAAATATTATTTCTATTCAACAATTAAATAGTCAGCGTCAACCACATATTGTACCTATTTATGCAGAAAACAGATATTTATTTGTTGACATGTTAGGAATCGATTTCATGTAACTCCACCACAACGAATTCCAAAAATTCTACTAATTTTTTGTTAGCTGACACTCTAACATGTGTCAATATATTCTTGGATTTATTGTATGCGGGAAATTCGCATGATTAACAAATCGGTTAATTTATTTTTAAATATATTTTGGTACTTTTATGAACGTTAATGAAATATGTGTTTAACGTCGGTAAGTTTTGCCCTTACATGCATGGGAGGTCCAAGACTAATTATCTTGTTCCTGGACATGCTATGTTTCCTTCATTTTCAGATAGCGTAGGTGAAAATATTATTATTCGGCATCTCGCACCACAATCTCGACAGTAGCTAAAATTTATAAATTAGAATACAAGCACCTCTTCTTTTGGTAAACGGAGTTTTTTTTTTGTTTTGATGTCTTAAGTTTTAAAAGTTTCACCGTAAAAGACGCCTTTTTCCGGTTACTAATTTTTCTTGGACCTCATTTACTTCTAATGCAAGAGCATGACTTACTGACGGTCTTCGTCCGATAAGCCGTTAGATTTTTTTTTGTATAAATATTAATATTATATATTTCTTTTTTAGATTAGGGAGTTACCTGCTGTGATTGATAGTGATCCAGAGCCAGAGGATCCTTTAAAAGGACAGGCTTATAGTGATAAAATGAAAATAGCTTTCCGGTATCAAAATTTATCCTCTTCAGTTGGGGAGGGATCGAATATAAAACATATCGGTCATCACTATGACCTATCAAAAAGCATATCTTTTAGTGATATTGAAAATTCAGATATTTACTATTGGACAGGCCAAAGAATAGAAACAGGTAAGATTTGTTATGAATATATATAAGTACTTGGGAATCGAGTTGTGGTTCCGACGATATCTTTTTTTAATCAGATCTAAACCTGTCGCTACTGTTTCTCAGAGTAAAATTGATTGTAGTACTAGGGCTACCTTTTAAGTTTTTACAAAAACGATGCAAGAAAAAAAGAGTTTTGGTACAAATCGTTTTATTGTTTTTCAAAATGTTCGCCTTTAAGATTTATACACTTTTGCATGCTTTCGAACCAATTCTCGAAACATTTTTTTCACTCTGAAGTTGATACCTCAAAAACATGGTTTTAGAAGGATTCAACAGCTTCTTGAGGTGATGAAAATCGCTGTCCACGCATTTTTTTTTTGACATTCGGAAACAAAAATAAGTCGTTAGTCGATAAATCAGGTGAATACGGACAATAAAACATTAATTTGATGTTTTTCTCCGTCAAATAATCAATTATTTGACGTGCTTTGTGAGAGCTGGCATTGTCATGATGAAGATTGATGCAACGTTTTCGGTTGTTTTTCCTGATTTCATCGATGACTTCTGGCAAACAAATTGTTGTATACCATTCAGCATTACCCTATTCTTCGATCCTCTAAAGCAATGGTTGGTACATGTCCGGTATAACCAAAGAAACAAGTGATCATTTTCCTGGAAGTGCTTCGCGAACGCACCATTTTTGTTAGATTCGGTTGCTTAGTTTCCGGCTTGTACGAATATATCCAAGTTTCTTCTTCTGTTACGATGTTGTATATGGTTTTTGCATGTCCTAGGTCAAATTTTTTGAGCATGAGTTACACCAATTGACACGAGCTTGTTTTTGGTTTCTGTCAAATTATGCGGAATCCATCGAGAACAGATCTTTTTCACAGCTAAATATTTATGCAAAATGTACTGCCGTATTCGATATGCCTAAGGATGCTTCTATCTCACCGTAAGTTACCTGCCGATCCTCTTCAATCATGTTGCGCATAGCATTTATGTTTTTTGGAACAACAACCAATTTTGGTCGCTCTTCACGCAATTCGCGTTGACGGAAGCACGACTATGGGGGAATTCTGGAAACCAATTAAAAATAGTCGTGATTCGAGGCATCGTTGTTGAGTTAAGCCTTTTCTAAAATCGTAAAAAATGATCCAACAAAAACCTTCACGTCAAATTTTCATTTGTTCATAAAACATTTTTTTAACGCTCACTGTAAACAAGCTACTCAGCCAATTTCTGAGCTACCACTGTTTTAACAATAACAAATGTCAAAATTTATAACAATGGTAATGTCACATCTCAGTTGCGCCATCTAAAGCAGAGGTGTCAAACTCAATTTTGCAGAGGGCCATATATTAAATTTAGAATGTGTAGGCGGGCCAGATTCAAATAAAAAAAATGTACTGAATTATTATAACATTTTATTTATTTAATTATATAGTATATAATATACGGTTGTTAAAAATTATATCAAAGTTATAAAAGAGGTTAATTATTTTGAGCTCGAGGATCCAGATACCTGACTTCTCTTGTTTTTGACAAGCTCATTGATGTCAGGTATCATATTCGTTGTAGTTATTTTAAGAATTGATTGGAGATGTTCATTCGAAAGTCTTGTGCGATGTTTGTTCTTATTTATTTTCATGACGGAAAACATCTGCTCACATAAATAGGTGTTACCAAACATGCAGAGAATGCGTGCTGCATGCTTTTTTAATTCCGGGTAGTTATCCAAACTCTTGAAATATTGTGTATAAAATGTAAGAGCGTTAATCTCTTTAAATTTTTCTTTCAAAATACTGTCCGATTGAAGATCTATCAACTCCATTTGCAAATGAACTGGTGCCTGTGAAGCTTCAAAATTGAATGGATTGTTGAAAATTGGGAATTCCATTTCATTCATTCAAAGTCTTCAAAACGATTGTTGAATTCCGTGATCAAATTTTGCAGAAGTAGAGAATATTGTTCCAATTTTTTTTTGGTTCACTGTGCCAAATGATTTTAAATGAGGGAAATGATCCAAAGTTTGATTTTTTACCTGATTTTCCCACAGCCTCAACTTTGTTTCAAAGGCTTGAATACATGAATACATTTGAGTGACAATCAGATTTTTACCCTGTAACTTTACATTCAGATCAGTCAAGTGTTTATTCATATCTACCAAAAAGGCACAATCAACCCACCAGTCATTGTCATAATCAATTGGGTTGCCTTTTTCTAACATGAAAGCTTTAGGGTCACGTAATGCAAAAAATTTTTCTAAAACTACTCCTCGACTGAGCCAACGAACTTCGGTGAAGTAAGGAACATCAGAAAACTTTTCGTCCAAATCTTGTAAAAACTGCCTGAACTGTCGGTGATTTAGTCCTCTGCTCCTTATAAAATTTACTATTTTAATTATAGGTTGCGTGACATGGTCCATTTTTAAATGTTTGGATGCCAATGATTCCTGATGAATTATACAATGAAATCCCACAAAATTCCCTAATGTTTTCTGTTTTAATTTAGTTACAACGCCCGAATGTTTGCCAGCCATGGCAGGAGCGCCATCCGTAGTTGTGCTGCTAAGTATATTCCAGTCGAGTTCATATTCTGCTATCAAATGCTCAATTGCAGAATAAATATCATTTGCTGTTGTAGTACCTGTCAATGGAACGCACTTTAATAGTTCTTCAGTTATTTCAAAGTTACTGTTAATACCTCGTATAAAAACAGCAAGTTGAGCTGTATCAACAGTATCAGTGCTCTCGTCAACAGCCAGTGAAAAGTTTGTAAATTCCTTAATTTTCTCCTTCAGTTGAAGAACCAAATTTTGAGACAAATCATTTATTCTTGAAGCAACAGTGTTTCTTGACAGCGAAATATTTTGAATTATTGACTTTTGAAATGGAAATGAAACATCGGCAACTTTCAACATACAGTCTTTAATAAAATCACCATCAGTGAAAGGTTTTGATTTCTTCGCGATTTCTAATGCAATAATAAAACTTGATTTCAGGGCATCTTCGCTCTCAGTATTAGCTTTAGTAAACATCGATTGTTGACCTTGAAGTTTAGATTTTAAAGATGACAATGTGTCCATTCTTATTTTTTCAGTGTAACAATCGAATTTTGATTTATGATTCGTATCATAGTGTATCTTCAAGTTAAACTCCTTACAAACAGCAACTGTTTGATTGCAAATCAAACACAGTGGTTTACCTTTCCATTCTATGAAAAAATATGCAATTTCCCATTTAGACTGAAAAACTCTACACTCACTATCAACTTTACGTTTTTGTGACATTATGCCAAAATCGTAAAAATTATGGAACTCGACACAACAATTATGGATATCGCACGCGCACGACACAAACAAATGCACAATACCTTCACAATCACTACTTCGCAGTACAACTAAAATCCTTCTCCGACCGTATCGCTTCGATTACTCGACTCACACTCAACTGACTCACGTCGCGCCGACGCACTCCTTTTATAATATCGATAAGGAAGGGTCTAGTCTAGACTCGAAGCACGTGGAAGATTCTATTGTTCTCAAAAAAAATAATAGGGTATTTCCGCTTGTTGCTAAGAGATGGCGTTACTGTCTATCTCTCTCGCTTTTCAAGGCACGCGCTGCCCTTGAAATTACTTATAAATGTAGTGTGCGCATTTTAAAACTTCCGTAGAGGAATCGAGTGAAGTCTAAAAACTCTAAAAAACATGATTCTTCTTTCTGTGACACATTGCGATCGCGGGCCTTATTGATACGTCCCGGGGGCCGGATGCGGCCCGCGGGCCGTATCTTTGACATCCCTGATCTAAAGGCTGCCCTAGTAGAGGTTAGTGTGGGTCGATGACAATGTTCGAGTTTACATTGATTTTTCGAATTTTACGACTCTTTCAATAAATTTTTGTTGATATTGAGAGGCGTATTGTATTACCTACTAATTACAGTAGAACCCCGATTAACCGAGTCGCCATTATCCGAGCTCCGAATTAACCGAGCCAATCTAAGAACCTGATTATCCGAGGTACGCGCGTCTATGCTGCCTATTAACCGAACTTCTAAGATATGTATGTACATATTTCCATTTAAAATCGTCGGGGCCTTCGGGGAATCCCCCTGGCCCGTGTGGGGGGTTCCCCTATTTATGTTTTTGGACTCTTTCAGCATGTAAATTTGCGTGAATGCAGTGCGTTATAGCGTTTACTACGGAGAAGTACGAATATAATCACATAATTTATTTGGTTGGAGTTCTGGTAGTTATAGTTAATACGAACTGCTTTGTTTGAATTTTTGTTTGTCGTATTATAATGGAGCAAAACAAGCGTAAAAGAATCGTCGTTCCTATTGAAGAAAAATTAAAAACCATCAGAAGAATTGATGCAGGAGAGACAATTAAAGTTGTTGCACGAGATTATGGAGTAGGTGAGGTAACAGTTGGAGATTGGAAAAGAAACCGCACAAAAATAAAAGAATGGTGTATAAATCAAGCCTCCTCGTCCTCAGGAAGAAAATCAATGAAAACCGGCGACTATAAAAAGGTTAACGAAGCTTTATTCATGTGGTTTAACCAACAGAGATCAAAAGGTGTGCCTCTGTCAGGTCCAATTTTACAACAGAAAGCAATAATGATTAGTAGGCGATTCCCAGAGATAGATCAGTTTACCGCCAGTTCTGGATGGCTTGACCGCTGGAAAAAACGGTACGGTGTACGCCAACTGACTGTATGTGGTGAAAAACTTTCTACTGATGTGTCATCAATTGAGAAGTTTAAGCAGAACTTTAAAAAGCAAATCGAAGATTATGGATACACATGTGATCAAATTTACAACTGTGTCGAAACTGGTCTGAATTATAAAATGCTTCCATCAAAAACATTGGCATCTCGACAGAAAAAATCAGCTCCTGGGCACAAACGAAGTAAGGAAAGATTAACTATAATGGTATGTTCCAATGCATCTGGCAAGTACAAGGTTACTGGGGTGTGTCTACATTTGCAACGTGGCTTGACGAGAAGAATCCCACTGATGGTGATTGGCAAGTCTGCACGTCCAAGAGCTTTAAAAGACATCTCACCCAAAGCCCTACCAGCCTGTTACAAAAGTCAAAAGAGCGCATGGATGGATGCGACCTTATTTACTAACTGGTTTGAAGAAGAGTTCGTGCCATCTGTGACTAAATTTTTGAACAGAAACCGTCTTCCTATTAAAGCAATTTTGTTAATGGATAATGCCCCCTCTTACCCTGGAGAAGGACTACATGTGGGCAAAATTGATGTAAAATTTTTTCCTCCAAATGTAACCAGCATAATGCAACCAATGGATCAAGGCATCCTCGAAAACATTAAAAAAAATTATAGGCGTTTATATCTTGAACATCTGTTAGAATACACAGAAAAGGGGGATATTATCAATGGGATGAGAAAGGTTACACTGAAAAGTGGTATTTAGTGGGTAAGTCAAGCTTGGGATTCTGTGCGTACTACCACTATTCAAAAATCTTGGTCAAAAGTTATTAATTTTGAGGACTATAATGACAGTGAAGATGATACTCCATTAAATGAATTAGCTTTGAAATTGAGAAGCCATGTAGAAATTTCCTGTTCAAATTTTGTCAGCGAGATAGAAGAAAAAGAAAAAAGTTTTATTTGAATTAATGCAAAAATTAAAAGGTTCCGTAAATGTGACAAGAGAAGATGTTGTTGAATGGATTACAGCAGATGATTTAGAAGAAGAAATGAGTATTGAAGAAATAACGAATGCCTTTCAGGAAACCGAAAAATCAGATGACTATGACGATGACGAAGCGGCGGTGGATGAAGAGTTTCCCATTAAAATCTCTCATCAAGAAGGTTTTGCTTCTTTGGAAAAAGCTTTGAGGTTTATCGAACAACAACCAGAGGCAACCCCAACGGATTTGCTTCTTCTTAATAGATGGAGAAACATTGCAGCGAGAAAAAGAAGATGCAATATGAAACAGAAGCGCATAGATACCTATTTCACTGTTTTATAATTTATATACCCTATTTATATGTTAAAAACGTTAATACATCGGTTTAAAGTATTGGTGTTTATTTTTTGAATGAATAAAAAACAAATCCGAATTATCCGAGTTTCCAGTTATCCGAGGAGGGTGCCCCCCACGTTACCTCGGATAACCGGGGTTCTACTGTACTATACTTTTTTTGGCACTGTTAATATGTATTTCATGTCGCTCATTACATTTGTTAAGCTTTTTTAGAATGGACTAGGGTCTTCCAGGTCATTAGCTAAGAATACAGTCCATTTAATCAATACGTGTATAACCACTGACTTTGATATCTCGCTTTTTATACTCTGTTGCGAGCGCTAGCAAAATAAAGTATCATTTTGTATAAACAAGAACTTTGAACTGATTAAGGGAAAAAAAACTTTAAAAAATGTTTGTTGTACATACTTAAATGTTTTAAATGTGGGGTAAATAAGTGTATTTATTGTCCTCGGTTTATGTACCAGTACCAATAACAATTCTAAGTACAGCTGTAGTAATAAAACATTAGTACCTAGGCGACCTTAATAGGACATATTGTTTAATTGGAGAATATAGTAACTGTGGGTCGCTTGTGTGCATAAATAAAACTGTTTATAAAAAACTTGTTGAATAAACTAAGGTTTTATAGTTCATATGGTTGTTATTTGTTAAATGGAGTCATTAAAGGTTAGACTATTGACTTTATGTTAGTTACAGGAATTGAAGGTATAAACAAAATATTTTTATAAACGGGTACCGTAAAAACAGTTGTTTGCTAGAATAATGATGATTAAAAGTATACAAGCTGAAATGGTAAAAATGAACAAGAGTGTTATGGTAAAAGAAATAGTGGCTTAACTCAGCTTATTGATGAACCAACACGGATCCCAGATCGAGACGAGGAGTTCGCCACTATTCTTGATCTGTTTTTAACCACCAATCCGGTGATTTACAAGGTCACCGTAAATCCGCCGTTGAGTTCTTCCGACCATAAACTGCTTTCGACATCGAGTGTCCTACCAGTGACAGAGAGGCGCCTAAACCGCGCAAGATTTGGCATTACAAACCTGCTAAATGGGAAGATCTCACGGGATATTTTCGAACTTTCCCTTGGTTAGACGTTTGTTTTCGATCCGACGACCCATCTGACTGCGCCAGGGAGGTTTCCGATGTTATCTTAGCTGGTATGGAAGCTTATATTCCATTTTCGACGAAATGTCCTTCTAATGGCAAACCTTGGTTTGACCGAAAATGCAAAGAAGCTGTTGCTTCTAAACATCTTGCCTACAGACAATGGCGTGAAAATCCTAACACCATAAATCGTAACACCTTTGTTCGTGCCCGGAGGCAAGGAGGCACACAATCAGCGAATTAGGAACAAACTTCTCGCTTGTCCCAACAATTCTAGGTCCTTTTGGTCAGTCGCTAAGGCAGTTGGTCAAAATTTCACCAAATCCACCATACTACCACTCACACGGCTAGATAGTTCTATTGCAACGACACCTTTTGAGAAAGCAAACTTGTTGGCCGAACTGTTTGCTTCACATTATAATGCCGATTTCCAAGGAAAAACACCACCTACTGTTCCCATAGTGCAGTCAAGAATGCCCGATGTTGTCTTCCGACAGCGTATCATAAAACATATTTTAATGAAGCTAGACACTAAAAAAGCTTCTGGCGCTGACCAAATACCTGCCATAGTTCTCAAAAACTGTGCAAGGGAACTAACACCAGTTTTCTGTAGACTTTTCAACCTATCCTACAGAAAGGGAATATTTCCTTCCTACCAAACGACTACCGACCAGTCGCACTGCTTTCAATAATATCGAAAGTCATGGAAACTGCTGTCAATCAGCATCTTCTAAAATACTTTGAAGGATTCAACATTATTAGCGATGGCGATGGCTTTCGTAAACATAGATCAACAGGAGATCTTCGGACTTATATAACACATATTTGGAACAACGCAATTGAGCGGTTGCTCTTGACATATCCAAGGCATTCGACCGTGTTTGGCACGATGGACTTTTGGCTAAGCTACGCTCTTATGGTATGTCTGAAAAGTTCTGTTTGTGGCTCTCATGTTTCCTCAAAGAGCGTTCTTTACGAGTCGCAGTCGACGGATATATCCAAGTTTCTTCTCCTGTTACGATGTTGTATATGGTTTTTGCATGTCCTAGGTCAAATTTTTTGAGCATGAGTTACACCAATTGACACGAGCTTGTTTTTGGGTTTCTGTCAAACTATGCGGAATTCATCGAGAACAGATCTTTTTCACAGCTAAATATTTATGCAAAATGTACTGCCGTATTCGATATGCCTAAGGATGCTTCCATCTCACGGTAAGTTACCTGCCGATCCTCTTCAATCATGTTGCGCATAGCATTTATGTTTTTTGGAACAACAACCAATTTTGGTCGCCCTTCACGCAATTCGCGTTGACGGAAGCACGACCATGGGGGAATTCTGGAAACCAATTAAAAATAGTCGCGATTCGAAGCTAAAATACTTTGCAGGATTCAACATTATTAGCGATCACCAATATGGCTTTCGTAAACATAGATCAACAGGAGATCTTCTGACTTATATAACACATATTTGGAACAACACAATTGAACACTTCGGAGAATCTCGAGCGGTTGCTCTTGACATATCCAAGGCATTCGACCGTGTTTGGCACGTTGGACTGTTGGCTAAGCTACGCTCTTATGGTATGTCTGAAAAGTTCTGTTTGTGGCTCTCATGTTTCCTCAAAGAGCGTTCTTTACGAGTCGCAGTCGACGGATTTCTTTCTAACACCTTTACTGTTAACGCCGGTGTGCCCCAAGGCTCCATACTGTCTCCTACTCTCTTATTTACATTAACGATCTGCTGGAAAAGACCTGGAATCCAATCTTTGCTTTGCAGATGGCAGTACGCTTATCTCTTCATTCACTTTGAACTTTCGGACATTGGCTGCTCAGGCGAATATCCGCAGAAGGCAGGAAGTCATTCAACTTAACAAAGACCTGGAAGAAATTCTATCTTGGGGTGGGTGACGGTAACCAAGTGGAATTTAACGCTACAAAAACCCAGGCGGCAGTTTTTTCTAAAAAAATTAACGTTGCTGAACCCGACATAACTCCATTCCCCTAACATCGTCACTCAATTTGTTGGGCGTTAATTTGGGAGCAAATATGTCCTGGTATGAACATGTTGCAGGCATAGCAAGGAGAGCTTCTCAAAAGTTGGGAGTATTATTTCGAACCAGAAAGCTTTACACTCCACAACAACTGTTAATTCTTTACAAAGCTCAAATTCGACCAACTATGGAATACTGCTCCCATGTTTGGGGCTCCGCTCCCAAACATACACTGCATTTGTTGGATTCTGTTCAAAAAAAGGGCTGTTTGTCTGATTGGAGACCCAGAACTGACCGGCGGCCTTAATTCGCTGAACATCGAAGAACGGTTGGCGACTTGAGTCTATTCTACAAGTATTTTCATGGAGAGTGTTCGAAGGATGTAGCCGGCTTAATTCCTCCCAGAGCGGTGCATGTTAGAAGTATACGTCGCGCTGATATTTCACATCCGTATGAGGTTCAGCTTGCTACTCCTCGTACAACGCTTTTCAAGCAGTCTTTTATATGGAGAACATCATTCCCTTGGAATGGCTTACCCAGGACTGTGTTTCCCACCGAGTACAATTTACAGCGATTCAAGAACAACGTGAATCGCTTTTTCCGCACACGTGTCGCTCCTGTAGCGTTTTAGGGACTTCCCTGCAGCACGTGTGCTAGGCCCATAAAAAAAAATCAATTGTGTCTTTAGGTAAAGTGTTAATAGAAAAAGGAACATGTTTTGAATCAGTACGCATTTTGTATTTTCGTATTTTATTGGCCTTGTTTTAATAAATAGTTGTTAGTAAATAATCTTTCTAAGAATTGTTGACTCTATAACGATCTGACGCCTCTTTTAAGAATTATTCGATTTTGATTTCAATTATCGATTTGAATTTAATAAATATCACTTAGTTCTATACTTGATTGGATTGCGGTTTAGCCTTCAGTTTTCTATTATAACAAAAACGGTTTATATAGAATAATTGTAATTGCGGAAATAATGCTTTTGATAAAAATATATCATTAATGAAGGATAGAGAGAATAGATTTTTTAAAATCTGTTTAATAAAAGTAGATTTTTGTTGTTATTCTTTTATTGGAAGCAAAATTTAACCTGCCTAAGTTCAGTATTCAATTTACATTAGGAAATAATTTAACAAAAACTGTTCAGAAGTGTGTAGAGCCTTGTATGTACACAGTGCGGCAATTATTTTTTGGGCTGGTGAGGTATATCAGAAACTAGTCACTTAATAAATCGTTTCATTTTTTTACTTTCCTTGCTAAAGGAAAGTGTTGTATTCGAACGTAACTTCTTTCCGTCGGTCTGTTGGCACGATAACCCTTGAACGAAATAAGATATCAAGTTCAAACTTGGTGTATATACATAAAATTTACTGCGGGGATGAAGTTTATAATTTTGGAGCGATATTGCTTAAGGCGAAGGGGATGGAGTTGGGGTCGATAAATTTTGTATGGTTTTGTTAATAATATGGTGATTTTTCCTGTTTTTTTTTTGGAGATAATAAACAAAGATTTTGCATAAATATTTATTAGTAAAGCGTAAATGAGGTGGGGATGATGATTTGCAGGGTTGTTTTGGATATATAGCGTTATATGTCCCTTTCAAGGTTCTTGGAGTCGGAGAATTCAAAAATTAGATTATTTTTTCATTTTGAACCCAAGAAGGGGATGAAAGGGGTATGGGTCGTTAAGTATTATATACTTTCAATAGTGTTTTGAGAATTGTTACAGGTACAAAATATGATTATGAAAAAGCCATAAACATTATTTTTTGAGAGTTGTTTATAAAAAAGGGTTAGTTTTTTCAAAATGGTTCTAAATTCGCAATTTTGATTTTTTTTTGGTAAATTTAACACTATAGCAACCTGGGCGTTGCACAGCGCAAATTCAAGAAGTCAACTTTGAGCAGCTACTGCTCCGCCATTTTGATTTTTTTTAAAAGAAGTTGAGGCTCTATTTTTGAAGCCAAAAAGTTCTTCTTTTTTATGTACTTTTTCATTTTTAGTGTTCCGTACGGAACACTTATAAGATCACTTCGGTGTCTGTCCGTCTGTCTGTCCGTCTGTCACACCCGATTTTCTCCGAAACTATTTGTCATAGAAAGTTGAAATTTGGTAGTAATATAGGAATTGATGGCCTCATCAGAGCCATGTAGTTTTGAAAGTTAAATTTTGACTTAAGGGGTTAGTTTTGGGGGATAAAATCGGAAGTGAAAAAAAAAATTTTTACTAGGTAATCGAGTGTGGTGTCAAATGAAAGCTTGTGAAAACACGATTAAAATATATATATATATATATATATATATATATATATATATATATATATATATATATATATATATATATATATATATATATATATGTGTAATAATGTAATACTTACGCGCACTTTTCTGTGTATTATTTTTTAAAAAAATCACTAAAAATCGCTGTCCACCCGCCTTATGTCGGAAAGTACTTATCAAAAAATTTTGAAAAAATTCTAGAATATTCTCCACGGGGTGTAGATTGAACGAAAATTATCACGAGTGCATTACCTGTAATAATTTATCTGGTATATAAAAAAAACAGAAATTTCAAGGTCATCAATTTTCAGTAAAGATTGGAAATAAACTTTGTTGAAAACTTATTTGGGGTGTGTTTTGTGAATTCACTGATCACTTTATATCACCGTAACATAAATTTTGACTTAAGGGATTCGTTTTGAGGGGTGAAATCGGAAGTGAAAAACAAATTTTTTTCCTAGGTCATTGAGTGTGATGTCAAATGAAAGTTTGTGAAAACACGAGTAAAAAATATATATGTAATGTAATACTTACGCACACTTTTCTTCGTATTACTTTTAAAAAATCGTGAAAAATCGCTGTCCCCTACCTTATCTCGAAAGTACTGATCAAAAAATTTTTAAAAACTGCTGGAATATTCTCCACGGGGTATAGATTGAACGAAAATTATCATTACCTTTAATAATCTATCTGGTATAGAAAAAAAAACCAAAATTTCAAGGTCACCAGTTTTCAGTAAAGATTGGAAACAAACTTTGTTGAAAACTCATTTGGGGTGTGTTTTGTGAAGTCACTGATCATTTTATACCACCCTAACAAAATTTTTTATTTTAAAAACAATCAACGTACGGAACACTAATTGTGCAAGTTCAACTTGCACTTGACCGTTTTTTTTTATTGTATAAATATAGTTTCTCAATAAATGATTCGTAAAATAACGGTCGTTTTTACAGGCCTCCCCCCTTAAACATTTTTCATCGATCGTCGAAAATGTTTTTCTTGTATATTTTTCTTATATTTTAGGTATAAACTCATTTTTAAATCCGGCTTATAATGATCTCCTTAAGTCAGTAAAAGATAAAATTAAAGAGGGCAAATTTTTCCTTAAGGACAATCCTGAAAAAAAGACAATACTTAGAATAGGAATACACTCTCTAGGTAAGTACAAGGTTACTAAAAACCTTATAAAGTCACTTTTTTTAAAATGATTGGCAAATGTCCTTCGGCGATTAAGAAACTCTGCAGTATAGCCTCTTAAAATCTTTTTTAAATTCATAGGCTTCGTTGTATGCAAAAGTATTGCGATAAACCAAGTCAAGAACTATAGTTTTCGTTTGTATTAGTTACGTTTTTAAACGGCAGTTTCTTAGGAGATAAATTAAAGTTTAAAATTTCCCGAAACGAGAAAACCCGATAACATTCTTGCATTAATATTTTTAAATTTTTTAATTGTGCGTATGTGATGCTGCATATAATGGAACAAACTCTGGTCGATTCTAATCAGCACGGATACACCTATACGTCTTGTAAACCTTATCCGATCCCTGTATGAGAATACAAGTGGCAGAATTGAACTGAATAATTTTTTTTCCGTTCCCTGTAACGTAGAAGCCGGCGTCAGACAGGGCTGTATTCTGTCACCCTTACTTTTTAACATATATAGCTTTTGGGACTTTGTTGGCGCACAGCGTGGCACAAATGACCTTCCTCCTAGGATGTTTTATAATGATCAATCTGTGGACATGGGCATTGGTGTGGCTAATCTTTTTGCAAGTTATTTCGGCTCTGTTTACTCTGATAAGTCGCTTGTTTATCCAGCCTTACCCTCTACTAATATTCAAAATATTTTTAAATTTAAGATTTCAATCTCTGAAATTTACTACAGAAAGGGGCCAGGTCCTGATGGTTTGCCTCCTGGATTACTGAAGGCATGTTGCTTCATATTATCGCGACCATTATGCATGATGTTTAACCGGTCATTGGAGGAGGGTTATTTTCCTGAGTATTGGAAGACCAGTTTTATCACCCCTGTATTCAAGTCAGGGGAAGGGCTGATATCGCAAACTATAGGCCAATAAGTATTTTGAGTACTGTTCCTAAATTATTTGAAAACCTAGTAACTAAAGTATTGGCATCTAACTTGGGTCCATCTATAATAGAACAGATTGGTTTTCAGAGAGGCAAGTCTGCTGAATTGAATTTGATAAGCTATATGAGGACGTTGGAGAGTGGATCAACTTAAAATAACATTGTTGAATATACTGTAATTATTTGTGAATTATTTTTACGAAAATAAAAGATAAATAACGTAAAAGGCGAAAAAATTGGTTAAAAAAGGAAATTTGTTGTACAGGAAATGTGAGAAAAACATGAGCAAATCTCGGTTTCCAAAATTGTCTGGGCACTCGAGAAGCATTATTTGTGAGCTAAGTATTTATCCATATGTGTAGAAATGTGAACTGTGATGTTCACGCATGTTTTTTGATCCACACGAAGGCCTTCGATAGGTGCCAACACGGCGAGTTAATAAAAATCGTTAGAAATTTAAGTCTGGATGGAAAAGACATCTGGATCATCGAAAATTTCTAATTCGACCAGAAGGCATTTGCAAGGAGAGATGACTAAAACTCAGAGACTGAAATCCGAAACAGCCATGCATACGTTTATTATTTCTTTTTAATCAGCGAAGCGTTTAGTAATGTCGAGTAGAGATCTCTTTAGATTAGCAGCGTTAAGTCAGGGGTGAAATAATTGATACTGTATGGCACGTCAACCGTTGCTATTATATACCGGGAGTGAAGATTGGTACTGTAATGGGGTTACGTGGAACCCGACTTATAGCACTTCTTTTGAAAATCAATTAATTCAGGAAAATATCTTGAATGGCTAGCAAATATATGTTTGAAGTGTGTGATATCGCCCTCGACTTGCTCAAACCAGATCCTTTAATTATTGTCATCAAAATTTCACATGTGAAAAAATTTTCAAACATGTATGTCATCGAATTAACAGTTGTGCGACATTGCGGCCCAAGCTGTCATTTTAGAGGAATGTAAAAACTTTTGATTTGGCCTACTTTAGTTTTTGGTTTGCTGGCCGTTCAGGTAAAAATGTGCCTCATCCGAGAATAAGATTTTAGGCATACTAGCTCCGCGTTAATCACAAAATTATTATGTTAAAGCTCTCGCACCCAAATGACACCCTCCGCTCCGGTGAAATTTTCATGGATCGAGGTTACGCTCTATGTCGCCCGTTGCATTCGCCCAATAAAACAATTTGAACTCTATGTGATGACCCGATATTTATTCAGTTTTATCCATTAATTGCACGCGATAAATCTCACCATTGTTTTATTTTTTAGGGTCGCCGATGTGGTTACCTCATCGGAAATCCGTACATTCTACGGATAGTGGCAGTCAAGATTTACATATGTTTATATTTTGCCTTCGGGCGTTAGTTAGATCTGCTCATGCCGTAGCTGTTATTACAATTCCTTCATATTTATATGATGATGTAAGTATGACATTTGAATGAATAGTTGCAGCGAAAACTGCTAAAATTAGCAAGAATAAATCTTTCGGGTTAAAACCTTAGCAAGTTTGTACAGTTTTAGGTTAATAGCTAGTTTAAATGGACTATAATACTAATATAATTATTTTGACTTTCTCAAGCTAGTTGTCAAATGATCTAGGTCAGAAAACACATATTCTCTCATTTCAATGGTCTGTAAAGGTTGTAATGGACGCTTTTTTGCCATTTGTGACTCACTATAAAGTTCCTTATGTAGAGTAGAGATGGCCCTTCGTCACTCAGCTGGCTCTTTTTTAAACTCAACGACACATTTTGAAGTACAGTAAATTGAGAAATCACAACTACCCTTTTGAATACTTGAATACGAGGTATGGAGAGAAAATAACCGGACTGACCTTGTTACGCCGATAATATTGGTGCTGCGCGGTTGGCAGTAGTGGGGCGTTGAATTTGAATACCTTCTCTACATAGTCCCCCATTTTGATGACCGTGCAGTTTCTAGTTCGGCCGCAGCGCTAGATCAAATGTGTGTGTACTTGCGCCGGAAAAATGCTTAGTGTCAATATTGCGCAAGGAGTTAACGTGAAATTTCTCGTTACACTTGGAAAGATATAGAAATATTAAGTATGTTGCAAGAAATGTATGGTAATGATTTCTTATTACGAACTCAAGTTTTCGAGTTGGTAAAACGATTCAAAGATGGCAGAGATGTTAAAGATGATCCCCGCATTGGGCGTCCACGAACGGCATAAAAAGACGACAACATTAAAAAGGTCAAATTGTAAATCAAGTTTACTATAAACACTTTTTGACCGTCCTTCGTGAGCGTTTAAGATGGCAAAGATCCGAAATGTGGGAGAATCGCTCTTGGATTCTCCCAGCGCACAAAGCTCCTTCAATCGAGGAGTTTTGTCGGCGAACCATGGAGTCCCCGGAACATGGAACATCCATCTTGCTCACTTGGCGTCTCTCCATGTGACTTTTTTTGATTCCCAAAGTGAAGAGTGCATTGAAAGGAACTCGTTTTTGAGTTCGTTGACTCAGTAAAGAAAAAAAGCGATGGAGGTCATGATAAATCTGTCAAAAGACGACGAAGAATGACAAATTCGAATGGAGCGGTATATGGATCGAGGAGTGTATATTGAAGGGAATTAGAGTTTTAATATTAAAGTTGAAAAATTAAAAGTTTTATAATACGTAGGCTAAAAAGTTTTTGGTCTGACACATAGACGTCGCCTTTTTCAAAAAATCCACATGATTTTTAGGAAGTACCAAATTTCAAACGATACGTTTCAAAATTTTATAACATTTCGACAATTAGTTTACAAGTTTCAGTGGTTTTAGTGCCGCTTTTGATATTTTCAAAACAATGGAAAAAAACGAATTTCGTGTGCTCATTAAACACTGTTTTTTGATGGGAAAAAATACCGTTCGAGCAAAGCAATGGCTTGATAAGTGTTAAGGGGACTCTGCCCCTGGAAAATAACTCATCATTTACTGGTATGCTGAATTTAAACTCGGTCGTACAGACACAAATGATGCTGAACGCTCTGGACGCACAAATCACAAAAAAAAAGCCACAAAGTTTTTTGGATGACTGTAAAGTGAAATTGCGTGAGATAGCTGATAACCTAAAGATATCAAAAGAACGAGTTGGTCATATTTTACATGAACATTTGGTCATGAGAAAGCTCTGTTCGAAATGGGTTGGCTGACAGTGGATCAAAAACAACGACGTGTTGATGATTCTGAGTGCTGTTTGGACCTGTTTAAGCGCAATAAAAAAGATTTTTTCATGCAATATGTGACAATGAATGAGACATGGATCCACCACTACACACCGGAATCAAATCGGCCGTCAGCTGAGTGTACAGCAGCCGGTGAAAGCCGCCCGAAGCGACCAAAGTCAACTGGGAAGGTTTTGGCCTCTGTATTTTGGTATGCGCATGGAATAATTTTCATCGACTATGCTGAGAAGGGAAAAAACCATCAACAGCGAATATTATATAAAATTATTGATGTGTTCGAAGGCAGAAATCGCCAAGAAACGGCTCCAAATGAACAAGAAAAAAGTGCTCTTTCATCAAGACAATGCATCGTGTCACAAGTCAATGGTAACGATGGCAAAATTGCATGAATTGAAGTTCGAATTGCGTCCTCATCCACCGTATTCTCCAGATTTGGTCCTCAGCGATTATTATCTATTCGTAGACCTCAAAAAAATGCTCGCGGGAAAGAGATTTAGCTCCAGTGAAGAAGTTATCGCCAAAACTGAGGCCTATTTTGAAGGCAAAGACAAATCCTTGTACAAGAAAGGTATAGAAATGTTAGAAAAGCGTTGGACTGATTGTATCGCTCTTGAAGGAGACTATGTTGATGAATAAAGTCGAATTTTGCAAAAAAAATGTGTTTTAAGTAGCTAGACCAAACAGTCTACATGTTAAATACACTCAGATTGTTTTCTAGCTACATCTCGTACAACTACTGAGATCTTAATAATCTGAAGCTATTTAATAAATCTATTTATTATAAGGTAACAACTCGTTTTGGATTAAGTAAAGCAAAGCTAATAAGACTAATTATGTTTTCATCAGGTAGCACGAGTAAGATTTATTGCTCTCTCTTGCTTAGTCTCTTCAAACATATATGCCATGTATGCCATTTTCAAGGATTTTATGGTGGAGCAGTTCAAAGTTAATGTTAGTTTTTTCATTATTTTCAACCTCAATTATGGAAGTGTGTAATACATTGAACGTATTCAAATTTTAATGCCTATTTGAGAGGATCTTACTGGATAAGAAACCATTTTTTTTTTTTATTCAGGAATCACTCGAAAGATGCATACACTCCAGTGACATAGCAATGAGGCTTCAGTCCTTCAGCGGCACTGAATTAGAAAATAATCAAAGTTTACAAGATTACCATGGATTTTTCTATTTAACAAAATTAGCCGCAATAAATTCCCTAGCGTCGAAACACCCTGGGTCCGTCGAATATGTTTTCAAATTACGCAGGAAGAAATTCGGTATTGATGTATTACATTTACCTCCTGGTAAGTGGAAACTTTATGATTTTTAGTTTACAGTACTTTATGTTTAAAAAATTCTACAATTCTTTTTTTTAGCGGTCTTATAGAATGTAATTCTATAAGACCGAATACCATTATGATATCCAAAGTGATTTGCACTACAAAAAAGCTGCTCACCATTAAGTTTTTTGTCGGGGTTGCCATGGACACAGAATAAAATTTTTAGCATATCGTCAGGGCACGCTGAACGTCGCGATACGGATTGCAATTCAGTTCAATGTTTTCTAACTGCCCTTACAGCACTTTTTTAAATTTTAAATGATGTTTCATTTTTAGATATAGGGGAAGATAAAGAAAAGAAAAAAGAAACCGCGCCGACGCTGGGATGTGGGAGCAGCAACAAACATTTGTTGGAATTTTAGTGATACTGTACCTTAATGAATTATTTTTAATTATTTATTAAAGAGTATTATATTTTGAACATTGACGAATTAAATTTTTATATCAGTATTGAAATAACTAACAATAATATACTTAAACTAATCTTGTTTTTTTTCCCTTGTTTTTAATTATTGGTTATTAGTGTGCAAACTAGTTTACGAATCCACCTGTAACTCTACCCCTTGCTGGTCTTGACATGTACAAAATTTGTACCAAAAATTGTATTTTTTGACTAGTACGGAAAATATTAGTTTTTAAACACAAATTGTTCCGAAATTACGTTTACACAAGGTGGATCAATTTAGTCCCGGGATCAAACGGATATACCTATCCCCACCTGTCGATACTAATTCGCCTTCTTCCAATATATCGTTAGTCCGGGAATTTTTTGGATCGCACGACGTATCCAAGACGATTCTCGGAGCACGACTGCATCGTGCAACCGATACAGAATAAAGCCCTGGGAATGACCAGTTATACCGAAATCTGAATATCCGATCCATGCTACAAGTCGGCAGAATGTTACACACAATAGCAGTTCTTCCCCATCTCGATCTAATGATCAGAAGGATCTTCAAGCCGTATCAAGCGGCGAGGAAGAGGTAGCTGATTTAGTAACAGTGAAGAAAAAGGTAGAGAGCCTTGCCCTAATTAAGAAGCCCGCGATATTGAAGACTGTTGGAGTCGGCAGTGTACAGGATGTAGTTGCGAACCAAATATTTGCGTGTTTCGTGTTAACATAATAATTGAAACATTTCACAGCACGGGAGCTTGGAATATACGAGGCATGTTTTTTAAGTAAGTACCGTTTTGGAATTAAAAAAAGACGTGCAAAGATATCGCTATAATTTTATTTTTACATGAAAGCCTGTACCTTAATCTACTTTTCTACATAATTTCCGTGAATATTGAGGCACTTGTCATAACGTGGCACCAGTTTTTGAATACCCTCCTCATAAAATTCTGCCGCCTGACTCGGTCACAATGCGATACAAAACACTACGAGAATATTGAGGAAAGCAGTCGCACAATGATGAAATTGTAAAGCGTCTGTTTTCTCTCACCTTTTCGTCCACTTTCTGCACCAAATCTTCATTAACGACCGAAGGACGCCCACTCCGTTCTTCATCATGCACATTTGTGCGGCCATCTTTAAATGCTCTCACCCATTTCCTTACCATTCCATCACTCATAATGTTTTGTCCGTAAACTTCACAGATCTCACGATGAATATCGATCGGTTTTACGCCTTTAGCACTAAGAAATCGTATAACAGCCCGTACTTCACAATCGGCGGGACTCACGATTGTCGGAGGCATCTTAAACACTCAGTAAACAACGTATACAATGAAGAATCAGACTGTAATGGCGTCAGTGCGTAGACATGAGATGTAGGTTACCAGCGCGCATGCGCGGAACGCCGACCGTATCGCTGCGGCGGCGCAATCGCAAAACGGTACTTACTTAAAAAACATGCCTCGTACATTCGATCATTTGTAGATTTCAGCTTTCATGGTTCATCTGATTGTGTTAAGGAAGTTTTCGATGTCATGGAGCGTACATTTTGTATTGAAAAAATTCTCTTTAATTGATCAAGCAACCAAAAAGATCTGTTAGTCAAAGTTTCACTGAATCAACTAACCGCCACTTAAATGATCAGGCAACACGATTGCAGCGATATCTGTTGAAGAAGCCAGGTTATAAAAGGTATTTTAAAAAAACTAGACGTCAAAAACGCTCCTGTTGCTGATAAAAAACCTGCCATCGTACTTAAAAAATGTGCAAGCTAACTAAACAGTTTGCGACCTACTCAAAGATGTAAAAAGGTTATGCCAAACAGCTACTGACCAGTGACATTGCTTGTGAAGGTGGAAAAAGCCATCTATCAACATGTTTTAAAATATCCGCAATAATTAGCGACTATATCACTTATCTTGAGAACAACGCAAATGAACATCATGGAGAGACTCGAGCAGTTGTAATTGATTTATATAAGGCAATTAACTGGGTTTGGCAAAACGGAGTTTTGGCTAAGCTGCCCTCTTATGGCATATCTTAAAAGTTTTGTTTATGACTTGCGAGTTGCCACAGAGACCGTTCTTTGCGAGCGGCAATTGTTGGATTTCTTTCCGACGTTACCATCAACAGCGGTGTACGACAAAGCTCCATACTGTCGCCTACTGCTTTCTCTTTGTGTACGATTTGCTGAACAATACCAAAAATCCAGAATATTTCTTTGCTGGTGGGTGGCAGTAGTCTGGTTTCTTCATTTACCTTGGACACTGGAACACAGCTGTTCGTGCAAATATCTGTAGGCAGCAGAAACTTATACAACTCGACAAATACCTGGAAGGAATTCTGTCTTAGGTCGACAGTAATCATGTAGAATTTAACGCCACAAAATCCCAGACAATAGTTTTTTCTAAAAAAGCTAATGTACCAGAAACCCACATATTAGGTAGTAGTTGTTCATGGCAGCACTACCGTGTTGTCTAAAAGATACCGAAAAATACAAATTTTGGAGCTTGTACAACGTTGACGGATATTACGACATTCTTGTCGATATACACCCAAAAAGGGTAATCCCTATTCAGGCGGTAAGGTGACCGATAAAAAAAATCTATCGGGGCACTCCATATCACTAGCATCGTCACTCAAATTACTAGACGTGAGCTTAGAAGCAAAAATGTCTTGGCCTGATCATGTTGCATTCATAGCAAAGAAAACTTCCAAAAACTGAAAAAATTATTTCATACTTTTAGTCCTGTAAACGCTCAGATTAGACCTTCGATGTAATATTTCTATCAGGTTTGAGACTTTGCTCCTAAATATACTCTGTATTTGTGAGATTCTATTCAGAAGAGAGTTATTCGCCCGACTGGGGACCGGAAACTCACAGAAATACTGATTTTTTGGAATATGGAAGGAAAGTTGGTGACTATTCTAGAAGATTCCTTCGATTGGTTCATGCTAGTAATAATACATCACATCTGTATGAGGTTCAGCTTGTGAATCCTCGGATGACCCTTTTCTATTACCTTTATTTGGAGAGCCTTATCCCTTGGAATACGAGGGCTACCCTTTCAGTGTTTACGAAAACAATAAAAGAAAAAAATTTTGGTACAAATCGTTTTATTGCTTCTTAAAATATTCGCTTTTTATAATTACACACTTTTGCATGCATTCGAACCAATTCTCGAAACATTTTTTCCACCCTGAAGTTGATATCTCAAAAACATACTTTTGAAAGGATTCAACAGCTTATTGAGGTGATGAAAATCCCTGTCCACGCATTTTTTTGACATTCGGGAACAAAAATAAGTCGTTAGACGATAAATCAGGCGAATACGGGCAATGAGACTTCAATTCGATGTTTTTCTCCATCAAATAATCAATTGTTTGACGTGCCGTGTTAGAGCTGGCATTGTCATGCTGAAGAATGATGCGACGGTTTCGGTTGTTTTTTCTGATTTCATCGATGACTTGTGACAAGCAAATTGTTGTGTATACCTTTCAGCATTAACTGTTCTTCAATCCTCTAAAGAAATGGTTGCCACATGTCCAGTATAATCAAAGAAACAAGCGATCATTTTCTTGGAAGTGCTTTGCGAACGAACGACTTTTGTCGGATTCGGTTCATCTTAGAACACCAAATAGTTGATTGTTGCTTAGTTTCCGGCTCGTACGAATATATATCTAAGTTTCATCTCCTGTTACGAATTTTGCATGTCCTCGGTCGAATCTTTTGAGCATTTCCTTACACCAATTGACACGAGTCTGTTATTGAGTTTTGGTCAACTTATACGGAATCCATCGGGAACAGATCTTTTTCACAGCTAAATGTTTATGCAAAATCGAATGTACTGCAGTCTTCGATATGCCTAAGGATGCCTTTATCTCACGGTAAGTCACATGCCCATCCTCTTCACCATGTTGCGCACATCATCGACCTTCACGAAATTCATCACTGACGGAAGCATGAGCACGGCGAAATTCTGCTGACCAATTGTAAACAGTCTTTAGCAAAAGTTGAACGAAGCGATTCGAGGCATTATTGTTGAGTTAGGCCATCCAACGAAAACCTTCACGTGAAATTTCCATTTGTTCACAAAACTGTTTTTTTTTAAATGCTCACTGTAAACAAACTACTGCCAATTTCTGACCTGCCACTGTGTTAACAAAACAAACGTCAAATTTTACAACAATAATAATGTCACATCCCAATAGCGCCATCTAGTGGTCGTTTGTAAAAACTTAAAAGGCGGCGCTCGTATCCTACGCGTGTAAATGAATACCACCTATAGTGATGCAAGACAGATGAATATTCCAGTGGAAAATTTTTCGATTTGATTTATTATGTAAAAGTGACCTAGAGAATGATGAATGAAAAAAACAACTGAGAGCACTGAACGCTTTATTTAACATAAAACTATATACAAAAAGTGATTCAAATAAAATTATCAAACAATTTCATAGGAATACAATGAAATAAATATTTAGAGTAGTGTTCAGCAGAACAATAAAATGTTTATATACTTTTTATTTTGTTCTGCTGAATTCTTTGCCAACATTAGAAGAGTTTTTGTTTATTAATAACACTGGCAGTGCATATATAATGATATAACATACCTTCATATAGACACATAGATAACTATTATATCTGTATTTTCTAAACATCTTTCAAGCTTAAAACATTTATATTTCATATGTCTATTTAAATATATAGAGGATTCGCACAATGGGTAAACACATTTTTCTATATCGTAGTTTTGATTTGTTATTTTTGTGATTATGGGGAAATACATATATACAGTGGCGTTGCATTGGTACACGTGACAATTTTAAAAGATTTGAAAAAATGATATAAATCTGTCATTATTTAATAGATTGAGTGTCAACTAAAAAACTTGGGTGTAGAAGGTTATTCAGTAGAAATAGTACCGAATAGTCTACATGTTTTAAAAGGAATGGTAACCTCTTGACACGGATATAATATCTTTTCCTGTCAGATAGAGATTTAGTTTATAAATACCAATATTAATAATAATTGTTGTATGTTTATTCAACACAACGTGCTATGGAACGACAAATGTTGGGTATATTTTTGAAAGATCGTAAAAGCACCACTTATATTAGGTCAGTCACTAGGGTTAGAGATGTAGATGGTCCCAATTTATATTAAAATGGACACCATACATGGGATCGAGAGGACGCCCTCGCAAATGTTGGACTGATGACATCGAACGGCCAGGTTTGTGTGGATGAGACAGGCACGGGACCGTCAAAAGTGGAAAGATGGAGAGGCCTAGATCTAGCAATGGATCGACGAAGGCTGAAGAAGAAGAAGTATATTCATTACCTGTAGTAATGAAATACTAAAATTATAAAATATGGAATTTATCCTATGTCCACTAGGCCTTTGTAGTCGTTTAAAATGGGTCTTACATTAAACGCATGCTCGCGACAGCGGTCGGTGTGCAGTTGTAAATATTAACTGCAACTTTCAATGGACGTACATGATCGCTTCACACTATGGGATTGCGTTACTAGGGGTCATAGGTCACTGACAGTTAATGTATTAAATTATGTAAACACCACTGTACATAATATGATAAGAAATGGTGAAAACAATCAGAATAGAATCAAATGATTAGTAGCTAAATATTATTGTTACGTAAGATTGTTACATTTTTCACATATTTAGAAACATCTTTATCAAAAAGTTTATACATTGATTTTAACTAGTATCTGAGATATATTAGTGATTTAAGTAGTTATTAACTACAAATATTACATTTAACGTCGATAGATTCTGTAACATTTATTTATATATTATTAGATTAGATAATATTTTTCTACTAGCTACTCTCATGTCTTTGGTTTGGATGATACTTATAAAAATCTACAACGTTTTGAGTAGGTAACTGTACGCTAACCAGGAATATCCCAACTTCCGATTGAAAGATGGCATACTGCCTCGGCAATGACACTATCTTTGGGTATAATGAATAAAAAAAACAATCCACACAATATTTGAGTTTGTAGGCACAGTACAATTGTCTCTCAAAATCTCTAAGTAGCGAGAGTGTGGTTATTGCTGAGACGCTGACTGGTATCATCCTATATCATCCTATATCACCGCTCTCGCGAAGAAACTAGCTACGGATGTATAACAATATGGAGTAAGGAAAGCTTTTAGTTAGCTGGGCTAAAAACTTATGAACGCAGTTCTTTATGAATGTGGTACACGGAATCTCCCTGTTTTATTTATATTCATACTCAACATTAACTAGTTTAAATGATTCACTATTACTTACTGTTGTTGCAGCTTCGCTACAGACGATGATTAAGAGGACTGTTGCATACGAATTGTTCTCATGTCAGGTCTGTTTACCAGTGGCATGTTGTATAGAGGGACAGGGGGCTGCATTCTTTACATTTTAGCTCCTGTTCTCTTACTAATTCTCCAATGTAGTTTTTAAAATGGGCCTAGACACCAGTGAACGGTATTTGGTTGATGATTAAAGAGAGATATTATTATTGCTTTATCCCCGTTTTGTGTTCTACTTACATACATATGTATATATATATATATATATATATATATATATATATATATATATATATATATATATATATAAGTAGCAAGGTAATTTGTTCATGTTTTATATGCCTAAAAAACTATATTTTATAATGATTGAATAAATCCCCAATGGAAATGGATTTTCTGCATTATGCAGGATTTGTGATAAAAATTTTTCACTTAGTAATAGAGGCGGACCTGCTTTAAATAGTCATGAAATGAGGCAATGCTATTATTGTTATATCGAATCACTAAGAGAAATTTTAAGTGATTGTTACTTTAAATATTAATAGAAAAGAAAAAATTAAGTAGTATAAAAAGATAAAAATCTTATCTAATATTCAAGAAAATTTACTCCAAAAAATTGACGTTTCCTCAGCCCTTATAGTCAAGATACACCACTGGCCTGTATGCGGTACAGGTCAGCTCCCGGTGCATCGCTAAGGTCCAGTAGGTAGCACATTTTTATGGATAGCGTTCGTTGTCTTGTTATACCGAGGATACAAGATCTGGTCTCATCGGGAACATCGAAAGTGCTCCGACAGCTTTCAATTTGTTTAGAACTAAGCACAAAGATCGTGCACGCGATGACTGTGGATGGTTATTCCTCAAGCAGCCAGAAGTCTAGATCTTAGTAGTTACGCTTAATGTTAAGCAAGTCGAAATACCTGTAAACAGATTGCTCAATTTGTATACCTCCAATATTCCCAGTATCCTACCCATGTATGTAGGTGTATGTATCGCCACAATACTTAGCGTTCTCCAGATCGAGAGGAGGGAGATATCTCTGACCAGTACGGAATTATAATGATATATTCATTAAAGTATCCAATTACAAGTATTTTTAGATAAAAACATACCCAAAATGTTCATGCCAGTCATTTACTGTAGTTATTTCGCCTTTAAGGTAACCAAGGTTCCATAATACCAAGTATAGCTTAGCTCTATTTTATAGGTAAATAAAAAATTTTAAAATTAATTATGATTTATGATTTTTCAAACATTGTAGATTTTTTTTGCAAAAAGCATATTCAGTGCCCTGAGAAAATCTCAAGAGAAAAAAGCATTTTTTCCTTAAAGTGCTAAGTCAATTCATTCAACTTATTTATACGAGTTAAAATATAAACATTAATTTTTACACAATCACACTCTTATATACAAGATACATAAGCAAAAATAAAAATTTTAATATATACTCGTAATCAGAGATAAAACCACACACTGCTAAAAATAACATGGACAGTTAACATCGAAGGTTATGAACGATTTTTCACCACAGGAAATTATCACCTCCTGTAATTCTGAAGGTACTCGCACATGAATGCGAGCCAGGTTCACGAACATTGTCACCTGTGGATTCCCGGACGTGCAGTTGAGTCAAGTAGCATAAATGTCCAAATACTTTTAGTTTATAAAACAACGTGTATTTTTTTCAAAGTTTTTCAATTGAGAATTACTAGGGGTGGTACGTTTCAAAATAAAAGCAACGTAAATACACCTTCACATATTCTTAGATTATTGTTTTGAGCATTTTTAGGATCAGTTTTTAAAATTGAAAAAGTTTTAGCATCAGTAAATGAAATTGGAAAAGTTTTCCAATTTGTAAGATTTATCTCAAACAATATTGAAAAATTATTGTTTACTAAAAACAAATATGATTTGTAAGGTATGAATATTTTATTCAAAAAAAGTCCAAGAAAGGGATATTGTGATGTTTAAGTAGGTTAATGGTAAGGATTTTTTTAAGTATATGTTTTTAGTGTTCCATACAGAACATTTATGGGATAACTTCGGTGTCTGTCTGTTCGTCCGTCTGTCACAGCCGATTTTCTCCGAAACTATTTGACACAGAAAGTTGAAATTTGTCATAAACATAAGAATTGATGGTCCAATCTGAGCCGTGTAGATTTAAAAGTTAAATTTTGATTTAAGGGGTTACTTTTGGGGGTCAAATCGAAAGTGAAAAAAAAAATTACCAGGTCATCGAGTGGAGTGTCAAATGAAAGCTTGTGAAAACATGAGTTCTAAAATATATATGATGATTGCTCACACTTTTCTTTGTATTATTTTAGAAAAATTGCCAAAAATGGCTGTCCCCCTTCATCTCGAAAAGTACTTCATAATTTATCTGGTATATAAAAAAATTTCTAGGTCATCAGTTTTCAATAAAAATCGGAAACAAACTTTGGTAAAAACTCATTTGGGGTGTGTTTTGTGAAATTATTGATCATTTTATACCATCCTAACAAAAATTTTTATTGTAAAAGCAATCACCGTACGGAACACTAGTGGCGCAAGTCCGACTTGCACTTGGCAGTTTTTTAATACCATTTAGATTTCTTCAGACTATCCATGCTATTTTTTAACACATTGTAAAATATACGTACAAGGTACTATAATCAAGGCAAAATATAGACTTCTTGGAATGTAAAATATTCTCAACTCGAACCAACAAATTTCCTAAGATTAAGAAAGCTTTTTATAATTTAGAGTTCTGCACATAATTTTTTTTTACATAGATCTTAACAATTATAATTTATGGGTAAATAGTTCCAAAGCCGATCGCATCAAACCTTGTCTCATTGAACGTCCATTCAATGCCAGCGGAATTTAAGAGTTTAATATGACGAGAAATAGAGAATGAGTAGTATATTTGGCCCAAAATATATTTATTGAAGTTAATTAGACACCTTCCGTCATAGAATATTTTACTTTAATGTGTACTTTCATGAAAGTTAATCGACCTGGGTAGAGATTCTTCGCGCTAAGAGGATAGATTACAAGGCTAGTCGATAACTTAGCAAATGTCAAATATCGCTGTATTTTAAAGATTAAGACGTCGATTCACAAATAACTGCTAATTCAATAAAAAGTTTAACATCAAATAATCTTGAAATTTCATGGTTGGCGATACTGGATAATTTTTAAAGATTACGAGTTTATATGGTTTCAAAAATTAAGTTTATGAGTTTTTTTAACAGGTTATTAATTTACTTTGAGAAAATTTTATGTCGTTTTAAATGCCGTTAAAATACATTATTTCTAATTACTATAATATGTTTCCTGTTTCCCAAAATCGTAAAGAAACACAGATTTTCACATTCCTTTTATAGTAATGTTGTTTTCTAGGTTACCACGAGCTTGAAAATTGAAATTTCTTGATGGGACTGGAGATAAATCAAAGCTTAAAATACAGTGTTTCAACTAAAAAAAAATTGTTAGAATCTATGGAACAGTTCTTAGACAATCGAGTTGAGAAAGAAATTGGGCATTTTCGGAGGGGATGCCCAGCCGAAACGGTTAGAAGCTCCTTAAGTAACTAAAGATAATTTGTTTTCTATCACAGAAACTTTTTTATTTTCGCTAGAGTTAGAAGAACAATTTATAACGGAAGGTTTGGTGTGATTGGCTTGCCGTCTAAAATTAAAAAGCTAAATTCAGTCATCTGAAGATTTTAAAAGGCATGATATATTGTTAATAAATTTTAATAAATATTTTTTCAAATGTTAACAGTTATCTAATAAAGACAAGATAGATTTTTTTTGATAAATGATGCTAAATACCTTTAAGATTTTTGATAACATATTATTATTAGCGCCTAAAATTATATAAAGTAGATTAGTGTATCGACATCTTTTCATAAGTTAATTATTGAAAGGTCGAAGTTTTAACACATTCAAAGGATATCATCATCATGTTTTCGAAAGTTTCACGCAGGGTAGACCTTGATTGGCGCATGAATGGACAACTTTTTACTATTGACTTAACAAGAAAATTTTATTTTTGAGGAAAACTGCAAGCAAGATTATGTAGTCATAGTGAAGCTAAACAAATACGAGATAAAAAAAATTTTCACCGAAAAAAAAATACATACGGAATGAAATATTTTATTATCACAAAAAAAAGATAATAAAAATTCTACTTATGATGTGACTTGTTGTGTCGTAGAGTACGCGTAGTACATGTACCGGTGAAATTACATTATATTTGCAATTTATCAAAGGATGTAAAGCCGAAATTACCAATCGTTTACTTAGACCAAACTTAGTTCCACACTGACGACCCTGTAAAATAAAGGTAGAGCGATTCAAGTAAAAAATGTCAGATTAACGCTCCTTCAAACAAAAGCAAAAGGAACAATAATACACGCTGGTTGGGGGAATAGATGAATTCCGAATTGTCTACTCTTGTCGGCTAAAAATACTAAAGATTTGATTTTAGATTAGCATTAAGATACTATCGCCGGGCTTTTTGAAAGGTGGTTTAAAGACAGCTTTAAAAAAACAGTATTATCAACTTTGGCAATCATAGTTATCATAGTAAATAAATAGAGAAAGTACCAAATTCAGCCGACACAAAATCTGAAATACAAGACTGTGTGTTAGCAAATGCATTTTGAAGAGAATTAAAAAAAAAATGATTTGCTGCAGATACTCAAAGAATAATGTTTGCAACAATATGGCAAAAGAAATAGTCCATACTGTTTTAAGATTGCCGCCATATGTAAGTCCAAATGTTTATACATTTAATAAAGAAGGTTGCAAATAAAATCCTAGTGGAAAGTTGGAAAAATTCTGTAAATTGAAGTAAAAAATTGCTACCTTTCTCTATAGAATGATATTATTAGTTATATTATGTTTTGATTCGACCTGAGGGTCTCTCGGTCGTTGTAATGGTATAATGGGCCGCCTTCTCCAAAGACGGCTATTATAGCCTACTTCTGAATTGTATCATGGTCTTGGTGTTCATATTTGATCGTTTCTATCACAATTGGGAACACTCGTGATCATTCTTAGGGCCTTATTCTGTCTCGATTGCATGGTGTTTCTACATACGGAAATTTATGTCTGGAAGCTGTACAGAAGCCCTGGCCTAACAATGTCAATTTGTTCCAAAGCAAAAGCATGCTAGGTCTCAGCTTCAGCTTAATCCTTCCACACCAACTTCTTGTCGTAATGCTGGGGTATTGTTTAAACTTGGTGAAATTAAGTGAAAAAGGACTTTTATATAAAAGTGTAAAATATTGTGTAAAATATTACACTTTTTTGTATATATTTGTATTAATTATTAAATACCCAGAATAATTTACGTGAAATTTAATATTATTTACACCGTCTGTCCAGAAAGTTCCCGGACCGATTTTTTTCCCTGGTCTTTAAGCAGCGGCATCTCTTAAACAACAGCAAAAGCTTGCATTCACATCTGTAAACGACACATTTGCATTCAACCAACCAGTGTTATACTTGTGTCACAGAAGTGTGATGGAGCAGCAAGTAGCAATCAAATTTCATGTGAAACTGGGTAAAAAAGCTACGAATCTTTAAAAATAGCTTACGGCGATGGTTGTTTATCGCGTTCGCAAGTGTTTGAGTGGTTTAAACGCTTAAAGACGGGAGTCGCTCAAGGATGAAGCAAGGTCGGGGCGATTCAGCACAACCACCGACGCAAACGTTGTAAAAATTCCTCATCTTGTGCAAACTGACTTTCATACTGATTGATGGCAAAAAAAAATGAACGCGCGAAGTGTGTTCCCCACAGCCTGACACCCGAACAGAAACAGCAACGGGTGGACTCCAGCCGAAACTTTATCGAAATAAAAAAATACGGACGGTTCTTCTCTACAGTAAATAATACCGGAAGATGAGGCATGGTGTTACCAATACGAGTCTAGCACGAAGTGCGCAATGACTCGGTACTGATTCGCCGAGACCGACAAAAGTGCGGCTGATAAAGGCAAGAACAAAGACGATGCTTGTCGCATTTTTTGACACTCAAGGAATTATCTACGAAGAATTCGTTCCCGAGGGTACTACAGTGAACGCCAGGTATTACGTGGGTGTCATGGAGCGCCTTGTAAGAGGATTCAGTGGGTTCGACCGTAACGATGGGACGATTCTTGTTTCATGACAACGCGCCCGCTCGCACGACTGGGATTGTTGTGCAGTTTTTGGCGCGAAAACAAGTGTCCATACCTCACCACCCTCCTTATTCGCTTGATTTAGCCCCTAGTAACTTTTTTCTATTTCTAAAAATCAAGCTCTACATGAAGCGCCAACGCTAAAACGATTTGGAGGACATTAAAGTCACTGTGACGCGCGAGTTAAACATGAACTCAAAAGAAGATTTTTGCAACAGTTTCACATGGTTGTATGAACGTTCTGAACGTTGTGTTGGGATCAGAGAGACTATGTAGAACATCTAAAGTAATAAAATGTTCATTTTTTTATTTTTGTATTTTTTTATTAAGTAACTTTTTGGACAGACGGTCAGTTAGAAAATTGTTTATAATGAAGGAAAATGGTTTGCGAAAAATCAATAATAAACAGTTGTACATTTGTTAACCAAATAATCTTTGAATTCACTGAGTAAAATATAAAGTGATTTATAAAATAAAAGAAAAAAAAATCCTAATAATACTCTTATGAAAAGTAGGAACAATAAAAATTGATTTTTACCCTTTATTACTGTAGAGCGTTTTAGGCCTTAAAAAACTATAGGTAAAAGTAATGCATATAGTTTAAATTTTTAAGATATTAAATATATTTAGATCTAGTATTAGTTGAATGGAAAATAAGAACAAAAAAGTAGAATAATAACGTCCAATCAATAAACTATTGTGTCTATATAATATAATATAATACTTATTTCGATGAATTTTTTGAAATAAAATCTAATAGATAAGTTGGTAACGTAGCATCTGTATGGTCAATATTTTCTATATATCCACATAAAACATTCGAATATATTTTATATTTTATATATTTTTGGAAATACAGACTGACTTAAAATCATCTACAGTCATACTCTTTACGTTTAAAAAATAGTAACTTTCAAACAAATTATTTAATTGAGTGTTTAGTGCCCTTAATTGATAAGTGCAGTCTAAAATGTATTTTTTAAATTTCGCACAATCTAGTATTTTTTTTTTTAGTTTTTATGTACAAAAAGCTATCTATTAGTAAAACTTTCTGCTGTCCTCGCAACCAGCGATACTTCTTGTGGCCTTCATGGTAAATTATTTTTGAATCGTTTATTATCTTTTCGTTATTAATTAAAATAAATTGTAAAAATTAATGTTCCTGTTCAGGTTGTAGTTGTAGTGATTTTTCAATATATCTCAAGACCTAATTAATTTATTGCCCACGTTAATTATGATCTATTATCTGAATTTTGACGTCAACAAATACAGCATAAAAAACTTAGTCAGTTACTATTTTAACGCTGCATTTGGGAAAAAAAAACATTTTACATACATGGCATATCTTTGTCAAAATTTCGACTTTATGGGGATGATGTAGATAAAAACAATAATATTTCTTAAGTTATTTCTTAATAGGTCATTTTAAACAAAAACATACTATATAACTTTTATATATAAACATGCAAAATACAAAGAAAATCTCGTTGTTCATAAGTGTGCAAAAATGCGAATCATATTGTATAACACTGCGTTCTATTTTTTGCAAATGATCTATAATGGTGTTTTGTATCGGGAAACGGGAAGCTATTTCCCCTAGGATTGGGAGAAGGTTCAGATGGCAACAGTCGAAAAAGCCAGAATTACACTAAGGGAAGCTTCACAATGCTTTGCTTATTGCCACTCTAGGGAAGTACCAAGAATGCAAAACTCCACATTTTTCTAGATCCAGCCAAGTCACGGGATGGTCTACTACATGACAAGCTTTACCTAATAAATAGTCAACTAATTTAACAGAATAAGACATCTAAGGACTGTGATGTTGTATATCTTGAAAACCTTCGACAGAATTCATAACAAACCGGTCAGGGTAGACGGAGCTGTATTCCATGCGAAATTGCTTCAAGCAGGAGCTCGTCAAGTTTCCTCAGTATCGCCAACGTTTTTTAATATTCACATTAAATATACCCAAATGGAATCT
Organism: Pachyrhynchus sulphureomaculatus; assembly: GCA_019049505.1. Taxonomy (NCBI): domain Eukaryota; kingdom Metazoa; phylum Arthropoda; class Insecta; order Coleoptera; family Curculionidae; genus Pachyrhynchus; species Pachyrhynchus sulphureomaculatus. Next base: position 172,190,489 of record CM032454.1, read on the forward strand.
CACCAGTGTGGCTTTATACTCAGACGACATGCAATGATGTCAGTAAAAATAGCAAACTACTCCCCGTACGACTCCAAGCACGCTTAAAAGCAAACTGGCTTGATTGTTAGACAATTAAGACCACTCTTAAGCAATACTTTTCTTAGAATACAGGCTATTTTCGTCGCACGGTCATTTTGACAACAGGGACCCTTGTATGAAAAGCATGTGGACTGGAAAGACTAGGCAGAAGGCGAAACAGCAAAAGCTCACGTCGTCTTAGATATGCTTTACTCAATGCTAACGGTTCATGAAACACAAAATGACCAGCTATCTATAAGAGCCGGACCAGGAATAATGCGCCTGCCAGATGACTATACCTGAAGAAGATCAGTGCGTCATAGTATGTAAGAAACAATTATGTAGATATTTCCAAATTACATCCTCCAAAAAATACACCAGCGACAAACAAAAAAATTCTTTGACAATATAACCAACCACATGGTCATTTAGTCCAACTCACAACGCCAGGGTCAGAAATAGACTGCCAAGTGACCCAAATAGGGAAGCCTGGCAATAACCTAAGGCTGATATAATGTTTTTTTTTTTAATTTTAATAAAAACTTCTTTCATAAAATGTGTTTTTGTTGTCTACAAACTTACATGTATTTTTTTTATGTTTACAAACTTAATTATTACAGGTTTTTATTAAATAAAACTTATTACCAAATAACTCAACAAAAATGAAAATCTAGTAGTTTTACCTATATTATCCCCTTATAATTTGCTCATAATTTTATGCAAGCTCACTGAAATAAAGCTGCAGAAGTGGTATATTAACGTATAGCAGCCTTCATAATAAAATTTGTTGTATCACGTGATATTGTAAAGAAGTCAGCAGTAACGTGGGATCTATAAAAGTATAGGAAGCAATTAGTATAATTAAAAGTACTATTCAGTATATATCACCACTACACCAAACACTTTATTTTTGCAAAGTGAGTGCAAAAATAAAGTGTTTGGTGTAGTGGTGATATATACTGAGTAGTATCATTGTGCCAAAGATTCCACATTCCCAACTTAATTAAAAGTAGTTCAGACCTGTGTTAAACTACAGACCGGAGATGAAGAAATGTAGAACACATTAATAGGTGTTTCGATGCTTTTTTAAAAAATTTACCCCAGCAATTATGTAGAAACAATTAATAATTGCATTATCGTAACTAATAAAGATGGAAATATACAAACTACAAACATGTCTTTTTGTAATTGCTTCCTATAGATTCCACGATAAAGTACGCGGCTAAGACAAAGTCACGTGACAATACGTGACATATACGTGATGTATAGCTTGTTTTGAAAACTAAAAACTAAACAAAATTGACATCAGTACATCCTAAAGGTATAAAATTAAATTAAAGGTTTTTATTTATTAGAAACCATCGTAAGTATTATTTTTCTCTTAAAAATTATAGTATAATAAATAGAGTGACCAAAAATATTTATTGCTTAATAGATATCTAAATTCATAACCCAAAAAAATGGAACAAAACTAAACTTTTCACAGAATCAGATTTTTAGTATCACTTTTATAATTCAAAATAAAACTGTTGAAATTAGCAGTAAGAAAAATAGTTCCCAATGATGTTTTCAAAAAGATGAATCACCGTGTATATAAAGTGCTTAAGAAGATAGTTAAAAAATGTAGTACTCAGTATATATCACCATTACATTAAACACTTTATTTGTGCACTCGACGCGAGTTTTGCTAACCATGTCAGCTTTATCAGGAGCGATGACTGACTAAAGCTAAACTACAAATCTACCTTATTTATACTTAGCCTAACATAGCCTGCATTACTCAAACGGAAGAACTAATGGCATGGGAGGGGCCATCAGTTCTGCTCAAGTAACCAGTAGAGGGGAGTAGAAGGAATAGACCCTATGTTTTTATTTAAACTACTTTTATACTTTAATAATAAATAATTAAATAAAGACAGAGGGTCTATTCCTTATACTCCCCTCTACTGGTTACTTAACCAGAACTGATGGCCCCGCCCATGCCATTAGTTTCGTTTGAGTAATTCAAATGTTAGGCTAAATAGAAATAAGGTAGATTTGTAATTGAGCTTTAGTGATGAAGTTAATATGGTTCACAAAACGCGCGTTGAGAGCAAAAATAAAATGTTTTTATTTAAACTACTTTTATATTTTAATAATAAATAATTAAATAAAGACAGAGGGTCTATTCCTTATACTCCCCTCTACTGGTTACTTAACCAGAACTGATGGCCCCGCCCATGTCATTAGTCTCGCTTGAGTAATTCAGATGTTAGGCTAAGTAGAAATAATGTAGATTTGTAGTTGAGCTTTAGTGATGAAGCTAATATGGTTCACAAAACGCGCGTTGAGAGCAAAAATAAAATGTTTGGTGTAGTGGTGATATATGCTGAGTAGTATCATTGTGTCAAAGAATCCACATTCCCGACAGAGTTAAAAAATGTAGATTAATAGGTTTTTGATCACTCTAAAATTGTAAAAATTATAATCGTGTTCTATTTGGACGCATGAATAACCTAAATTACCTAGAACAACTTATTGCAACACGAATTTGACAAATACAGAGCTAGCTATTAAAGCTACTATGGCGGATGGTTTTAAAATGGCCGACCCACTGACTCTGATGTCGTCCTTCCTCAAAAATGGCGCATCGATCACGTGAATAATTCCATTGGTGCATTCGACATTGGGACGGAACACTGGGATGGCAAGCTCGTTCCAGTAAATGACGAAAGCTAGAATTTGAAGAAAAAAATTGTGAGTTTTCATAAAATAGTAAAGTACTCGTAAAAATAACCATTATAGACATCGATATTAATATTTTACTAAAGAAAAAGGCATATTAAAATAAACAATAAGGATTTGTTGAAGAGATTAATTAAATTACAAACTTGTCTTTTGTAATTTATTGAGGAAAATTAATAAGTTCATATTTTTGTCATGTAAAAAGTACTTCGTAAAAAAAGTTAAATTTTATTAAAATTTCCACTTGATTTTTATTTTTCAAAAACTTGTTTTTGTAACTTATAAAAATATATCTTAACAGGATTCGGTTTAAAATTTTGGAATGATAATCCGATTTTCATTTTAAAATAGATATCTTTTTTTTTACCTTTTCTCAACAAAAATATTAACAAAGTGATACTATTACTGTTTTTTTTTTTATCAAAAGCAGAAATAACAATATACACAAGTACAAATGATAAAAATTGTGTTAAACAAGATATACTGTATTCGAAAACATGCTAATGCATACTGTATATTTTTTTACGTTAAAAAGCATACTATAACCAATTAGACTGCGTTTCTTATATTCTGATGCTCTATCATATCCCAAAGTATGGAGGGTAGGTAGGTACTGTGTACGACGGCCATTCTTATTACGATCAGTACCGTCCTTTTTAGTCTGTTAAGTTGTGTTATTTGGTAGACACGGGAAATGGGATTGCGTGTCATGATCAAACATTATTCTTTAAAAAAGAAAACGGTTTAGGAAACTAAAGCCAAAGCTTGACAAACACTATGAGGGATCTGCAGCTCTAATTAGGATGGGTGGTTTACGAGTAGTTTGGACGCTTTCGAACGGGCTATATTAGCTCAGAGGACGAAGAACATTCAGGGAGGCCATCTGATGCCACTACGACAGAATATATCATCAAAATTAATGATATGGTGTTAAAAGTGCGTAAAATCGTTAAGGTTCTTGGATATCTCTAATGAGCGGGTGCATAATATTTTGCATGAACACCTATGCATGAGGAACTTCGCGACAAAGTAGGTGACGCGTTTGCTCTCTATTGACCAGAAATGTGAACGTGTCAGGTTGTGTTTAGCGGATTTAAAGTTGTATTAAAGAAATCGTGACGAATTTTTATCAATGTCTATGAAACTTGGATTTACAGTTGTCATCTAGAAACCTAGAAACAGTCAAAACAATGGGTGGTTAGCAGAGAATATGTCCCGAAGAAGGTGAAATGGCGACTGTTTCCTGGGATGTAAGTAGCATTACCTTGAAAAAGAAAAACAATCACAGGGATCTAGTACGAACCCCTACCCGGTCGTTTATATGCAGAAATAAATAAGAAACCATCAGACGCGCCAGCACACTCCTTTCCATCGGTAACTGCAGAATTGGTGGGACTGAGGTATGAACTTCTTCCCCAGACTCCACGCTCGCTAGATCTGGCACCATCCGACTACCATCTGTTTCCAAATATGAAGAAATCGATGGAAGGAAAAAAATTCTCGTTGAACAAATTGGATAGATCTCGACGAACTGAGTCGAACAACACTAAAAATAGGTGTTTTTACCAACTAGAGCGTTGCGACATAGAGGGTCAAATTTTCCATCTTAAGTAGATTACTAATACTAACAAAAATTAAGTCAAGTTAGTTTATGTTGTTTCGGTTATATGGAATCGAGCGTAATGTGCGGGTCCATCTTAGTAGGCTTATATTATTTCCTGTCTACCCTACGAATCTAAAAAAAACGCCCGTTAAAAACGAGGGGTTCTTTTTATGAGAAAAATGTTCATTTCTCGGTCGTCGATTTTTGAAGGTATTATCAATTTTTCGATTCTCATTGTAGGAAAAGATTTTTTTGCGAAAAATCATCGATTTTTAGTTTACTGTGTTTGGAGGGAACTGCATTTTTAGAGTTTCAGTTCAAAAGGGTATTTTCTTATTAGCAAGTGGTTTGGCTCTCCGCTTGTCGTTTTGCCCATCATAAGTAGTTCCGCCCTTGATGTCCTTCTCTTTTCTTTAAAGAAACGCCCTTCATATGAAAATGCCTTCCCGCCCCCTATACCCGGCTACTTACAGTTTATTTTATGTTAGTTCTAGTTAGTTCAGTATAGTTAAGTTAGTGCCTTAGTAAAACCTAATCCGGCGTGAAGCACTGGGGCATCCTACTAGGTTTATGTTAGTTCAAGTTGATTCTAGTTAGTCCAGTTAGTGCACGTATAGTGTACGTTGTGTTTTGGTTATATTTATTCCGGTGCGAAGTATCGTTCCATCCTACTAGGTTTATGTCAGTTTTAGTTAATTCAGGTTAGGGTATGTCATTGCATATTATATTTGATATTTAAACATGACAAATATACTTAACCCTTTCTGTGGATGCACCCAAATTTGGTGTCATTTCACTGAGCTCGTCGAGATTTGTTAAATAATAAATCATTTGTCTAAATTGGTTAAGTGGTCTAGAGATTATTAATTAGTATGTAATTTCCCATGCCATTAATAAATTGGCAAAAAAACACAATTTTGAGCAGTACCAAGCTATCTTTTTTTTTACATTTTAAGACTTCAGTACTTTGTCGAGTGTTTATGCAGCAATAGGTTATTTAGGGCTGGCTTTTTGGCTGGGATTTTAAATTAAAGTTTGTTAGTATAATTATCTAATAACTACTACTAATAATTCTACCAAACGTCACCGTCAAAGTCTTCGGATACTAAGGCAGCTTTTTTATGCCATAAGCTGTGCGCGTTTAGTAACGCATTGTTCTTGGAATATTTTGTAGATTTCTGCTATTGCTATGTGCGATTTTTACCTATGTGCAACCACTATATGTACTATTTGTTGATATGATAAAAGTTTACATACACCCTCGGTACAAACAGGAATCGAATTTTTAATAGAAAATTAATCACAATAACATCTGTCTTAGTAATTAGTTCACTTTTACTTGAACATTTCCGTAAATTGTTGATGTTAAGGGTCAAAAAAAGAGAAAATTTTTTTTAGAGGTGACACTCATTAGACTCGATTTAAATCGCTTGGACTTCCAGAAGCAATTATTTACGGTTGAACACGACTTTTTTAAGAGCCTTTTTTCATAGCTCAATATGTAATTTTTGGCGGGAAAAATGGAAAAACTTGCTAAATTGTTGCAAAAAGCGTCAAAAATCAAGATATAATGTAACGTACGTTTGTCCATGCGATTTATTGAGATTATTCATCTTGAATCCGCTGATACCGTTTTCTTCCCATATAATGGGCAGTTTTTACCCATTTTATATCTTTTAGTCAAATTAACGTTCAGGTACACTTTTCTTATATTCTTTGACCTGCTGACTTCGAATTTTTAAGTACCTTGTTGATATTAGGATATCGTTTCCAAGTTATGGTCAGATTTTAGCTACTTTTTGGGCAGAAACGGCCGTAAATTAAAAATGGTGTATTTAATGTATATATACATTTTCTGTAAGATGAATCTTTAAATACACCATTTTTAATTTACGGCCATTTCTGACCAGAAAGTGACTAAAATCTAACCATAACTTGGAAATGATATCCTAATATCAACAAGGTACATAAAAATTCGAAGTCAGCAGGTCAAAGAATATAAGAAAAGTGATCCTGGACGTTAATTTGACTAAAAGATATAAAATGGGCAAAAAATAGGCGAAAATGGACATTATATAAAAGAGGAAAGCATCATCAGGATTTACGATGAGTAATTTCAATAAATCGCATGGATAAACTTATAATATGGTACATTATATATTGATTTTTACCGCTTTTTATGGCAATTTAGTGAGTTTTCCCTTTTTCCGCAAAAATCTGCATATTGAGCTGTAAAAAAAAAGTTCTTAAAAGAGGCGTGTTCAGCCATGGATAATAGTTTCTGGAGGCCCAAGGAACGATTTAAATAGAGTCTAATGAGTGTCATTTTGAAAAACAATTTCTCTCTTTTTTGAACAGCTAACATACCAACAATTTACGGAAATGCTCATATACTGTTGACGGTGCATGGACATTTTCAGTAGCGCCCGATCGCTTTGTTTTCAGACCGATGAAAGTCAGGGAAAGGGAAATACCTCACAGGAACTGAAATCAGGAGAAAATGCCCGTAATTGTGGGAAACTTGACAATCCTTAAATAGCCGAATGTTTCAATGTCACGTGCCACGAAAAGTTTCCTAGACTTGAAAATAATCTCATTTTGAAGAATCTTAAAGATTCCGAAAGTATTTTCTTAAATATCAGATACTGCTTACGAGATGGACACAATTACCTAGAATGCAGTAAAACTAGGCATCAAATGTAAAACAGCAGAAATAAAACATACGAGGGCTATCTTTTAAATTTTTACAGAAACAATAAAAGAAAAACAAATTTGGTACAAACCGTTTTATTGTTTCTCCAAATATTCACCTTTAAGATTTATACACTTTTGCAAGCGTTCGAACCAATTCCCGAAATATTTTTTCCACTCTCAAGTTGGCACCCCAAAAATATGGTTTTAGAAAGTTCAACAGCTTCTTGAGGTGATGAAAATCGTTGTCCATGCATTTTTTTTGACATTCGGGAACAAACAGAAGTTGTTAGGCGATAGATCGAGTGAATATGGGCAATGAGACATTAATTCGATATTTTTTTCCGTCAAATAATCAATTGTTTGACAGGCTATGTGAGAGCTGGTATTGTCATGATGAAGAATGATGTGATGTTTTTGGTTGTTTTTCCTGATTTCATCGATGACTTCTGGTGAACAAATTGTTATATACATTCAGCATTAACCAATTTTGTTGGACTCGGTTTATCTTGGAACACCCAAACAGTAGATTTTGGCTCGTACGAATATATCCAAGTTGCGTCTCCTGTTACGATGTCGTATACGGATTTTGCATGTCCTCGGTCGAATTTTTTGAGCATTTCCTTACACCAACTGACACGAGCCTGTTTTTGAGTTTCGGTTAAATTATACAGAATCCATCGGAAATAGATTTTTTCATAGCTAAATGTTCATGCAAAGTCGAATGTACTACGGTCTTCGATATGCCTAAGGATGCCTCTATCTCATGGTAAGTCATATGTCGATCCTCCTCAATCATGTTGCGCACAGTATCGATGTTTTTTGGAACAACAACCGATTTTGATGAACCTTTACGAAATTCATCGCTGACGGAAGCACGACCATGACGAAATTCTGCAAACCAATTGTAAACAAGTCTTTTCTGATGGTGATTCATTACCAAAAAATGAACGAAGTGATTCGAAGCTTTGTTATCGAGTTAGGCCTTTACTAAAATTGTAAAAAATCATCCAACGAAAATCTTCCCGCGAAATTTTCATTTGTTCACAAATCTGATTTTTTTAAACGCTCACTGTAAACAAACTACTCGGCTAGTTTCTGAGCTGCCAGTGTTTTAATAATAACAATTGTAAAATTTTACAATAGTACGAGGCTGGTTTGAAAAGTCCGTGCAAAAATAAAAACTACTTATGTATTTGGGGTAAACCTTTTTTATTTTTCGACATAGTCTCCTTTTAGGCTTATACACTTCGTCCAACGATGTTCTAGTTTGTTGATCCCTTCCGAATAATAGGATTTGTCCAAGTCTGCAAAATATCCATTAGTGTCTGCAGTCATCTCCTCGTTTGAATAAAATCTTTGTCCCGCCAGCCATTTCTTCAAATTGGGGAACAAATAGTAGTCCGAGGGAACCAAGTCTGGAGAATAGGGGGGATGCGAAACTAGTTGGAATCCTATTTCCATTAATTTTACCACAACTGCTGAGGTGTGTGCTGGTTCGTTGTCGTGATGGAAAAGGACTTTCTTGTGGGCCAATCGCGGGCGTTTTTCTTGCAGCTCGATTTTCAAACGGTCCAATAACGATGAATAATATTCACCTGTAATAGTTTTACCCTTTTCCAGATAGTCGATGAGAATTATCCCTTGCGAATCCCAAAAGACAGTCGCCATAACCTTTCCGGCCGAAGGAACGGTCTTCGCCTTTTTTGGTGCAGATTCCCCCTTGGTAACCCATTGTTTAGATTGTTGTTTGGTCTCAGGAGTATAGTAATGTATCCATGTTTCATCTACAGTGACGAAACGACGCTTAAGGTCCTCCGGATTCTTCTGGAACCATCCTTGCAACACTTCACACGATTCCGTTTTTGGTCAAGCGTGAGCAATCGCGGAACCCATCTTGCGGATAGCTTTCTCATGTCCAAATGTTTATGCAAAATATTATGTACCCGTTCAGTTGAGATGCCCAGAGCACTAGCAATCTCACGCACCTTAACTCTTCTGTCATCCATCACCATATCATGGATTTGATCAATGATTTCTGGAGTCGTAACCTCCACAGGCCGTCCAGAACGTTCAGCGTCACTTGTGCCCATATGGCCAGTCCGAAAATTTTGAAACCACTTATAAACTGTTCTAATCGAAGGTGCAGAGTCACCATAATGTTTATCAAGCTTCTCTTTAGTCTCCTGAGGCATTTTGCCTTTCATAAAGTAATGTTTAATCACCACACGAAATTCTTTTTCGTCCATTTCTTGAAAATCACTCGACTTCCTTGATTCACACGAATGCCAAACACAAAGAAATAGACCAATATGGCTGAAATTTGGTGTGCGTTCATTCAAGAGATGCTACTAACTAAACATGACCTCGATACGCGCCGGTGGTGCCATCTCTCGGACTTTGCACGGACTTTTCAAACCAGCCTCGTAATGTCACATCTCAATAGCGCCATCTAGTGGAGGTTTGTAGAAACTTAAAAGGCGGCCCTCGTAAGATTGATATAATTGCTGGCATTCTATTATCTTTGAAAATTTAGTTTTTTGGACAGAGGGTGTAAGAAAACAGTTCTATTGTTTCATGGGTGTATGTAGGTTTAAAGAGGTGAAGAAAATGTGGCACCTGGTTGCTGCAACTAATTGTATTGAGCCGCGTCAATGTCCGGAGACTTTTTTTAGGTTACGACATAAAATAGTTTGATTACATCACTTAACACATTTTTAGATTTTTTTTAGAAACAAGAAGGCGGCAATAGTAAAATAAATATTTTTGGGTCATTGGTAAAACTTCGCTCCTTGGAAACTTTTTGTTTATTTCAGAGAAGATTATTTTTAAAGGTTTTGTACAAAAGCACATACTACTGTACAGCATTTTTCACTACCAATACATACCTGAACCAAAATTGCGTTTATAACCTAAAATAATAAGGTTACCATAATCAAAAAAGTGATTTTATCGTAAGCGATATGCTTTTAAATGAAAAACGAAGCTGTGAGAAGCAGAAAGAAATAATAGTAAAAAAGTAAAGCAAAAAATAGATGTGAAAAGTGTGTATGTGTTTTATATGGTTTCGGTGCGATATAGACACAAGTGATATTTTTTCTCAATTTCAGTGAGCGTAGAGTGAAATTTAGAGTCAAAGAAAATTTTATTTACAGATTAACTTGTCGCAAGTCGGACTTGCGCAATTAGTGTTCCTTACGTTGATTGCTTTTAAAATAAAAATTTTTGTTACGGAGGTACCAAATGAGCAATGACTTTACAAAACACACCCCAAATGAGTTTTGACAGTTTTTTCCGATCTTTACTGAAAACTGATGACCTTGAAATTTTTATTTTTTTATATACCAGATAGGTTATTAAAGGTAATGCGTTCGTGATAATTTTCGTTCAATATACTACTGTAATGAGAAAATAGTAAGACTTTTGAAATAAAACGCAAACGGGTTATTTATTTTTCTAAATTTATTTCGTCCCCTTCAAAGTAATCCCCCTTGGATACGATGCATTTATGCCAACGTTTTTTCCAGCCTTCGAAACAGTTGTTGAAATCGATTTCTGGAATGGCCTTTAAAGCCTTCTTCGATTCGGTTTTAATCTCCTCATTCGACTCAAAACGATGTCCTCGAAGCGGTTTTTTGAGTTTAGGGAATAGCCAGAAGTCCGACGGAGCTAAATCAGGAGAATAGGGCGATTGCGGAATGATATGAGTTGAATTTTTGATGAAAAAGTCGCGAAGAATCAATGCTGTGTGAGAGGGCGCATTATCGTGATGAAAAAAGAGTTATCGGCCCATAATTCCGGCCTCTTGAGACAAATTCGAACGTTTGTGAAGCCGAAAAACTATTTTTAAAACAAAATTGAATGCAACTTCTTTGCTGAATTTTCTCACTGATGTTAAAAATCGAAAAATGCACTTTTGTTGTTGAACGAATGCAAGCGAATCTTATTAACTACTTACTATTTTTTGATCACAGTAGTACATCCTGAGGAGAATATTCTAGAATTTTTTCAAAATTTTTTGATCAGTACTCTTCGAGACAAGGGGGGACAGCGATTATTGGCACTTTTTTAAAAATAATACAAAGAAAAGTGTGCGAAAGTATTATATTATATATATTTTTGAACTCCTGTTTTCACAATCTTTTATTTGACACCCTACTCGATGACCTGGTAATTTTCTTTTCACTTCCGATTTCACCCTCCAAAACTAACCCCTTAAGTCAAAATTTAACTTCCAAAACTATACAGCTCTGATGAGGCCATCAATTCTTATATTAGTGACAAATTTCAACTTTCTATGTCAAATAGTTTCGGAGAAAATTGGGTGTGACAGACGGACAGACAGACAGACAGACAGACAAACAGACACTGAAGTGATCTATCAAAAAAAATGTTAGTACAATCTATAAACTACATTTGGCCATATAACTACAAAGAAAATTACACAAATTCACACACTATAGGCCATTCCTACATTTTCTCTAGACCGTGGGAAAAATATACAAGGTAATAAAATTAAACGTTTATGAAACTTCAAAGAATAAATTAATAAAGTATGTGATTTTAATGAAATTCGGTTTTTAATGTTTCACATAAAAGCTTAAGTTAGAATTTTCGAGTACGACGTTGTACGACGAGATATATATATTAGAATTTCCTGGAGGATCGCAATATTGATTAACTTATATAATTTTTTAATTTTATTCTTAAAAAGGCTGTAATTATCTGCTTTATTGATTATTTTTTGACAACGTCGTACGCGAACTTCCGCTGAAAATACTTTAAAAAATCGGAATTGGTGATAAAGACATCGAAATAATCATAGAAATGTGTAGATAGCAGACAGCTGTAGTCCGCGTTAATAATGGGATTTCAACAGAGACCTTTGTATTGAAAAAAATCAGTTAGGGATGCATATCATCACCCGTTCTGTTTGACAGCTACGTTGAGAAAATATTTCAGTTAGCATTCGAGATTGAAAAGCTGTGTATCAAATACAATAATATCACCCACAATTGTAATTTTAACCTTGAAGATATTCAATCTAAACAACCTTAAAGAATGTGGTAAACGAAACGGACTACAAATCAATATGCCCAAAACAAAAATGATGGTAATTAGTAGATAAAATTCAAAAACCTCGGTTCTTTTCGTAATAAAAGCAGTACCCATCCAACCTAAACTCTGTAAACCTAAACACACAAATAGAAATCTCCTACTACAGTACATATGGACAAAAGTCCGATAACAACCTAATCACCTAAATCTATACCTTGAAACGAAATCGAAACTTTTTAAACGAATACAACATTTGTGAAATTGGTATGGTATAATAAACGCAGCGATCATATTCAAACAGGCTGAGGAGAGCATTCTATGTATGTTGTGATAAATGATAAGGATTGGAATGAATACGTGATAGGCTACGTGCGGTATAATAAATAGAATCCGAAGAAGAAGATCCAGATTTATTCACTCCCACCTCCTACTTGCCATAGTTCTTAACATTATTCGATTTGACTATTATTTTCATATAAAAAAGAAGCCATCAAAATGGCCACATGGTTTTAGGATTGCCTTCGCCTCACTGCATTTTGAATCCGATGGAATTAATACAGAGTCAGTTAAAAAAAAATCATACGAATAATTTGAATCAAAAACTTTTCAACCGAGTATAAACGTATTATTAAATTAAAAGCTAGTTTAGAAGATGCAGATAAGAAAAATGCGATAAAATATGCCGTTAATGTAGAGAATAGTTATAGAAAATTGTTAGACAACATGGACTCATTTATAAAGTGTAGATGCTGACAGTAGAGGTAAATAATCGTGACGATATATCAGACTAGGAAACAAATATATTGTGTTTTTTTTTGTTATTTTTAGCTTGTTTTCTCTCACATTTATTTTTATACTTTTTCCTCTATGATTTCCTACAGGTTCTAGAATATATATATATATATATATATATATATATATATATATATATATATATATATATATATATATATATATATATATATATATATATATATATTTACGAAGTTGTTAACACTAATAAGAAAAAACTTATTTTAAATCAATGATTATTTTATATTATACTTTTCAGTGTGATAGATTGGAATAACCACGAACGCTGGGCCACTATACGCCAAAGACTGAACCAATTCCAAAGTTGAGACAGGAATATGAAATGTGGCCAGTATCAATTGGTGTTTCCTTGTAATTCTCCATAGTTTCGATATATAGGAGTAGTAGAAACAGTAACATATCCAGCATCCCTATCCCTATCCCTAATCAATATTTAAAGTGGAGATGCTATATATGCTATTTGATCCTACATGTCAGTATGTCCTTGGGTGCAAATTTGAACACAATTGGACAAACAAAATAATAAAAGTTTAAAGTTTCATAAACGTGAAATTTTAGAGTTTTTTTTTTACAAAAATACTGAAATTGAGACCTATTTAAGCAAAAATACCACTGCAAATATGATACAATTCTTGGCTCTGTGTGCCAGACATAAAACTTACTTGTGTTACCGGGTTCTGAACCGTTGATGGGAGTTTCTGTATTATGAAAATGAAAATATGTTTAACAAAACATAATAAACAACAGAATATAATAATATATAGCAAACAAATAATAAACTTTATTATATACTTAAAAAATATGTCATTATGTGGTCAATTTAAAAATATAAAAATAGGTACATTTTTTAATAAATATGGTAGTATCGTATGTTTTCAACTTAAAAGCCTATAAACCTGAGATTGCTAAATTTCTGGCAGGGAAAGTAGTATTGAAACTTAAAATACACACACATGCACGGGAAAATGTATTTATTTTTTTATTATAGATTATTTTTCAAAAATTTTTAATTCGATTTTAGCTGTAAGTGAACTGAAAAAAATTCGACCTCTTATACGTCGTTATTTCCACAATTTTTTTAAACAAAATTTCAGTTTTGGATATAAAATTGCTTTTGTATGCTATTCTCGTTAGTGAATAATTTCCTTTAAAACACTGAAACTTAAATCTAACATCACTTTCGCAGCATTGAACGCTTTTTTAAACTGATATAACGCAATATACCAACAACCATAACAATATTGAAATTTCCTTTATTCGAGCCAACTGTACTGACATGTCGGTTTACTGCTACCATTGCCGTATATGCTGAAAACCCATAAATCTTCAGAGTCGATTTTTTTATTAGTACAGAGCAGCGCCATTTACCAAATAACTTAATAATAATCAACAAGATTTGGCTCTTCAAAATCATTTAAAATTCTAAACGAGGACCTCAATAAATCTTTGTTCGATTGCTACTATAGTAGACCACTGAATCCTTAATTTCTCGATTCCGCTGACACTTTCCCATTCGGCTTGCTTGCTTATAATTCAATCGAATGCAGGCAAGTCCTGATCCAAAGATATTCAACAGAATTGGTTTTTTACAATTTACCTCAGCGGGACTAAGTAGAATTTTTACCATTTCAGGATAGCTTTTTTAAAAGAGTTTTTGCAAACTTTTACACAGGTTATGTTTGGAGTAGGGTTTTTATTTAGTGGGTATTAAAATTAGGTAAAATTTTGACAAAAGAGATTTGTACGTTCTTTTCTAGTATTTGTGAGGTTATTAAACGTTTCTAAAGGCTTTCTAACAATATTTTAATCTAATTGCTAAGCATCACAGATATTTAGAATGCTGTCTTGTACAGGGTGAGTCAACGCTAGAGTAAAGTTCATTTGTTTCGGGAATGACGAAAAATTGTTAAATACAATAGTTTTAGGGAATGTTAAGGTGCACAGTTTAAAATTATTTTTGAGTATACAGGGTACTTCAAAAAAATGCGGCCGATATAACATATGTTTTTTTAAATGGAACATATTATTTTCTAATTTATTTTTAAATTTTGTGTAAAATTTTATAACTTGTTTATTAATAATGTTATATACTTAAATCTAGTAGTTTTTCTAATATTTCAATTTTTTTAAAAAATTACTAGTTTTCAGTTTTATAAAAAAATGCCCATTGTTTCTGAAGGTGGAATACTCATAATTAGTAGTAAAAAGATATATGTAAGGAAATTTGAGTTAGATGCTACAGGGTGTTCAAAGTAAATTTATACATTTCCACTATTTTAAATTGAACAATCTCAAATTTTTTAAAAGGCACACCCTGTATATTATTATTTTTTCTGATAGATTTTACAAAACCCTCCAACTTTTATTAAGTACGTCATGTACCTATTTCTAATAGTTTTCGATTTATTTTGAAATTTTCAATTTTTACCCTTGTTTTTAATACACTTACGCTATTGTGAAAACATAAACAGATAGTTTATAATAATTTTAATATAGTTTAACTTATCTAATGAGTAACTATTATGAAGTAATAAATGTTCAAAAATATGCCCGTCTACTTGAATACACATGTTTAGTCGTTTTACTATATTTTCCTTCACTTCCCTTAGCACAAAGGGCGTTATTGTCCTGCACGCATCCCGTATCCTATTTTTCATATCTACTGGTGTTGTAGGGAGATTCACAAAAACACGATCTTTAATGTAGCCCCACAAAAAGAAGTCTAAAGGTGTTAAGTCACATGATCGAGGGGGCCACTGAATGAATCCATCCCTACCGATCCATTTTTGTGGGTAATGATCATTTAAAAATTCCTGAACTTCCCGGTGGTAATGAGCAGGAGCTCCGTCTTGTCGAATCCACATTTGTTCCCTTTTAAAGTTATCAACTACTTCAAGAAGCTGGGGTAATTCGTTTTGCAAAAAATTTAGATATTTAGGCCCGTTAAACGGTTCGCGAAAAAAATATGAACTAGTAATTCGAAAATTTAATATTCCACACCTTAGATTAAGCGACCAATGGTTTTGGTTTTGAACTTCCTGGACCCAAAATGGATTATCTGTTGAATAATAATGCATGTTATGGCTGATAACTGCTCCATTACTGCGAAAAGTAGCTTCATTAGAAAACATTATTTTGGATAAAAAATTTAGATCGGCCTCAATTGCTCCATTCATGGTGGTACAAAAGTTTACTCGTCGTTCAAAATCACAGTCTTGAAGTTCTTGGTGTAGTTCCACATAAAAGGGATGATACTTGTATTTTCTCGTGGTGCGATTAGCTGTAGCTTGGGATGTGTCAGATAAGTCAGCTAGTTGACGGCTGCCGACCTGGGGATTATCTTTAACATGAAATAAAATCTCCATTTATTTTTCCTCATTGGTAGTATTCTGGTTTACTACTTTCCGTTTCGTATACTCAACGCTACCACTACCATCAAACCGTTCCATTAAGGACTGAAAAGATTTTCTAGATGGTAGACGTCTATTAGGGTACTTCGCTCCTTAAAACCTTACTGCCAAAAGTCTTTTTTTTTCCCACCTCGCCAAGTATATAAACCATATCAATTAATTCATTTTTAGGAAAATCCATAACTATTATCTTTATACGTCACTTACTACAACAAACTAAACTATTTTTACTTGCTTAACAGATATGTCAAAATTTGACAATGCCTATATTTTTGTTTTGTCTTAGCAACTATGATGTTATAGTGTAAGTGAATTAAAAACAAGGGTAAAAATTGAAAAATTCAAAATAAATCGAAAACTATTAGAAATAGGTATATGACATACTTAATAAAAGTTGGAGGGTTTTATAAAATCTATCAGCAGAAATAATAATATACAGGGTGTGCGATTTAAAACATTTGAGATTTTTCAATAAAATAGGCGAAATGCATAAATTTATTTTGAACACCCTGTAGCATCTAACTCAAATTTCTTTACATATATCTTTTTTTTCATCTCTATAGAGCGCTCGTACCAATTATGAGTATTCCACCTTCAGAAATAATGGCAACTGACAATTTTTTTACAAAACTGAAAACTAGTATTTTTTTTAAAAAACTTGAAATATTAGAAAAACTACTAGGTTTAGATATATAACATTATTAATAAAAAAGTTATAAAATTTTACGCAAAATTTTAAAATAAATTAGAAACTAGCATGTTCCATTTAAAAAAAAAAACATATGTTATATCGGCCACATTTTTTTGAAGTACCCTGTATACTCAAAAATAATTTTAAACTGTGCACCTTAACATTCTCTAAAATTATTGTATGTAACATTTTTTCGTCATTCCCGAAACAAATGAGATAATGAACTTTACTCTATCGTTGACTCACCCTGTACAGTATGTTAGAAATCGAAATAAACTTTGAGTCTGTATATGGGTTAAGGTTCCTTTATTTTTTAGCAGGAATTTTTAAAATGTCCACACAATAACAAGTTATCAGTAACATTAATTAATTAAAAATACAAACTTTGTAATAATTTAATTTTCAGTTGTTCGAACGAATAATATGTTTTAAATAATTTTAAGACAATATTTTACTGTTGAAGGTATGGTATAGTTTTAAAATATAACTTTTGTAAATTGTATAAATAATCAATAATAAGTCCATCGAAATTTGCAACTTTCTCAGTTTTTCAATTTTGAATTTAAATGGTTAAAAAATAGAAAGAGCAAATTAATGATTTATTAAAGCCAAATTTTTCATTTGCATTCTGCGCTAACAACTTTATTAACTAATGTTCCTGACAACGGTATACTGAATACACTTAAACCACTCGATTTTTACCCACACGGCATTAATAATATCAATGATTATACGTGCATATTTCTGTTATTCAATAATTATTGTAATACATATGGGACAACACAGATGTTGTCAAAGTATTACTATTAAATATGGGGTAATGCAGCAGTTTGAGCGTACATGGTTTATTAGACAGATAATTAAATACTTACTGTTGTCAACTTTTTCCTCAACGTAAAGTTTCAATGAACCTCTTACGGTTGGTAATTCAACGCTGGGTGGGGGGCGGTAGATATTATTACCAGCGCCTAGGTTCTGGTTGCTTTCGTTACTAGTGGTTAGTTGCTTAATTCTTTCCATGGTATATACTTCGTTGGAAATGACCAGGTGACGTTGAAGAGTTGTAGTAGCCTGAAAAAAAGATTAACCGTTGCAATTTCAAGTTCCTCTTGTTACCTGGGATATCGAGCATCTCATTAAATTAATTGCCTTAACTATTTCATGAAAGGTTAAAGGAAAGACTACAGGTATTTATTAATAAAAATATAAAATAATTAGTTTTATTATTTATTTATATGGGTTCAGCACACGTGCTGCAGGGAAGTCTCTAAAGCGGTACAGGAGCGAAACGTGTGCGGAAAAAGCGATTCATGTTCTTGAATCGCTGTAAATTGTACTCGGTGGG
Organism: Pachyrhynchus sulphureomaculatus; assembly: GCA_019049505.1. Taxonomy (NCBI): domain Eukaryota; kingdom Metazoa; phylum Arthropoda; class Insecta; order Coleoptera; family Curculionidae; genus Pachyrhynchus; species Pachyrhynchus sulphureomaculatus. The sequence continues at coordinate 172,208,884 of CM032454.1, forward strand.
AAACACAGTCCTGGGCAAATCATTCCAAAGGGATGAGGTTCTCCATATAAAAGACTGCTTGAAAAGCGTTGTACGAGGAGTAATAAGCTGAACCTCATACGGATGTGAAGTATTAGCGCGACGTGTATTTCTAACATTCTCTGCTCTGGGAGGAGTTAAGCAGGCTACATCCTTCGAACACTTTCCATGAAAATACTTGTAGAATAGGCTCAAGTCGCCAACCGTTCTTCGATGTTCCAGCGAATCAAGGCCGCCGGTCAGTTCCGGGTCTCCAATCAGACGAACAGCTCTTCTCTGAATCGAATCCAACAAATGCAATGTATGTTTGGGAGCGGAGCCTCAAACATGGGAGCAGTATTCCATAGTTGGTTGAATTTGAGTTTTGTAAAGAATTAACAGTTGTTGTGGAGTGTAAAGCTTTCTGGTTCGAAATAATATTCCCAACTTTTGGGAAGCTCTCCTTGCTATGCCTGCGACATGTTCGTGCTAGGACATATTTGCTCCCAAATTAACGCCCAACAAATTGAGTGACGATGTTAGAGGAATGGAGTGCCCCGCCATAATTATGTCGGGTTCAGCAACGTTAACTTTTTTAGAAAAAGACTGCCGCCTGGGTTTTTGTAGCGTTAAATTCCACTTCGTTACTGTCACCCAAGATAGAATTTCTTCCAGGTCTTTGTTAAGTTGAACGACTTCCTGCTGTCTGCGGATATTCGTCTCAGTAGCCGATGTCCGAGCGTTCAAAGTGAATTAAGAGATCTGTAAAGTTGTAGATTGGGTTTCCGGTCTTTTTTAGCAGATCGTTAATGTAAATGAGAAAGAGAGTAGGAGATAGTATGGAGCCTTGGGGCACACCGGCGTTGATAGTGACGGTGTTAGAAAGAAATCCGTCGACTGCCACTCGTAAAGAACGCTCTCTGAGGAAACATAAGAGCCACAAACAGAACTTTTCAGACATACCATAAGGGCGTAGCTTAGCCAACAGTCCATCGTGCCAAACACGGTGGAATGCCTTGGATATGTCCAGAGCAACCGCTCGAGATTCTCCAAAATGTTCAATTGCGTTGTTCCAAACATATGTTACATAAGTCAGAAGATCTTCTATATATATATATATATATATATATATATATATATATATATATATATATATATATATATATATATATATATATATATATATATATATATATATATATATATATATATATATATATATATATATATATATATATATATATATATATATATACATATTATTTCAGTATAACATTACCTCATATTTCTGAATATTTTTTGTACGCCATTCGCAATTTTCCAAAGAATGATATACATTTTCTTTTTACTTATGTTTTTTTTTTTAATATCGAATATTATAGGTGAAATTATTAAGGCCGGTCATATACAAATAATGAAGAATTGGAAATTTTATCAGGTCTCCCAGAAGAGAGAATACCACATGCAAAAAAGACTTCTTATAAATTTCACATCCTGCATGGTACTAGGATGAAAGGGAAAGAGATGGACCACCTTTTATAGAATTAAAAATAATTTAAGGAGGTAGTCTGGTAACTTGCAGTCTTTTTTTAAGAATTTTCTTTTCATAGTAAAATTTATTTGTGAATTTTAATATTTTTATACATAATACAAGAGGTCTTAAACGAATAGAATTTTTTTTTTGTTTTTTCATAATTCATTTCCTTGGTAGGGGCGCCTGAACAGGACCCTCTTTAAATCTGGATGACATGATATCCAGACTTTGGAGCATCTGAAAGTGAATAGTTGATTCTTATAATAAAGAGTTGCCGCTATCACCGGTATTAAAATTGTATACCCACCAAGAAAAAAAAAACAAAATGGCGGACTTTTGAAATTCCCAACTTTAATTGTTTAAAAATATGGTTAAATATTAATGGATAATTATAAAAGTAGTACTGGCTATAGCCATTCATATGTAGAATAAGCCATAAAAATTTGAGGCCGATCCGTGTAATATTTTTCTCTAAATCATGTCAATCAGATCAAAAAAGGTTGTTCCGAGAAAAAACGAACCGTTATAATGAGTAACCGTTTACGCAGCGTTATACAAAACGAGCTCGACTGCTCCTCTCGTGACGAAAATCAACACTCAACTGCTCGAAAACTGAAACTGAAATGCCTGTAGACCGAGGATTTACGAAAACCGGGCGGAGACAGTAAGTATATGGCAGCTGCACGTTCAGCGCGCCAGGTATGCACTGACTGCGTCGAGACGCTTCTATTCTGTTGCATTTTTCAGCCTGTTCTCGACCTTTTCAGAGCAAATAATGGTTTTTACTGTATTTCTACATTTATTTACTATAAGAAAATGATATTTTTAAAGAATCGATTTTTTTGAAAAAACTTACCAGGCTACCCCCTTAATTACAGAAACACTATGTATAATGTTACAAGTTAGAAGTCAACTTTTTTTTTTAATATCTGATGAGAACAATTACAATAATTATGGTATGAAATCTCATCATCGGTCCGTCTCCCCTTACCGTGACAGCGGAAGTAGAAACAATTAAAACCTCGTAAATGAATAATTTTTTGGCTACTTCGTTTACATCCATCTCGATATGAGATAAACATCAGCTCACTGAAGTTGGCAAATTAGCTAAATAGTACTATAGAAAATTTTATTTTTTTAGTCGGGAGAATGAACAAATTTTAAGCTCAATTGTTTATAGTTAAATACGTAAGGATAGCTTCGAATATACCATGTTTTATGTCCTTTTTAGGACTCTTGGAATCGAGAAATATCAAAAATATGTCACTCTTTAATTATCGACAATCTCAATAGAAACGTACCATGTTTGATGATGTAAAGCTGTCAATTTTTAGCTTTAAATATTGGGTTGTCGAAAAAGTATCGAGTCTTTTTCTCGTTAGATAGCTTTAGCTTCACATAGCTTAGGTAGTATATGTCGAATCGGGCCATACTTGGCGTCAGTTGAAAGCTGAAATTTGATAGTAGTAGACGTGCAAAAACTTGGAACTTGTTTATTTAGGTTTAACGTAGAGCACTTTGAACATGAGGGAAATGTCTGCAAAAGTTCCTTACGTTTACAATTTCGTTAAAGGCACAAAACTTGCGTAGGCTTATGAAAAAAATGGTGTTATTTATGAACAAGATACGTTACCAAAAGCTACAGCCAAAAGATGATTCAGTAGCTTTCACTCTGGAAAAGTGCGAAAAAGAACGTAATCGAAAAAGGATGAAGCTCCACAAACGATGAAAAAACCCGGATTAATGCCAAAAAAGTGATGGTCTATTTGTTGGAATTTGAAGGGAATCGTGTGTCATAAACTGCTCCAGCCTAGGCAAACGATTGATTTAGTACTCTATTGTCAGCAATTGACAAGACTGAAGCCAGCGATTAAAAAAATCGACCAACTAGTCAACAGAAAGGGTGTCGCTTTCCACCAAGACAACGCCAATTGAGAGAGCCTGGCTTGGAAGTTTTAATTCACCCACCGTTTAGCCCGGACCTTGCACCGTGAGACTATCATTTATTTCGGTGTCTGCAGAATGTTGTTACTTTAAAAAGAAGCTCGTGAAAATCACTTATCACAATTTTTTACCCAGAAACCCCAGAAGTTCTACAGTCACGGGATTATGGTATTACCAGAAAATGCCAGAAGATCATCGAACGAAATGGCACATATTTTTTTAATAAAGTTATTTTAAAATATAAAAAACAATTATCTCAATTTCACAATTTCTTTTCCTTTTAATGAGTATTACTTAGTTCCATAAAATATTAATAATCTCCTTTTTACTTACATGATATGAATAATCTCTCATAAACAACTTCTTAATAGCCGATGGCATCACCACACGGGCATCTTGCCACGCCTTATTACGTGGCACAAAGTAAGTAAACTTCTTAGTGGTATCGTTAAGTTGGTTGTTGAATCCTTCCAACTCACCAAGTCTATTCGTATCACTGTAATAAAAAATGTTAAGATTATCATATGAATTATATTATATTACTAGCCGTGCCCGCGGCTCCGCTCACGTGGAATTGTTTCACTATTATCGTCACTGCTTATTCCTTATGTTATCTAACGTAATAAAATATATCCTATAACCTGGCCAGAGAACATATGTATAAGTCTAAAAAAAACACGTAAACGGATAAATGGTTCTCGAGTGATAAGCGCACTAACGGACCGACAGACATAGAGACGTTGCATTTTATATAGATTATAGATTATTATTATTATTATGATTCTTTTTGTTTTTCTTTCTCACATTTGGTCAATGTGGTTCCATGTCTGGCTGACGGGCCTAAACCAAGTCAGCATAAACGCATTACCATTCTGTATTAAGGAATGACCTGACAATGTTACATGTTTTCAAAATCACTGACTTCTGAATGTTTTTGTGTATGTTTGTGTTGAGTCCTAATTGTACTAAGTGTGGAGTGAATGTTGTTGGTGTAAGGCCTGTGGCTGATATGACGAGAGGGACAATGATGACTTTTTCTTGTTTCCATAGCCTTTTATTTCTGTTGCAAGGTCTGTGTATTTGGAGATTTTTTCTGTGAATTTCGTTTGGATGTTTGTGTCGTTGGGGACAGCTATGTCAATTAGATAGGTGACTTTTTTGCACTGAAAAGTAACATCGGGTCTATTGGCGGAGACTGTTTTATCTGTATGGATACTAATGTCCCAGTAGAGCTTGTAATCTTTATTTTCAAGTATGGATGTTGGTGTGTATTTGCAGTAGGAATCTGTGTTTTCTATGAGTTTGTATGTTGTGGCTAGTGCTTGGTGAACTACTTTTGCCGCTGAGTCATGTCTGGCTGTGTATTCCGTACCGGCCAACATTTTACATCCGATTGTTATGTGCTCGATCGTCTCTTTCTGCTGGTGGCACTTCCTGCATCTCTCTTCTGTATAGTTGGGTCTTTGATGATATGCTTTTGGTAGTTTCTGGTTAATATGACTTTATCTTGGATGGCAAGTAAGAAGCCTTCTGTCTCCGGGAATAGCTGCCTATCCTGTAACCAGGTGTATGAGTGTTTTTTATTTACGTGGTCTTGTTCTATATGGTATCTGTGTTTTTCGTGAAGTATTTTTTCTGACCACGTTTTCATCATTTCCTGTTGTAATTGGGTATAATTATTATTATTATATAACCTGGAAAGAGAACATGTGCATGAATAAAAAAAAAACACGTAAATCGGATAAGTGGTTTTCTAGTGAAAAGCGGACTAACGAACAGACAGACAGACAGAGAGACGTTGCATTTTATATATATTATATTCTTTGCTACATGATATTGTTCCATATTGAATGGTTTAGGCAGTGTATTGCAAGAGAACTCGCTAGCGGCAAACTTTTTACCGACTTGATTCACCATTATCGTCACTGCTTATTCTTTATGTTACCTAACGTAATAAAATATATCCTATATCCTGGCCAGGGAACATATGTATGTTTTAAAAAAAAAACACGTAAATCTGATAAGTGGTTCTCGAGTGATAAGCGCACTAACGGACAGACAGACAGAGAGACGTTGCATTTTATATATATTATAGATATATTACAGAACACAATGTACAGTTTGTCAAGTAAGAACGTGTCTGCGAAAATTTTTGGTTTGGTCCCTTGTAAGGGAAATACTCTGAGGACTTTGACTCAGTTGTCTCCCGAGATTCGAAAAATTTGGAGATCATTGCCGCGCGAGTATGCAGAAAATCTCGTCGATAGAATGCCTCGAAGATGCCAGGCGATTATTGACGCAGAAGGCGATTGGACAACTTACTAAGGTAATTGCGCCGTTTTTAGCAACACCAGAGAATACACTGATGCTAAAAAAGTTCTCGAAACACATTTTTAAACAATACGAGCGGTCACGTTCTTACTTGACAGAGTGTAGATCCAGATGATTTTGGAGACATGATATAGATAATTGTAGCGGATTTGGGAGAAATATTTCATCAACATCATAAAACTTGTAGTGCGTTATAATTCAACGATGCCAGTTGGACAAAGGCGTATGTGAACTCAATCTTCGGTGTTATAAGAGGGCCGAACAGTTGGTGAGTAAACGAAATAAACACTTGTTTACAGGGTTTTAGAGCTTACTTTATGTAGATTAGATTAAACAGACAATGTCTACGAAGTTTCATGTAAAAAACATTCAGAACAGACAATATTTCATGGATTTCTAGAACGTCGGACGCAAAAATTGGTCAAAATACAATACTTCTGTTCAAACTCCACCAAAAAACGAAAAGAAGAATGGAAAAGTTGTTTCAATGCGTCAGAGGTCAAAGAGGAGTTCTGTACTAAAGTAAAAAGACACCTTATCAAGTACTTATTTCATTCAATTGGCAAATCCAGCTTGCTTATCACGGATAAACATGAAAATCATCTTTCAGTAGAACCACTGGACCTAGGGAAATCAAAAAATGCTGTTTCTATTTTAATGTTACGTCTTCTCTGTAAAATTTTTTTAAAATAGATTTTTATTTCATTTTTTATAACGTATTTCAGATATTCCAGATTCTATATTTAAGATGGTTGTTGCTTATAAATTGGCCTTGAAAGGTAGATGACACCAACAAATATACTTTTGGGCTTCGAAGACAGGTATTTTCCGATTTGATACTGAAATTTTTGGGAAAGACGATTTGTCTAATATCTTACGTAACGGATAATCAGAACAAGACGAAAATCAACATAAGCCGAAAATATTCTAAGAGCATAAAAATGAGACCATAATCTAATAGCAATTACTAACAGTAATATCAAAATAGCGAAAGAAAATCAAAAGATTCAAGGCGCTGCTTTTATTTTGCCACACATGTTTCATCTCTGTCTGAAAGCTTAAAATAACATATAAAAATGAAAGAAAGGAAATGTAATTATAGCTACCGACAAGTCCGAGAAAGAAGCATTAGCTGAAAAAGAATTGAGTAAGAAAAAAGTCAAAATAAGTGCTGTTATGAAAGTAAATGGAACTTTGGTTAAAGAAAAGTCTAGCAACGAAAAGAAATGGCAAGAACAATCAATCAAGCGACAGTGAATAGGATCCTGTAAAACCGCCTCTACCTGTAGAGGAGCAGGTAAACAGAATATAAGTTTAAAATAATTTCGTATTCAATTAAATTTAAAACTAAAAGCGTAATTCATTATGTTGGTAAAATTAAAAGAGTTTTACCAGAAAATAAAATTGAAATTTAATTTCTCGTAAAAAGTTTTAAAATCCCTGGCACGTTCTCCTATGCAACGAATTCCGATCCAGCTACTATTAAAATGTCAGCCATAAAAAGATTATTGCTTTAACCGTACCCTCTTGGTACAACTTCAAGACAAATTCGCATATGTCTTTTGAGATAAATTTTAGATGTCTTGAAACTCGTTAAACGAATGGTGTTAATATATTTTGTTACTGCGTATAGTACTTGTTCGTTAAATAAATATTATATGTAAAACAAAAATTATTATATACTAGCCGGGCCCGCGGCTCCGCTCGCGTGGACTTGAGTCACTACTATCGTCACTGCTTATTCCTTATGTTACCCAACGTAATAAAATATCTCCCATTATTTCCCCTTATCTCCAAATATTTCTCCCTATCTCCCATTATCTCTACATAATTTCCATTATCTAGGCTTATCTCTGCTCATCTCCCATTATTTTTCCTTATCTTCCATTATTTCTCCTTATCTCCCATTATCTCACCATAACTCCCATTATCTAGACTTATCTCTGCTTATCTCCCATTATTTATCCCTATCTCCCATTATTTATACTTATCTCCCATAACTCACCTTATCTCCCATTATCGAGGCTTATATCGAATTATATAGAACATATGTATAAGTTTATAAAAACACGTAAATCGGATAAGTGGTTCTCGAGTGATAAGCGCACTAACGGACAGACAGACAGACAGACGTTGCATTTTATATATATTATATTCTTTGCTACATGATATTGTTCCATATTTAATGCTTTAGGCAGTGTATTGCAAGAAAACGCGTTAGCGGCAAACTTTTCTCCGACCTGATTCACTATTATCGTCACTGCTTATTCTTTATATCACCTAACGTAATAAAATATATCCTATAACCTGACCAGAGAACATACGTATGTTTAAAAAAAAAAAAAACCAAAATCGGATAAGTGGTTCTCCAGTGATAAGCGCACAAACGGACAAACAGACAGAGAGACGTTGCATTTTATATATATTATAGATATCCTTTGCTACATGATATTGTTCCATTGTTAGTGGTTTAGGCAGTGTATTGCAAGAGAACGCGCTAGCGGCAAACTTTTTTCCGATTTGATTCACTATTATCGTCACTGCTTATTCCTCATGTTACCTAACATAATAAAATATAGTGTATAACCTGGCTAGAGAACATATGTATGTTTTAAAAAAAAGCAAGTAAATCGGATAAGTGGTTCTCCAGTGATAAGCACACTAACGGACGGACAGACAGACAGACGGACAGAGAGACGTTGCATTATATATATATTATAGATATAGATTATTATTATTATTATTATTATATAACCTGGCCAAAAAATATGTATATGAATTTAAAAAAAGACACGTAAATCGGATAAGTGGTTCTCGCATGATAAACGCACTAATGGACAGACAGACAGAGAGAGAGACGTTGCATTTTATATATATTATAGATTATAGATATTCTCTGCTAGATAATATTGTTCCATATTTAATGGTTTAGATTGTGTATTGCAAGAGAACGCGCTAGCGGCAAACTTTTTTCCGACTTCATTCACTATTATCGTCACTTCTCATTCCTTATGCTACCTATCGTAATAAAATATAGCCTATAAACTGGCCGGAGAACATATGTATATTTAAAAAAAAAAAGTACGAAAATCGGATGAGTGGTTCTCCAGTGATAAGCGCATTAACGGACAGACAGACAGAGATACGTTGCATTTTATATATAATATAGATGTAATAAAATATATATCTATAACCTGGTCAGAGTATGTATGAATTTAAAAAATCACGTAAATCAGATAAGCGCACTAACGGACAGACAGACAGACAGAGAAACGTTGCATTTTATATATTATAGATATAGATTATTATTATTATTATATAACCTGGTCAAAGAATATATATATGAATTTAAAAAAAGACACGTAAATCGGATAAGTGGTTCTCGCTTGATAAACGCACTAATGGACAGACAGACAGAGAGACATTGCATTTTATATATATTGTAGATTATAGATTATAGATATTCTCCGCTACATAATATTGTTCCATGATTAATGGTTTAGGTTGTGTATTGCAAGGGAATGCGCTAGCGGCAAACTTTTTTCCGACTTCACTCACTATTTTACGTCACTGCTCATTCCTCGTGCTACCTATCGTAATAAAATATAGCCTATAACCTGGCCAGAGAACATATGTATGTTTTTAAAAAAAAAGTACGTAAATCGGATAAGTGGTTCTCCAGTGATAAGCGCACTAACGGACAGACAGACAGACAGACAGACAGAGAGACGTTGCATTTATATATATATTATATATATATATATATATATATATATATATATATATATATATATATATATATATATACACAGTATAATCCCGATTATCCGAATTGCGATTATCTGAAATCCGGCTTATCCAAAACAAACTGTGAAAAAGCAAATTCTATTCCCATTAAACGAAAAAATCCCCATTATTCGAAACAGACCATGAGTGGTTTCCTTAACGCGTCAGGGACTCCCCGACGTCTAGAATTTCACCGCTGTCTATGTTTTGGTTAGTCGACGAGTGTTATAAGTTACTCGTTACGTCTATTCTCATCGCAGAGGTAATAGTTTCGCTTTAACAGATATTTTACAAAATGGAGCGTCATAATAATAAGCGTAAACGTGCTGTTATTACCTTCAAAGAGAAACTTGAAGCAATTCAACGTTTAGATAATGGATAATTCTTAAAAATATACCGAAGGATTTAGGTGTAACCGTGAGTACTGTTTCACAGTGGAGAAAAAATCGCGAAAAAACATGAGAAATTGTGTGTTTTGTCATTGCCCACACAGGCACGAAAATGTATGAAAAGCGGAGAATACCAAAAAGTGGATGATTTTTTATTTTTATGGTTTACACAGAATCGAGAACGTGGAATACCAATTCCAGGAACAATTTTAAAACATATGGCAGTGAGTTTATGCGAAGAGTTGCCGGTTATTGAAGCACCTGTAAATTTTTCTGCAAGTGATGGATGGCTAGACAGGTGGAAAAAAAGGCATGGTGTACGTCAACTGAAAGTTTATGAAGAAAGACTGGAGGCTGATGTATCTGCTGCGAAAAAAATTTGCAGAGAATTTTGAGTACCTTGTGAGAGAGCATGGTTTACAACCAGACCAAATCTATAATTGTGATGAAACAGGCTTGAACTACAAAATGTTGCCGTCAAAAACGGAAGCTGGAGCACCTGGCTACAAACGTAGCAAAGAAGGTGTTACTGTTCTTGCATGCAGTAATGCTTCAGGAAGATACAAACTCCCATTATTATGTATTGGTAAGTCAGCAAATCCACGAACCTTTAAGAATATTCGTCGCAATGCTTTTCCTGTTTTGTATAAAAATCAAAACAATGCCTGGATAAACGCGAGTCTATTTAAAGACTGGTTTTTTGGAGATTTTGTTCCCAAAGTGAAACTTTTTTTAAAAGAACACGGATATCCTAGAAAATGTATTCTGTTACTAGATAACGCCCTCACTCACCCAAGTGCGAAGCACCTTGAAAGTGGGGAAATAAAAGGAATATTTTTGCCTCCTACTGTAACTTCTCTCATTCAGCCTATGGATCATGGTGTACTAAAAAATTTAAAACGTAATTACAGGCGTTTGTTATTGGAGCATATTTTAAAAGAAGTAGATGAAGGTGGCAATCTTATTGATTGTCTAAAAAAGATAAATTTGAAAAATGTTATATATTGGATAGCTTTAGCCTGGAATCAAGTAATGAGTAGTACTCTGGAAAAATCTTGGTCAAAATTGATTCGACAAGAGGAGAGACATTACTCAGAGGCAGAAACTGAAGATAATGAAAGTTTACATCAAATTATTACAAGAATATCAGGATGTGAAAATGTTACGGAAACCGATGTTTGTGAATGGTTAAACAGTGATTGTGTGGAAGATGAAATGACTGACCAAGAATTAATTAAAAGTGTATGCAAAAATGCTAATAAAATAGACAGTGATGACGATGATGATAATGAAGTAGAAGCCACTGACAATATTCTAGTAAAAATGTCATATTCAGAAGGACTAGAAGCCCTGGGAAAAGCGTTAACTTATGTAGAACAACAAGAAAATGCAATCGCCGCGGACGTTTTGCTTGTCAAACGTTGGAGAAACATTGCAGCCAAAAACAGAACTAACGAGTACAGTTAAAAATTACCTCATTTTTAAGACATTAAAGTTAAGAATGAAACTATTTTATTTTCGATTTTCCGTACATAACATAAAATAAGTAAACTAATTGCTCTATTCTTTGTTTTAGTAAATGTCTATGTACGTAATAACATATCGTATAAATGCTTGTTGTATTCATTCTAAACTTCTATTTTATAAAAAAATTCAGATTAACCGAAATTTCGATTATCTGAAATCACTTTGGTCCATATTATTTCGAATAATCGAGATTCTACTGTATATATATATATATATATATATATATATATATATATATATATATATATATATATATATATATATATATATATATGTGTATATATACGTATATATATATATATATATATATATATATATATATATATATATATATATATATATATATATATATATATATGGGGCATATATATTTTTTTTATAAATGAAAAAATATTTTAATTTAAACTTAGCTACCAATAATTAATGATTAAAAATATGATTACTACTATGGGCTATTCTCCCCTGTACAGTGTTTTGTGGAGCTAAAAACTATAAAAAAAATAATCGTTAATACGAACCAAACTTTTTCTATAAGTAAAAATTTAGAGTTTGTCAGAAATCTGCCTCAAAATAAAAACGTAAGTAAAATATGATATTACTGTGCTTAATAATTTTTACCTATTTTGGTTCTATTTTTAGTGTTCCGTACACTTATAAGATCACTTCGGTGTCTGTCCGTCTGTCTGTCCGTCTGTCCGTCTGTCCGTCTGTCCGTCTGTCTGTCCGTCTGTCACACCCGATTTTCTATGAAACTATTTGTCATAGAAAGTTGAAATTTGGTAGTAATATAGGAATTGATGGCCTCATCAGAGCCATGTAGTTTTGAAAGTTAAATTTTGACTTAAGGGGTTAGTTTTGGGGGGTGAAATCGGAAGTGAAAAAAAAAATTTTTACTAGGTAATCGAGTGTGGTGTCAAATGAAAGCTTGTGAAAACACGAGTAAAAAATATATATATGATGTAATACTTGCACGCACTTTTCTTTGTATTATTTTTAAAAAATTCTGGAATATTCTCCACGGGGTGTAGATTGAACGAAAATTATCACGAGTGCATTATCTGTAATAATTTATCTGGTATATAAAAAAACAGAGATTTCAAGGTCATCAATTTTCAGTAAAGATTGGAAATAAACTTTGTTGAAAACTTATTTGGGGTGTGTTTTGTGAAGTCACTGATCATTTTATATCACCGTAACATAAATTTTGACTTAAGGGATTCGTTTTGAGGGGTGAAATCGGAAGTGAAAAAAAATTTTTTACTAGGTCATCGAGTGTGGTGTCAAATGAAAGCTTGTGAAAACACGAGTAAAATATATATATATATATATATATATATATATATATATATATATATATATAATGCAATACTTGCGCACACGTTTCTTCGTATTACTTTTAAAAAATCGTGAAAAATCGCTGTCCCCTACCTTATCTCGAAAAGTACTGATCAAAAAATTTTGAAAAAATCCTGGAATATTCTCCACGGGGCATAGATTGAACGCAAATTATCATTACCTTTAATAATTTACAAGGTCGCCAGTTTTCAGTAAAGATTGGAAGCAAACTTTATTGAAAAGTCATTTGGGGTGTGTTTTGTGAAGTCACTGATCATTTTATACCACCCTAACAAAATTTTCTATTTTAAAAACAATCGTACGGAACACTAATTGTGCAAGTTCAACTTGCACTTGACCGGTTTTTTCTTTATTTCTATTATTTTTAAATATATTTTATCAAAAAAAAAAATATTGATTTCCAATTTTAGACAAGATTGACACGGAATATAAAAGAAGTTAGCCTTAAATTAGTAAAAACTTGTCTGGATTTAAAAATACCTAATTAACTGGCGCATATTTTTCTTTTACTTATTTCCTCTTTCCAATACAGTTGTCGCGTCAAAGTTAATGCAAGTTTAATGGAAATTCAAAACCAACTTTGCCTGCAAAATTAATCAATTAGGTAAAACGAGGAAAAGAAAAAAAATCCCTAAAAATAGCGAGGCCAAAATTGTTTGTTCGTAAAGGTGAGATACTTTGTTGTGTCTAAAAATAATTTACTGAACAAATTTGTACAAGACGCAAAGACGGAATATTACCCAGGCCTAAAATTTTGTAATTAAAACAGTGAAAATGTGTAAGTAGGACTTATATGCATTTTTACGGTATCAAAAACAATATTATTTATGGTTTGTACAGCGATTATTTTTTGTTTTTTTTTGTGTATATTCTGGAGTTATTATATTGGTCAATATTTCGGGATCGATTTTGGGTTTATTGTGTTGGGAGGGGTCCAAGGTTTTAAAGTTTCAGTGTAAGCGGGTTTTTTTCAACAGGGGGTGGTACCGATTGTCGTTTGACGCCCCTTTGTTCGTAGATTTACGCCTCCCTCTATAAGAAGCTAATAGTTTGGAGTTCTCTTTTTTTCCCTAAAGAAACGCCCTTTGTATCTATTTGCCCCGTCCCTTGAAGCAGGCTACGTCACATTTTTTCATAAAGATCGTTCTTTTTTATTGGTTTGGTATAGTTTTGTGTTAGTAAATAAGTATACATGGAGTTCAATCCTTCTATGTCTTTTTTGTTGTTGAGATTATAAGGATTGAGCTCCATGTATACTTATTTGTTAACACAAAACTATACCAAACCAATAAAAAAGAACGATCTTTATGAAAAAATTAGTTTCTAGTAAAGTTGACGTTTCTGATCTCTTTCTGTCATTTTTTGCTAGTTATTACCGGTTACTTTTCTATATTTTCTTGTTAAAATTACATAATAAAAAAATTAAATATGACTAATAATAAATAACGTCCAGTATTAATTTTCGATTTCAAATTTTTAAATTTTTTAAATTAGCCTATGAATCTCTTGATTATAAAATTAAAGAATTAATATAATTAATAATAAATAACTCGTCGAAGAGTAACATTCATCAAATTTAAGTCCCCCTTTTTTTATAAAATTAAAACTAAAAAATAGATATCATTAATAATAAATAATTTATCTAAAATTAGCATCTACCTAAAAAAATTTACCACATCCCTAACTTTAATGCTTTTTTTGTCGACCTGATGACGACATAGACTACCAACAATATCCGGTTTGGACTCAAATATCACTAAATAGTTACTAAACTCGACGTCAAAAAATTTTAAAATGGAGTACCATTTCAACATCATGGTTTCTTGCAGTTGTGTTTCTGTCTTTAAAAAGTGTTTTAACTAATGTTTATTGACAAAGTTTTATTTTCAATATTTGTGTAACTCTCTAAGTGTCTTTTAATCATGTTTTGTGTAATCATGCATACTACCTGGCCAACAAAAATGCAAATTTCATTGTCTTCACCAGAGATGAACTAACTGCTAAATTTTTGTAAGTAATTTCACATTCAGTCGTACAATTCTTTTGATCACGTTTTAAAAAAACGAACGTTTTGGTTTATTTTCTGTACCTGGTTTGCATTTTTAGAATCCAGAAGAAGCTACCATTAGGCAGCGAAAGCTCGATAATAAAAATAAAAAGCAGATACTAGAGCCTTTAGATCTTTGATTGCTCATCTCTTCTCCTTATAAGGGCGTTTCCCAGCAGTTAAACTTAGGATTGTTTGTTGCCAGTGCCCTGTTACTGTCCTTCCTCTTTCTATATATATATATATATATATATATATATATATATATATATATATATATATATATATATATATATATATATATATATATTTATATATATATATATATATATATATATATTTATATATATAAATATATATTATAATATATATAAATATATATATATATATATATATATATATATATATATATATATATATATATATATATATGTATAATGTAATACTTGCGCACACTTTTCTTTGTATTATTTTTAAAAAATCGGGAAAAATCGCTGTCCCCCCACCTTATCTCGAAAAGTACTGATCAAAAAATTTTGAAAAAATTCTGGAATATTCTCCAGGGGGTGTAGATTGAACGAAAATTATCACGAGTGCAGTACCTTTAATAATTTATCTAGTATATAAAAAAAAACAAAAATTTCGAGGTCATCAATTTTCAGTAAAGATTGGAAACAAACTTTCTTGAAAACTCATTTGGGGTGTGTTTTGTGAAGTCACTGATCATTTTATACCACCATAACAATATTTTTTATTTTAAAAGCAATCAACGTACGGAACACCAAGCGTGCAAGTTCAACTTGCACTTGACCGGATATTTAAATTAATGAATCGCGATTTGCCAATTAGAGCTATAAACAGTCTTACCAAATCCTAATTTACTGTCTGGACAAATCTGTGAATGTTACCAGGGTGAAAGATATGATAAAGTTGTGGGATGGAATAGATAAATTGCGATCAGGTACATCTGGTAACAAAAGATTCCTTATGTTATTGAACTTGGCAACAACGAACTCACATTCAAGTGTGTAATACGTAATGAAGGCGTAAAAATTCGCAAAAACGAGAAGAGTTACCAATTAACTACATAAAAAAATCACCTTTTCATTTCATCTATAATATATATAAAATGCAACGTCTCTCTGTCTGTCTGTCTGTCCGTCTGTCTGTCCGTTAGTGCGCTTATCACTGGAGAACCACTTATCCGATTTACGTACTTTTTTTTTAAATCATACATATGTTCTCTGGCCAGGTTATAGGCTATATTTTATTACGATAGGTAGCATAAGGAATGAGCAGTGACGTAAAATAGTGAATGAAGTCGGAAAAAAGTTTGCCGCTAGCGCGTTCCCTTGCAATACACAGCATAAACCATTAAATATGGAACAATATTATGTAGCGGAGAATATCTATAATTTATAATATATATAAAATGCAATGTCTCTCTGTCTGTCTGTCTGTCCATTAGTGCGTTTATCACGCGAGAACCACTTATCCGATTTACCTGTCTTTTTTTAAATTCATACATATATTCTTTGGCCAGGTTATATAATAATAATAATAATCTATATCTATAATATATATAAAATGCAACGTCTCTCTGTCTGTCTGTCTGTCCGTTAGTGCGCTTATCCCTCGAGAGCCACTTATTCGATTTACGTGATTTTTTAAATTCATACATATGTTCTCTGACCACATTATAGATATTCTTTGGCCAGGTTATATAATAATAAATATCTGTAATATATATAAAATGCAACGTCTCTCTGCCCGTCTGTCTGTCTGTCCGTCCGTTAGTGCTCTTATCACTGGAGAACCACTTATCCGATTTACGTCCTTTTTTTTTAAACATACATATGTTCTCTGGCCAGGTTATAGACTATATTTTATTACGTTAGGTAACATGAGGAATAAGCTGTGACGATAAAAACGAATCAAATCGGAAAAAAGTTTGCCGCTAGCGCATTCTCTTGCACCTGCCTAAATCACTAAATATGGAACAATATCATGTAGCAAAGGATATCTATAATATATATAAAATGCAACGTCTCTCTGTCTGTTTGTCCGTTTGTGCGCTTATCACTGGAGAACCACTTATCCGATTTATGTGCTTTTTTTTAAACATGCTAAACCATTAAATATGGAACAACATCATGGAGCAAAGAATATCTATAATATATATAAAATGCAACGTCTCTCTGTCTGTCTGTCCGTTAGTGCGCTTATCGCTGGAGAACCACTTATCCGATTTACGTGCTTTTTTTTAAACATACATATGTTCTCTGGCCAGGTTATAGGATATATTTTATTACGTTAGGTGACATAAGAAATAAGCAGGGACGATAATAGTGAATCAAGTCGGAGAAAGGTTTGCCGCTAGCGCGTTCTCTTGCAATACACTGCCTAAAGCATTAAATATGGAACAAAAAATATAATATATATAAAATGCAACGTCTCTCTGTCTGTCTGTCTCTCCGTTAGTGCGCTTAAAACTCGAGAACCACATATCCGATTTACGTGTTTTTATAGATTTATACGTGTGTTCTATATAATTCGATATAAGCCTAAATAATGGGAGATAAGGTGAGATAATGGGAGATAAGCAGAAATAATGGGAGATAAGTCGAGATAAGCCTCGATAATGGGAGATAAGGTGAGATAATGGGAGATAAGTATAAATAATGGGAGATAAGCAGAGATAAGTCTAGATAATGGGAGTTATGGTGAGAAAAATGGGAGATAAGGAGAAATAATGGGAGATAAGTCGAGATAAGTCTAGATAATGGGAAATAAGGTAAGATAAGGAGAAATAATGGGAGATGAGCAGGTATAAGCCTAGATAATGGAAATTATGTATAGATAATGGGAGATAAGGAGAAATATTGGGAGATAAGGGGGAATAATGGGAGATATTTTATTACGTTGGGTAACATAAGGAATAAGCAGTGACGATAGTAGTGAATCAAGTCCACGCGAGCGGAGCCGCGGGCTCGGCTAGTGAATTATAAATAATATTAATTGTCTTCATTTTCTAATCTATAAAATTTAATTAGAAATCTGTTTAACTAGAGGTTCTTTTCTACTACTTTCTGTTCCACACGTATAACCTTTTCAAAGCGTTTAATCTAAGCTAATTCGGTTAATGCTAAACGTTTATTTTAAAAAGTTTGTTAAAAACCGCAAGCGTATAGACGTTTTACCAAATTAAATCTCAGAAAAACACTTGTCAAATTCTATGTTTATAAAACTAAGTAATTGAATAAAACTTTTAAAATAAACTGGGAATTTTTTTTTCTTTAAATCCGTCCAATACAGACTCTTTGTCAGCAATGCAAGTTTAATGAAAATTCAAAACCAGCGCTACTGCAAATAAATCAATTAGTTTTTCGGCGATACAACAAAGACATTTTTGTAAAAATAAAGCGGAAAATGGTTTTATGTTTGTCAGTCAACTGAATAGAATTTTTTACTGCTAATTGAAATAAAATGAAAAAGTAAAATGCTTCTAGAACAAGAAATGAATCAGCAGTGATATTTTGTCCAAGTGTCAGAATAATTAAAGTTTTGGTAAGATTGAAAGTTGTTTTTTTAAGGGTATTTTTTTATGGGTCTAGCACACGTGCTGCAGGGAAGAAGTCCCTAAAGCGCTACAGGAGCGACACGTGTGCGGAAAAAGCGATTCACGTTGTTCTTGAATCGCTGTAAATTGTACTCGGTGGGAAACACAGTCCTGGGCAAATTATTCCAAAGAGATGATGTTCTCCATATAAAAGACTGCTTGAAAAGCGTTGTACGAGTAACAAGCTGAACCTCATACAGATGTGAAGTATTAGCGCGACGTGTACTTCTAACATGCACCGCTCTGGGAGGAATTAAGCAGGCCACATCCTTCGAACACTTGCCATGAAAATACTTGTAGAATAGGCTCAAGTCGCCAACCGTTCTTCGATGTTCCAGCGAATCAAGGCCGCCGGTCAGTTCCGGGTCTCCAATCAGACGAACAGCCCTTCTCTGAACAGAATCCAACAAATGCAGTGTATGTTTGGGAGCGGAACCCCAAAGATGGGAGCAGTATTCCACAGTTGGTCGAATTTGAGCATTGTAAAGAATTAACAGTTGTTGTGGAGTGTAAAGCTTTCCGGTTCGAAATAATATTCCCAACTTTTGAGAAGCTCTTCTTGCTATGCAACATGTTCATGCCAGGACATATTTGCTCCCAAATTAACGCCCAACAAATTGAGTGACGATGTTAGACGAATGGAGTGCCCCGACATAACTATGTCGGGTTCAGCAACGTTAACTTTTGTTTTTTTTTTTTATTTTTTTTTAAAAAAAAACTGCCGCCTGGGTTTTTGTAGCATTAAATTCCACTTGGTTACTGTCACCTCAAGATAAAATTTCTTCCAGGTCTTTGTTAAGTTGAATGACTTCCTGCTGTCTGAGGATATTCGTCTGAGTAGCCGATGTCCGAGCGGTCAAAGTGAATGAAGAGATAAGCGTACTGTCATCTACAAAGCTGTAGATTGGATTCTCGGTCTTTTCCAGCAGATCGTTAATGTAAATGAGAAAAAGAGTAGGAGACAGTATGGAGCCTTGAGGTACACCGGCGGTGATAGTGAAGGTGTTACAAAGAAATCGGTCGACTGCCACTCGTAAAGAACGCTCTCTGAGGAAACATGAGAGCCACAAACAGAACTTTTCAGACATACCATAAGAGCGTAGCTTAGCCAACAGCCCATCGTGCCAAACACGGTCGAATTCCTTGGATATGTCAAGAGCAACCGATCGAGATTCTCCAAAGTGTTCAATTGCGTTGTTCCAAACGTGTGTTACATAAGTCAGAAGATCTCCTGTTGATCTCTTTTTACGAAAGCCATATTGATGATCGCTAATAATGTTGAATCCTTCAAGATATTTTAGAAGATGCTGATTGATAGCCTTTTCCACGAATTTCGATATTATTGAAAGCAGTGCGATTGGTCGGTAGTTATTTGGCAAGGTCTTCTTGCCTTTTTTAGGTATCGGCTGAACTGTGGCACATTTCCAGCAGGAAGAAAATATTCCCTTTCTGTAGGATAGGTTGAAAAGTCTACAGAAAACTGGTGTTAGTTCCCTCGCACAGTTTTTGAGAACTATGGCAGGTATTCCGTCAGCGCCAGAAGCTTTTTTGGTGTCTAGCTGCATCAAAATACGTTTTATGATACGCTGTCTGAAGGCAATGTCGGGCATCCTTGACTGCACTATGGGAATAGTAGGTGGTGTTTTTCCTTGGAAATCGACAGTAGAATGTGAAGCAAAGAGATCAGCCAACAAGTTCGCTTTCTCAACAGGTGTCGTTGCACTAGAATTATCTGGCCGTGTGAGTGGTGGATTTGGTGAAACTTTGACTGACTACCTTAGCGACTGACCAAAAGGACCTGGAATTGTTGGGACAAGCGAGAAGTGTGTTTCTAATTCGTTGATTGTGTGCCTCTTTGGTTTCGTCGATAATTTCTTTGCATTTGTTCCTGGCACGAACAAAGTTGTTACGGTTTATGGTGTTAGGATTTTCACGCCATTGTCGGTAGGCAAGATGTTTAGAAGCAGCAGCTTCTTTGCATTTTCGGTCAAACCAAGGCTTGTCGTTGGAAGGGCATTTCTTCGAGAAAGGGATGTAAGCCTCCATACCGGCCAAAAAAAACATCGGAAACCTCCCTGGCGCAGTCAAATGGGTCGTCGGATCGAAAACAAACGTCTAACCAAGGGAAAGTTCGAAAATATTCCATGAGATCTTCCCATTTAGTAGATTTGTAGTGCCAAATCTTGCGCGGTTTAGGCGCCTCTCTGTCTCTGATTGGTAGGATAGGTAGGAGGGGTATATTTCACTTCACTATGCCGACAATTAGACAGGATTATATGTTTAGGAATATTTAGGTTTATTCTAAAACACATATGTAGAATATCTAGTTGGTCACATAACATCACATAATTACTAATGTCTTGATACATTTAAATCGTCTGCTAAGATAAATGCTTCACATGCGATAGCTCAAGAAGGGCGAATGCTAAGAATTAAAAATATTCACGATCACGTTCTGCCTATGTGAACCCACTTTTGTATGTAGGCTTTTCCCATTTTATGTCATTGCCATCTGTTTTCTGCCTTCTCATCCACTGAGTTTCTTTTCCTGATGTTATCTTTTCTCTTGTATTAGTAGGATTAACAATCGATATCAACACAATAAAGATTATGATGAACACATGAATATAACGCTCAACGGCCAACATTATTATATACTCAGGAAAGAAAATCACCACAATTAAAGACCGAGGGAATTTCTCAATGAATTAAGATGTCTTGGACATCATTTAGCAACTTAAATGACAACCTAACACTTTAAAAAGAAAACTGTACGATCAGTGTATTCTCTCTCCTTACGGAGCTGAAACATGGCGTTTTACATGCTCAAAGATTAGTCAGAACACAGCGAGCGCACGAACGGAGAATATTGGGTATTAAATTGACTGTCCAAAAACGTAACGAATGGATCTGAGAACAAATTAAAGTCGTGGCAGTATTTGAAAGGGCGATACAGATGATAGATGGACACGAAAAATTTTAAAGTAGACACCAAGGCTTGGACGTAGAAGTGCAGGGAGACCAAATACAAGATGGAGCGACGACAAAAAAATATTATTAGATCCAAATTGGAGTCTTGATGTACTTCTAAAGGAGAATTTTAGACCCAAGAGCTCAAACAACTATAACAAACAAATTGTTTCCTAAAAATGACATAGTTAGCTCGCGAACCAGAGTTCTTTTAGTATTAGTAGATGATCGATACCATCAAATGCCTTTGAGAAATCAGTGTACACGCATCCATTTGTCCTTAAATGTCAAATACATTAGTAATAATGTAATTCAGTAAGATCCAACTACTCAGCAGATCTAATTCGGTTAATTGGCTGACTAATATGACGCAACCGGGTAGTTTAGATTATGTAAGCACTTAGGCCTCTTAAAGGCCCGCTGTGCACCTATCTTATTATAGTAGAGTGGAACGTCGATATCCCTCAAAATGCCTGCGACCTTCCATTTTCAATCTCCTTAATATAAACCCTGTCCAAAATATGTGCTATCCAAAAATTTCCAGACTAACGCTCTAAAATCTGCAGTAATTACTTTTAGGCTCCCGTCACCCTCCAATTAGTCCTTCTGCAACCGAGTTCCCCGCTCTCACAGTCTATTCGACTGGTTGAACATTATTTGTAAGGTCTATGTTGTCATTGTCTTCAGTGCCACCAGCACCACCTATCGGTGCGGGTGTGTACTATTTCGGATTTTTGCTATATAGCGTTAGTCTGGCAACTTTTGAAACGTATCACGTAATTAGTAATTCCAGGTAAGTTTGTTTGGTTAGAGAGCTGATTCTCCTTTCTGCAAGCGCCATCTGCAGTCTAGATAAATTTTAACTCCGATGGAAGTAAAGTATAACTTAATTCACTCTTTAGAATTTTACACAAATTCTAAACTAGAATCCCTTAAACCGAATATGCACTGAATTGAAACAAAGTAGAATCAATCAGAACAATCGGAGATTTTAACAGACACTTGACTAAATGCAGACTTACGTATGTACAGTCTGTCAAATAAGAACGTGACGGTTCGTATTCCTGAAAAAATGTGTTTCGAGAACATTTTTTGCCCTCAGTACTTGACAGACTGTACATCATGAACACAGGAAAAAACAACTCAATTATCACTTGTTTTTATACGAACCAAGAATTTGGATTGTGTTTTTTGTTTTGTTCAACTTGAATTTTAAAAGTTTGGTAATAAATTTAGTCCTAAAATTAAAAACAAAACTATACAATACCTTAACATAGGATCAGTCCTCAGTTTGTCTAAAACAGTATTATACGGCACTCCTAAAACTTTGTCGATGATGTGAATGATGCCGTTTTTAGCCGCCAAGTCTGGCTGAATAACAGTAGCGTTAACGCCGCCTCCCTCAACAGTCATTGTTCTATTGTTTCCAATCGTCACCACGTTAAAATATAAGTTTTTGCCTTTGGCAAGCGTTGGAGCCTGGTAGATCTGAAAACAAAATAAACAAATGTGTTATTTTGTAATATAATATGGAATATACGTTTCATATTGTGCACTGTTATGTGTAGGATTTTAATTACTGAGTGTTTCTCAACTGTAGTTTATCATTATAACGTTTTTGTGCCTGGAGAAAAAATTTAAATAAGGAGTGATTGGAAGTATGTTCGGTTTGTCTGAAAATAGCCCGAATCATCGAATTATATGTGGGACAGTCAATATATTTCCAGCAATTTATAAAAAATAGTTTTTGCAAAAACAGATTAAACGTACACACTATGAAGAACTGCATTATAAAAAAAAATGGTTAAGTGATTTACCACTAAATAACTGGTCAAGTGCAAGTTGAACTTGTGCAATAAGTGTTCCGTACGTTGATTGCTTTTATAATAAAAAAAAAATGGTTACTGAGGTATAAAATGATCAGTGACTTCACAAAACACACCCCAAATGAGTTTTCAACAAAGTTTGTTTCCAATCTTTACTGAAAACTGTGTGTTTTTTGTATACCAGTTAAATTATTAAAGGTAATACACTCGTGATAATTTTTATTCAATCTACACCCCGTGGAGAATATTCGAGAATATTTTCAAAATTTTCTGATCAGTACTTTTCGAGATAAGGGGGGACAGCGATTTTTCGCGTTTTTTTAAAAATAATACAATGAAAAGTGTGCGCAACTATTATATTATATATATTTTTACTCGTGTTTTCACAAGCTTTCATTTGACATCACAGTCAATGACCGATTCCGATTTCACCTAACTAACTAACCAATTAACCCATTAAGTCAAAATTTAACTTTCAAAACTACACGGCTCTGATGAGGCCATCAATTCCTATATTAGTACCAAATTTCAACTTTCTATGACAAATAGTTTTTGGAGAAAATCGGGTGTAACAGACGGAGTGATCTTATAAGTGTTCCGAACGGAACACTAAAAATAACTCAATCGAACAAAATATATGCTTTCTGCCAACGAATACGTGAGTACGATAAAGAACAATATTCAAATATAGACAATACAGATAAAAAAATTGTCAGGTATGCTCTCTTGATTTGTAAATAGAAATAAACCTTCCTTAAGATGTATGGCTAGATTATTTTTTTTGCGATATTTATTATTATTTATTATGAAGTTGAAAGTTAAAAAAAATAGTTTCGCGATTTAAAAACCCTAGAACCTGAAAAAAACAAAAATTTCGGAGGGTAATTTTGTGACAAATATGATATTTCTCATTAGCAGAGAAAGTAAATACAATAATTTACGTTCTGTTCTATAAGTACATTCCGCCAACTTTACTCAATATTCAAATGTGCACCATACAGATAAAAAATTGTCAGGTATGCGCTAATGATGTGTAAATAGATATAAAACTTTTTTAAAATGTATAGCTAGATTATTAGTTTTGCGATATTTATTATGAAGTTGAAAGTTAAAAAACATGTTTCTCGTGATCTAAAAACCCTAGAACCTGAAAAAAATAAAAATTTCGGAGTGTACTTTTTTCACAAATTCATACTTCACGTTTTTTTTTTAATTTTTTTTATGGGTCTAGCACATGTGCTGCAGGGAAGTCCCTAAAGCGCTCCAGGAGCGGCATGTGTGCGGAAAAAGCGATTCACGTTGTTCTTGAATCGCTGTAAATTGTACTCGGTGGGAAACACAGCGCTGGGCAAATTATTCTAAAGGGATGATGTTCTCCATATAAAAGACTGCTTGAAAAGCGTTGTACGCGGGAGTAACAAGCTAAACCTCATATGGATGTGAAGCACCAGCGCGACGTGTATTTCTAACATGCACCGCTTTGGGAGGAATTAAGCGGGCTACATCCTTCGAACACTTTCCATGAAAATACTTGTAGAACACACTCAAGGCGCCAACCGTTCTTCGATGGTCCAGCGAATTAAGACCGCCGGTCAGTTCTGGGTCTCCAGTCAGCCGAACAGCTCTTCTTTGAACAGAATCCAACAAATGCAGTGTATGTTTGGGAGCGGAGCCTCAAACATGGGAGCAGTATTTAATAGTTGATCGAATTTGAACTTAGCAGGGAAAGTAAATATAATAATTCACCTGCTGTTCTATAAGTACATTTTCGTTAACTTAATCGTCTTTATTTCTTTAGGTTCCTCTGTACTCGAACCTCAATCCCGTGAGACTATTTCTGTTAAAATTAGAAATAACGGAAAAACAAGAGCAATGAAATAGAAGTATATTACGATATATACTCAACTGCCCTTTTAACTCCTACCTCATCCTTTCGATTCTGTATATATTGGACCATGGAAAAATTATTTTATATTAAATATTCAATATACCAATCAAAAAGCAGGAATAATTCTCTATTGCAAAAATTAAATGACCCCCGCCTATTTCAGTCTCTTCCCATATTAACAGTGAAAATAATGAAATAAAAATGTAATGTTCAGATTCCTTGGCAGAAAGAACTTCGAAAAAGACCTATGACAAGACAAATTGAAGTTACTCTTTTACCTCGATGATCTACACCTTTGCCACCTTCTGTGTTTTAATATAAATGAATAAAATTTGTCCATTCTCTCATTCAATCAACCTGGAAAAATGCTTATAATTCATTAAAACTATACAAGATTCTACCTCTCTCTTTCACCCTACACTAAAATTGATAGTAATGAGAAAATAACTTAATTTTTATATTTTTACAGTCCAAGAACCCTGAAAAGGGCATATAGCATGATATATATGAAGCATATTTTCTAACTCTCTACCCCACTAACCCCTTATATATTTTACCATAAATAATACGCTTAAAATTTGTCAACCAAAAAACCTACAAAAATTCTTAAGATACTATTCAAACTATACAATGTTTAACGATCCTTATCCCTTTTATCCCCTTCCTGGGTTAAAATTAAAAATAATGACAAAACAAGCTAATTTTTGAATTCCTCGACTCCAAGAACCTTAACGCGAACGACATATATCCCTTGATATACACCCTCTAATCTCCTCCGCCATCTCTTTCTCCCCTATTATGTTACACTATAAATATATCTGTCGGTCTCTTGGTCTGTCTATCTGTCACTCTGTTGCCGTGATAACTCCTGAACGATATTATAGATTGATTTCAATTTGATACACATATAATATTAAAGTATGGGAACGATATTACAGATCGATTTCAATTTGATACACATATAATATTAAAGTATGGGAAAAATTTGAGTGACATCGTTCTAAGGAGATGGGATGTCGTTTCTTACTCTTGAAGGATGTTTTTCCGACTTGCCATTTGACAAATCACAAAAAATAAATGACAATGAAAAATTACTATTTCTTATATCCTCCATAATTGATAAATTTATGAGGCCCATATATAACAATACTTCACATTAAGTTAAATTGTTAATAATGCTCTCGTGAATAATATTGTCAACACATTTTTTTTGCTTCTATCTTAACTACATTTTTTCAAATTGATGTATTAAAATTACTATTTTTTAAAATTACATTTAATGATATGTGATCGTAATAAAAAAAGTAATTTTATAAAATTAAATAAAGTGAAATATATTAGTACTCAAGTTATCAGAACTTAAGTATTTTTCTTTATTCTTTAGAAACTGATATATCCGAATAATAGCCTTTGAACTACTATACAATCAGACAAGAAGATAGATGATTCGTTTGAAGTTTACTCACATGTGCCCAGCGTTTAAATTCTTTCCAATTTGAGATTTATTTTCTTAATGGAATGGCATATTAAAAAAATATATATGTAGTTGAGATATAAAGTAGAGACATTGGTAGAATGACAAAAGAGATTTTACAGTACATTATTAAACTAGCCAACAAATGCTAGTTAATAAAACGGCAACATTAGAAGTTACAAAAAGTGTGCAGTATGTTTCATAATTCGAAACATTAGGATTATAGGATTTACATTTTTTTAATGCATTCTACAGAGGTTACTTGGGAGTTGTTATAAATCCAAAGCCTTCAAGAAGCTAGAAGAATCTGTCATCGCCAATAGAAGTTTCAGGCAATCATTTAAGTCTAAACAGAGACCGGTTGACGTAGAGACCATCAGCCTTGTTGAAAATTTGCAGTTGTCAGACGGATGAATGTAGGACCCAGTGCTTGTTAAAGAAGCTGAAGTATTCGAATGTAGAGCTTTCAAAATTGTGTACGGATATTTAGGCACTAAATAAGTTACTGTACGATGGACTTCAAACTACTTACTCCATAGCCGACATCCACGATGAATTTTCAAACATATTTGGCCGCTTGACAGAACGATGAGGTGTATTTTTCGGGAATTGTCAGATGTGACGAGACTTAGGTGTTCTGTTGAGATCCTTTCATGGTCTACGCAATGATTTCATAGGGGCTTTTTACATCCATTTTCTGGAAAGTTGCTGGCACAGTTTTTTTGTTCTTATTCAATGTAAGGAAAAAGGGTCCACAATTACTGGAGAGGTTTATCGAAGGATGATCTCAAAACTTGAAGCAGGCTAGTAGAGGAAAAGGTGCGAATTCATGGAGAACCAAAACTGATTTTGCTGCCCGACAACTTGAGGGTCCACAAAACTAGCAGAGTTCAAGCCATTACTAAAAGGTGTGAATTTACCGATTTATAACATCCCCCTCTAGCCTTGATTTAGCCACTTGCTACTTCCTTCTATTGAAATATCTGAAGGGTTGGTGGGTGGGGGTGGGTCTTATGGGTTTTTCAGAGTTCTTTGGCTGAACGGGTCAAAAAAAAATTTTTTCGTTATTTTTAATGTTAACAGGGAAAGAAGGTGAAACGGGTGAGGACCATTAAATATTCATCATCATCATCAGCAGCTTATACTGTCCACTGCTGGACGAAAGCTTCCCTTAAGTCTTGCCACTTTTTTCTGTCCTGGGCCGCTTGTACCCACTTTCCAGCCACTTTTTTCAAATCATCAGTCCACCGACTTGGTGGTCTACCTCTACTCCGATAGGCTTCAGTTCTTGGTTGCCACCCTATAATTCTCTTTGTCCATTGTTCATCCTTAAAACTAGCAACATGCCCAGCCCAGTTCCATTTAGGTTGTAGAATGAACTTGACTGCGTCTTGTACCCCCGTTCTCTTCCTGATAATGTGATTTGGGATGATTTAGATCTCTAAGAGTAACACCTACCACTGACCTTACATCTTTCGTTGCATAGCAAACATTGACAGAGAGGCGCCTAAACCGCGCAAGAAATATTTTCGAAGTTTCCCTTGGTTAGATGTTTGTTTTCGATCTGACGACCCATCTGACTGTGCCAGGGAGGTTTCCGATATTATTTTGGCTGGTATGGAAGCTTACTTTCCTTTTTCGAATAAATGCCCTTCCAACGGCAAGCTTTGGTTTGATCGAAAATGCAAAGAAGCTGTTGCTTGTAAACATCTTGCCTACCGACAATGGCGTGTAAATCCTAACACCATAAATCGTAACACTTTGTTCGTGCCCGGAACAGATGCAAGGAAATTATCGATCAAACCAAGGAGGCACACAATCAACGAATTAGAAACAAACTTCTCGCTTGTCTCAAAAATTCCAGGTCCAGCCGCTAAGGCAGTTAGTAAAAATTTCACCAAATCCACCATACCACTACTCATACGGCCAGATAATTCTATTGCAACGACACCTGTTGAAAAAGCGAACTTGTTGACTGAACTCGTTGCTTCACATTCGACTGTCGATTTCCAATGAAAAACACCACCTACTATTCCCATAGTGCACTCAAGGATGCCCGATATTGTCTTCAAACAGCGTAACATTAAACGTATTTTAATGAAGCTAGACACCAAAAAAGCTTCTGGCGCTGACGGAATACCTGCCATAGTTCTCAAAAACTGTGCCAGGGGAACTAACACCAGTTTTTTGTAGACTTTTCAACCTATCCTACAGAAAGGGAATATTTCCTTACTGCTGGAAATGTGCCACAGTTCAGCCGATACCTAAAAAAGGCAAGAAGATCTTGCCAAATAACTACCGACCAGTCGCACTGCTTTCAATAATATCGAAAGTCATGGAAAAGGCTATCAATCAGCATCTTCTAAAATATCTTGAAGGATTCAACATTATTAGCGATCACCAATACGGCTTTTGTAAACATAGATCAACAGGAGATCTTCTGACTTATGTAACACATGTTTGGAACAACGCAATTGAACACTTTGGAGAATCTCGAGCGATTGCTCTTGACATATCCAAGGCATTCGACCGCGTTTGGCACGATGGACTGTTGGCTAAGCTATGCTCTTATAGTATGTCTAAAAAGTTCTGTTTGTGGCTTACATGTTTCCTCAGAGAGCGTTCTTTACGAGTGGCAGTCGACAGATTTCTTTCTAACACCTTCACTATCAACGCCGGTGTGCCCGAAGGCTCCATACTGTCTCTTACTAGCTTTTTCATTTACATTAACGATCTGATGGAAAAGATCGGAAACCCAATCGATAGCTTTGCAGATGATAGTACGCTTATCTCTCGTTCAACTTAACAACGACCGGGAAGAAATTCTATCTTGGGGTGACAGTAACCAAGTGGAATTTAACATTACAAAAACCCAGGCGGCAGTTTTTTCTAAACAAGTTAACGTTGTTGAACCCGACATAGTTATGGCTGGGCACTCCATTCTTCTAACATCGTCACTCAATTTGTTGGGCGTTAATTTGGGAGCATATATGTCCTGGCATGAACATGTCGCAGGCATGGCAAGGAGAGCTTCTCAAAAGTTGGGAATATTATTTCGGACCAGAAAGCTTTACACTCCACAACTGTTAATTCTTTACAAAGCTCAAATTCGACCAATTATGGAATACTGCTCCCTAACATACTGCATTTGTTGGATTCTATTCAGAGAAGAGCTGTTCGTCTGATTGGAGACCCGGAATTGACCGGCGGCCTTGATTCGCTGGAACATCGAAGAACGGTTGGCGACTGGAACCTATTCTACAAGTATTTGCATGGAAAGTGTTCGAAGTAGTCCGCTTAATTCCTCCCAGAGCGGTGCAAGTTAGAAATAGACGTCGTGCTAATACTTCACATCCGTATAAGGTTCAGCTTGTTACTTCTCGTACAACGCTTTTCAAGCAGTCTTTTATATGGAGAACATCATTCCCTTGGAATAATTTGCCCAGGACTGTGTTTCCCACCGAGTACAATTTACAGCGATTCAAGAACAACATGAATCGATTTCGATCGAAGTACCAACCTTCAAACGATACGTGTCAAAATTTCATGACATTTCGACGATTGGTTTACCAGTTACAGTTGGTTTTAGTGACGCTACTTTTCAAAACAATGGAAAAAATCGAATTTCGTGTGTTGATTAAACATTGTTTTTTGATGGGAAAAAATACCGATCAAGCAAAGTAATAGCTTGATAAGTGTTACGGGGACTCTGCCCCTGGAAAATCACTCATTATTTACTAGTATGCTGAATTTAAACGCGGTCGTACAGATGCAAATGATACTGAACGGTCTGGACGCCCAAATGAGGTGGTTACACAGGAAAACATCAAAAGAATCTACAAAATTGTTTTCGATGGACACCTTAAAGATATCAAAAGGACGTGTTGGTCATATTTTGCATGAACATTTGGGCATGAGAAAGTTCTGTTCGATAAATAATAACGTGTTGATGATTCTGAGCGCTGTTGGGACCTGTTTAAGCGCAATAAAAAGGATTTTTTTCCATGTGACAATGGATGAAACATGGATCCACCACTATAAACCGGAATCAAATCGGCAGTCATCTAAGTTGACAGCAGCCGGTGAAAGCCGCCCGAAGCGATCAAAGATAGAACGGTCGGCTGGGAATGTTTTGGCCTCTGTATTTTGGGATGCGCATGGAATAATTTTTATCGACTATGCTGAAAAGGGAAAAACCATCAATAGTGAATATTATATAAAGTTATTGATGCGTTTGAAGGCAGAAATCGCAAAGAAACGGCCCCAAACGAACAAAAAAAAGTGCTCTTTCATCAAGACAATGCACCGTGTCACAAGTCAATGGTTATGATGGTAAAATTGCATGAATTGAAGTTTGAATTGCTTCCTCATCCACCGTATTCTTTAGCCCTCAGCGACTATTATCTATTCGCAGACCCCAAAAAATGCTCGCGGGAAAGAGATTTGCTGCAATGAAGAACTTATAGCCGAAAGTGAGGCCTATTTTGAAGGCAGACAAATCTTTCTACAAAAAAGGTATAGAAATGTTAGAAAAGCGTTGGGCTGATTGTATCGCTCTTGAAGGATTGACGAATAAAGTCGAATTTTGTAAAAAAATGTGTTTTAAGTAACTAGACCAGGGGTCGGCAACCTATGGCACGCGTGCCATCTCTGGCACGCAAGCAATTTTGAATGGCACGGGTACCTATTCAAAGTTTACACATTAATTCTGTAATCTGTGACATGTTTCGAAATTAAGTAAATAATCGAAGACAGTATTACTTTAACGATATAAACAAAAACGATATATTATATGGGTCACTAGGTATTATTACCAAAAATTACAAAATATATATCTTGTAATTTATAATTTTACTGAATGCATTGGTATGGCTTTAATTTCGGCAAGTATTAAAGACGGCAAGCCTCAAAATATAAGCCTAGGCAAAAACACAAATAAACGTCCTTAATTCAGATCAAAAGAGCCGCTATAAGGCGGTTTTTGTTTGACTTGACTTCAATCGTTCCGACGCGCGCCGCAACTCTTTTTATATTGCCGAACTTTAGTTTTTGTTAGATTTAACTTCTAGGCGGCCCTTTGATTGCAATGGGCGCGTTGTAGATAATAATTTTTGTTCTAAGAAATTTAATAAACGTAATTATTGGAATTTTCTGGAAACATTATTTTTCTATATATAGCAAGCGGCTACACGTTTGGATCATTTAGTATAGAAGTAACATCCGTTCTAGTCAATAGTCGTAGAAAAGTTTAAAAATTAAAATTACGTTGCGTTATGGCCGCGAAGAAACAGAAGGTAGACGTTCGATCATTTCAAACTACATGGACAACATATTACGGTTTTGTACAGCAAAAAGATCGGGCCATTTGTGTCCTATGTCGGAAAGCGTAGTTTTCCGGACATCTAGTGTTCAACGACATTTCCAGATAAAACATGAATCGTCATTTAAAGATAACGCTGATAAAAGGGAGGCAATACAAAGAGCAAGTAAACAATACGAGAAACAGTCAACATTCTTTAGCAAAGTTTTCAAGGAAAAAATCAGGTAACTGAATGTAGTTTCAAAATTGCACAATCGTTGGCACAAAAGGGTAGGCCGTTCACTGACGGAGAATTTATGAAGCAAACGTTTTCGAGTACTCTCGAGATTTTATTCGACAACTTGCCCAATAAGGATACAATATTGGCCAGGATTAGGGATATACCGGCATCAGCGCGGACCATCGAGAGACGAATTACCGAAATGACACAAAATGTCCAAAAACAGCAGAGAGACGCTATTAAACGGAGTTTTGTATTTAGTGTAGCATTGGATGAAAGTGTCGATATTAATGACATTGCCCGTCTGGCAATCGTTGCGCGATACTTCGATAATGGCAGAGAACTACAAGAGGAGAGGATATATTTTCAGAACATTTTGAAAAGCGGAACATTGATTTAAATAAATTTTTTTTGCGTAACGACAGATGGCGCTCCTGCTATGATTGGGAGACATAAAGGATTTGTTTCCCTTCTTATTGAACGCATGGGTCGATCAGTTTTGAATTTTCATTGCATAATTCACCAAGAGAGTTTGTGCGCTAAAATCTCCGCTGGAAGTTTAAAATCCGTGATGGATAGGGTGGTTAAAATAGTTAACTATATTGTCCGTCGTTCTTCATTGATCCATAGACAATGTAAGGCGTTTCTGCAGGAATTAGAAAGTGCATATTCAGATATACTATTGCACAATAATGTGCGCTGGCTCAGCCGTGGTAAAGTGCTCTCTAGATTTGGGCAATGTCTGGGCGAAATTAAATCGTTCTTGTTGGAAAAAAATCAAGTGGATGCTTATCCTGAACTAGAAGATAAGAACGGGATCTGTATGTTAATGTTTTTTACTAATATTACAAACCATCTCAGTGAACTCAACTTATTGAGAGGTGTCAGGATTTTAATAAACATGGTCCTATGTTCGCTTTTTTAATCAAACCAGATTTAATAAATTTTTCCAGCAGTTGCTTTGACATATCTCTTTTCTCATGGATGGACATTAATGATTTTGATCTTCAATACATTGTATTTAAAAGCTCCGAGTTATGGAACACGAATTTGTAGAATTAAGAAGGGTATTAGAAGGTAACTGCCAGAACCATTCAAACGAGATACTCAGTTGTTGGATGAGTTTACCAGAGAAATTTATTTGTCTTAAGGAAGTAGCATTTGCCATGCTTACAGCTTTCGGATCATCCTATATTTGTGAACAATTTCTTTCCCATATGAGAGTGATTTTAAACCCGTACCGAAGCAGGCTGACATTGTGTGACATTCAAAAAAAAAACCAGACATGAACCGGATATAAGAAAACTCTCTAAAGAACTTCAAGCACAGGGTTCACACTAGGTCCTAGGACTATTATAATAAAATTATTTGTTAAATGTTAAAATTTTTTTGTAATTAAACCTTCTAAAAGCAATATTTTAAGTTAATTTTTGTTAATTTTATTTGTAGTAAGTACCTATGTCGGCACGCAAAATGTTGTATGGATGAAAACTGGCACCCCTTAGTTATAAGGTTGCCGACCCCTGAACTAGACTAAAAACTAAGCCTAAGGGTTAGATCACGAAAATCATATTTTCCCATTTCCGTCGCTGTGTATCTAAGTGTCGGTCTGTCGATCTGTTGGCATCAAAATTCTCAAATAAAATGATATGATGATAATTCTTGAAATAGAAATAAAACCTAGAGTTTTTGAGCTATATCGTTTAAAGGAAAGGGGATGAAAGGGGTGAGTGTCGATATGTTGTTTAGTTTTAATTATGTTATAGAAATTTACTTTCTCTTCACTTGAAAAAGTGAAATTAGTTATTTATTTTAGAACTGCATGTTTGCAAGAAAAGTACTGGGTAAAGCACTTTACCGATTGTTTATTTCTGAACGTTGGATTTGCGGCGACAGATGCTATTATTTTAATTGTAATATGAGCTATGCACTTAAAGAAGCGTTCTCAATACGATATCTTTTTATCAACACTTTTTTTAAATGTTCACTTTCCCGCCGGAGTAGGGATTTTACCCTTTTTCATATCTTAAGGATATCGGTGAGGATGCCGTAATACACGTCAACCCGAAGTACAAGTGCCGAAACATATATTTTTTGTATTTCACAGTACCTTTTAGGCAACGCGGTAGTGCTACTACGGACTTTATTGCATTTCTGTATACAACTACTACCTATGTAAGTACAGGGTGAGTCAACGATAGATAGTTCATTATCTCATTTGTTCCGAGAATGACGAAAAAAATGTTAAATACAATAGTTTTTAGGGAATGATAAGGTGCACAGTTTAAAATTATTTTTGAGTATATAGGGTACTTCAAAAAAGTGTGGCCGATATAACATATGTTTTTTTAAATTAAATATTTTCTAATTTATTTTTGAAATTCTGCATAAAAGTTTTTTATTAATAATGTTATATACCTAAACCTAGTAGTTTTTCTAATATTTCAATTTTTTAAAAAAATGCTAGTTTTCAGTTTTAAATTGCCAGTAGCGCCATTGTTTCTGAAGGTGGAATACTCATAATTGGTACGAGCTTTCTATATAGATGAAAAAAAGATGTATGTAAAGAAATTTGAGTTAGATGTTACAGGGTGTTCAAAATAAATTTATACATTTCGACTATTTTAAATTGAAAATCTCAAATTTTTTAAATGGCACACCCTGCATATATATTTTTTTTCTGTTAGATTTTACAAAACCCTTCTACTTTTATTGGGTATATCATATACCTATTTCTAACAGTTTTCCATTTATTTTGAATTTTTCAATTTTTTTACCCTTGTTTTTAATACACTTACGCTATAACATAATAGTTGCCAAGAAAAAACAGAAATGTAGGCATTGTCAAATTTTGACATGCCTATTAAGCAAGTAAAGACAGTTTAATTTGTTGTAGTAAGTGACGTTTAAAGGTAATAGATATAGATTTTCCTAAAAATGAATTAATTGATTTGGTTTATATACTGGGCAAGGCGGGAAAAAATTGTATTTTGGCAGTTAGGCTTTACGGAGCGAAGTACCCTAATAGACGTGTACAATCTAGAAAATCTTTTCAGTGCTTAATGGAACGGTTTGATGGTAGTGGTAGCGTCGAGTATACGAAACGGAAAGTAGTAAACCAGAATGCTACCAATGAGGAAAAATAAATGGAGATTTTACTTCATGTTGAAGATAATCCCCAGGTCAGCAGCCGTCACCTAGCTAACTTATCTGACACATCCCAATCTACGGCTAATCGCACCACGAGAAAATACAAGTATCATGCCTTTCATATGGAACTACACCAAGAACTTCAAGACCGTGATTTTGAACGACGAGTAAACTTTTGTCCCACCATGAATGGAGCAATAGAGGCCGATCCAAATTTTTTATCCAAAATAATGTTTTCTGATGAAGCTACTTTTCGCAGTAATTGAGCAGCTATAACATGCATTATTATTCAACAATTAATGCATTTTGGGTCCACGAAGTCCAAAACCAAAACCATTGGTCGCTTAATGTATGGTGTGAAATATTCAATTTTCGAATTATTGGTCCATATTTTTTCCGCTTAACGGGCCTAGATATCTACATTTTTTGCAAAACGAATTACCCCAGCTTCTTGAAGAAGTTGATAAGTTTGAAAGGGAACAAGTATGGATTCAACAAGACCGAGCTCCTGCTCATTACCACCGGGAAGCTCGGGAATTTTTAAACTATCCTTACACACAAAAATGGATCGATAGGGATGGTTTCATTCAGTGACCCCCTCGACCATGTGACTTAACACCTTTAGACTTTTTTTTGTGAGGCTACATTATAGATCGTGTTTATGTGAATCCCCCTACAACACCAGTAGACATGGAAAATAGGATACAGGATGCGTGCAGGACAATAACGCCCTTTATGCCTAAGGAATGTGAAGGAAAATATAGTAAAATGACTAAACACGCGTATTCAAGTAGACGGGCATATTTTTGAATATTTATTACGCCATAATAATTAATCATTAGATAAGTTAAACTATATTAAAATTATTCTTAACTATTTGTTTATGTTTTCATAATAGCGTAAGTGTATTAAAAACAAGGGTAAAAATTGAAAAATTCAAAATAAATCGAAAACTATTAGAAATAGGTATATGACATACTTGATAAAAGTTGGAGGGTTTTGTAAAATCTACCAGAAAAAATAATAATATACACTTAAGGGGTTATATACAGTTAGAATTTGCAAAAAATCAATTTTTTTTTTATTTCATTTTCGTAATGTATATATATTTAAGTACACGCACAGAAAATTTTAAGTCAATCCGACGATTATTCTGGAAGTTACACGAATATTTGTAAAGACATCAGAGTGCTTGAAAAGAGGAGGCCGGAGCGACAGTGCTTACCTAGAATGCCCTCTCCTTAATTTACCTGCCTATTGTAAATGTCCCTTCTATTGTATTCAGGTACATAAAGTGTAAGTGTATTAGGGTTCTTTTTATATCTGCGAGGTAAATTTACATTTTTCTCTCCCCAAAATGGCAAATATAAGAGTGTAGTAGTCAGTCTAAACAGCGAAGCCAAACAGTAAACTTGTGAGCTCGTTTATATTTTCTTGTGTTCTTTTCGTGAAAATGAAGAGTTCCAAAGAATTGAGAAATTCTTCTAGCATACGTAAATCAAGAACAAAAAAGTGCCTCTGCGAAAAAATTCAAAACGCAAGAAGAAATCTTAGTTCCGCGAGATTTGTCTGTTGTGTATCCAATTTATACAGATCTCAGCAATGAAAAATTATTAAACAGATGTGTGGGTGGTTTCACCCAAATCAACAATAAGAGCTATAACCAACTTATATGGAAAATATCTCCAAAAATAGTTCCGTCTGGTTCTAAAACTGTGCAAATGGCTGCATACATTGCTGCCGGTGTGTTCAATGAAGGTATAACATCCCTGTTGTATTACATGAATGCAATGGGGATTTCACTTGGGCCCAATGCGCATTCTTATGCAGAAAAAGATGATGCACAGCGCGTGACGATCTCCGAACAAAGAGCGCATGAGAGCACACGAGAGGGAAGACTGGTCCGCAGACAACACCAACTGGAATTACCAGAAGGAGCGGAGGGTTTATTATATGGCCCTGGAATAGACGACTCGATGTAAGTTGAAAAAAAAATTTTTTACTCTATGTAAAGTGCTTTTCAAACTTTAAATGCATTTTTCTCAAAACCATATTTTTATAGTCGGTAACTAAGATTTCTTGGAAACTGCTGAACCGATCAGTCTCAAATTTTAACAGAAGCTTCTTAAGTATATTTTTTAGTAATTAATCGAAGGTTTTTTTCTCACCGATAAATATATTTTTTTATAAACAAATTAAGACCAAAATTTTGGCCAAAAGTCATTTTTTTTTCTTGAGAAGACGCTATTTTCGCAAAAAATTTTATTTTGCTTATTCCTTCGATTAATAACTAGATTATACATTACTTTAACGATATCCGTTTGGTTTTTTTCATTTTAGATGATCCAGTCCAGAGATATCGTGGTCACCGCAAGACGCCTTTTTTGAGAGGAGCTCCTGGCGATAAACTATAGCAGCCTTCAAAATTATTATTTTTACAAATAAAAAATGTTGAAATACAGTTAGAAGTTACCAGAATATGTGTAAAAATTTTTACATTAATAAATTTAAAAGTTTTCTCAGGAAAAATTCTTGAAAAATCCCTTTTTTAGCCCTCCTGACTGTATATAACCCCATACCTAAAAAATTTGAGATTTTTCAATTTAAAATAGCATCTAACTCAAATTTCTTTAAATATATCTTTTTTTCATCTCTATAGAACGCTCGTACCAATTATGAGTACTCTATCTTCAGAAACAATGACGCTACTGGCAATTTTTTTACAAAACTGAAAACTAGTATTTTTAAAAAAAATTGAAATATTAGAAAAACTACTACGTTTAGGTATATAACATTATTAATAAAAAAGTTATATAATTTTACGCAGAATTTAAAAATAAATTAGAAAATAGGATGTTCCATTTAAAAAAAACATAAGTTATATCGGCCACACTTTTTGAAGTACCCTGTATACTCAAAAATAATTTTAAACTGTGCACCTTAACATTCCCTAAAACTATTGTATTTAACATTTTTTCGTCATTCCCGAAACAAATGAGATTTTTACTTTAATCTATCGTTGACTCACCCTGTATATAGTTAAAACTAGGTGAAATCAAGAATACACCCGACGATAGAAATAAATCTTTCCCAGAAAAAAATACTTTTATTGTGTTATTTGTATACTAACATAGTTAAATATGAAAAGTTATTGTTGCAAAATCCGAAGAGTACAAAATAACAAGAGTCATTGTTGAAACTTTACGTATACCTGTGAATCCACAGTTTACAATGGTTGTGCAAAACAATTTTACCCCTTTCATACAAATGCAATAAAACATTCGTAGTTAACTTAATGCAAAGCAAGTTTAAGCCGAGGAATTTTAATCTAAAGCTGACAGATATATTTACATTGTACAGGGTGAGTCAACGATAGAGTAAAGTTCATTATCTCGTTTATTTCGGGAATGACGAAAAAAATGTTAAATACAATAGTTTTAGGGAATATTAAGGTGCACAGTTTAAAATTATTTTTGAGTATACAAGGTACTTCAAAAAAGTGTGGCCGATATAACATGTTTTTTAAAGGGAACATCTTATTTTCTAATTCATTTTTAAATTCTGCGTAAAAGTTTATAACTTTTTTATTAATAATGTTTTGTAAAAAATTGCCAGTAGCGCCATTGTTTCTGAAGGTGGAATACTCATAATTGGTACGAGCGTTCTATAGAGATAATATGTAAAAAAATTTGGGTTAGATGTTACAGAGTGTTCAAAATAAATTTACACATTTCGACTATTTTAAATTGAAAAATTTCAAATTTTTTTAAATAGCACACCCTGTATATTATTATTTTTTCTGATAGATTTTACAAAGCCCTCCAACTTTTATTAAGTAAGTTATATACCTGTTTCTAATAGTTTTTGATTTCTTTTGTATTTTTCAATTTTTACCCTTGTTTTTAATACACTTAGGCCAAGGGTGCTCAAACTTGAACTGTTGGCGATCTACCTCAATATTGTTAGACTACGATCGATCGACTCTGAGAGGCTGCAAGTAAGTGTAATGCAGGATTGTCGTCTAGGTAGGGTGTATCGTGGCATAGATATTAGTTTTTCCGCACAATATGCATTTTTTTAGTCAAGGTAAGTGTAGGTCTGCTCTAAAATGTCAATGAAAAAACTCATAATTATTCAAAATTGCGAGTTTATTGGTTCTTACAAAACAAACGAGTTCTAGTGTCTAAACTTAACTAAAGAGTGACTTTGGATGTTGAAGCGTGGCACTGCATGTCCTCAGCATACTTTTCATAAGATGGTACGTAATTACCGAGTGCTAATCGCAAGCATGATGACATATGTTCGTCAGTTACTCGATTGCGATATTTTGACTTAATTATCTTCATTTCAGAAAATGCAGACTCGCACAAGTAAGTTGACTCAAACGTTGCCGCCGTTGAAGGGCGATTTGCCTTAGATTCGGATATTTATCTTCAGATATAAAACACCAGAATTTTGTATCAGATGCTGTGGCTTTGAGATGTATATCTGATATAATCTGCACTAACTCATTTTCAACAGAACATGAGTCCATGTTAAACTGACTTGCTATTTCAGTAGCTAATTCCTCAATGTTTTTACACGAAAAAGGATAACTCATAAATGATGCGATATTTGCCAATTTACTGAATTCATAAAAAACGTATTTCGAATTGGACCAAAATATTTGATAATTCTGCCTCATAAATATCATAATTCAACTGAGGAATCCTTGCTTTCGAAGACGGAAAATTTTTCAGATTCTTTCTTTTCAGTTGATCTATCATAAGTTGCAATTTACTTTTGAATGCGTTTATTGCGCTAATCATCTCAATAATAGTTTTTCCTTTACCTTGAAGCTCCAAATTAATGGTGTTTAAATGCATTGTGATGTCTGTCAAAAATGCCAAATCAGTCAGCCATTTTCCGTTTTTTTTCAGCATCTGAGTGTCATCACCTCTTTCGTCCAGAAAAGCTGTTATTTCGGGTAATAATTCTTGAAACCTTTCTAGGAATTTTCCGCGACTCAACCACCTGACGTCCGTGTGAAGAACTAAATTAGTGTGTTCAGCTGACTCACTATCTTCCAACTGCAATTTAAAGAGCCGTCTTTGCAAGCTACGTGCACGGATAGAATTCACAATTTTTATTGCAATGCCCATAATCTCCTCCATGTTTAGAACTTTTGAACACAAAACTTGTTGATGTATAATGCAATGGAAGGAGAAAAATGAAGGGAAATCATCATTAGCTCGACACAATGACACAAAACCGTTTTTGTTTCCAGTCATTGCTGGTACTCCATCGGTTGTAACGCACACTAGTTTATATATTGATAGCTTGTAGTTTGTTACAAAATTGAAGAAAACGTCATATATATCTTCGTCACGGGTCTTTCCTTTCAGAGGAATCATTGTCAAAAACTCTTCCTTAGCCGACATGTCACTGAATACCATTCGAATAAAAATACACAGCTGGGCAGTGTCTGTCATATCGGTGGATTCGTCGAACTGTAAAGAAAAGTATGTACATTCCACGATATCATGTTTTAGTTTATCTGCCATGTCCTGACTCATGACTTCAAACACGCCTTGTGGCAGTCGGACGAGATAACTGAAGTTCTCTAATAGCAGACATAATCTCTGTTTTATTTTTAAAATCTCCAAATAAAGTCTCACCCGCTTCAATAAATGCTTCCTTCACAACCAATCCATCATCAAATGGTTTCTTGTGTTTCGTCAATATATGAGATATTTTAAATGACGCGATCGTTGCAGCTTTTGATTGTTTGGCTGGTCTTGTAAACATGGTTTGTTCTTTTTTCAAACAAGTTATCAAATCACGTACTTTTCGTTTTCTTAATTCACTCTGTGACGGAAAATCCATTTCATAGTTTTTATGAACCGTTTCGTGATGCCTCTCTAGGTTCCCACGCTTAGGTATTGCAACTGACGCACGGCAAATGAGACAAATGCACTTATCCTTTACCATACAAAAGAAAAAATTCTTCCTCCCAATCGTTATTAAAATGATATGTTTTTTTGCTTTTTCTTCGCTGCACTCATTTTGGACTATTTATTAATAAACTTTGTATCGATGTATCGCCTTCAAGTTACAACTCAGACTGACTCCTATTCCTACAGGCCCAACATTTATATCGGCGCGAACGAAGTCTCGAATGTTCCCGTCAAACACGCCGCCCGAAGAATCAAAAACGTGGCTTTTCTTTGACAAGTACCGCGCGTTCCTTTGATAAAGCCGCCTTTTGCCGCTAGCAGGGGGTTATTACGATAAAAGAAAGTGATGAGGGGGTTATTCTGGCCTAATTGTGGATCGAATAAATTTTAGTAGTTTATTCATTACATTTTGTTTTAGTTACCTAAAACAAAATCTGTGAATAGTTCTATATCGGAATTTTTTTTCTCGAGATCGACTCAAAAAGCACACGCGATCGACCGTTTGAGCACCC
The DNA here is from genome assembly GCA_019049505.1 of Pachyrhynchus sulphureomaculatus. NCBI lineage: Eukaryota > Metazoa > Arthropoda > Insecta > Coleoptera > Curculionidae > Pachyrhynchus > Pachyrhynchus sulphureomaculatus. The sequence continues at coordinate 172,250,710 of CM032454.1, forward strand.
CTGACTTAGGCTATAACATCATAATTGCTAAGACAAAACAAAAATGTAGGCACTGTCAAATTTTGACATGTCTATTAAGCAAGAAATTTGTTGTAGTAAGTGATGTATAAAGGTAATAGTTATGGATTTTCTTAACAATGAATTAATTGATATGGATTATATGGAAAAAATTGTCTTTTGGCAGTAAGGCTTTACGAAGCGAAGTACCCTAATAGACGTATACCATCTAGAAAATCTTTTCAGTGCTTAATGGAACGGTTTGATGGTAGTGGTAGCGTTAAGTATACGAAACGAAAAGTAGTAAACCAGAAAGCTACCAATGAGGAAAACAAATGGAGATTTTACTTCATGTTGTAGATAATCCCCAGGTCAGCAGCCGTCAACTAGCTGACTTATCTGACACATCCCAATCTACGGCTAATCATATCACGAGAAAATACAAGTATCATCCATCTCTTTCATATGGAACTACACCAAGAACTTCAAGACCGTGATTTTGAACGACGAGTAAACTTTTGTACCATCATGAATGGAGCAACAGAGGCCGATCCAAATTTTTGAACATTTATTACGTCATGATAATTAATCGTTATATAAGTTAAACTATATTAAAATTATTATTAACTATTTGTTTATGTTTTCACAATAGCGTAAGTGTATTAAAAACAAGGGTAAAAATTGAAAAATTCAAAATAAATCTAAAACTATTAGAAATAGGTATATGACATAATTAATAAAAGTTGGAGGGTTTTGTAAAATTTATCAGAAAAAATGATAATAGTCGAAATTTATAAATTTATTTTGAACACCCTGTAGCATCTAACTCAAATTTCTTTACATATATCTTTTTTTTCATCTCTATAGAACGCTCGTACCAATTATGAGTATTTCACCTTCAGAAACAATGGCGCTACTGGCAATTTTTTACAAAACTGAAAACTAGTATTTTTTTAAAAAAAAATTGAAATATTAGAAAAACTAATAGGTTTAGGTATCATTAATAAAAAAGTTATAAAATTTTAAGCAGAATTTAAAAATAAATTAGAAAATAGGATGTTCCATTTAAAAAAAAAACATATGTTAAATCGGCCGCACATTTTTGAAGTACCCTGTATACTCAAAAGTGATTTTAAACTGTGCACCTTAAAATTTCCTAAAACTATTGTATTTGACATTTTTTCGTCATTCCCAAAACAAATGAACTTTACTTTATCGTTGACTCACCCTGTACAGTGACAGGAAGAAAGTGTGCGATATATAGGATTTTTCTTTATTATAAAATTTTGAAAAAAGTGAGTTTATAGGTGGAGTCTGCGTCACTTGAAACCCAAAAAAAAAAACATTTCGCAGTACTGATTGTCATTTGTCATTTGGAGGAAAATTTGAATTTTATATATTTTAAAGTTTAAATGTCACCATTTTTGATAAAATATCAAAAACATTTATGAGGAAAAAGTATTTTAAATTTCATTTTATAGTAGTATGCAAAATTTTAGATAAATCGGATAAAAATCGCATTTTGTCAGTTTTCTAACAATAAAAATATGATCACAAGAATTTTTTTTTTGAATTTGAAATATATTTGCAAGATTGGTACAAAAATTTAAACATTTGTTTTTTTTGATTTCAAGTTGTTTTATTTGTTTTACAGTTAATAATGAAAAAATTCCGATTTTTGGTAAAACCACGACTGTCACACAGACATTTATTGAATACAGTTTGAAGTTTTTGTTTTTTAAAGAACACTCCAGAGTCATAATTTATTGCAAAATATAAAGGAAAACAAGTACATTAATATTTATTAACGAATGATAAATTTAATTTCAATACTGTAGCTGTTTTCCAGATTTTCTTTACTGGACAAATTTGTATTCATGTATATTGACATGCTATTACACAAAATATACAATCCATTCACAATATTAAAGAAAGTATTTTTCCCAAAAAATTTAAAATCTTTTTAGGTCTCCGAAACTAAAGAATTTAATGAACATAAAATAGTGCATCTTTTTTCCTAATAACTTGTTACATACTTGCCGTAAATAACATAGTGCAATTTTGCTTCAGCTTTTCATAAAGTTGGCTACGGATGAAATATAAGAATTATGTTGGTATTGTCTCTTCAGTAAGGAAGTCATTTAATTTTGGTATCTGTCAAATTGTACTTCAAATTCAACAAATAAAAATCCCCTTGAGATCCTATTTTTATTGACCAAAGCTGACAGAATACGGTTTTTGTCCAATCGATCAGAAATTTTGCACACTATCATGTGCGAGGGAACTAACACCAGTTTTCTGTAGACTTTTCAACATATCCTACAGAAATGGAATATTTCCTTCCTGCTGGAAATCTGCTACAGTCTAGCCGATACCTAAAAAAGGCAAGAAGACCTTGCCAAATAACTACCGACCAGTCGCACAGCTTTCAATAATATCGAAAGTCGTGGAAAAGGCTATCGATCAGCATCTTCTAAAATTTCTTGAAGGATTCAACATTATTAGCGATCACCAATATGGTTTTCGTAAACATATATCAACAGGAGATCTTCTGACTTATGTAACACATGTTTGGAACAACACAATTGAACACTTCGGAGAATTTCGAGCGGTTGCTCTTGATATATCCAAGGCATTCGATCGTGTTTGGCACGATGGACTGTTGGCTGAGCTACGCTCTTATGGTATGTCTGAAAAGTTCTGTTTATGGCTCTCATGTTTCCTCGGAGAGCGTTCTTTACGAGTAGCAGTCGACGGATTTCTTCCTAACACCTTCACTATCAACGCCGGTGTGCCCCAAGCTCCATACTATCTCCTGCTCTCTTTCTCATTTACATTAACGATCTGCTGGAAAAGACCGGAAACCCAATCTACAGCTTTGCAGATGACAGTACGCTTATCTCTTCATTCACTTTGAATGCTCGGATATCGGTTATTGAGACGAATATCCGCAGACAGCGGGAAGTCGTTTAACTTAACAAAGACCTGGAAGAAATTCTATCTTGGGGTCATAGTAACCAAGTAGAATTTAACGTTACAAAAACCCAAGCGACAGTTTTTTCTAAAAAAGTTAACGTTGCTGAACCCGACATAGATATGGCGGGGCACTCCATTCCTCCAACATCGTCACTCAATTTGTTGGGCGATAATTTGGGAGCAAATATGTTCTGGCATGAACATGTCGCAGGCATAGTAAGGAGAGCTTCTCAAAAGTTGGGAATATTATTTCGAACCACGAGTAAATTTTTGTACCACCATGAATGGAGCAATAGAGGCCGATCCAAATTTTTAAACATTTATTACGTCATAATAATTAATCATTAGATAATTTAAACTATGATAAAATTATTATTAACTATTTGTTTATGTTTTCAAAATAGCGTAAGTGTATTAAAAACAAGGGTAAAATTGAAAAATTCAAAATAAATCGAAAACTATTAGAAATAGGTATATGATATACTTAATAAAAGTTGGAGGGTTTTGTAAAATCTATCAGAAGAAATAATAATATACAGGGTGTGTCATTTCAAAAATTTGAGATTTTTCAATTTAAAATCGTCGAAATGTATAAATTTATTTTGAAGACCCTGTAGCATCTAATTCAAATTTCTTTACATATATCTTTTTTTTCATCTCTATAGAACGCTCGTACTAATTATGAGTATTCCACCTTCAGAAACAATGGCACTACTGGCAATTTTTTACAAAACTGAAAACTAGTATTTTTTTTTATAAATTGAAATTTTAGAAAAACTAATAGGTTTAGGTATATAACAACACTAACAAAAAAATTTTTTTGCAGAATTTAAAAATAAATTAGAAAATAGGATGTTCCATTTAAAAAAAAAGTCGTTTAACTTAACAAAGACCTGGAAGAAATTCTATCTTGGGGTCATAGTAACCAAGTAGAATTTAACGTTACAAAAACCCAAGCGACAGTTTTTTTCTAAAAAAGTTAACGTTGCTGAACCCGACATAGATATGGCGGGGCACTCCATTCCTCTAACATCGTCACTCAATTTGTTGGGCGATAATTTGGGAGCAAATATGTTCTGGCATGAACATGTCGCAGGCATAGTAAGGAGAGCTTCTCAAAAGTTGGGAATATTATTTCGAACCAGAAAGCTTTACGCTCTACAACAACTGTTAATTCTCTACAAAGCTCAAATTCGACCAACTATGGAATACTGCTCCCATGTTTGGGGTTCCGCTCCCAAACATACTTTGCATTTGTTGGATTCTATTCAGAGAAGTTCGTCTGATTGGAGACCCGGAACTGACCGGCGGCCTTGATTCGCTGGAACATCGAAGAACGGTTGGCGACTTGAGCCTATTTTACAAGTATTTTCATGGAAAGTGTTCGAAGGATGTGGCCCGCTTAATTCCTCCCAGAACGGTGCATGTTAGAAATACACATCGCGCTAATATTTCACATTCATATGAGGTTCAGCTTCTTACTCCTCGTACAAGGTTTTCCAAGCAGTCAAGTACAATTTACAGCGATTCAAGAACAACGCGAATCGCTTTTTTCGCACACGTGTTGCTCCTGTAGCGCTTTAGGGACTTACCTGCAGCACGTGTGCTCAACTCGTAAAAAAAAAATAGAAAGACAGGTCAACCAACAGACATACAGATAGACCGATAGATAGAAATTGGAAACTAGGTTTTTCTTGATCTAGAAATCTTAAACCTAAAGAAATGTAAAAGTTTCGAAGAGTGATTCTTTCACAAATACAATATCTTTAACACTAAATTTTAAAACTTAATAACCACTTCCGCCATTTTTGACAAAATAGGTTTGTTAAAACTGCCATTGATATTACATAGAGACGAGAAAACCACACGGCTGACCTCTTTACCTGAAAAACCGGAAAAACTAATAGTTCGTTTGAAAGCAATTCACGTGTAGTCCGGCGTTTTAGTTCGTTAGCTCCCGAAATTCATTTTCCTGATGTGAAAAACGTAAGAGTTTGGATTTAAGGAAAATAGGAAATATAAAATTGTTCGACAAAAAGTTCGAGTTGTTCAGGGAGTTAAAGAAAAATATAGAAATAATTTATTATTTCAAAAACTAATTGATTTACTAAAAAGAATAAAACAAAGCATCATTTCGGCGGATTACTATTATTTCAGCCGTTAATCACACTGGTTGAGGAACCTATTTACAGTCAGTCAAGTAAGAACGTGACTGCTCGTATTTTTGAAAAAATATATTTTGAGAAAATTTTTTGCCAGCAATGTATTCTTGCCTGTTTTCTGCAATAATCTCCAAATTTTTCGAATCTTGTGAAACAACTGAGTCAAAGTCTTTGGAGTCTTTCCTCTGAGCTTTCTCTTTACATGGGACCAAACGTTTTCAATAGAGTGATGATTGTGAGAATCACTCTAATATCTTATAGTGGACCCAAGCGAGCCGCTTTGCGACGTGATTTTCGCCCAGCAAAGGTTTCTTAACGTGCCTCGGAATTTGACATTATGAGCACGAAGATGTTGTCGAATGGTCTCACGGGACACATTCAAACCCGTGAAAACACGATTCGTTTTTCAACTTTTGGAGTGACTTTGCCTACTGAGCCATGTTTTGGCAAGTTGTTGACATTTTTGGTCTCGTTAAAACGATTTACCCACTTCTTCACAAACGACACCGACTTTTTAATGTATTTAACGGTCAAGGAATGTGTCATTTTAGGCCCATTTGGATGGGAACAAAGAAAGACTGCCTTGAAGCGATACGCAAACAAGTGACTCATTTTGGATTTTACGAGATTTTGACGAAAGTTCTGAATCAACTGATATTTTTACTAAGATGTGTCGTAGACAAAGATTCTCTCTACGGATTTTTATGTTGAATCACTAAAATCGCATCTAACAAAAATGAATTATCGCGGACACGTTCTTCTTCGGTGTATATTTGGACATTTATTTTTTCCTTACACTCTACACATTTCAAATCTTCATTAAAAATCATTTAATCTGATATCAAACTAGCACATTTTAAAAATTGTTATTTGTTAGACAACTTGGCGATTAACATCGGCCACATTGGATTTTTAGTGCAGTTAAGATTCTTATTCATTCTATGATATCTGGTAGTTTAGGCTCTATAAGGGAATAAATAAAAATATAGTTTTTCTAAAAGCGACCTACAGAAAAAAATACAGGTATATGGGGGTTTGTGATTAAGAGAAATACCACTTTAAAATTCTGTAAAGTACATTTATAGCGTTCATAATTTGGCGTCATTAACAATACAAGTCAAAACATACAATTAATCCCGCGAAATTCTGGTTGCTATGGGCATTTGTAATTATGCTGCATTCTATTTTAAAATATTATACAAGAGAGCGCTGAGAAGATGTTTATTGCAACCCGAATTTGGCGGGATTAATAATACAAATCAAAATACAATTAATTCCTCCGCATTCTCGTTGCTGTAAACATCTTCTCTGCGCTTTTTTGTTTACAGTGTTGAAAAATGGTGGTTCCTCTTTGCTAATAAACAACGTCAAGTAAAGTAATATATTATAATTGATCTAAAAGCGATTAACAAGCAAGTAACAAAAGTCGCCAATTTTGACACTCAGTAATTGAGACTTATAGGGCTAAGTTCCTTAAACTGCCATCACCGTCACACTTATAACAAAAACCACATGGAAGAAAATTTTGCTCGAATGTGAAATTAATTTACTTGTTTCTATTATGGATACGTTACAGGGAGAACCCTAAATTGCTACGAGGGAGATATGTGTGCGAAGGTAGCGATTTACGTTGGTTTTGACACGTGGCAGATTATACTCACTGACAAACACGGCCCTGAGTACTTCATTCCAAAGGGATGAAGTTTACCATATAAAAGAGGGTGGCACGAGAAGTGGAAAGTTGAACTTCGTACAGCTACTGTATAAGTCTTCCATGTATTCCTAGCATATACTGGTCTCGGGAAATCAAAATGATTACTTCAATCGAACGCCTCTGAAACTCACTATAGAAAAGGTCGACGTTATCGATCTTATTGTTAAGTTCTACGAGAATCTAGAGTAAAGAGGTATTCTATCACTAGCACAACAGCAGGTCAGTATTGTAACAGGAGAAAAAGGAGACAGTATGAAAGAGAAGGTGTCAGAAGAACACAAGAAATTCATTTACATTTAAGGTTGACGGGGAAAACAAAATAACTGGTCAGGTGCAAGCTGGACTTGCGCAGTTAGTGTTCCATAGGTTGATTGCTTTTAAAATAAATTTCTGTTAAGGAGGTATAACATGATCAATGACTTCACAAAACATACTCCAAATGAGTTTTCAACAAAGTTTTTTTCCGATCTTTACTGAAAACTGATGACCTCAACATTTTTGTTTTTTGTTTATATACCATATAAAACAATTAAAGCTGATGCACTCGTGATAATTATCGTTTAGTCTACACCCTGTAAAGAATGTTCCGAAAATATTTTGATCAGTAGTTTTCGAGAAAAGGGGGGGGGGGGGCAGCGATTTTTTGCAATTTTGCAAAAATAATACAAAGAAAAGTGTGTGCGAGTATTACATTATATATATTTGTGGACTCATGTTTTTAGAAGCTTTCACATGACACCCGACTCGAAGAACTGGTAAAATAATTTTTTTTTTCACTTCCGATTTCACCCCCCAAGTCAAAATTTAACTTTCAAAACTACGTGGTTTTGATGGGCCATCCATTCCTATATTAGTGCCAAATTTCAACTTTCTGTGTCAAACAGTTTCGGAGAAAATTGGATGTGACGGACAGATGGACAGACAACGAAGTGATCTTATAAATGTACCGGAACAAAAAATGTGTAAAGTAAGTTAAGGACACAGCTGAAGAAATACTCTTGTAACTTGAAAGCACATTGTCATTATTTTAAAACACATTTTAAGGAATTCTCTTTATACAACCTTTTTTAGTTGTTTTTTTTTTGAATAGTATTGCAAACATCTAGCCGAGCTGAATAAAAATAAACACATACTTTAAACGCCATGCATTCTTCTGTTTTAAGGTCGCTCATTCGACAAAATACGTTCCGTTAAATTGCCATCGTCATCACTTACAAACGAGAAAGCTACACTATCGCCAACTTTACTCGGAAAACAGAAGACCTAATGGTTAGTTAGAAGGCGATCCACGTGTGGTCCGGAGTTTTAGTTCTTTGGCCCCTGAAATTCATTTTCTTGATGCGGTTTTAATATAAGGCAAATTAGTTTCGGCAGTAGGTGTTAAAATAGTTCCGAAAAAAGTGTTAATACGGAATATATACAGGATGTTCTTTAAATTAAACAACTTATATATTGTAATAGTTTATTAACATACGATATCCAGGGTCATTTGTATTGAAAATAGGCTGTCGCCATTCAGTTTTCTTGCGGCGTTGTTTTGGACGCAGAGTAAAGTAAATTTTTGCATATCATCGGAATGCGCTGAACGTCGGTAACGATGGCAATTCAGTCCAATGTTTTCTACTTGTCCTTAAACTCAATGGAATTTTCAAATGATGGATTTGGGAAGAAACGATTTTGTGAATGACATACGTAGTCTATATAAAATATCTTTTGTCGAGGCAGACGAAAGCTCTTGATCATTTGATTAACCTCAAAAATAGGATAATTATTCACTTTAACAGATGACAATGCTGGCGGTTATTTTCGGCACTTACAATTAATCAAAAATATTTGTTATTTTTTTATTCCATTTGATATATATATATATATATATATATATATATATATATATATATATATATATATATATATATATATATATATATATATATATATATATATATATATATATATATATATATATATATATATATATATATATATATATATATATATATATATATATATATATATATATATATATATATATATATATATATATATATATATATATATATATATATATATATATATATATATATATATATATATATATATATATATATATATATATATATATATATATATATATATATATATATATATATATATATATATATATATATATATATATATATTATATATATATATATATATATATATATATATATATATATATATATATATATATATATACATATACCACTACCACCTAGCTCTACAACCCAGGGACTGATTGCACTATATTTCTCAAGGTCTTTCGGTCTTACATCAGGCTTCAGGGGGGTGTTCACCAATCTGTCATCATATGTTTATACTATTTTAAGCGCTGCTAGATCGGTGTTGATCCTAATACGATATTGGTTGGTATTATTGGTTGGTATTGGAATCGTAATAAAGTCGGAAATATTAACAAAAACTTTAATATCTTCCTTTCGAAACGTCTTTTCTTCGTTGGATTTTTTCATTGCTCATAAGTGACTATTGGTCTTATAATGCATTTATACCACCTTTAAGGTTCTAGATACGCTTTTCAATTTCAAGAAGTTACTCAATGAGAACATACATCGATGTGCGGATTGAATTCTGCTCTTTATTTCCTCTGTGATGTCATGATCAGCTGTAATTGTAGTTCCTAGATATTTGAATTGCTCCATTCTTTCAAAATTATCTACGTCTGTTCTATTGTTATGTTTTGCCCTATTCGCTCTCTGCGTCCCCGTCGGTTTATGCACATATGTTTAGTCTTTTCCTCGTTGATCTTAAGTCCTACATCTTTTTTAGATTTTTCTATTTTGTTAAAAATGTCTTTTACTACTTTAATGTCAATGTTGTCTGCATATACCAACAATAATTTTGAGCTTCGTGCTGATCTTGTGGGCTTTCTCTACGGCGATATTAAACAGCAGAGGTGACACGGCATCTACCTGTTTTAACTCACTATCTAAGAGATTATGTATGTATATATATATATATATATATATATATATATATATATATATATATATATATATATATACTTACGTACTTAATCCTTATGCTTTTCTACCTCTTTTTTGGAGGGTAAGGCCCGTGGAGTTGAGTTATTCTATATTTGTCTTCTAATTTTTCTTTTCTTTCTGTTTTTGTGATTCCTACATAGTACATTTGTTGTTCTTCTGTCAGTTTATCTTCTTTTCCGTTTATACCCTATTATTCCGTGTTCTCAATCTAATAACTCGATAATTATTTCCCATTTCTTTCTTCCTATCTACTTCTTTGATTATCTTCCTATTTTTATTCCTTTCATTAGTCCTCTCTTCCGTATCCTTTATCTTTGCCAGGGTCGTCGTCAATCTACCTATCTCTCTATTTTTTCTGTTTTATGACTTGATGGTCGTAGTGTTCTTTGTTTGTTCTGTTGGTTTTTCTTCCTCAATGTGCCATTTATATTCTCTTCCTTCGATCATAATTTTTTGATATTCTATTTTCACTCTTTTTCTGCTTTATGCTTTAATTTCTTTTGAATTTCCCGTTCATCTTTTGTTAAATCGTTGTTTGTGTAAACTCTCTCTTTTAGATTTCTCAGTTTGTTTTTATTTTTCATCACAGCTTCTTTATCTCCCGTGTTTCCAAGTTCTATCTTGTATATAGTCGCTCCTATTTTTATCACATCTTTAATCTGTACTTTTGTGTCCATACTCCTCTCCATAAAATGTTCTACACCCATTTTCAGATCTGGTTGGCTATTCGCTTCAAATCTCATTCCCAATATTACAATATTATTCCTTACATTGTCTCTTTCCAGCCTACTCATCCTTAAATCCATACTTTTCATATTTTCCCTAATTATCTTGTTTTCTTCTTTCAATACTTCATTCTCCTTTCTTAGTTCCTTCGACTCTTGTTGGTATGTCTTCTGATCTTGTTTTATTTCCTTTATATCTGACATTAGCTCTCTGATCATTTCTATCAAATTGTCTATCTTAGCTACTCTTTCGTTTTTCTCTTTCTGTGGTGTTCTTATCAGCTTTTTACTCTTCTTGAATAATCCCATTGGCTTTTTTTTTCTTCGACTCTTCCTCTTTTCGAGTCTCCTGATGTGTAATCACCGCTATCCATTGTAATTTCTTTTATAAAAACTTTACGTGTGCTCCTCGTTAATTCCATTTTAAAACACGGGAGAAAAAGAAAAAAAAAACTGTTGTTTATATTTCTTATCACCGTTTTCCGGTGGTTCGCTCACCTTAAACGCAGTAAAACGGTCAAGGTCGTCGCTTATCGTTTCGTTAGCTTCATACAATTTCACAGAATTATTCTCATAAACCTCTAAATTTTTTACTTATTGTCTTAATTCTAACACTACACTCTGCTTTATTTCTAGTCCCTCTCGTTTGCAATCGACAAAATAAATAAATAGATCGAAACACTACCGTAATAATGCTCGTTGAACGAGTTGGCTATTGCCGCGCGTTCACATGCACACACTTCGCGATCTGAAACTCAACTTTTATATATATATATATATATATATATATATATATATATATATATATATATATATATATCTTTAAATTTTGTTTGGTTTTAATAATAGTCTAAAAATTTTTCCTGGTTTTTCGTTAATAACTGTAAAAATGGAAGCAATATTATTTATACTAAAACATGTAAGGCGTTAACGGCTAGGAGAGAGGCCGTTTGTATTACGTCGTGTCCTTTTCAAGGTTCTTTTAGTCGAGAAATTTCAAAATTATGTTATTTTCCATCATTTTGAATTGCAGAAATAGCATTTAAAAGGACGAGATTAAAGAGTGACCTCAAAAAAATATTGGCATTACTTGTGTTTGTACAGGAAGTATTGGATAAACAACTTGAACAAATTTTTTATCATCGATTTTAGTATTAAATTTTAGAAATTGGACCACAATATTAAAAACATCTTGAACCAAACCTTTTAGATATACTAGTGAACTTAATAATGAATTATTCAGGTTAATTTAAGTTTAAATCAAATAAAAACAAATAGGTAAATTAACCCTCAAAGCCATTTAAAATTGCTTTCGTTCCTTTTCAAAAGCTTTTGAGGTTTGCATAATAAATTTGATAATTACAAAGATATGACGTGATTGGCAATTTACGAAGCTCTGCAACGTACATTGAGCAGAAGCTTGACGGTTGGAGGTAAGTTTACTAATAAGGATTTGGAAATGCAATAATTGAGCATTGACAGTATTGGTTGATAATTATAAGAGATTTGAGGACAGATTTTGTTATTTAACAAGAGAACCTATGTATATTTTGTAAATAGGTTAACGATTTATTTAATAATCTCTAGAGCTTTAATATATATATATATATATATATATATATATATATATATATATATATATATATATATATATATACATGTATATATATATATATATATATATATATATATATATATATATATATATATATATATATATATATATATACAGGGTGCGGCGTGTAGTTCCGCTATAGGTCGTTGTTGACATTCGTAAAAGCCACACACTTCTCGTAAACAGTCATAACCTCGAAATGACCGAGCCGTTGCAAACAAGTACGAATTACAACTAAAGAGCCGGGATTATCGAAAGTTTTCGCACTGGACGTGCGGCGACTGAAATACTTCGCTTCTTTGGGTACCTGAGATCAACTGTGTATGACACTGTCGGTAAATATAATGCTTCTGAGAAGACACACCGGCCCACACGAGCCATTTAGTCCAAAACTGATTATCGAATAAAGTGGACATGTTCTGATTTAAAAAGTTCTGGCCCCCAAATAGCCTGGATTTGAACCCCCTCGACTACTATGTTTGGAAAGTAATCGAAAGATATACTAACAACTCCAAACACTCTAATGTGGCGTCTATACGCACCGCTTTTGATGCAGTATTTGCCAATATGGACAGAGCGTGCGAGTGCTTTAGGCCAAGGAAGGAGGCGGTCAGTGCGGCTGAGAAAGGTTACATCGAATAATTCAACTCTGGATAGGTCTGATATGATATATATATATATATATATATATATATATATATATATATATATATATATATATATATATATATATATATATTTATTTGTGTGTGGGCGTCTCGGAGCAACGCTCCATAGAAACTAAATTTTCAAGGAAGAGGAATATGCTTTGTGTCTCTTCGCTCATTGCGTTCGCTGAATAAACTTGTACTGTATCCCCCTCAGATTGTTGATCTGCTTTTGGTCGAAAGAACGGCGAGTACCGACTCGACTGGTCAAACTCGCGTATCGTTATTTTATAGATGCATCTCGGCCATGTAGACGCGCGAACCAAGGCAGCGACTCGCACTGATGGTGTCATCGTACAATTAACAGCGGCTTACAAAATCAATACTGAAATACGAACGATAAACTCGACATGCATACTGCGTCAGAACAATTATGTAGCTTCGTTACAAGCTAGACAAATCTGAGCTTATTTATGGGACTCCCTGTATATCGTTGTATAAATGATTAGGTTAATTCAAACAAACAAAAACATGTGATTGGCAGTTCATAGATTACTAAGGTGAAGTTTGAGGATTTGAAGCAAATTTATATTAAGGATAAGGAATTGGGGTAAGAATAGAGACACTTTACAACGTTTATTTTGGTAGGCTACTATCTTTGTCTTTATTTGAAGCAGGTGCCCTCCCTTCGGAGCTTGTGCAGTAATAAAGGGAAGAAATTAAATGTAAGGACTTAACTGTTACCGTTATTTGAAGCATGCGCCCACCATTCGGAGCTTGCGCATTATTGAAACAAAATAAGAGAATCCTTTATTAAGGATAAGGATTTCCTTTATTTAGGAACTTATAAGAGAGGTTATTTGAAGTACAGTAAAATTAAAATGATAATCTTTTATTGCAAATAACACTGACAACAATTAATTAGTGTTCAGACTATGTTGAGGTTTTGGAATCTTTGGCACAATGGCATTCCAGGGTGTGTAGTGCTAATTTGAAATGAAATTTTATTTATCGTACGTTCGTATTACCTTGGAAATTTTGAAGGAAGTCATAGAAACCTTCTAACACAATTTTAATTTAGAAACCCCTCAGTTTATAAAAGATAAAAACTCACCTAATCTTACAATTCCTTCGCGTTAATACTGCGCATGCGTGAAATAACGATAAGGACAAAGGCACGTGAAAAATAGCCGTTGCAAAATCTCTCTAATAATTTACGTCCCTACGTTTATATCTAAACAGTGATTTTGTCTATAATTGTTTAAGTTATTCATTATAGTCAAAACAGATCTCCTTAGAATAGACTAAGATTTTCCTTGTGGGTGCTATTGGTCACATCTCTGCCACATTTTAAGTTTGTTTTTTATTTTATAGTAATTTCACCGAAAGGCAATCGTATTTCCTGCTATTGTCGATATTACCAACATTTAAAATATTACATGTTATATATTCAATTCTAGCGAAAATCCCATTTAATTCATAACTTTATTTCTACTTCGTCTGCTCCTCAATGATATACCCACAAATTTTAATCTAACTGAAACTTTTACAAAGACTTGTCTTACTTATTTGAGTTCCATTTCGCAAATAGATTGAATGGAGTGAATTTGATAAAATTATCTAAGTTTCTAATCTAAATGCCTGGCCATTAAGTCACGCAACTTATAAACCGAGGTTAGCAGTAGGTCACGGTTGATATAAATCTTAATAACTTTTGTTCGACGAAACAAATAAACGATAAAAATAAAGTTTTATTACAAAAAGAAGTCTATTGATTTATACCGTTATACTTCATTATATTTCTTTCACAATATTCAACTGACATTATAAATTAATAAAAAAATAAGGTAATATTAATCGACGTTTCTATCACGTATATATTACGCTTTTTTTCTCTCTTTATATAAAAATTCTATTACTCAATTCGCATTATTCAAACAAATATTCAATACAATTAAAAAGTTCGCCGAATCATTCATACAACGATATACAGGAAATCCAATAAATAAGCTCAGATTTGTCTAGCTTGTAACGAAGCTACATAATTTTTCTGACGCAGTATGCATGTCGAGTTTATCGTTCTGTCATGTACGGAAAACATGAAAAATATGTTTTTCATATTTCCCAACCCTTTTCGCGCCGCTATCCTTCTCATAGCATGATGGCACGCCGAGCCGCTGTTAGTAGTATGATGACACCATCGCTGCCTTGGTTTGCGAGTCTACACGGCCGGGATGCGTCTATCAAGTAGCGATACGCGAGTTTGACCAGTCGGTACTCGCCGTTCTTTCGACCATAAGCGAATCAGCAATCTGAGGGGGGGAACAGTACAAGTTTATTCAGCGAACGCAATGAGTGAAGAGACACAAAGCGTATCCCTCTTCCTTGGAAATTTAGTTTTTATAGAGCGTTACTCCCACACGCAAGTGTATATATATATATATATATATATATATATATATATATATATATATATATATATATATATATATATATATATATATGGAATATTTCCTTCCTGCTGTGCCACTGCTTTCAATAATATCAAAAGTCATGGAAACGGCTAACAATCATCATCTTCTAAAATATCTTGAAGGATTCAAGATTATTAGCGATCACCAATATGGCTTTCGTAAACATAGATAAACAGGAGATCGTCTGACTTATGTAACACATGTTTGTAACAACGCAATTGAATCTCGAGCGGTTGCTCTTGACATATCCAAGGCATTCGACCGTGTTTGGCACGATGGACTGTTGGCTAACTTACGCTCTTATCGTATGTCCGAAAAGTTCCGTTTGTGGCTCTTATGTTTCCTCAGAAAGCGTTCTTTCCTAAGGTTTTCTTCCTACCTTCCTATATATATATATATTTATATATATATATATATATATATATATATATATATATATATATATATATATATATATATATATATATATATATATATATATATATATATATATATATATATATATATATATATATATATGTATATATATATATATATATATATATATATATATATATATATATATATATATATATATATATATATATATATATATATATATATATATATATATATATAAACATATTATAAACATACTATAACAAAAAAAACTAGTTATTTTCTATGTTGAAAAGAGGAAATCTTTTGATTAATTATGAAATATAACTTCATTCAAATGGTTGCCACAACTGGCTTGGTAACAGCCCATCCTATGAACCCAATTTTTAAACACATTTTCGAAGGTTTGTGGCACTATTCGGTGAATAGCTTGATGGATGTTTTATTTAAGTGCGTGGATTCTTTGTGGACCATTTGAGTAACAATGGTCCTTAACAGTTCCTCATAAAAAAAAGTCTAACGACGACAAATCGTAGCTGCGCTGTAGTTATGGCACATCTCCAAAATGGCTGATTAACTTAGTGCACAAACGATCGATTGTTTCACGGCTGATGTTGCATGTTGCGCCATCCTGCATGAACCAAAGGTCCTTCAACTCCAAATCGTCCAATTGTGAATACAAAAAATCCGTTATCATATCTCCGTGCATTCCACCTTATTCAACGAAAAGTTGTTGGAAGCTTCATCCTCAAAGAAGAAAGAGGGAATAACGCCACCACACCCAACAGTAACATTTTGAGGATGTATTGGCTTTTCTACGACTATGTGTGGATTTTCAGAATTGTAAATTTTACAGCTTCGCTTGTTCACTTATCTTTCCAGATGAAAATGAGCTTCGTCGAGCAAAATTGGCGTCATTTTTCAACTTCTTTGAGATAGCACACAGAGAAGTGATAATGAAGCGAATGATCTTTTTGTAAGTAAGCAAATAATCCGAAATCTTTACGAAAAATTCTCTGCAGAGAAAAGCGACTAATGTTCAGTTGTTAAGATCTGCGACGAGTTGAGGTTCTTTTCAATTTGGGAAACAGCAATATTTTTGTTTGTGCGCACTGGATGAGTACGAGGATAGATTAAGTTATCAATAAGCCTGCCATTTGACGAACTTTTTTTACGAATTTCCTTACACTAGCCGCCGCGGGAATTTGATAACAAATTTCGCACAGTTTCTATAACACAGCATTCACTTTGGAAATAATTTTTTAATATTTCCTAACCATAATTCGTTCGTATTAGTAGTGTTGATATAACACATAGTTTCTCTTATATATATATATATATATATATATATATATATATATATATATATATATATATATATAGTGTATATAGGTACTTATTATTAAAAAATTCATATGTTTATAATTAATTTCAACAGACTAAAACTACACAAAACAAAGAACAGTTAGTATCACCAAAATCATAGGCATTCCACAGGCAAGATCTTGTAAGCAACCGACCAAATTGACGTTTTAGTTTTCGTTTATTTTTTTTATTAAGGTCAAAATTGAGAATAAGCTTTCATGCTTTGATCGATCTTTCTTCTCGTTACTTCACAAAAAAGATATTTCTGCTAATGTGCACTTATTGACAGAAAAAAGTATCAAGTTTTCGCTGTCTTGGGATAGATTTTGGAAATCTAACATAGAATTTTACTACATTATATTCAAAAAAATAATCGAAATTTTAAGATAATTTAGTGATGATATTTATTTGTTTAATATTTATATATTATATTTTATTTATGCGACAGAATCAGTTTACAGAGCGGAGGAGATGCCCGATTAGATTCCACACATTGATGACCGTCTATTAACTTTGAGTAGATACCCGAGACTTTTGGTATCTATATCTATAATATATATAAAATGCAACGTCTCTCTGTCTGTCTGTCTGTCTGTCTGTCTGTCTCTCTGTCTGTCCGTTAGTGCGCTTATCACTGGAGAACCACTTATCCAATTTACGTGCTCTTTTTTTAAAAACATGCATATGTTCTCTGGCCAGGTTATGGCTATATTTTATTACGATAGGTAGCATAAGGAATGAGCAGTGACGATAATAGTGAATGAAGTCGGAAAAAAGTTTGCCGCTGCCGCGTTCCCTTGAAATACACAGCCTAAACCATTAAATAGGGAACAATATTATATAGCAGAGAATATCTATAATCTATAATATATATATAAAATGCAATGTCTTATCACTTATCCGATTTACGTGTCTTTTTTTAAATTCATACATATATTCTTTGGCCAGGTTAAATAATAATAATCTATATCTATAATCTATAATATATATAAAATGCAACGTCTGTCTATCTGTCTATCTGTCTGTTTGTCTCTTTGTCTCTGTCTGTCTGTCTGTCTGCCTGCCTGTCTGTCTGTCTGTCCGTTAGTGCGCTTATCACTGGAGAACCATTTATCCGATTTACGTACCTTTTTTTTTAAACATACATATGTTCTCTGACCAAGTTATAGGCTACATTCTATTACGATAGGTAGCATAAGGAATGAGCAGTGACGATAATAGTGAATGAAGTCGGAAAAGTTTGCCGCTAGCGCGTTCCCTTACAATACACAGCCTAAACCATTAAATATGAAACAATATTATGTAGCAGAGAATATTTATAATCTATAATATAGATACAAAATGCAATGTCTCTCTGTCTGTCTGTCTGTCCATTAGTGCGTTTATCACGCGAGAATAACTTATCCGATTTACGTGTTTTTTTTTTTTTTTAAATTCATACATATATTCTTTGGTCAGGTTATATAATAATAATAATAATAATAATAGTCTATCTATAATATATATAAAATGCAACGTCGCTCTGTCTGCCTGTCTGTCTGTCGGTCCGTTAGTGCGCTTATCCCACCAGAACCACTTATCCGATTTACGTGTTTTTTTTTTTTTTAATTCGTCCATTTGTTCTCTGGCCAGGTTATCTATAATCTTCTATAATATATATAAAATGCAACGTCTCTCTGTCTGTCTGTCTGTCTGTTAGGGCGCTTATCGCTGGAGAACTATATAACTAGAACTAACCGATTTACGTGTTTTTTTTTTTTTAATTCGTACATTTGTTGTCTGGCCAGGTTATCTACAATAATCTATAATATATATAAAATGTAAAGTCTCTCTGTCTATCCGTCTGTCTGTTTGTCCGTTAATGCGCTTATCACTCGAGAACCACTTACCCGATTTACGTGCTTTTTTTTAAAACATACATATGTTCTCTGGCCAGGTTATAGGCTATATTTTATTACGTTAGGTAACACAAGGAATAGGCAGTGATGATAATAGTGAATCAAGTCGGAAAAAAGTTTGCCGCTAGCGAGTTCTCTTGCAATACACTGCCTAAACCATTATATATGGAACAATATCATGCAGCAAAGAATATAATATATATAAAACGCAACGTCTCTCTGTCTGTCTATCCATTAGTGCGCTTAGCACTCGAAAACCACCTATCCGATTTACGTGTTTTTTGTGTAAAATACATATGTTCTATGTTACGTTAGGTAACATAAGGAATAAGCAGTGATGATAATAGTGAATCAAGTCCACGCGAACGGAGCCGCGGGCACTGCTAGTCTATAAACAGATATACAACATTTTTCATGAGAAGCTGAGATAACAAAGTTGAGTATTTGGGTATCGCTCACGTTTGATCAAAAACAAGAGCTGATGAACGTATTACGATCGTATCTTAGGCGATTTAAGAGGAATGAATTATATTTTTTTCCACGCTTCACTGTTGACGCAGTATGGAGAATAATAGGCGAAGCGTGGACTGAAAAAATAAATTAACTAAGGAAAAACCACTCCTTCGGCTGGCTAGGTGGTGGTCACGATTTTATAGGATTTTCACAGGATAATTCTGAAAAAAATCATCTTTCGTCCCGATAACACACCGATACATAAATCAGCCGTTTGGATGGTGAAGTTGCACGAATTCAAGAACAAAATGACTGCCTCTGCCTGATTTTTTCTCTTTCTAAATTTTAAAAAATGGAAATTTAGAGTGTAATTTTTCACGAATGCTGTGATAAGTGATGTTAATGACATTGCTCGAGTTTAGTTAAAAACTATTATTCTAAGAGATCGAAGGGTCTTGAAAAACGTTGGAAAGGAAGCTTATGTTGGAAGATAAATTTTGTTTGGCTTAGAAAAATGCATTTCAAAATTTTCAATTCTTGCTTTTTTATATGTGTTATTTTATTAAATAAATAGTTAGCAAAAATAAAAGTTAAAACAAAATTTTTTTTATGTTTTCGGAAGTGATTTTGACCTTAGAAATGCTATACATACTTCTTACAAATTACGTTTATTAAAACAGAGTTACTACTTTGCACACGTATATATACAACTGAATTATGACTAAATAAAATAGAATTTTATTTACTTATTATTACTGGAACTCTTTATTAATTACTTATTTTACTCCTTTTGTACTCTCTACAAGCTCAACTTGTCTTACTAACAAACCACTCTAACGATACAATAAAATATTATAAGACAGTCGTCTTATATAATAAAGAGAATAATATGCCTTGCTGGGATAAACATGGTGCACTCAGCGATTACAATATCAAACGTATCTAAGTTTGTCTATCTTATGCTTCCAAAATGTCTGGTTGGGCCACAAAGGCCATGACATGAGTGCTTTATTGTCGTTGTAGTTGCCAACCTAATAAGGTTATGTTTAGGGTCATTTTATTATCTGCATACAACATTTTGTTCTCTGTGGGTCCTTTATTAATTCACTGTATGTAATGAGTTGCTATGATATCTATTTATACATTATATTTTATTTATCCAACAAAATCGGTTTACAGAACGGAAGAGGTGCCCGACTAGATTCACCACATTGATGATCATCTATTAATTTTGAGGTAGATAGCGGAAATCTTTGGTATCTTGTACAAATAGATACACAATATTTCAGATGAGAAACTGAGATGACATAGTTGAGCGTGCGTGGAGTGTCACTCACTTTTGATCAGAAATCACCAATATATCTTGAGCGATTGAAGCGGAATGAATAAGATTTTTCCGACGTTTCATTGCTCGTCATGAAACCTGGGCCCACCACTATAGTGTCGAGACAGAACAACAGACAAAATGAGGACTGCAACAAATAAAATGACTGCGGGAAAGACTAAAGCAGCTCCTTGGGCAGGCTAGGTGGTGGCCACGATTTTGTGGGATTCTCATAGGATAATTCTTATCGTCTGAGTTGGGAATGTGGAATCTTTGGCACAATGACACTACTCAGTATATATCACCACTACACCAAACACTTTATTTTTGTCATCGCTCCTGACGAAGCTAACATGGTTAGCGAAACGCGCGTCGAGGGCAAAATAAAGTGTTTGGTGTAGTGGTTATCTATACTGAGTAGTAATTCTTATCGGTTAAGAGAGAACTATCTTTCATCACGATAACATACCGACACACCAATCAGCAGTTTCGATGTTGAATTTGCATAAACTGAAGTACAAATTGATTGCCTCTGACTGATTTTTTTAACTTTCTAAATTTTAAAAAATGGCAACTTAAAGAATAATTTTTGTTGGATGCTTTGATGAAGTGTTGTTGATGACATTTAGATAAAAACTATTATTCTGTGGGACCGAAGGGTCTTGAAGAACTCCGGGTAAAGGTAAAGGAAGCTTATGTTGAAAAATAAATTGTATTTAGCAAAAGAAACGATGTGTTTTCATGGTTTGGTTGGAAACTTTTCAATTCACTTTTTATTTCAATAATTAGTGAAAGAAAAATGAAAATAAAAAAATCTTTTTAGCTTTTTTCAACAATGATATAGTCCTTCTTTAAATGCTATACATACTTCTTACAGTTGCGTTTATTAAAACGCCCAAGTTACTACTTTGCACACCAATAAACATGACCAAATAAAATAGGATATAAGGTTAGTAAAACTCTTTATTCGCTACTTAATATACTCCTTTCATGCTCTCCAAAAGATTATCTTGTCTTATAGACAAGCCACTCTAACCACACAATAGGATATAATAAGGCAGCCGTCTTATATAATAAAGGGAATAATACGCCTTGCTGGGATATACATCGTACACTCAGCGATTACAATATCAAATGTAACTAACTTTGATTATCTTATGCTTCTCAAAATGCCTGATTGGGTCACAAAGAACCCATGACATGAGTTGTGACAGCGCGTTATTATGCTGCTTTGTTGTCGTTGTTGTTGTGGAGATAAGGTTATGTTTAGGGTCATTTTATTATCTGTGTATAACCTTTTGTTCTCTGTGGCTATTTTATTGATTCACTGTGTTTAATGAGTTGTTATGATATTTATTTTGAATTAAAAGGTACACACAGCTTCGAAGCTATTTATTATTTTCCTTGCTACATTCGTGAAAAAATCACCGCCAAAGATTTTAACGTTTCAGGGTTTCTAAATCACAAAGAACGTAGTTTCTTTTTTCGAGTTTATTTGAAGTAGGATATGACTCTAAAGTTTTGAGGGATATCGCTTTAAAGGAAGGAGGTGAAGGTCGCTAAATATTGTATACTTTAAATAGTACTATTGAGAATTTTTCTTGGTTAAGAAGTTAGGGAGAGGAGGGGGTTACAGGACTTGCTTCGTATCAATTGTATTACATGTTTTTTTTAGGGTTTTTATACTCAGAAAATTAAAAAATTATGCCCATTATTTCGAATTTTAGTAGAAATAGTATGTAGAGGATTCAGTTATTTGAAACTCTTTCTGTGGTCAACAATTTACTTTAGCATCATAAAGTATCTATGAATTAAAATATCTAGTTTTAATGCCTAAATGAATGAAACTATTTATATTATCTCTTGAAAACATCTTTCGAAAAATAAA
Organism: Pachyrhynchus sulphureomaculatus; assembly: GCA_019049505.1. Classification (NCBI taxonomy): domain Eukaryota; kingdom Metazoa; phylum Arthropoda; class Insecta; order Coleoptera; family Curculionidae; genus Pachyrhynchus; species Pachyrhynchus sulphureomaculatus. The sequence continues at coordinate 172,273,370 of CM032454.1, forward strand.
TTGGTCAGGTAAAGGCATAAATATCAACGGCGAATATCGACGATTCGCCGACGATATTCTTCTAGTAAGTAGTGACCCTGCTGAAATAAAGATCATGACGAACACAGATACACACATAAATGTAACGCTCAACGGCCAACCTTTAGAAAAAGTCAAACATTATATGTACTTAGTACAGAGAATCACCACGGATCACATGACTGAGGAGATTTCTCCACGAATCAAAATGTCTTGGACCGCATTTGGCAATTTAAATAATAGCCTTACATCAGAAATACCTAATAGTTTAAAAAGAAAACTGCACAATCTGTGTATTCTCCCTGTACTAATTTACGGAGCTAAGACATGGAGTCTCACAAAAAGACATGCTCCAAGATTAGCCAGAACATAGCAAGTGCACGAACGGAGAATGTTGGGTATTAAATTAATGGACCGAACACGCAACAAATTGATCCGACAATAAACTGAGATCGTGGACATATTAGAAATGGTAGCCGAATTCAAATGGAGATGGGCCGGATGGACGAGAAAAATTTTGGAGTGGACCCTAGGGTTGGAAATAGAAGTGTAGGAAGACCAAATACAAGATGAAGAGACGACATCAGGAAAAAGGCAGGAACTCGGTGGATGAGAAAGGTAGAGAGCAAATGGTAATGGCATGAAATGGGAAAAGCCTACATCCAGCAGTGGATTGACACAGGCAGATCGTGATCGTAAATGCTTGAATTAAGTGATTTTCAAAGTTTCAAAACTGAGCATTTATTTTAAAAATGCATATTTACGAGGGTAGTAATGGGTCAATCATTTTACCAATTTTCTTTAATTTTCTTAAAATTGATTATTTGTATCGACTGCAATTTTTGGTTTAACAAATACGCTAAATGTAATTTTACTACTTTATTTTAGCCCCGATTACGGGTCTCCTGAATTATGGTAATGTCTGTTAGCATAAACAGATGATGAAAATATAGATTCTGGGAGGTGTTACGTTTTGATTTTGAAGTATAGAGCAGTCTCAGATTTCAGTAACGTAGATAAATATTACACATTTATTTATGAAAAAAAAATGTCAAACAATGCCAGACAATAATCGACAGTAATTATCACTGTCGAAGTAACAAAATTTTCTTTTGCATTTCCAAATTATCAAATTAATTCTCTTAGAACTTAAAGCATATCAGATTGGGCATAAATGTCAGCTACATATTCAGAATTTATGTTATTAAAACATAACTTTCCCATTAGATCAATATAAAGCGTCTCAACTGTTTATTATATTTCTCGAGTTCTTACTTGGATAATTGAAAGGATCTATCTTTTTTTTGTAAACAGACCATAATATAGTATTGCGATTATAATAAAATATTAAGCTGTAGTAAATAGATGCTTATACTGCACTCTGTCGGCGACTTACTAAGCCTGTTCAAGCTGAGCGGCACAGCACGGCTGGCACTTATTGCAGAAACGCACCTTTCTCGAGCTTACTGCTCGAAGGCATAGATGGCAGCATTGGTATAACACAACTAAAAACGAAACGAAAAGAATCGTATTTTTAGAAGTTACCAAAAGTGTTCTTCCTATTTGCTGAACCATTCCAAGACGAGTTTCACCGTATCACGGCTCATCAGCTGGGCTGGTTCAGCAAATACGAGAACACATTTTTGAACAGGCTTAGTAAGTCGCCAACAGAGTGCAGTATAAGCATCTATTTACTACAGTTTTCCGTTAGTTACCTGGACTAAAAATGTGTTCTCGTATTTGCTGAACCTAGCCCAGCTGATGAGCCGTGATACGGCGAAACGCGTCTTGGGATGGTTCAGCAAATACGAAGAATACTTTTGGTAACTTCTAAAAATACGATTCTTTTCCTTTTTTTTTAGTTATGTTATACCAATGCTGCCATCTATGCCTTCGAGCAGTAAGCTCGAGAAAGGTGCGTTTCTGCAATAAGTGCCAGCCGTGCTGTGCTGCTCTGCTTGAACAGGCTTAGTAAGTCGCCGACAGAGTGCAGTATAAGCATCTATTTACTACAGTTTTCCGTTACCTAGCCCAGCTGATGAGCCTTGATATGGCGAAACGCGTCTTGGGATGGTTTAGCAAATACGAAGAACACTTTTGGTAACTCCTAAAAATACGATACTTTTCGTTTCGTTTTTAGTTGTGTTATACCAATGCTGCCAAAAATATTAACAGGTTGACTGCCGACCACTCCGATCGGAGTGTGTCGGGTCTCTTCGCCAACGCCGTCTACTCCGATCGGAGTTCGACATGCGTTCTTACGAAACGTTTTAGTATTCCATCAGCGTTGTATATGAAACGTGTTTCTAGTGGTGGCGTTGCTTAAAAACGCAAGTTCTAACAGGTACTTAAGTGGTTCCGCGGATTTGCTTTTGGTTTGGTTGTAATCTGCCGTACAATATGGACAATCAACCTGGGCCTTCTGGTATTAAAAAAAGACATTGTAGTGATGAAAAAAAGGTATATGATAAGAAAAAGAAGCTAACTGACACTGAATTATTGCAGCTACTGGAAGAAAGCGGAGGTAGTAGTGACGAACATTACGTACCAGACACAGACGATAGTGATGTAAATTCAAGCTCCGAGTCCGAAGAAGAGAATTTTATAGACACTATTCGGCCACATCAAACACTTTCTAGCCTTGATGGGATAAAATGGAACGACAGAGGTGCGTTAAAACAAATTTTGTTCCAGAAAACCCAGGAATTATTGGTGCAAATTCCAGGACAGGGTGCACCTATCGATTTTTTCGAAATGATCATTGATGATGATTTTTTACAAACTATTGTAGAACGAACGAACTCTTACGCAGTCGAGGTTTTGCTGCGCCCAGAAACAAGTACAAAATCACGTATTACTAATTTTAAAGATCTTACTCTTGACGAACTAAAAATTTTTTTGGCCCTGTTACTTCACACTGACATAATATCCTTGAGCCGTCTTAACGATTATTGGAAAACTGATCCGCTATTTAATCTACCTGTTTTTACTACTCAGTATATATCACCACTACACCAAACACTTTATTTTTGCACTCGACGCGCGTTTCGCTAACCATGTTAGCTTCATCAGGAGCGATGATTGAGTCAATCATCGCTCCTGATGAAGCTAACATGGTTAGCGAAACGCGCGTCGAGTGCAAAAATAAAGTGTTTGGTGTAGTGGTGATATATACTGAGTAGTATCATTGTGCCAAAGATTCCACATTCCCAACTTAGTACCTGTTTTTAGAAAATATATGTCAAGGAATAGATTTTTGCTTATCTTGAGGTGTTTGCATTTTACATCTCCAGATATGGATCCGGCAGGAAAGATTAGATTTGTGGCAGATTTTTTTAACAACAAGATGGGAGAAATTTACTATCCTGGAAGAGAGTTGTCTTTGGATGAAGCTATGGTACTTTATCGGGGTCGTCTCCAGTTTAAACAGTATATCAAGAATAAGCGTCATAAGTATGGTATGAAGTTATACATGCTGACAGAGCCTAATGGACTTATTTTGAAATTTCGTGTCTACGACGGTGCGACAGATGTTTATGGAGGAAGCGGACATACTGAAAAGATTGTTTTACATTTATTGGAGGAAAAATTGGGTGTGGGACATGCTGTTTATCTAGACAATTTTTACAATAGTGTTAATTTAACTAGGAAATTACTTCAACAAAATACGTACGCTGAGAGCTGAGAGGAAAGATAATCCGAAAGAGGTAATGAGTGCAAACTTAAAACGTGGTGAGAATAAATCTATGTTTTGCAATGGAGTGCATGTCGGAAAATGGCGCGATAAACGCAATGTTCAATACATTTCAAGAGAATTTGGAAGCGAAATGGGCATTTTTAAAAACAAAAGAAATCAAGAATCTGAAAAACCTTCCGCAATCATTGGATATAATGCTTTTATGTCCGGTATAGATAGACAGGATCAAATGATGGCATATTATCCTTGCAACCGTAAAACCATTCGGTGGTACAAAAAGTTATTCATGCATGTGCTGCAAATGAGCATGATAAACGCCTATTTTTTGTACAATAAATATTCGCGGTCTGACCAGTTACGATTATGTGACTTCCGATTGGATGTCATAAGAAATTTACTAGCCAGACGACCAATTACTAATTTGCCGCAAATTCCTCCAGGCCAAATAAATGTCCACAGCATTAGCAAAGTAGAAAAAATTGTTAGTGAAAAAAAAGGAACTAAAGAAACAAAACGGGTAAGCAGAAAGGAATGCAAAGAATGCAGGAAAAATAAAATAAGAAAGCAAACAGTGTATGAATGCAAAATGTGCCCTGGACAACCAGGTTTTTGCTTTAATTGCTTTGAGGATTACCATAAAAATGTACAAAAATGATTTAGAAATAAATGTTTTGAGTTCATGAGTTCGATTTATTATTTCTTTACTTATTTAATTGGACACTCCGATCGGAGTGTTCGGCATCTAGTAAAAATTTTCACTTGCAATGCCGATTACTCCGATCGGAGTGAAATTTTTTTTTTTCTAATATTTTGAATGGCACATAAAAAAAACACATCCAAGACTCATTTTAATTCATATTTACCACAATAAAATAAAAATATTTGGAAAAATCTTACCGGCGTCAACCACAAACTCAAAAATATAGATTGGCAGTCAACCTGTTAAGCTAATAAATGTCGATATAATTGATAAAAATGAACAAAGCTTTCGTTTAATAAATAATGTTAAATCATTTATTGACCTAACTTGACGTATATTTTGTCGTATTACAACTTTTTCAGCAAAGCAGGGACAGCAGAGGGGGAAGTTCAAATTAATAGTCTATCGCTGTATTTACGAAACATGATAATAAGATACAAATAAGTTGCATCGCTGGCTGGTCTCAACCAAACTAAAAGTATACTCACGCTATCGAACAAAGGTTCAGCAAAACTAAGCCTTAATTGATAATGCAAGGAATTAAACTCCTAATTATAACTACAAAAGTTACCACTGGGCAGCGCCATATATGGTTATAGTTAAGCATCTAACGCAGTAACCTATGTGTGTGACTGTCGTGAGCGACACGACCGGTATCACTACAGCGGCAATATCAAAACATTACTGGCTGTTTGACTCTAACGATACGACTAGACAAAATTAAATTGACTCATTTTAAAACTGCTGCATGGATCTAGTTAAATACTTCCTGGTTATTATTACCACAAGACTTCTTCTCGATTTTTGTTAATAGTAAAATATTCTGTGGTCTGCGGATATTTGAAGAGGCAGTTGCATTTAAAGCAAATGAAGATATTGTTTGGGTTTTTGTCTGTTCCAACTGATTGTTAAAGTAAAAAGAGAGTAAGAGTCAGCATGGAGACTTAAGGTACACCGACGATGAGTATATCAAGCGCAACAACTACACATTTTAAATAATGCTCAACAAGGTTGTTCCAAGGACGTTTGGCTGAAGTAATATCCACGTGATCGGTAGACCGATATCAGGAGAGGCATTTTAATTAGGATAACGCTTGTTCGACTACGACACGAACACGGCAGCCCGACTCGTCGATTTTTCTCTTGTAAAGGAATTGCGCAAAATACTTAAAATCTTGGCCAAATAAATTGGGCTTGATATGTTTGATCTGATATGTTGGGCGCAGCATGTTGCATTCAGGACATTAGATACAATAATCCACCACCTTTTTCTTTTATGGGAACAGTACACGTGCTGCAGGGAAATCCCTAAAGCGCTACAGGAGCGATGCTATACAAAAAAGTGATTCATATTGGTCTTGAATCGCTGTAAACTATACTCAGTGGGAAACACAGACCTGGGCTAATTATTCCAAATACGCCCTCCATATAAAAGACTACTTGAAAAGGGCTTTACGAGGAGTGACAAGCTGAACTTTATATGAACGTGATGTATTTGCGTCACGTGTCTGCTTACCGCACCGCCTTGAGAGGAATTAAGAGGGACTTCATGTCCCGCGTCACTGCTCATAAGAAGTATCTATACAAAGTTCCAAGGAAACAAGATTTCTGATGAGTTTTCGGCCAAAATCAAGCGAATAGAATCTGTTCTATTAGCAAATAATATCAAACTGATCAATCGAGTCGTAACAACCAGCGAAAGATTTGAATTAACTATGAATATAAGAAAAACCAAGTGGATGGAAAGAACGAAGAAAACCCTACCACCGGAATCCCTCGAAATCAGGTGCAACACCGTAGAACAGGTCTCCACATTTGAATATTTGGGACCCAATATACAGTCAGTCCAAAAAGTCTCCATACACCACCTGCTTTTTACATTATATTTCTGTTATGTTGAACTAATTAATCGGAAGTATGAGAAAACATGTGTAAATTAATATTTTATTTTGAAGTTACAACACTGTTATAAAAATCTAAACAAAATTAATGTCAAAAAAGTCTCTATACACTTAACAATTACCAATAATAGTTTGACGGAGTTTAACGGAAAATAACAACTTCGTTTAAACTAATATTTAGTGGTACAGCTATTGGCCTTGATAATCTCCTGTAACCTTTTTGTCATGTTTGCAACAAGCCTTCTAGTAACTTCTGCTGGCACGTTCTCCCATTCGTTCAATATTTTGTTTTTTAATTTTTCTCTATTTGAAATATTATGTTTACGAACGCGACGTTTAAGTTCCTCCTATAAATGCTCGATAGGGTTAACATCGGGTAATTGCGGAGGTGTTTGAAGTTGCTGTCGCACATTATGGATTATCCATTCTCGCACCAAGTTTGCGGCATTTTTCGGATCATTGTTCTGTTAGAAAATGTATCTTTTCTCGAGTGATAATTTTTGGACACTTTCTTAAATTACTCTCAAAATGTTCAGATAAACATGCTGATCTATGGTATCATTAATAAAATGTAAATTTCCAACACCTCCAGCGGACATGCATCCCCAAAGCAGAATACTGCCACCCCCTTGTAGCACCACGGAACAAATGCTTTTAATATCGAATGCGTTATTCTTTCTCCAAACTTTAGTTCTGCCATCAGACCCAAAAGGGTTAATTTTAGTTTCATCACTAAAGATTACGGATTCCCAAAATTCAGGAGGTTTAGTAACGTATTCCCTAACAAAAGCTAACCGCTTTTTGCGATTTGCTTCCGAAATTAATGGCGTGTTCCTGGCTGCACACCTATTATAGCCCGCCCTATGTAAACAATTTCTCATTGTTTATGAACAAATATTTTTCGAAAATAGTTCCGGTACTTCCGTTTAATTTTGGAGCACTTTTCTTGGGATGTATAATTATTTGTCTAACAATACTGGCCTCTTCAGGTGGAGTCAGTTTCTTGGGACGACCGGAGCGCGGTCGAATCTTATAGGAACCCGTTGATTTATACTGGTTTTGAACAGTAACATGCGACTTTTTAACAATTTTTCCTATATTTCTGTACCATTTTCCATCTTTCCACAAATCAATTATGATCTTTCAAACTTGGAATGGAATTTCACAATTTTTCTCGCTCATTTTTAATACTACTTTGAAAACCCACTGCAAAATTACTAGAAACAAGTGACATATTATAAAGTATGGCCGAAAATTATTCATTAGTTTTCAGTTTAGCGAGCAATAGATAGCTTGATAAAATCCGCCTGATTATAACGTATTTTTTTCAATGCAGTTTAATGCAGTGCAATGGAGACTTCTTTGACATTAATTTTGTTTACATTTTTATAACAACGATTAACTTCTAAATAAAATGTTCCGCAGTTGTTTTTAATACTAATCCTCGTTGGTTAAGTTTTAAATACTAATTTAAACATGTTTTATCATAGTTCCAATTAATTATTTAAACATAACAGAAAAATAGTATAGAAAGCAGGTGGTGTATGGAGACTTTTTGGACTAATTGTAAATGATAAGTGGGACCCAAGAAAGGAAATATATTCCCGAATTGAACAGGCTCGAGTAACATACATGGATATGAATAAATTTCTCCATCAGACAAATCTCAGTCTTCGAATGAGAAGGGTGAGAGCGTACGTATTTTCCGTGCTATTGTATGGATGCTCTTGACCCTGGCTCAGAGATACGACCGGAATCTTTTGAAATGCACATTTATAGACGCTTTCTTCGCATCTCCTGGGTACAGAAAATAAAAAAAAATGTCGAAGTACTGGAAAGAATGAACAAAATGAAGGAATTACTACCAACCATAAAAATAAGAAAAACGCAATACTTTGGATATATAATGAGGGGCTCAGAGTATGAATTGCTACGTCTAATGTTGAAGGCAAAATAAACGGAAAACGATCGATCGAAAGACGGCAGAATTCTTGGCTGAAGGACATGAGAAGTTGGTTTAGATGTAGTTCGAGTGATATTTTTCTAAAGTTCGTTTGGCTATATAGATTGCCAACATTCGTGAGGAGACGGCGTCGTAAGAAGAAGAATAAAATCCAATAAATGCTGCGTTTTAACTGCGGGCATCTCAACATGGGTGTTCAATACAATAACTAACAATTTGAACTTTTTGTTTGTATGGGATAACCGTACAAACAACTTGATATAAGTTTTTTTGAACTCTATAAATCGTACAATTTTGGTCTAGGGCTAGTTTATTGAAGATCAAAGTTGAGACTGAAAACTTTTGATTGATTGAGATTGATTTTAGCTAAGAATTGAATCATTTTGTTGCATTTTAAAATTTTTAAAGCATATAATTGTTATCCCTCAATGTTATACTTTAATAGAAATTTTTTAGATAAATTTGCATTAATACTATATATTCAAATATTACCCACACAAAAGCATAGTTTTAAGAACATGACATATTTTATGTTAAAATTATGTCAAATTACAAATAATGCTTTATTTATTCATCTATACATTCGAATATTTAATTTGTTATATATCTATGTTTATAACTCCCGAACCGAACCAAAACAAACTTTGATAATTATAAATGATACACAGAAAATGATTACTTGTTTTGAAAGCTCATTTATATGCCAATACAAGAGGGAAGATAATTATCTTTTTTGGGGTTACAAACTGTTTGTGCTCGACTTAATAATAGCCAGGGGTATAAGCGTATTGGAAGTGATTTCGTATTGGGGGGCCAGGTATATTTAATGCCTTTGTTTGTTCGTAATTATGAAATAAGAGGAAAAATGTAAAAAACAAATATATTCGACAGTGTAAAAATTTCCGCGTTTTATGCAATTTTATGTATTTAGGATCCTTAATGAAAATTGTAATATTTGTTCACTAAATTAAATAGATTACTTTGGTGTTCATGAACGGTTTAGGCGACACGCTGATATAAAAAACCACACGGGTTGTGTTGTTTCTAAACAAGGCTCTATAAGTTAAAATAACCGGCCAAATGCAAGTCGGATTTGCGCAATTAGTTTTCTGTACGTTGGTTGCTTTTAAGGGGTTACATACACTTGGACTTTTTTAAGGATTTTTATTCTCTACACTTCAAAGAATTATTCAAAAAAATTTTTTTTAAGAAAATTGCATTTCACTAGAAAGTTACAGCATTAACTATGACCTGGCGTCGAATTGGGACTGCAATGTTACTCAGACAATTTTTAATATTTTTTAACTTTTTTTTTAAATTTTAATAATTACTTTTTTTACACAAATGTCGAGATGGTTTTATAATTTTTCTAACAGATTGCATACTAAGGTTTGAAACACAGTAAATTTTTTATTGTTGAAAAAAAACCATTCGACAATTTTTAACTACTTCATTATTTTACAAGATTATTTCTTATTTTTGCAGATTGAATTATGTTTTGTGAAGTTATTCTGCAGACAAAGAGGCGCCATAGTTTTCATCAGTGGTCCATTTAACCCGATAAAAAATAATGTTAACATTTAAAACATACTAAAAAAAATCTTATAATTTAAGTACAATGAAAATATATAATCGCCATTCTTTTGTATTATTCACTTAATAAACTTTTTTTTTTAAATATACACACTTTTTGCAGCGCCCAGGTGTATGTAACCCCTTAAAAAAAATTTTTGTTACGGAGGTACAAAATGATCAATGACTTCACAAAACACACTCCAAAGAAATTTTTTTTCCGATCTTTACTGAAAACTGATGACCTTGAAATTTTTGTTCTTTTTATATACCAGATAAATTATTAAAGGTAATGCACTCGTAATAATTTTCGTTCAATTTACACCCTGTGGAGAATATTTCAAAATGTTTTGATTAATACTTTTCGAGAGAATACAAAGAAAAGTGTGCGCAAGTATTACTATATATATATATATATATATATATATATATATATATATATATATATATATATATATATAGCAATATTATGTTCTTGGGGTAAGAACATAACATAACAAAAAAATCTTTTATAAATTAAAATTATTTTACACACAATTCTTCGTACTATTCTAACAAAATAAAGTAAAAATTTATTATATTTCCCAGAGATGAGTATGTCGAGTTTTTCTCATGTTTTTTCTGTTTTTTCTGATGAATGAGTGTAATAAAGTGCCCCCACAAACAACAATTTTTGAACACACCACTTAGCACAGTTTAATGTTACATATAAAATACGGTTGTTCTTTACTTTTAATCTCAAAAATACTGATAATCTACTGTAATTGTAGCCCTGATGAAGAAAATGAAATATTTTCGTATATAGATATGATACATTAAAATTCCGAGTTTCAATCCGTTCGTCTAACAAGGAATTTGCACTACGTTTCGCCAAAATCTCATTTGGCATTTTCAAGTGCTCCAGCCGCCGCCGCCACTCGATACTGTGATCTTACTGCTGTTGCTGCTGCTCAAACAGATTGAAACCCGGAATGTTAATGTATCACATTCCACCATCCGTGAAAACCTCTATTGTAACATATATATATATATATATATATATATATATATATATATATATATATATATATATATATATACATATATATATATATATATATATATATATATATATATATATATATATATATATATATATATATATAAATATGAACTCGTGTTTTTACATGCTTTCGTTTAACATTTGACACCCCACTCGATGAGCTGGTTAAAAAATTTTTCACTTCCGATTTTACCCCCCAGAACTAACCTCTTAAGTCAAAATTTAAGTTTCAAAACTACACGGCTCTGATGAGACCAACAATTTCTAAATTAGTGTCAAATTTCAACCTTCTATGTCAAATAGTTTCGGAGAGAATCATGTGTGACAGACGGACAGACAGACATCGAAGTGATCTTATCAGTGTTCCGTACGGAACACTAAAAATAACACTGTTTATTAAATCCTGAAGGTAATTTAAAATTGCTAAAATTTTTTTTTATATATATATATATATATATATATATATATATATATATATATATATATATACATATATATATATATATATATATATATATATATATATATATATATATATATATATATATTTTATATATATATATATATATATATATATATATATATATATAATATGAAAAATGCAATAATGTTAAGTAACATGTCACATAAAAATACTTGACGTAGCCTCTATTGGTTACTATGACCTTCAGAATCCTAACTCTGAACCTGCTTCAAGAGTGTTTGACTTCCTTCTTGATCATGTTGTTCATTACCTCCATGACTTTTAGGACGTAGTAATCCAACAGACTGCAGCATTGCTGCCCTCCAACCATATTCTAAGTTTATGTTTGATTTGCTGAGTTTTAGGTAGCTTCTTGGTAAATTTCTTCGTCGAGAGTGATACCCAATTAATTAACATATATAAGTAAATGACACAGACAAAAAATAACCTAGGGATCAAGCAGACTGTAAAATTCTCGCCGGGCTAGAAATTTCCTGTTTCTTTAAGGTTCTTCGGGATTTTGTAATGATGAACGTAGTTTATTATAAAACTTGACACAAAAGTAATTGCTATCAAGTTTGCTTGGGTGTGTATGAATTAGGTCTGTAGAATGTCTAATGTCGTTTATTGGCCATTAGGTAGCACTAAGCTGTAACTATTATACACTGATTGACAAAAAAAAAAAAATTGTGGTTACATATTGAGTCTTAAGATATATACATGTCAGATACCTAAATAACTTAGCCTAGATAAGGAATTTATATAAATGTGTTGAGAGGTTTGTAGAACGTAGGCTGGTGTATTTTATGGTTATGTACCTGTAGTGGGAGTTAAGTTCATGTGGTTGTCCTAAGCATAACATAAAACGCATTTTTAGGTGAACATAGAAGGTAATGTTAGGATAAAAAGGTTAATAAAATCTTTTACGTTATTACTGTTGCTCAATGTTATGAATAGGAATGAATGATAGAGCCGAAAGATTCTAGATGCTATTGGTGGCGCTGACCCCAGTTTATAAGGGGGGGGTTAGATAAATTTAAATAATACAAAAGGCGATGTGAAATCCAGAGAGAGGAGTGCTTTATTGTTCCCTGGGCCTCCTTTTTTTTTCAATCCATGGAGGCCAGGATGGAGGGTACAGGAGCCAAGGATATTTCGAGTAATCTGGTACCGTCACATGTTTTAGGGTTATTTTGGGTAAAACATACTTTGGTTTGTTCAAGAGTAACTTGTGATTCTGTTAAATTTTCTTTTTTTTTTTAAATAATCAGTCACCTCCTAACTACTTCCAAACTTACCTTTTGCTGATTTTTCTTCAAAACGGTATCCACATACAATCTGTTGTCCACAACCAAGTGCAACTTCAAGATTTCCAAAAATTTCTGATTGTCTTTAATAATATTATTTAAAATCATGTGTCCGTCCAAGGCATTATTGCACGGTGCAAAAAGAGTGATTTCCTGCGATTTTTCAATAGTCCTAAGGAAGTCTTGTCCCTCTCTTCCTAGTCCATTTATCGCGTTGTAGAAGTTGTTAAGAATTCCTCCGTCTTTTTCCTATATTTAAAAAATTGTTTTTTTTTTAAGTTTATAATGTATATGTTAAATAAGTGGAGGGAAAATCTTGTGCTCTTTTGTTTATAAACTATTTAAGTTTTCAAAACGGGTTTTTCGAGCTTAAAACGTGAACAACTTCGGATCGAGACAAAAAAAAAAACTAAACTCTTCTTAAAAAAATTTTCAGCAAATTCACGTTGGTTTTAAGTTGCTCAAGTGCGTACATAACCTACAAAATAAAAAAAAAACAGGCAAAGAATTTTTTTTTTCATTTTATTGTGTAGGTTGCCTAAGTGAACCGATCGACTTGAAACTTTCAGAAAAAATGCCGTTTGTTATAGCAAAAAAATACTCTCAAATTTTGGTACAAAAATATTGAACCCAGTGGACACAATTGAATTTGTTGTTTAAAATTTGTATTGCCCGTTATTTTACGCCGTTTGGTCCAAAATGGATCTTTTTTCAAAATTTAGGTTTCGACGCGAGTTTTCTGATGCCAAATTTTTTTTTGGGGTTATTTTAACCAATTTTCTTTACATTTATTTATTAATCAAATAACAACAAATGCGCGCTTTCGGTCATTTTGAAAAAAAAAACTGAAAAATTTCACACAGACCTTCATTAAAAAAATCATTTTCGTTAACGTGAAAATTACCGAAAAAATGCATTTGTTGTTATTTGATTAATAAACAAACGTAAAAAAAAACGGTTAAAATGACTTCACAAAAAAAAAAAAAATTAATGACATCGGAAAACTGGCGTCGAGACCTAAATTTGTCAAAATTATGGATGGTTGTACCTTCTATTTGATGGAAATTCATTATAAGTATATAATAAAAGACTGTTTTTAGTCAATTTCCACTGGTTTATTTATAATTGTGACGACGCGTTTCGCTGTCGATGCAGCTTCTTCGGATCTACATTTTCCACTGTCAAGTTAGGTTTAATGTTTATAATTTTATATAATTTCAAACATTAAACCTAACTTGACAATGTAAACTGTAGATCCGAAGAAGCTGCATCGACAGCGAAACGCGTCATCACAATTATAAATAAACCAGTGGAAATTGACTAAAAACAGACTTTTATTATATATTCAAATGTCATAAAATGGCGCGCAATTCAAATTTTAAATAACATATTCAATTATGCCCACTGGGTCCAATATTTTTGGATTGAAATTTTAGAGTATTTCTTTCCTGTTTTTCAATTTTGTAGGTTATGTACGCGACTTAAAACCAAGGAGGATTTTTTAGAAATTTCATTACGGAGAGTTTGGTTTTTTGTCTCAATCCAACTTATATAACCAGAGTTATTCGCATTTGAAGCTCAAAAAAATGCGTTTTGAAAACTTAAATTGTTTATAGTATCTGTATCTAGATTATGCAATTTCAAATGCTTTTTTTATTGCACTCTATGTAATATGATGTTCAAGATTACAGTAATAAAACGAAATTGTTAATTTTATAATAAAAGCATACTCTTACATGTTATTATGATAACAGATATTTTAACCTCATCCTGCTTTGAAATTCTATGTATATTTTACCAGTAATGGTTGTAATTTAGAAAATGTTATGACATGTTAATTAGTCAGGAACGAATAAGGACAGACGGAAAAGTGAAATACAAAAAATGACACGTATTGATTTTTTTTTGTTTACAATGTTTTTCTCTATGTAGAGTGCCTCAAAAGCTTTGAGGATCCTCTACCGTTTTTATTCTAAGTTTACCCTTGGAAATATATTCAAAATTCTAGGCATTATATTTAACAACTAAATATAAAAATTAAACAGACTCAGCAGATAACGATATGCTTTAAAATTGCTTCACTACTTACTATGTAAAACACGAGAGGTGGATTAATAAGTCCGGGGAAATTTCTACGAAATGGCGGGAAATTTTGTTAAGCGGCATGACTGTTGATAAGCGTGATTTTTGTAACAGTTGTGTTTAAAGTTTCAAACAGATGCAACGAGCACTTGTTTGTTGGCAGCTATAGCAAGTGAGCGAGTTACATGTTTTGTAGAAATGGATAAAGCCGAATATCGTGCATTGATAAAATATGTATGTGTGGACTAAGGCCCAGATAGAAATTAAACTGAAGAAAATTCATGGGCACTCTGCACTAGCACTCAAGACCATTTAGTACTGAAAAATTTACACGTGGTCGTACGAGTACTGAAGATGCGACAAGTTCAGGACGCCCGATTGAGATTTCTTCTGAAAAAATGGTCGATAAAATTCATGGTATCGTGACGAAAGATTGGTATATTAAGCTTCGTGAGATAGCTGAGATAGCAGGTATTTCATATGAAGGGGGAACGGTAAAATCGTGTTCGAAAAAGCATAATTCGAAGAATTTCTGATATCGTTTTGGGACTGTAGATGAAACGTGGCTCCAGCATTACATCCCGGAGGTAAACCGGCAGTCAAAATAGTGGGTTGGCAAAGATTACAGTGCACCGAAAACAATTTGATAGGCGGGAAAAGTGATAGCAACTCACTCGGTTTTATCATGGTTGACTATTTGGAAAAGAGTAAAATAGTAATTGGATCTTATTACGCAATGTTATTGGATCATTTGCCTAGTGAGTTGCAGTAGAAGCGACCAAGATGCGCGTGCAAAAAAGTGAGCCTGCATTCCTATCATAAAAGTGCACAAGCTGGGCTTCGAAATAGTTTCTCACCCACCCCATTCCTCAGATTTTGCCTGAAGTGACTTTTTTGTTTTCTAACCTCAAAAATTGACTTCGTCGAATTTTTTTTTGAGGGAATAAAAAGATTTGAACCTCGCTGGACCAAATAAATTGAGCTGAATGACTTTTCAGTCCACCCTTGTACATAGTAAAGTATTTTTGATTATTTTGACGGTAGTGTTAGTTTCATATTATGACAGATTTTCTTAATAAAAAAAAACAGTATCTATAGACGCCCTATTAAAAAAGTGAAAATTTCTAGTTGTAACAGACGAGACGTCATATTTACACAGTTACAATCAAAACAACATAAGGTATATATTTTATTGGTAAACATTATTGACGTATATTTTCTAAGGCCACACAAATTGAAAGGTCACTTCAAAATATTACTATATTATATTATATTAACGTAATTTTACATGCCTTTAACATAAAGTGGATAGTTATAAGTTAGCATACCCAACTGCCTGATTTACCATCCTATAAAATATCGGTTATAAACTTACCAATAATATTATTCTTAATAATAACAGTGACAATAAAAATAGTATCATATTCCTATCTGAAAACCCAAACAGTCTGCTACGCGGTATGGCAATAGTGATGATTGCGCTCACCTCTGTTCGGCTAGTGATCATCGACCAGATTTGTCTCTGAGGAATCTGATAGAATAAAAGATACCAGTCAGATTGTAAGGTGTAACAACAAAAATTGAAAGTGATCAGTGATTAGTGTAACTAATAAAAAAAACGTAAACAAAACACACAACACATTTGTAAATAATGGAGATAAATCTATGTAACAAATAAACCTATGTAAAATATATTAAATAGACTAAGATAAACAACAAACTATGTAAATAGAATGAATGGAACGAAATAAGTACGAGAGAGAGAGAGGGAGAGAATGAGAGATGGATCCAAGGAAGAAGACTAAATGAAATCAAAAGATCTAAATAATTAAACCTTGAAAATCTACTAGTACCTGAAAAAAAACAAGTTGGGTTTTTTCGAGAAACATTTTCCTCAATAAACCCTAAGCAAAAATATCAACCAATATAAACAAATCTTCCTCAAAATACCTTTTAAAAACATAAACAAATTAACAGAACAAAACTGAAAAAAAAAAATAGAAAATATACAACGTTTAATTACTAAGGCAGACCACCAGCCGGCCTCGGTCCTAATCATAAATGAGTGCACTAATTCTTAAGGACACTGTATTTATAATAGTTAGAAATATAAGTAACCTTGTAACTAAACTTTGACCAATAAAGAGATTTTTTCTTTTTTTTTTATGGGTCTAGCACACGTGTTGCAGGGAAATCTCTAAAGCGCTATAGGAGCGACATGTGTACGGAAAAAGGGATTCACGTTGTT
This sequence comes from Pachyrhynchus sulphureomaculatus, assembly GCA_019049505.1. Lineage (NCBI taxonomy): Eukaryota > Metazoa > Arthropoda > Insecta > Coleoptera > Curculionidae > Pachyrhynchus > Pachyrhynchus sulphureomaculatus. The sequence goes on from CM032454.1 coordinate 172,290,363, forward strand.
CTTGAATCGGCAATGATGTTGCAACTGAAACTGAAACCCACCCTCTGTATCTTCACTGTAAGCTAATTGGAGAATCTCGAGCGGTTGCTCTTGACATATCCAAGGCATTTGACCGTGTTTGGCACGATGGGCTGTTGGCTAAGTTACGTTCTTATGGTATGTCTGAAAAGTTCTGTTTGTGGCTCTCATGTTTCCTCAGAGAGCGTTCTTTACGAGTGGCAGTCGACGGATTTCTTTCTAACACCTTCACCATCAACGCCGGTGTGCCCCAAGGTTCCATACTATCTCCTACTTTCTTCCTTATTTATATTAACGATCTGCTGGAAAAGACCGAGAATCCAATCTACAGCTTTGCAGATGACAGTACACTTATCTCTTCATTCACTTTGAATGCTCGGACATCGACTACTCAGACGAATATCCGCAGACAGCAGGAAGTCATTCAACTTAACAAAGACCTGGAAGAAATTCTATCTTGGGGTGACAGTAACCAAGTGGAATTTAACGCTACAAAAACCCAGGCGGCAGTTTTTTCTAAAAAAGTTAACGTTGCAGAACCCGACATAGTTATGTCGGGGCACTCCATCCCTCTAACATCGTCACTCAATCTGTTAGGCGTTAATTTGGGAGCAAATATGGCTTGGCATGAACATGTTGCAGGCATAGCAAGGAGAGCTTCTCAAAAGTTGGGAATATTGTTTCGAACCAGAAAGCTTTACACTCCACAACAACTGTTAATTCTTTACAAAGCTCAAATTCGACCAACTATGGAATACTGCTCCCATGTTTGGAGCTCCGCTCCCAAACATACACTGAATTTGTTGGATTCTATCCAGAGAAGAGCTGTTTGTCTGATTGGACACCCGGAAGTGACTGACGGCCTTGATTCGCTGGAACATCGAAGAACGGTTGGCGACTTGAGCCTATTCTACAAGTACTTTCATGGAAAGTGTTCGAAGGATGTGGCCCGCTTAATTCCTCCCAAAACGGTGCATGTTAGGAGTACACGTCGCGCTAATACTTCACATTCGTATGAGGTTCAGCTTGTTACTCCTCGTACAACGCTTTTCAAGTAGTCTTTTATATGGAGAACATCATACCTTTGGAATAGTTTGCCCAGGACTGTGTTTCCCATCGAGTACGATCTACAGCGATTCAAGAACAACGTGAACCGCTTTCTCCGCACACGTGTCGCTCCTGTAGCGCTTTAGGGATTTCCCTGTAGCACGTATGCTAGACCCATAAAAAAAAAAAAAAAAAAAAAATCAGCTGAGATATAGTAAGCTGGTACCTTCTTAAGGAATGTGTTTCAGATTCCTCCTTAAACTCCGATGATTACGGCCACCAGTATTACTGAATATTATGAGAACGGAGCGTGAAGTTTGTATTATACTTCGCCTTTTTAGGCAAATAAAGGGTCTAGCCGAATAAGGTACTAAAATCGGCCCTAAAAACAAATGCAATTGAAGTATATATTAGTGTTTTTTTTTTTTATTTGTTTAGTACTCCTACAGCTTTTGGCCGTTTGACTCGAAATGTGAGGAGGTAGTAGGTAATAGTTAGTACCCTAACTTTTTTTTTTAATTTTTTTTTGGTGCAATATAAAAAAAAATTAAAAACTTTGATGGAAAAATTAAAAATTTTAATGGAAAAATCCATATAATTAAAATATATGTACCTTATACGTACGAAACTCACAAAATATGTGCAGATATTTGTCATAAACATGCCTGTCAAATTTTAGAACGATCTGAGTACGGGCCGCAAAGTTATGCCCAAAATACTAATGAACCAACCTAGAAACCCTCATATCTAAGTATAATTCTCTTTAATTCTATCAAGTTTATCTTTTTCTCAGCTTCAATTATTACGAAAACTGAAATTTGAAGATTTTAATATATAATATAATGCTAATACAGTGAAGTCTGCTTATAATGAACCCGTTTTAAATGAACTATTTTATAAGGCACGAAAAAACTTCCTTAAGACCAATGCAAATTTTTATCGGTTATAATGAACCCGGTTATAACTAATTTCCGGATAAAGCGAACCAAATTTGGATGTTTTGTGTCCGTTTATAACGAACTTGCTACTCCCTCTGCTCGATGTCGCGCGACTTGATCTAGGAAATTCACCGAAACCAGCTGGGAATTCCTATTCTACTTGTTCCTGCCGCGTCGCTAGTTCGAGCAGTATTATTTTCAATTCACTTGTGGTGTTTTGTGGTTCTAATGCATATTTGATCAAAGTAGCAAAGTGAATGTTTAAGTTTTTATTTTAAAATGAGCACACCAAAATGTAAAGCGTTTACTTTAAAAGACAAATACGATATTATAAGGAAAATAAAAAATGGAGTTAAACAAAGTGATGTATGCAAACAGTTGAATTTACCTAAATATACGGTTTCTATCATATGGAAGAAGAGGCAAGAAATCTTATCAATCTATGATAAAAGAAACTTCAGTTGTAAAAAAGTAAGAAAATCTACACATGACCAAGTCGATAAAGGACTCCTTAAATGGTTTTCAAAAACGACATGAACCAATACCGACTTTACTTTACAAGAGAAAGCTAGTGAATTGGGAAGGAAAATAGAGAACACCGAGTTTAACTGTTCTAGAAGTTGGATTGAACTATTTAAAAGGCGACATAATATTAGTATGGGTAAGATAGTAGGAGAAACTGCAGGAGTGGATATGACTGTTGCTGATCAGTGGTTGGCCACTGTATCGCCGGAAATTCGAGAAAGTTATGAATATGTGGACATTTTTAATGCAGATGAAACGGGTTTGTTTTACAAAATGACGCCTGATAAGACATTAAAGTTTGTCGGGGAGAATTGTGTTGGTGGAAAATTATCAAAAGTAAGGATTACTGTGTTGGTAACTGCAAATATGTCTGGAATAGAGAAAAGAAAATTGTTGGTGATAGGAAAGTTCGCCAATCCCAGGTGTTTTAAAAACAAACATTTACCAGTAAAGTACAAATCAAACAGATATGTCTGGATGACATCAGAAATTTTTAAAAACGCACTGGTCGAATGGGACAAAGAATTAAAATTTACAAACAGAAAAATATTACTTTTGATTGATAACTGTCCAGCGCATCCTAAAGTTGATCTACAGCAAATAAAATTGGTGTTATGCCCCCAAACACAAGTGCAAAGCTCCAGCCTATAGATCAAGGTGTGATACATTCTTCAAAATGACATTAGAGAAAGATTTTATTTATGAAAATGTCAGAGACGATCGATAAAGGTAACATTTTTTCTGTAACTCTTTTAAACGTTACAAACTATCCATATGGCTTGGCAAAGAGTCAGTAGAGAAATCATTGCAAACTGTTTTATGAAAGGAATGTAGATATGACTCGGATGATGAGCTACCGCAAGTGCAAAGCTCCAGCCTATAGATCAAAGTGTGATACATTCTTCAAAATGTCATTAGAGAAAGATTTTATTTATGAAAATGTCAGAGACGATCGATAAAGGTAACATTTTTTTTTCTGTAACTCTTTTAAACGTTACAAACTTTATCCATATGGCTTGGCAGAGTCAGTAGAGAAACCATTGCAAACTGTTTTAAGAAAGGAATGTAGATATGACTAGGATGATGAGCTACCGCAAGTGCAAAGCTCCAGCCTATAGATCAAGGTGTGATACATTCTTCAAAATGTCATTAGAGAAAGATTTTATTTATGAAAATGTCAGAGACGATCGATAAAGGTAACATTTTTTCTGTAACTCTTTTAAACGTTACAAACTATCCATATGGCTTGGCAAAGAGTCAGTAGAGAAATCATTGGAAACTGTTTTAAGAAAGGAATGTAGATATGACTCGGATGATGAGCTACCGCAAGTGCAAAGCTCCAGCCTATAGATCAAAGTGTGATACATTCTTCAAAATGTCATTAGAGAAAGATTTTATTTATGAAAATGTCAGAGACGATCGATAAAGGTAACATTTTTTCTGTAACTCTTTTAAACGTTACAAACTATCCATATGGCTTGGCAAAGAGTCAGTAGAGAAATCATTGCAAACTGTTTTAAGAAAGGAATGTAGATATGACTCGGATGATGAGCTACCGCAAGTGCAAAGCTCCAGCCTATAGATCAAAGTGTGATACATTCTTCAAAATGTCATTAGAGAAAGATTTTATTTATGAAAATATCAGAGACGATCGATAAAGGTAACATTTTTTTCTGTAACTCTTTTAAACGTTACAAACTTTATCCATATGGCTTGGCAGAGTCAGTAGAGAAACCATTGCAAACTGTTTTAAGAAAGGAATGTAGATATGACTCGGATGATGAGCTACCGCAAGTGCAAAGCTCCAGCCTATAGATCAAGGTGTGATACATTCTTCAAAATGTCATTAGAGAAAGATTTTATTTATGAAAATGTCAGAGACGATCGATAAAGGTAACATTTTTTCTGTAACTCTTTTAAACGTTACAAACTATCCATATGGCTTGGCAAAGAGTCAGTAGAGAAATCATTGCAAACTGTTTTAAGAAAGGAATGTAGATATGACTCGGATGATGAGCTACCGCAAGTGCAAAGCTCCAGCCTATAGATCAAAGTGTGATACATTCTTCAAAATGTCATTAGAGAAAGATTTTATTTATGAAAATGTCAGAGACGATCGATAAAGGTAACATTTTTTCTGTAACTCTTTTAAACGTTACAAACTATCCATATGGCTTGGCAAAGAGTCAGTAGAGAAATCATTGCAAACTGTTTTAAGAAAGGAATGTAGATATGACTCGGATGATGAGCTACCGCAAGTGCAAAGCTCCAGCCTATAGATCAAAGTGTGATACATTCTTCAAAATGTCATTAGAGAAAGATTTTATTTATGAAAATGTCAGAGACGATCGATAAAGGTAACATTTTTTCTGTAACTCTTTTAAACGTTACAAACTATCCATATGGCTTGGCAAAGAGTCAGTAGAGAAATCATTGCAAACTGTTTTAAGAAAGGAATGTAGATATGACTCGGATGATGAGCTACCGCAAGTGCAAAGCTCCAGCCTATAGATCAAAGTGTGATACATTCTTCAAAATGTCATTAGAGAAAGATTTTATTTATGAAAATGTCAGAGACGATCGATAAAGGTGACATTTTTTCTGTAACTCTTTTAAACGTTACAAACTATCCATATGGCTTGGCAAAGAGTCAGTAGAGAAATCATTGCAAACTGTTTTAAGAAAGGAATGTAGATATGACTCGGATAATGAGCTACCGCAAGTGCAAAGCTCCAGCCTATAGATCAAAGTGTGATACATTCTTCAAAATGTCATTAGAGAAAGATTTTATTTATGAAAATGTCAGAGACGATCGATAAAGGTAACATTTTTTCTGTAACTCTTTTAGACGTTACAAACTTTATCCATATGGCTTGGAAGAGTCAGTAGAGAAACCATTGCAAACTGTTTTATGAAAGGAATGTAGATATGACTCGGATGATGAGCTACCGCAAGTGCAAAGCTCCAGCCTATAGATCAAAGTGTGATACATTCTTCAAAATGTCATTAGAGAAAGATTTTATTTATGAAAATGTCAGAGACGATCGATAAAGGTAACATTTTTTCTGTAACTCTTTTAAACGTTACAAACTTTATCCATATGGCTTGGCAGAGTCAGTAGAGAAACCATCGCAAACTGTTTTAAGAAAGGAATGTAGATATGACTCGGATGATGAGCTACCGCAAGTGCAAAGCTCCAGCCTATAGATCAAGGTGTGATACATTCTTCAAAATGTCATTAGAGAAAGATTTTATTTATGAAAATGTCAGAGACGATCGATAAAGGTAACATTTTTTCTGTAACTCTTTTAAACGTTACAAACTATCCATATGGCTTGGCAAAGAGTCAGTAGAGAAATCATTGCAAACTGTTTTAAGAAAGGAATGTAGATATGACTAGGATGATGAGCTACCGCAAGTGCAAAGCTCCAGCCTATAGATTAAAGTGTGATACATTCTTCAAAATGTCATTAGAGAAAGATTTTATTTATGAAAATGTCAGAGACGATCGATAAAGGTAACATTTTTTCTGTAACTCTTTTAGACGTTACAAACTTTATCCATATGGCTTGGAAGAGTCAGTAGAGAAACCATTGCAAACTGTTTTATGAAAGGAATGTAGATATGACTCGGATGATGAGCTACCGCAAGTGCAAAGCTCCAGCCTATAGATCAAGGTGTGATACATTCTTCAAAATGTCATTAGAGAAAGATTTTATTTATGAAAATGTCAGAGACGATCGATAAAGGTAACATTTTTTCTGTAACTCTTTTAAACGTTACAAACTATCCATATGGCTTGGCAAAGAGTCAGTAGAGAAATCATTGCAAACTGTTTTAAGAAAGGAATGTAGATATGACTCGGATGATGAGCTACCGCAAGTGCAAAGCTCCAGCCTATAGATCAAAGTGTGATACATTCTTCAAAATGTCATTAGAGAAAGATTTTATTTATGAAAATGTCAGAGACGATCGATAAAGGTAACATTTTTTCTGTAACTCTTTTAAACGTTACAAACTATCCATATGGCTTGGCAAAGAGTCAGTAGAGAAATCATTGCAAACTGTTTTATGAAAGGAATGTAGATATGACTCGGATGATGAGCTACCGCAAGTGCAAAGCTCCAGCCTATAGATCAAGGTGTGATATATTCTTCAAAATGTCATTAGAGAAAGATTTTATTTATGAAAATGTCAGAGACGATCGATAAAAGTAACATTTTTTCTGTAACTCTTTTAGACGTTATAAACTTTATCCATATGGCTTGGCAGAGTCAGTAGAGAAACCATTGCAAACTGTTTTAAGAAAGGAATGTAGATATGACTAGGATGATGAGCTACCGTTGACTCAGTGGACTGAAAAACATCGAGAAAATCCTCCTGATTGTCTAGAATTTGTTTACGATGTTGACATTCAACCAAGTACAGTGGAAATCGAGATTAAAAAGATGTTTAATCACTTTAATTTTGAAGAATATGTATGTGCTGATAATGAATTAATGACGAGAGAAATATTAACTGATGATCAAATTGTGACATGAGTGACTTCTGGAAAGATTTTAAGCGATAATGACGACGAGCTTGAAGAAAGAGATAATATTTATGTTCCATCTATTTCAGAAATGACTAAGAAAATGACTGAAACTCGCAATTTTTTGGAATCTCGTGAAGTTTCTGGACATATATGGCGTAGTTTTTATTACCTTGACAATTATATAAACACCATTTCTTTTTCAAGTAAAATTGTATAAACGAAAATTACTGATTTTTATTGTGTAAACTAACGTTTTCGTTTATACTCGTATATGTACCAACATACATAATAATAACTTTAGTGTGACTTGTTTTATTTTCCTTTGAACGTTTTCTTTTAATATTATTATTCATTTTTCTAAGCATTAGCGCCTAATCTAAATAAAAAAGTAGTGAAAAATGATATTAAATTTTGTTTACTGTTTGTAACGAACTTCGGATGGAGCAAACCATTTTTAGTGACTTTTGGACTTCGTTATAAACGGATTTCAATGTACATATCATATAATATGCAATATATATAACCCAATAATAATGAGGATATACAAAAGAACTTACAATTGATGTTTTTAATGTAAACTTGCTTTTCTAATCACTGGAATGGAAAGTTACTATAACCTAATTCTGAATACTACTAAATAATTATTATCAATATACTGAACTCCGCTACGCCAGTCCCAAGCCTGGGGTCCCATTGCACTAAGGGAAAGCGAGGAGGGGGAGGAGTAACAACCTCGTTAAAAAACCAGGGTTCATCTGGCCCGGATGATAGCACCCTCTCAGGGCTCCTGCCTAGGATACAGGCGAACCTGCTGCCTTGTAGGAAGACGTTGAACTCGCCAAAGGCAAGAGGAAGAAAACCTTGACCACAAATTGATCGGCCCTCCAGGTTGGGGGTTGAGGCATCGGGCTAACTCCTCGATACTCGGAAAAACGTTACTGTTAAAAAACCTAGTCAACAGCCTCGGAATAAAGAACAAAATACACGAAGACGACAAACGCTATGAAAACGGATAATGAATTTTGCAACATGGAATGTGCAAGGATGGACGAATAAGACCAATGAAGTTATTTTTGAGCTCCAAAAATCAGATGTCTCCCTTGCGGTACTAACAGAGACAAAAAAAAAGGGACAGGGCTCAGAAAATTTAGGAAGGTATGACCACTTTTACAGCGGTGTACCGAAAGATAAGCGTGCCCCGCAAGGCGTGTCCATCCTGATATCTAAAAAAAACTCAGAAAATGCATAACATCATGGGAACCAATCAGCGAAAGAATTATAAAAATGAACTTAATAGCGCAAGGACATAAAGTTACAATCTTTGGAGTATATGCAATAAATGATGACGCCCTAGTAAATCAGAAAAACGAATTCTTTGAGCTACTAAATAGAGAAATAGTAAACGTTGGAGATACCAGAGAAGTAATAATCTTAGGAGACCTGAACGCTAGAATAGGGAAAAAAAGTTCAAGACGAAGTAGTAGGTAGACATGGAGAGGAAATTCTAAATGATAACGGCCAAAGAATAATAACAGTGTGCGAACAAAATGAGTTAAGAATAACTAATGGATTCTACTCACACAAATGGATCCATAAATATACCTGGACTAAGCCATCTAGAAACCAGCGATCCATAATTGATTACCTGATTGTCCGTCAGAAAATAACCCTTAGAATCCACGACGTCAGAGCTTATAGAGGAGCTACTTGCGGTAGTGACCACCATCTCCTAAATGCAAAAATAAGCTTTACCGCTAAAAAGCCACACACGCATACTCAAAAACGTGACGACTATGAAGAGATAGAATTTAGTAAATACAACCTAGAAAGCTTAGACCAAAAAAGTACCAAAAATCTGTACAGAAGGAGACTAGAAGAGAAACTACAACCCAGAGACTTTTCGAGCACATCAGAACACTACAACCACATTAAAAACTGTCTACATGAAGCAGCAAAAGAGTCACTAGGATTCAAAGAAGGAGAAAGCCGTCTAAAACCTTACTGGTGGGACTCGGATATAGAAGAAAAAATAAAAGAAAAGAACGAAGCACATAAAAGATACCTCAGCATGCGAACAGAAAACAACAAAGAAATGTATAAACAACTTCAAGCTAATGTACGTAGGATGATTATACAAAAGAAAAATGAAACTTGGGAGAGACGCGGTAACAGAGTAAACACGTACATAGGAGGAGCCAAAAGTACAGAAAGTTGGAGACTTATAAAATCACTGCGCCAAAATACCAAAAAGAAAATTATATCGTCCATCACTTTAACAAATTGGGATAAATACTTCAGCTCCTTACTTACGGAAAACCGAGAACTATACAGAGATCCACCTAAGGAAATTGATGCCATAAAAGTGACCGCATCACCGATCCATATTACAGTCAGAGAAGTAAAAGAGGTGTGCACAAAACTCAAAAACAGAAAAGCTCCTGGACCTGGAAATATACCAGCAGAATTGATAAAATATGGCGCACTAAAGTTGTTTGAACATCTAACCAATTTGTTCCAAAAATGCCTCAGCACTGAGCAAATACCACAGGAATGGAAACTATCTTTTCTGACACCCCTACATAAAAAGGGCAACAAAGAGAGCTGCGATAACTATCGAGGTATTGCAGTCATGGGGACAATAAGTAGAATCTACGGAAAAGTGATAAAAGCAAGAATAGAGCGAGAATATGTAGACAGCGAGGCAGAAGAACAAGCCGGGTTCAGAGCAGGAAGATCAACCGTAGACCACCTTTTTTGTCTAACTCAGCTCATAGAAAAGATGACAGCGATGAACAAGGAGTTACATATTCTCTATGTGGACTTGAAACAAGCTTACGATAGCGTCCCACTTACAAAACTATGGGAATCATTAAAAACAACAAACATAAACACTAATTTGATCAGAGCAGTGCAAGATCTATACCAAAATTGCCATATCCGAATAAAAATCGGCAATAAAATATCAAAGGGTTTTTCCCCAAATAAAGGTCTAAAACAGGGCTGCTGCCTATCACCAACGCTTTTCAAGATTTTTCTTGAGAAGGTGCTTCTTAGATGGAAACTTAAATGCAAAAATATGGGAATCCCGCTCAACGATACTGTTCTCTACACTCTTAGTTTTGCAGATGACCAAACAGTAGTGGCCCAGGAACAAGAAGACTTGGAATATATGCCCAGGAAACTTATTGAAGAATACAAAAAATGGGGTCTACAAGTAAATCTATCAAAGACAGAATATATGTGCATAGGAGGTACGCAACAGGATTTGGTGACAGAAGACGGACACAATCTTAAATCATGCAGTAGCTATAAATACTTGGGTCTAAATATAACCAACAACGGAACTCTCGATGACGCCATCAAAGAAAGGAATATTCAGGGCAGGAAAGCTATCAGGTCTCTGAACAGTATTTTATGGGACCAGAAAATAAACAAAGAGAACAAACACCGAATATACAACACAATACAAAGCATTGTAACATATGGTAGTGAGGTATGGCAGTTAAAAGAAAAATCCGTTAAATCCCTAGAGGCCACAGAAATGGACTACTGGAGACGGGCAGCCGGAAGATCTAAGCTGGAAAGAATAAGGAATGAGAGAATTCGTGAAATTATGGGTGTAGAAAAGACCATAGTCGAAGAAATAAAGGGGTGAAACAACTTAAATGGTATGGAGACGTCCAAAGAATGACACCAGAGAGGCTCCCAAAACAAATATTAGACTGGACACCTACAGGAAGAAGAAGAAGAGGTAGACCAAGAATGAGCTGGAGAGAGGGCATTGACAAAGAAATGCAAGAAAGAGGACTGGAGGAAGGCCAGTGGAATGACCGCACCGAATGGAGACTGGGTATCGGAAGACGTCGGAGAACGTTGTGAAACCGATATAATAATAATTATCAATATAAATTAGCTCAATTCTGTAACTATATAAGTATGTTTATTTCTTTTTATCTTATACACGTGCTGTCTGCTGTTAGAATGAATCATAATAGTATAAATTATGTGTAAACCCACAAATATAGAAGCAGACGTAAAGTAAATATACTGCATGTAAAATAAACGAAATAGCGAGGCCGTGCAGCAAAATATATACATATATAGTAGGTTATATTAAAGTGTCTTTTCAGCTGACGCTTTGACGCTCAACACGAATTCAACCTATTATTAATTATATAAATTATAACTTATTACAAAATCATCTGCTCGTCCCTTCAATACATTAACTTGTTGTAATTCAGTTAAAATAAATAATTAATATTTAAAAATGCCATTGACGCTTTGCTGACGCTCGCTGTTTTCCCATGCGTATAGAAGCTGGTTAGTGTTCATCTTCTTAGCGTTGACGCTGGTGTCGAGCGTCAGCTGAAAATCCAGCTTTAGGCGCGTATTTCAAATTCCTCTACATCAATATGAAGGTTCATGATAGTTTTGTGGATTTCGTGTAAACCAAACCACCTTTATTTTCTTTATAACAGTAAAAAAACTCTCCTGAAAACACTTTCGGAGAGTACTTACCGTAAATCACAGTTAATTTTAATAAATGTTTTGAATTGATATGACGAATCTTATTATTGGAACATTGTTTTTCGTATTAAAATTTTGTTTTTCCAATAATGAAGCCCACACACACGCACATACGCACTTGCACACATAAATATATGCTTAAAAAGATCTAAAAAGAGTTATTACTATATAATTAGGCATAATGGGGAAAATGTTGATTTTATGTATTTGTTAACATAAAAAAATCTTCAAATTTCAGTTTTCATATCAATTGAAGCTGAGAAAATGACAAACTCGATAGAATTAAAGATAATTATACTTAGACAGCCGCAAAATGAGGGTTTTTAGGTTGGTTCGTTGGTATTTTGGGCATAACTTTGCGGTCCGTACTCCGATCGTTCCGAAATTTGACAAGCATGTTTGTGACATATATCTGCACATATTGTATGAGTTTCGTACCTACACGATATATACATTTCGATATATATTCGAGTCAAACAGTCAAATGCTGTAGGAGTACGAGACAAATAAAAAAAAAACACTAATTTTGCGGTTATGGCTGACAGGAGTAAGTTAGAGGTCTGAAAATTTTAGGATAGGCTATTCTCAACAATACTTACAAGATGTATATACTTACTTTGCATGTGTTTTAAGGGCCGATTTTAATACCTTATCCGGTTAGACCCTTTGGCTGATGATCACTGACCGAGCGCATATAAAGCGTGATCATCAATGACGAGATACTTTATAAAGATCGGAGCCTTGAAGACTGTTATTATGACCATTTTGTAGATAGGAAAACAATAATAATAAGTTTGTAAATGCTATAACTAATGCTATTATTATAAACAAGCAACGACATGATAATAAAAGGTAAAAATTATAAATTGTTTATAATTGTAGTCATAATATGCATGCGTATGAGACACCATGAATAATATCTAATTTAACCAAAAGGTTACATTAAGCTACAAATCATGAATATGAACAATTCAAAAACAAATAAACTATACAAAACTAACGACGCCTTTTCGTGACGAAAACTCGTTTGCAAACATAAAATCCCTATTTGGTAAAACAAAATAAAAAAAGTTATTAACACTGATTACGACTACGAACACAGAAAAAATCGATGTGGGTCAAGAGCTACATTCAGAGAATATACATAAATATATACAAATATAGACAAATACATGCATAAATTACATAGATTGCTAAAATCATAACCATTTGAATAAAACTTTATTGTCAGATTTATCTTTATTTAATTTTACTCAGAACGTGTCACTCAATATGTATATCTGATCATCTTCTATTGCATTATTTTGACAGTAATTTAATTACTACGGAAGTAGTTAAATTGCCATCATAACAATTCAGTTACTGCCCAAGTAAGAACTACCAATCACCCAGTACTTTAACCTTACAAACACCCTTTAAAGAACGTATATATTGTATATTAGTATATTATTAATTACTAATAACTACCAAAATTGAACAAAGTCCATATTTCGGCAATTATCATTTTTGCTAGTCTTCAATCTATTGAATCATTTCGGGACGTGAATAGCATTATATCACGAATCGTCAGCCGAGCTAGGCTTGACTGGAAGGAGAGCAAAAATTAGTATTATATCGTGTGCTAAAAATTACTACAGTATCAAATGCATGCCACAAAAAATAGAGGTATACAGCGGTACAACTTGTATCTTCGCATGCCAGATTTTGGCTCTTTTGGCTATCGAACTTAACTCTGCTGATGATTCCTTTGTTAGGTTCCAAATAAGCTACTAAGTATTGTGTTAAAAGTTTCCCTTGTTAAAGCTTAAGGAGTTAGATATAGTTGAGAATTTCTGGATATTTTTTAGATGGAAATAGCTACTTCAAATGAACAAATATTAAATTATTATAGTTGAAAAACTTAAAGTTTACAACAAAAAGAGGTATATTTTTACAACTATAATAGTATTTTGAATTTATTTACTTGAACTTAATAAAAAGATCCATAGTGTTCTGTTAGAACTCCAAATATTAGAGTTATTGTTAGTAGTTTTTGATAACGATGGCGGTGTGACTTTCATACCCAGAGAAAGACAAACAATATCATTTATATAAGGTAGTCTCTTTAAAACAATGATTTCAAAGGGTGCGGGAAGGACAGATAGAAAATAGTAGAGTAAATTGTAGTCCTGTACGATTTTCTGCGAATTATGATGGTATGTAAAAAGATTTTTGCATTTTAAATTCTACGCTCATGTAATGATCTCCTGGTATTTTATAGTACAAACCTCTTTGGATACCGTAACGCTGTTGCATTTAGCAACTACTAATTTTAATGGCTTGTGAATAAATGTTTATATATAACATAATAAAATACACATTTAGAAAAGTATCCTGTGGGTTATTATAAATATAATATTATTTACTCTCTTCTCTATTAGCTCAAACTATGCAATACAATCTTTTAAATTTTGAAAGTCTGATAACACTATAAATTTTAGCGATTCGTCTTTAGTCAATGCAATCAACCAACTTTGAGTGCGTGTTAGATAATTGATTGTGTTTGAATGGAAACATGTGAGAGTTTGCCCTTTTTAAAATGTGATAGACATTCCAGCAGAAATAGGTAAATTGATTTGGGCTCTAAAAGGAAGCAATGGACGATATTTGTCTTTAAGAAAGTCCACTTCCGTATAAGATTATAATTAAGATCCTTCAATAGATAATGTGGTTTTATACTATATAAAGGGACCTCTAAAGAGAATAGACAAATTATTTAAAAATATTAATATTCGCACAATTTTACGCAAGGAAATTGATTGAGATTACTAGAAGCTACAATTCCTTTACAAACTAAAGTTGTTTTCTAAAATTCCCTGTTATTGTACGTAGAAGATATTACAAGATTCATACCCACGAGAATTAGGGAACATGAAATATGAATAAAAAATTGGTGAAGTTTACCCAGTACTTCCTCTGCAGATATAAGTTGTAAAGTCAATATTTTTGTGTGGTTGCTTTATAATCACATTTCACTGCATACTATTTCTGTTAACATTTCAAATATTGAAAAAATAATATAATATTTAGATTTCTGGACTCAAGGAGAAACGAACCCTGGAAAGGGACCAGGTTGAATTCTCATAATTGTTAAACTAAATACCTTAATCCCTTTTACCACTTTAACTAAAGGAGTATGGCTCAAAAATTATACGATCCATTTCCCCTTCAAGTAGTATATCACTGTTAAATTTGAAATGAATATCTTATTGCAAGTTTTGAGTTATCGTGCCAAGAAAGCGATAGACCGATAGAAGTGGGAAATTATTTTTCGTGATCTAGGAATCCTCAAACGTGAAGGAGTGCGAAAATCTCGGAGGGCAATTTTTTTACGAACACAATACTTTCCTTTTGGCAAGCGAAGAAAAAAAGGAATAAATTGTACAATAAGGCGCAGTTACACGTCAAAATCCTACAGACATATGTTCAACGTAGAAGGAAATAAAGTTTTTGCTTTGATATTGAATTTCTACGTAGGAATAGGGAATTAATCACAATTTACAAACGACCTAACAACACTAACTCTGGGTTTACGGTATAGATGATAAGTGGAAACAAATTTTTACACTGGACGACAGAGTGGTAAACATCAGCTTCATTGGCCCTATTTAGTGTCGCAATCTAGAGAAGTATAGACTAAGTCGTTAGGGATTTTTCAAGCAGAAATGCACAATTTGGAAGTGGCAAATTATTTTTCGTGATCTAGGAATCCTCAAACGTGAAGAAGTGCGAAAATCTCGGAGGGAAATTTTTCTACGAATGTAATACTGTCCTTTGGCAAGCGAAGAAAAAAAAAGAATAAATTGTACAATAAGGCGCAGTTACACACAAAAATCCTATAAGATATATATATATATATATATATATATATATATATATATATATATATATATATATATATATATATATATATATACGAGGCTGGTTTGAAAAGTCCGTGCAAAAATAAAAACTACTTATGTGTTTG
Organism: Pachyrhynchus sulphureomaculatus; assembly: GCA_019049505.1. Lineage (NCBI taxonomy): Eukaryota > Metazoa > Arthropoda > Insecta > Coleoptera > Curculionidae > Pachyrhynchus > Pachyrhynchus sulphureomaculatus. The sequence continues at coordinate 172,305,958 of CM032454.1, forward strand.
GGGTAAACCTTTTTTATTTTTCGACATAGTCTCCTTTTAGGCTTATACACTTCGTCCAACGATGTTCTAGTTTGTTGATCCCTTCCGAATAATAGGATTTGTCCAAGTCTGCAAAATATTCATTAGTGTCTGCAATCACCTCCTCGTTTGAATAAAATCTTTGTCCCGCCAGCCATTTCTTCAAATTGGGGAACAAATAGTAGTTCGAGGGAGCCAAGTCTGGAGAATAGGGGGGATGTGAAACGAGTTGGAATCCTATTTCCATTAATTTTTCGACCACAACTGCTGAGGTGTGTGCTGGTGCGTTGTCGTGATGGAAAAGGACTTTCTTGTGGGCCAATCGCGGGCGTTTTTCTTGCAGCTCGGTTTTCAAACGGTCCAATAACGATGAATAATATTCACCTGTAATAGTTTTACCCTTTTCCAGATGGTCGATGAGGATTATCCCTTGCGAATCCCAAAAGACAGTCGCCATAACCTTTCCGGCCGAAGGAACGATCTTCGCCTTTTTTGGTGCAGATTCCCCCTTGGTAACCCATTGTTTAGATTGTTGTTTGGTCTCAGGAGTATAGTAATGTATCAATGTTTCATCCACAGTGACGAAACGACGCTTAAAGTACTCCGATTCTTCTGGAACAGCTGCAAACCATCCTTGCAACACTTCACACGATTCCGTTTTTGGTCAAGCGTGAGCAATCGCGGTACCCATCTTGCGGATAGCTTTCTCATGTCCAAATGTTTATGCAAAATATTATGTACCCGTTCAGTCGAGATGCCCACAGCACTAGCAATCTCACGCACCTTAACTCTTCTGTCATCCATCACCATATCATGGATTTGATCAATGATTTCTGCAGTCGTAACCTCCACAGGCCGTCCAGAACGTTCAGCGTCACTTGTGCCCATATGGCCAGTCCGAAAATTTTGAAACCACTTATAAACTGTTCGAATCGAAGGTACAGAGTCACCATAATTTTTATCAAGCTTCTCTTTAGTCTCCTGAGGCGTTTTGCCTTTCATAAAGTAATGTTTAATCACCACACGAAATTCTTTTTCGTCCATTTCTTGAAAATCACTCGACTTCCTTGATTCACACGAATGCCAAACACAAAGAAATAGACCAATGTGGCTGAAACTTGGTGTGCGTTCATTCAAGAGATGCTACTAACTAAACATGACCTAGATACGCGCCAGTGGTGCCATCTCTCGGACTTTGCACGGACTTTTCAAACCCGCCTCGTATATATATATATATATATATATATATATATATATATATATATATATATATATATATATATAATATATAAGGAAATAAAATTTTTGCTTTGATATTGAATTTCTACGTAGGAATAGGGAATTAATCACAATTTACAAACAACCTAATAACACTAACTCTGGGTTTACGGTATAGTTGATAAGTGGAAACAGATTTTTACACTGGACGACAGAGTGGTAAACATCAGCTTCATCGGCCCTATTTAGTGTCGTGATCTAGAGAAGTATAGACTAAGACGTTGGGGATTTTTCAAGCAGAAATGCACAATTTGGAAGTGACGAATTATTTTTCGTGATCTAGGAATCCTCAAACGTGAAGAAGTGCGAAAGTCTCGGAGGACAATTTTTCTACGAATGTAATACTTTCCTTTGGTAAGCGAAGAAAAAAAGGAATAAATTGTACAATAAGGTGCAGTTACCCATCAAAATCCTATAAGACATACATTCAATATATAAGGAAATAAAGTTTTTGCTTCGATATTGAATTTCTACGTAGGAATAGGGAATTAATCACAATTTACAAACAACCTAATAACACTAACTCTGGGTTTACGGTATAGATGATACGTACAAACAGACTTTTACACTGGACGACAGAGTGGTAAACATCAGCTCCTATGGGCCCATTTAGTGTCGTAATCTAGAGAAGTATAGACTAAGTCGTTGGGAATTTTTCAAGCAGAAATGCACAATTTCAAATGCCGTTTAGACGAATCTGTTTTATTAAAAGGAATTTTCATAATTCTAAAGATTTCGAAGAATCTAGGGGAGCAAAGAGTAATCTTGAGCAGTAAGCAATAGCGAACGTCGTTCTATGTATACTGACTATACTTAGTTAAATTATATATATATATATATATATATATATATATATATATATATATATATATATATATATATATATATATATATATATATATATATATATATATATATATATATATATATATATATATATATATATATATATATATATATATTTAAGGTGGCAAAAATTACAGTAATTTTAGTATATTATTGTTATACAGTCTGTGAAGTAAGAACTTGATAGTGATAATTCATTTTTGGTAGATGAGTTTCTAGCGATTCAACAAAAAATCGGTAGAGGGAACCTGTGTCTACGACGCATTTTAGTAAAAGTGTCAGTCGATTCCGAACATCGAAATCACATAAAATCCAAAAAGGAGTCACTGGTTCGAGGCAGTCTTCCTTTGTTCCCATCCAAAGGGGCCTAAAATGGCACAGTCCGCGACTACTAAATATATTAAAAAGTCACACAGACTTCGTTGATGTTTGTGAAGAAGTGGGTAAATCATTTAAACGAGACCAAAAATGTCGACGACTTGCCAAAACGTGGCTCGGTAGGTAAAGTCACTCCGAAAGTCGAAAAACGAATCGTCTCTTTATTTTCACGGGACCTGAATTTTACGCTGCGTCAAGGAGCCGTAAAATTAAGAAAATCGGGTTTGAATATGTCCCATAAGACTATTCGACAATATCTTCGTGCTCATAATGTCAAATTCCGAAACACGTTGAAGAAACCTTTGCTGGGGGAAAATCACGTCAAAGTGAAAAATTAGGTCGCAATCAAAACGGCCAGCTGAAAAACCCGAAAAGTTGCAACAAAGATCAAAATAATGTTGTTTTCTATTATAACTAAGTAAATTTGTTCCAACCTATCAAAAGATCCAGCTGTCACAAACAACACAAAGTTAAGATCGCTGTCCAGCCTTATATTTATGAAACATGGACCATTAAACAAGCTGACAGAAGATGAATCGATGCGTTTGAGATATGGACATATCGAATAATACTCAAAGTGTCATAATACCGAACACCGCATTGTGGGCCAAAATCTGATTTTTAGTTCAAAATTGTCTAGAGCCCTCAATTATTAACGAAATTAAACAAATTTTTTTTTCAATACTTGTAAGTGAATTTCAGACAAACTTAAGAAAGCTAATTTGGAAAATATACCCTCAAATTTTTTTAAAATTGTAAAAAGCAACACAGAACCGGAAGGTGAAATTTTGAAGTTCACATGATTTCAAGTTTATGCGTTCAAAACTGGTTCATCGGGGGTTTCTGGGATCGCTGAATTTATTTTCAGGGTCATTTTTGTCATATGCTTCCTCCTGAGATGTGAAAATGGAGGTTGGAGGGGGAGAAATTTATCTGAAATAGAGTATCGTCATAAAAACTGGTTCCTCGGGGGTTTCGGGGGTCGCTGAATCTATTTTCTGGGTTATTTTGATTATATGCACCTTTTTGAGGGGCGAAAATGGGGGTTGAAAAATAGATTCAGCGACCTCAGAAACATCAGAGGAACCAGTTTTGAACGAGAAACTCTAATTCAGGAGAATAATATATTTTTCTCCCCCTCCAACCACCATTTTCCCCACTTAAGAGGGTGCATGTGATCAAAATGACCTTGAAAATAGATTCAGCGACCCCAGAAACCTCCGAGGAACCAGTTTTGAACGCGAAACTCTAATTTAGGTGAATATCTTAATTTTTCCTTTTCTAACCTCCATTTTCACATCTCAGAAGGGTGCATATGATAAAAATGACCCCGAAAATAAATTCAGCAACCCCACAAAACCCCGATGAATCAGTTTTGAACGCGTAAACTTGAAATCACGTGAACTTCGAAATTGCACCTCTCGGTTCTGTGCGGCTTTTGCAATTTTAAAAAATTTTGAGGTTATAATTTGCAAATCGGCTTCCTTACATTTGTTCCGAATTCTCTTATGAGTATGTTTTCTAATTAAAAATGTTTGATTTCGTTAATAATCGAAGGCTCTATACAATTTTGAACGAAAAATCAGACTCCTGGCTCACTGTGCAACGTACTAATTTATCTATTCTTAAAGAGCTTAGTATACCAGGTGTACAAGTATCAAATCCGGATTTTTTTTCTAAAAAAACATATTAAATTCGGACGAATGATTGATAAAAAGATTCAAAGTATGCTCCATCGCTTGTTATACATTTTTCCCATCTTTCGGACAATTTGTGAATACCACGTCAGTAAAAATCTTGCCCTTTTGCTGTGAACCATTCATCGAGCCATTTTTTCACATCTTCGTATGAACCAAAGCGCTTCTCAGCAAGTGAGTGACCCATCGATGCAAACAAGTGGTAATCGGAAGGAGCCAAGTCTGAGTAAGCCGCATGAGGTAGAACTTCCCAGCTGAGTGCTTCCAACGTGTCGCGAACTGGTTTTGCCATATGTGATGGAGCACTGTCATGAAGAAAAATGACTTTGCCTTGCAGCGAACGGTTCAAATCGGTCAATTGTTGTTGGTAACGTTTAGTATTAACCGTTTCCCCAGGTTTTAACAGCATAATAGACCACGCCCCTCCGGTCCCACCAAACACAAAGCATCGTCTTTCTGCCAAAGCGATTCGGTCTTGCGGTCGATGTGGATGGTGCGCCTGGGTCTACCCATGATTTTTTGCGCTTGGGATTCTCAAAATAAATCTACTTTTCATCCCCTGTAACTATACGAAGCAAAAAACGACTTCCTTTTGTACCGAGCGAGCAAAATGTCACACGTGTTTTTGCGCTTTTCCATTTGCCTGTCGTTCAACTCATGTGGTACCCATCTACCGATCTTCTGAATCTTTCCCATTTCTCTTAGCCGATTGGAAACAGCTTGCTGACTAACCCCCCATTGCTCGGCGAGTTGTTTTTGTGTTTGCGAATCATCTTCGTCCAACAATGCTTGCAATTCCACATCTTCGTATTTTTTTGGCGGTTTTCCACGTTCCTTGTTTGCAACATCGAAGTCACCACTTTCGAAATGCCGAAACCATCGTTCACACCTATCTTGCGATGGAGCATGTTCACCATAAGCTTCTTGAAGTAATCGGTATGATTCAATAGCAGTTTTCTTCAAATGAAAACAAAAAATTAATGCTGTCCGCGAATGCCCTTTGTTCGGTATAAATTTCGACATATTGAACACAACACTATGCACACACTTTTCCAATTTATCTCTCGTGCGCGCCTGACACTTGTTGATGACACAACAAAATGGCGCAGTGTCAAATCTTTATAGCACAAACTGTATTGGTGCACCATCTGTTGTCTGAAATCCGCATTTCATACTTGTACACCTGGTAAATGACCGCCTTTCAAATAGAATTAATAGACAGTACCTGAAATATTTTGGTCACATTATGAGGAAAGTGGATGCCATGGAAAAGCTTGTAGTAACGGGGAAGGAGGAAGATAGAAGACCAAGGAGACAGTCTCCAACAAGATGGTCCGATCAAGTAAAGTCTCCTGGTATGGGTATGCACGAGTTAAGTCAGATCGTGCACGATCGAAATGCCCGGATAATGATTGCGGAGGCAGCAACAGCATAGTGTCAGCGAGGGTAAGATCAAATGATCAGTAGCAGGTATGTTTGATGCGTAGAATTCATCACAAGCCACCTGAATATCGTAAATCAGACAGCGGGTCCCTGTTTGTTACATAATAATGCAGCACGTCATACTTTACTATTCGTTAATTTTTGTTCGAAATCAAATCTGTACGTGAAACCATTTAAAGTATTTACCCGATTTAACAATTTTTCAATATCCGCAAAATTAAAAATGAAATTCTAAGGATCCTTGTTTGAGCATACAAAGACAAGCATCTAAATGCTTTGCAGACAGTTTCACAGAATGAGCTAGAAAAATTCAATTAAACCGCTATTAAAGCTATTAATTTTCTAAGTGTCCGACATTAACCCCCTTTCCCTTAATACGCAATTGAAAATAACCCTTTAGCAAATTCGGTTTATTAAAATGAAGTTTTCTTAATTTTAAAGAGATTTAAAACAATGTATTACGAGTTGTGTGCTAACAAGCGGAATAGTAATAAAATTAGAATGCTAAAGAAGGGAGCGAAAAGGGTTTTATTACGAAAAAATGCGTACAAAATTTTGTGCAAAATTTAATTAAACCCTGTAGAAAAAAATGGGTTTGGTATAGATTGCCTTTAATGCTGTTAATTAACATTTAAATTAAAAGGGGATATTTTCGCCTTTTTCCCAAAAGATTAAAGTCTTATTAGCACTGACTAATTTAAATATTACATTTTTGAGGGGATGCTGGTTGTAATTTTTTTAATAAATTAATTAAAACTGATTATGTTTAACACACTTTTAGCTGTAATATTCTTATAACAACCTGAGTTTTCGGTAAAATTAGTAAACTTTTTTGTCTTAAAATTTTTGAAATTAACAAACATTTTCCTTGAAAGTTTTCGTAAGGATACTAGCCTAGAGATATATTCGACGAAAGTAAGCTAAGAAATTTAATTATTTTGTGTGAACTGCTCAACAAAATCCATGCTTGCGCAATTTTAAGCTTAGTAGAAAGTTATTTATATTCAACAGACTTCCGAAATGAAATTCAACAATCAAAAGTTATAGAGTATTCCATGATGGTACTATGATAATTGCCCCGAAATCATTAAAGACGATTCTGAAGAAATACAACAAATTTACAAGCAAAAGCTCTATCAAAACACAGTAAAGGTGGATTAGGAACAAATTTTTACAGATGGATCATTAAAGAACAAACAAACAGCATGTGCTTTTTATCATCCCAATAAAAATAATTATGGAAAATGGAAATTGCCGAAAAATTCATCCATTTTTACAGCTAAACTAAAAGCAATTCAACCAACACTCAGTTACTGTAGAAATTACAAAGAAAACAATAATTTCATAATTTTTTCTGATAGCAGAAGTAGGTTGGAGGCAATAAAAAAAATGGGACGACTAACGTAAAACAAAATTATATAGTGATCAATATGATAAGACAACACAACCAGTTAATCGAAGAAAATAAAAATCTAAAGGTAGTTTGGGAGCCACGTAGGAATTCTACCAAATGAAAAAGTGGAACAATTAGCCAAAGAAGTCATGGTCTCTGGCGATAGTATTCCTAGGTGCAAGACACCTGTTACAGATTGTTTTCGAATTATAAAAGTTAAAATAGACATAGACCGGAAAAAAAAACTGAAAAATCGACAACCCATTAATTCTTCAAAGTAACATAAACAACCTTGGCTCTTTAATTAATATAATAGAAAATTTATACAAGTAATAAGTAGAATACCGAATACAATACATGACGTATTGTATTCGGTATACATATAAATAGAATAGGCCAAAAGGATAGTGCCACTTGCGATTGCAGGCAAATAGGAGATAAGCAATGTTGTATTTTAGATTGTAAATTAAAATCAAATTATAATGTTCAACTTTACAGAAAAATTAAAACACATGCTCAATTGCCGAATAATCTGCAACATCTATTAAGTCATCTATTAAGTTTAAATAACATTGATGTCTATAGAATTATCTTTCATCATGTTATGGATTCTAAGAAGAAGGAAGAAGAGAAAAAAAAAAGAATAAAGAGGAAAAAATAATAAAAGGGACAAAATAAATAATAAAAAGAAAGAAAAAAAAGAGAAAATAATTACACACATAAGATACACTTGTATAGAATGAGGGAATAATCGAAATTTTGTTGTTGTGTTTTTTTTAGAAGAATAGGAAAAAAAATGGAAAAGCTGGTTAGTTGGTTATAGTCAGTGCCAAAACACACACACACACACACACATACACACACACTTTCAATATTTGTAGGCTCAGTAAGCAAAAAAAAACTATGTATAAAAAACAAGAATCATCTGAAAAGCCATCGAAATTGACAAAAATGTCACTTTAAATCAAATAAATAATGTCCTAAATCTAATAGCTACATGAAATTGCGTAATAAGAGAGGACGTCAAAATATCAGCAACCAAGACCCTACTGAACCACGCTATGACTTTCTACATCAGCCACGGAAGGGTAGTACCAATGAATTAGCCCTACAGACTCCTATCCTGATAGCATGTAAGTGGCATGTACAACTCCTAACCTCTCAGTTTACAGTCAATCACCGACTAGTAAGCATGGATAATGTTAAATTAGACTCTGGCGAAGCGTCGGCAATTACTAAGTCAAGACAACACTGATTAACGCTTGTAATTCCGGACCTAGAGGGAAACTAGTAGGTATTCATTTTCAAATTTCAAGCATGACAAAACTGTCTATAGATGTAAAATAACTAAAAACGGACGAAGAATACATAAATACTTGTTTTTGATATCTAATAATCAATCACAAGCGGCCATAGCGTAGGGGCATATAAATGTAAAATAACTGGAAACGGACGTCTATATTTCAGCAGTTTACTATAACAAATAGATGCTTTTACTGCACTCTACCGGCGACTTACTAAGTTCATTCAAGCAGAGCGGCCAGCACGGCTAGCGACTTATTTGCAGAAGCGCACCTTTCTCAAGCTTACTGCTCGAAGGCATAGATGGCGCATTGGTATAACAATTAAAAATAAACGGAAAAATCGTATTCTTAGAAGTTACCAAAGTGTTCTTCGTATTTGCTGAACCATCCCAGGACGCGTTTCGCCGTATCACGGCTCATCAGCTGGGCTAGGTTCAGGAAATACGAGAACACACTTTTAGTCCTTTATCCAAGTAACTAACGGAAAACTATAACAAATAGATGCTTTTACTGCACTCTACCGGCGACTTACTAAGTCCATTCAAGCAGAGCGGCCAGCACGGCTGGCAACTTATTTGCAGAAGCGCACCTTTCTCAAGCTTACTGCTCGAAGGCATTTGCTGAACCTAGCCCAGCTGATGAGCCGTGATACGGCGAAACGCGTCCTGGGATGGTTCAGCAAATACGAAGAACACTTTGGTAACTTCTAAGAATACGATTTTTTCGTTTATTTTTAATTGTTATACCAGTGCGCCATCTATGCCTTCGAGCAGTAAGCTTGAGAAAGGTGTGCTTCTGCAAATAAGTTGCCAGCCGTGCTGGCCGCTCTGCTTGAATGGACTTAGTAAGTCGCCGGTAGAGTGCAGTAAGAGCATCTATTTGTTATAGTTTTCCGTTAGTTACTTGGATAAAGGACTAAAAGTGTGTTCTCGTATTTGCTGAACCTAGCCCAGCTGATGAGCCGTGATACGGCGAAACGCGTCCTGGGATGGTTCAGCAAATACGAAGGACACTTTGGTAATTTCTAAGAATACGATTTTTTTCGTTTATTTTTAATTGTTATACCAATGCGCCATTTCAGCAGTTTACCCACTCTTCTCTTATTCGTCAAATCTATCCTGAGACGCGTTACTCCATATCTCGGCTCGTTAGTCAGGCTAGGACTGACAAATAAGAGAACAGAATTTACTGGTATTTATCCCAGAAGTTACGGAACACCATGGTACGATACTAAGAATTGTACTAAGTACGCATTCCTATTACTTTTTTGAAAGCTGACACAGCAGCTTTCGAACCGACAGAGTGGTGGACAACGTCAACGCTTAAAAGCAGGTAGCTCTTTTCGAGGAATCCTAGCCTGACTGACGCGTCTCAGGATGGATTTGACGAATAAGAGAACAGTAGGTAAAATGCTGAAATATAGAGTTTGTCCGTTTTCAGTTATTTTACGTTTATATGCCACTACGTTATGGCCGCTTCTGATTGATTATTAGACAACAAAAACAAGTATTTACGTAGTATTTGGAAAATAATTAAAATATAGTGTATAAATCACTGAGAGGTATGACTTTTTAATAACATTACATTAACTTCGCATGCAAGAACTGATAATTGTGATTCGCAAATCGACGGACTAATTTTATCCATTATGCGACATATCGATTTTACGAGTACAATTTATTTTACAAAAGCAGATTAAAAAGGCAGGCGTGTAAAATTTAGTTTTTCTCCTGTAAAGCGAGTTATAACGATAGAGATGATAAATATTAATCTGAAAGAGATGTACAACCTATGATAAACAATGTGATAATTACACATAAATAAAAATTTTAAGGATTTGTGTCATTTTATTAAAAAAAAAATGTAACACCGAAAAGCTGTCAAATTTCTATTTCAGGATTGCATGGATTTCGCAGCTGTAAAATTTTCTGTTCAGAGCTAAAAAACAGTATGAGGGCGAACGACTTTGTTATTATTTATAAATGTAAGAGTTTAAACTTTTATGGAACAAACCTATACCAACCAACAATAATACTATTGCAACAGCATCAGTTGAGAAAGCCAACTTGTTAGCTGCAGTTCTTGTTTCACCAACTATTCTCATCGTGCAGTCAAGGCCCGATATTGTCATAAAATGGCGTATCATAAAACGTATTTTAATGAAGCTAAATACTAAAAAAGCTTCTGGAGATGATAGACTACCTATCATAGTATTCAAAAAATGAGCGAGAGAACTAACACCAGTTTTCTGTAGACTTCTCAACCTATCCTACAGAAAGGGAATATTTCTTTCCTGCCGAAAATGCGCTACATTTCAGCCGATACCCAAAAAGGGAACAATACCTTGCTAAACAACTACCAACCAGTCGCACGGCTTTCAATAATATCGAAAATTGTGGAAAAGGCTTTGAATCAGCATCTTGCAAAATATCTAGAAGAACTTGATATTATTAGCGACCATCAATATGGCTTTCGTAAGTAAAGATTAAGAGGAGATCTAACTTTTGTAACACATGTTTGGAACAACGCAATTGAAGAATTTCGAGAAATTCGAGCAGTGGTATTTGATATATCCAAGGCATTTGTTCGTGTTTGGCATGACGAATTCTTGGCTAAGCTACGGTCTTATGGTATGTCTGAAAGGTTTTGTTTATAGCTCTCGTGTTTTCTTCAAGAGCGATCTTTACGAGTGACGTCGGTGTGTCACAAGACTCCTTACTGTCCCCTACTCTTTTTCGCAATTACATTAACGATCTGAATGCCATATATCCAGACTGATTTCAGGATCTGGTTATAGATCATTACTTTATTATGTATTGAGAGTTCGGAGTTCCTTCCCAAAAGCCAATACATTTGTCTATATTTGAGACCAAGCTCAGTCCGTTTCTTTTTTATATATTCTTTCCACCTTAATTTAGTGTCCAGTGTCATGCCTAAATACTTTGCTGTGTTTGCATGTGAAGCTATATTTCTATTTAAGTTTATTGAGATAGGTTCTTCAATTTTCTTGTTTGTAAAATTTATATGTATGTATTGATTTGGATTCATTCAATTTTATTTTCCATTTTTTGGTCCATCGGCAGATTCTATCGCTTGCTTGTTGAGGTTTTTTAGTTGAGTTTTTTATGTTTTCTTCTATCGCTAACATGGCTGTGTCGTCATCGATTATAGCTACTGTTACGTTTTCTATCTGTGATAGATCGCTAGTATACAGAAGGTACATCATAGGTCCCAGACCACTGCCTTGAGGCACTCCTACCCTTATTTCTTTCAGTTCAGAATAATGATCTTCTAGCTTGATTCTGAATAACCTCTCCGTGATGTAAGAAGTTAATAGTTCAACGTATCGTTTTGGTAGTATTTTATTCAATTTATAGATCAAACCTTCGTGCCAAACTTTATCAAAAGCCTGAGCCACGTCAAGGAATATAGCAGAACAAATTAGTTTTTCTTCTAATGCCTTTTCTATTACATCTGTTATTCGATGATGTATGGTAGAATGTTTTTCTCTGAAACCAAACTGATAGTTTGGTATAAGGTTTTTTTCCTCTATTAGTGATTTTATTCTTCTCAAGAGTAGCTTCTCATATAGCTTTGAAATTATTGGGAGTAATGATATTGGTGTATATGACTTAACGTCATTTGGCGGTTTACCTGGTTTGGGTATCATAATCACTTCTGCTACCTTCCAGACGCTAGGAACGTCTTTCAGTCTAACCGATGCATTAAATAGGTAAGTCAACTGTATACAAGTCTTCCAGAAAAAAGTACTGCGAAGCATGATAAATGCCCCGTGTTATGTACGCAACAGGGACCTTGGTATTCTTGAAGTAGACAAAGAAATCAAAAGATTCGTCAATGAACACGAATATCGTCTCCACCAACACGTCAACAAAGAGGTCCTACAGCCCCTAGACAACCAAGATCTGGTCAGAAGGCTGCAGAGGACCAAACCGTTGGAGCTTGTGTAATGTGCTAGTGTTAAAAGCAAAGCATAGTGCGCATGTGATACTGCCTGGGCAGGTCAGGGCAAACTTTGGAACATCATTGGATGGACTTTAGAAACTTACGTTAAGTACTTAGTTTTAAGAATTTAAAGATAAACTAATGGTTTGTCTGTAAGACTAGTTTAATTATTAAAAAAAAATTGCTGCTGAAAAGAACCAAGAACACAACATTGCAGTATGTTTATTTCTTAATTCACTTTGCACGCTCAAACATTGACCAGAAGGTCGCCGGATTGGAGACTTACAATTTACCGGCAATCTTGATTCCTTGAAATATTGAAGAACGGTAGGCGGCATGAATCTATTCTACAAGTATTTTCATGAATATAGCTAGTTTAAATCCTCCCAGAGCGGTGCATGCGAGGAATGCATCTCTTGATTGCTAATACTTTACATCCGTTTGAGGATCAGCTTATCACTCCTTAATATGGAGAACTTCATCCCTTTAGAATAATTCGCCCAGGACTGTGTTTCCTACCGAGTACAATTTACAGCGATTCAAAACCCATGTAAGTTGCTCTTTCCGCACACGAGTCGCTCCTGTTTTTGGCGGGTTTGTTTTTATGGATATTGAAAGTTAAACAGTACATTCTACAGGTATGTAGTTTAACATAAAACTAACATATATGAACTTAGAATTTTTAGTACAGTTTCAAATACAACATTTGAAACAAATGGGTAAGCTAGTAATTTTCACGTAAAAGTCATATTTTTTTTTCTTATTCATTCGTTCATTCATGATGATAGTACGCTTATTTCTGCATTACTAAAATGCGAGTGTTGGTAATTGTGTAATACCCTTCTAGATCTTAGGGTCTCGTTTTACGGAAGCGTATTCGTTTGTAATTCAATTTCAATACTGACCAATTATTGCAATTTTAGGCACGTACAGTCTGTCAAAGCTTTCTTTGTTCCCATCCAAAGGGGCCTAAAATGACACATTCCGCGCCCGATAAATCATTTTAACAAGACAAAAAATGTTGACGACTGGCCAAAACGTGGCTTGGTAGCAAAGTCACTCCGAAAGTCGAAAAACGAAACGTGTCTTTGTTTTCACGGGACTCGAAATTGACGCGTCAAGAAGCGGCAAAATTAGGAAAGGCCTTTCCTTGGAGAGCTGTAGTGTGGGAATTTCTCATTATGTGTCCCAAATGCACCAATTTTCCTATTTTAACAGTTTCCATAATTTCCAGTTTGTTGTCTATATGACGCAAGACATCCTCGTTGGTAATATGATCAGTATAAGAAATTTTCAAAATTCTGCGATATAGCCATTATTCAAATGCTTCAAGTTTCTTAGAAGTTGCTTCAGTCAGCTTTTGAAAAGTGACGTCATTTTGAGGAACACTGTTCTAGCTTTTTCGATACGGCAACGAAGATGCCAGGTGACTGTTAATGCAGCAGGCAATTGGACAACTTACTAATGTAATTGTGCCGTTGCTAGAACACACTGTATACATAGATGCATCAAAAACGGAGCAAGATTGTGTTTTCTATATCCCTTCCATTAAAAATAGAATAAAAATTCAAACTGAATCCTGCCTTCTCCATTTTCACCTGTAAATTCATTGCCATTCTACAATCGCTTGATCTTTTCAAAAAAATAGACTGTAATAGGATATTGATATTAACGGATTCACTATCAGTACGTCAAGTTAAAATCTCACGATCTGAAACCACAGAAAATTGTAAATTCTACGTGAAAATAAACAGGTATTAAGGAAACTTGCTCTGAGCAATAGAGATTGTCTTGATGTGGGTTAAAGCTCACCCTGGTCTTACGCATATGAAAATGAACAATTAGCGAAGGAGGTAATTGTGTGTGACGGTGAATTATTACCATTTCCAATAGAATTATCAGATACCTACCTAAGTACAAGTAAAACATCATGATAGAGTGGCAAAATACATGGAAAAAACTTCCGAAGAAGTAGGAATACATATTTATCTCAGATGTAGCCTCTCAGACCCTGCTCTTTTAAAAAAATTAATATCATAGAATCCGACTTGTGCGAGTTAGGTGGAACTGTTGCCGACTTGAATCATTTTTTTTTTTGGATGTCACAAATGTAGTAATGATGCATACCTAAAATTAATAAAGAGCTCTTTGTACACCCAGATCGTTAATCTTTCTATGGTATATGAACTCATACTCTTAAACAATTTTCTCTTCAACTCGAAGTATCGTTATGTCTTATTTACACGAAAAAAATATTAAACTTTGAATTCTGGATATAACTTTTGTCTTGTTGGTTAAAAATCCTCATATACTTCAAATTTATATAGTCTGTCAAGAACGTGACCGTTCGTATTCTTGAAAAAATGTATTTCGAAAACATTTTTGCCATCAATGGATTCTTTGGTGTGCTAACAACGGCGTAATTACCTTAGTAAGTTGTCCAATCACCTCTTGCATCAATAGTCACCTGGCATCTTCGAGGCATGCTGTCGACGAGATTTTCTGCATACTCTGCAAGTTTTTCGAATTTTGCGAGACAAGTGAGTCAAAATTCTCAGAGTCTTTCTGCTCAGCTTTCTCTTTAAAAGGGACCACACGTTTTCAATAGGGTTGGCGTCCAGCCATTGTGAAGACCTTATCGTGGATCCAAGCGAGCCGCCATACGAGCGTTTGAAGCAAATGAAGGAATAAGCATACTATCATCTGCAAAGGTGTTGATTGGATTCTTTCTAACAGATTATGAATGTAAAGGAGAAAGAGAGTAGGAAACAGTATGGAGGCTGGGGGCACATCACCGTTGCTAATGAAGGTATTAAAAAAAACTCGTTAATTGCCACTCCTAAAGAACATTCTCTGAGAAAACACGAGAAACATAAACAAAACTGTTCAGATTACAGATTCGTTGTCTGAATAAAGAAGGTTATCGGAATTACCTTGTGTAACCCTGGAAACAAAAAGTATACGTTTGATATACTGTGCCATTATGTATATCATATTTAAAATCGATAGCCAATATCTTTTGGAAGTTGTACCAGCAATAGAGAGACCGACGAAATTTTGGGACCATGCTTTTCGTGATCAAGAGACTCTGAAACGAGAAAAAATGCGAAAATATTAGAGGGAGATATTTTCACGAATACAATATTTTCCTTAGCGACGAAAATAAGATATATTTTTTGGCAAAAACATAATTTATTTTAAATTATAAAAAAATATATTTTTAAAAATTGTTTATTTCTAAGACCCTGCTCGATTTAAGCTGATTAATAAAACAGAATAACAAAAAGTAAAACTTGGCCCGGTCAAAGTTTAAAACTTCCTAATTAAATTTAGGTATTTATTTAGAGGATCAAACTTTAAACGCGCCGGAATTTGACGTGTTTAAAGTTTTGACGACGAAGATGTTGTCGAATGCTCTCATGGGATACATTCAAACTCAATTTTCCTTGACGTAGCATCAATTTCGGGTCCCGTGAAAACAAAGACGCACTTCCTTTTTCGACTTTCGGAGTGACTTTGCTTACCGAGCCACATTTAGGGAAGTCGTCGATATTTTTCGTCTGGTTAAAATGATTTAAACATTTCTTCATAAACGATACCGACTTTTTAATATATTTAGCGGCTGCGGAATGTGTCATTTTAGGCTCCTTGGATGGAATCAAAGAAAAACTGCCTCGAACCCACGCGCGAACAAGTGACTCATTTTGGATTTTACATAATTTCGACGAAAGTTCGGAATCGACTAATACTTTCCTAAAATGCTTCGTAGACAAGGGTTCCCTCTACCGACTTTTTGTTAAATCGCTAGAATCGCATCTACTAAAAATGAATTATCGCGGCCTACCTGTTTGTTTTAAAATTCTCTAATTGACCCAGAGCGAGAACAGTGGAAACCTGTCTATTATATTCCTGTTAGGAAAGGAAAGTTTATTTTTTTTAACATTTTGTAATAAGTAGCAACGGCTCTCTGTGAATAATTTTTGATACACTGAACATTTAGCATAAAATGTTACCAGTAGGAACTAGCTATACGGCAGAACAGTAAGACTTAAAAGCTGAAGTAATATGAAGAAAGTTAGTAATTGTGTTTGTAATGTGTTTATGGCTCTACAAATTCAAGCAGACAAAAACACCGCATGCACTTAGAACTATGAACATTTGAGACTTAACCTTATTAGTAGTTAAGCTCGTAGAATACACTAATTATTTACTAAAAATTACCTTATATTGCTGCAGTTTCCAGAAGGATGAGCAAGAACATGGAAATATAATTTAAATTAGTATTTTTTTATTAATTTTTGCATAAGCTTAGTTATGGTTAGTTCAGTCGGCTATGATTACTTTTAATTTTATTTTTAATTAATGAATTTTACATGTAACCTAGTAAAGGTAAATCATGCGAGAATATTTTGTACAAATATAAAATAAACATTTGGGTTTGTTTTGGGGGTGAAATCGAAAGTGAAAAAAAATTTTTTTCAGTTCAAAAGTTCAAAAATATATATAATGTAGTACTTGCGCACACTTTTCTTTGTATTATTTTTAAAAAATCGCGAAAAATCGCTGTCTCCCCCCCCCCTATCTCGAAAAGTACTGGAATATTCTACATAGGGTGTAGATTGAACGAAAATTATCACGAGTGCATTACCTTTAATAATTTATCTAGTATATAAAAAAAAGAAAACATTTAAGGTCATCTGTTTTCAGTAAAGATTGAAAACTCATTTGGGGTGTATTTTGTGAAGTCACTGATCATTTTATACCTCCGTAATAAAAATTTTTATTTTAAAAGAAATTACTAGCTAAACATCCAGCTTGTCATTTAATGGTTGTTGTATAGGGTGAGTTAGCGATAGAGTAAACTAAATTATATTATTTGCTTCGGGAATGACGAAAAAATGTTAAATACAATAGTTTTAGGGAATGTTAAGGTGCACAGTTTAAAATTTTTTGAGTATACAGGGTACTACAAAAAAGTGTGGCCGATATAACATATATTTTTTTAAATGGGACATCCTATTTTCTAATTTGTTTTTAAATTCTGCATAAAATTTTATAACTTTTTTATTAATAATGTTATATACCTAAACCTAGTAGTTTTTCGAATATTTCAAATTTTTTAAAAAAATACTAGTTATCAGTTTTTTAAAAAATTGCCAGTAGTGCCATTATTTCTGAAGGTGGAATACTCATAATTGGTATGAGCGTTCTATAGAGATGAAAAAAAGATACTAAAGTGTTCAAAATAAATTAATACATTTCGATTGTTTTAAATTGAAAATCTCAAATTTTTTGTACGGCACACCCTGTATATTATTATTTTATCTGATAGATTTTATAAAACCCTCCAACTTTTAATAAGTATTTCATATACCTACTTCTAATAGTTTTAGATTTATTTTGAATTTTTCAATTTTTACCCTTGTTTTTAATATACTTACCCTATAACATCATAGTTGCCAAGACAAAACAAAAATGTAGGCATTGTCAAATTTTGACATGTCTATTAAGCAAATAAAAATAGTTTAATTTGTTGAAGTAAGTGACGTATAAAGGTAAAAGTTATGGATTTTCCTAAAAATGAATTAATTGATATAGTTTATATACTGGGCGAGGCGGGATAAAATTATCTTTTGGCAGTAAGTCTTTACGAGGCGAAGTACCCTAATAGACTTATACCATCTAGAAAATTTTTTCAGTGCTTAATGGAACGGTATGATGGTAGTGGTAGGGTTGAGTATACGAAACGGAAAATAGTAAACCAGACTGCTGCCAATGAGGAAAAAGAAATGGCGATTTCACTGCATGTTGAAGATAATTCCCAGGTCAGCAGCCGTCAACTAGTTGACTTATCTGATACTTCCCAATCTACGGCTAATCGCACAACGAGAAAATACAAGTATCATCCCTTTCATATGGAACTACACCAAGAACTTCAAGACCGTGATTTTGAACGACGAGTAAACTTTTGTACGACCATGAATGGAGCAATAGACCATCCATGGTCCAATTTTTTCATCCAAAATAATGTTTTCTGATGTAGCTACTTTTTGCAGTAATGGAGCAGTTAACAGCCATAACATGCATTATTATTCAACAGTTAATCCATTTTGGGTCCGGGAAGTTCAAAACCAAAACCACTGGTCGCTTAATGTTTGGTGTGGAATATTAAATTTTCGAATTATTGGTCCATATTTTTTCCACAAACCGCTTAGCGGGCCTAGATATCTAAATTTTTTACAAAACTAATTACCCCAGTTCCTTGAAGAAGTTGATAACTTTGAAAGGGAACAAATGTGGATTTAACAAGAGGGAGCTCCTGCTCATTACCACCGGGAAGTTCGGGAATTTTTAAACGATCGCTACCCACAAAAAGTGATCGGTAGGGATGGATTTATTCAGTGGCCTGCTCGATCATGTGACTTAACACTTTTAGACTTCTTTTTGTAGGGCTACATTAAAGTACGTGTTTATGTGAATCCCCCTACAACACCAGTAGATATGGATGCGTGCAGGACAATAACGCTAAGGAAAGTGAAGGAAAATATAGTAAAACGACTGTGGATTCAAGTAGACGGGCATATTTTTGAACATTTATTACGTCATAATAATTAATTATTAGATAAGTTAAACTATATTAAAATTATTATTAACTATTTGTTCATGTTTTCACAACAGCCTAAGTGTATTAAAAACGGGAAAAATTGAAAAATTCAAAATAAATCGAAAACTATTAGAAATAGGTATATGACATACTTAATAAAAGTTGGAGGGTTTTGTAAAATCTATCAGAAAAAATAATAATATACAGGGAGTGCCATTTAAAAAATTTGGGATTTTTCAATTTAAAATAGTCGAAATGTATAAATTTATTTTGAACACCCTGTAGCATCTAACTCAAATTTCTTTACATATATCTTTTTTCTCATCTCTAGAACGCTCGTACCAATTATAAGTATTCCACCTTCAAAAACAATGGCGCAACTGGCAATTTTTTACAAAAATGAAAATTAGTATAAAACATTAGTAATAAAAAAGTTATAAAATTTTACGCAGGATTTAAAAGTAAATTAGAAAATAGGATGTTCAATTTAAAAAAAACATATGTTATATCGACCACACTTTTTTGAAGTACCCTGTATACTCAAAAATAACTTTAAACTGTGCACCTTAACATTCCCTAAAACTATTGTACTTAATATTTTTTCGTCATTCCCGAAACAAATAAGATAATGAACTTTACTGTATTGTTGACTCACCGTGTACATACGTGAGAAATGCTACCTGAAAGGTTTCGAATTTGATCAGTTGCATCGGGATGCATTAATCTGCGAAAACTTGGCAGATTTTACGCGTTCTAAGATTTATGCTTTTTCATCAGTTCTATAAATATTTATTAAACGGAAATCTATTAAATACAGGAGAGTGTCAAAAATAAACCAAATTGTTTTTAAAGATTTGGAGATCATGATAAAATAACGGTTGAAGTGTGTTTATTTAGATCAGTCGCCAGCTCTCATTAAATCTTAACAGGCTGCATTTTGGCACACAGGTAGTTTTTTGGACCTAGAATATTGGATCCGCTATTTTGAGCTTTTCAAATTTGTCATCGGATTTTTAACAGCACCCCGAGAAACCCAACTGAAGGATTAAATTTTATTTTAAATGTATATATCTTTTTAAATTACGGTAAAATTTAAAAAAAATCTATATACTATTTTTTTGTAAAATGTCCCGTTTTTTCACGAGGTGCTATTAGCTTTTCAATATTTTTTTATTTTTCGAGATATTTGTGAAAAACCGAATGGTTATTTTCGATTTTATAGGCTTAGCGTACGCTTTAGAGCTTTTTCTACGTCCAAAAAACTACCTGTATGCCAAAATGTAGTCTGTTAACATTTAATGAGAGCTTTTCGTCAAAATTTGCCTGTGACGACTGGGCTAATTAAGAAGACTTAGATTCAGTGTCACATATTCTATTTTAGCTACTTCCTTTAGTTTCAGAGAGTTAACATTTAATTTTAATAATATTTTATAAAAAAAAAATATTTGGATTAAATCCACGGTTGTCCTTAAGTTTTAAAATTACTTAAGGTACATGTTCTGGCTTACTCCGTATTTAATAGTTTCTTTTTGTGACAGAATATGAAGCCTATAATTGTCAAATATAACCTATAAAAGTTCATTGTATGTTTAATTAATAATAATTATGTCTAAAATTGGCTATTTTTCTTAACCATTCATTTTGTTAGTCACATTCAAGTCCTTTCTACATTATGCTTATCGAAATTTTAAATATTTATTTTAAGTGAATATTTCGAAACGTTTAATTTTGGTACAGAATATGTATAGAAGTGTTTCATTTAAAAAATGTAAGGTAATTAACTAATACTAATGGACGGTGAATGATTAAATCACTTCAGGTTCAGGATGTTACTCTGATCGCCAAGACAACAGAAGAATTACAAGAAATGCTGTATTTATATTATAATTAAATAACGAGTCGCCAGAAATAGGTCTAAAAATAAACTTCACCTAAACCAAATATTTGAATAACGAAACTCCGCTCCCAAACACACACTGCATTTGTTGGATTCTGTTCAGAGAAGAGCCGTTCGTCTGATTAGAGACCCGGAACTAATCGGTGGCCTTGATTCGCTGGAACATCGAAAAACGATTGGCAACTTGAGTCTGTTCTACAAATATATTCACGGAAAGTGTTCGAAGGATGTAGCCCGCTTAATTCCTGCCAGACCGGTGCATGTTAGAAATACACGTCGCGCTAATACTTCACATCCGTATGAGGTTCAGCTTGTTACTCCGCGTACAACGCTTTTCTAGCAGTCTTTTATATGGAGAACATCATCCCTTTGGAACAATTTGCCCAGCGCTGTGTTTCCCACCGAGTACAATTTACAGCGATTCAAGAACAACGTGAATCGCTTTTTCCGCACACACGCCGCTCTTGGAGCGCTTTAGGGGTTTCCCTGCAGCACGTGTGCAAGACCCATAAAAAGAAGAATAGGAAAGGTACAAACATTCATATATTTAGGACAAAAAATCGAAATATCAGAAAATAATTTAAAGGCTGACTTGGATCGAAGAGTCTCTCTTTATTACAGTGTTCGATTAACATGTACTGCCGGTATTAACATATGGCACTGAAACGTGGGCTTTAAATAAAAGTATAACTCCAGGTAACCGAAGGAACAATGGAGAGGAGAATGCTAAATATTAGACTCCAAGATCGTATTCCTAACATCGAGATTCGAAGAAGATCAAAAGTGACAGATGTAATACAACAAATATGTACATTAAGCTGGAATTGGGCGGGACATATCACAAGGATAGATGATAACAGATGGACACGTTGTATGGTTGAATGAGCGCCTAAAGAACCTAAAAGATGCAAAGGTAGACCCACAGACAACATGGATGGACGACATAAAAGAGTAGCGGGCATGATTGGATGCAAAAGGCAAGCAAGCTCATTGGAGACAACTTGGGGAGACTTACGTCTGACTATGGATGGGATAAGCTAATGATAATGATGATGGGGTTAATTAAATTTCAAGTTCAATTGTTTTCATAAATAATTAAAAAGGTACTACTATTATTGTAAGGTAATGTAAGTCATGTATATTATAATATTATATGTAATATTAAAATAATTTAATTATTGAATGATTTACCTTTACCAACAAAAAAACACTGTATAGTTAGTCAACTGAACTAATCATATTTTTTATTGTACGAGTTTTTTAAAAGTTGAACATAGCATAGTTTACAAAAAGCATTTTATTTTCCTGCATATGTTGTTTCCTGGGGTAATATAAAAGTCAATTTAATACAGAAATATGCAATGTGGTAAATTTTTTATTTTAAATTATAGGTATCAACACTGTAAATTAAATGGGTTTAGCGTTTTATTAGTCTGCGACACCTTTAATATTTTACAAAATTAAAGTTGTATGCATAGAACAAGTAAACTGAATATAAATGAATATGACTATATATATATATATATATATATATATATATATATATATATATATATATATATATATATATATATATCTATTACTAAGAGCTAGATGTCTTCCTGAGAATGGGAGTAACTAAAATTCTTCGCAATAAGTCGGAATTACTCGTGAATATTCGTTGACGCATGTAGCGCTAATCAAAATGAAATAAAAATATATTGCTAGTAAATGATTTATTAATCACAAATCTTGTTCAAAGTAACACTTTCTATGGTGGATAAATGCGCGTACTCTTTTTCTCATTTCTCGTTTTTTTACTTTAGATATAAATGTCGTTCTCATCTATTCCGCTGCATCAAATATTTTCTTTCTTAACTATTCAACAGAGTTCACCCGTATTTAGTAGATTAATTCTCTGAAATGATAAAAACGACATTTTTTTCGAGAGTGACAAACGGAGTACGTACTTTTATCTGACATAAAAGATCTCATTTTGAACAAAATTTGTAATTAATAAATCCTTTACTACATTCCCCAGAACTTTTGACTAATTTTTAAGCTTATTGAAATGTGAACCATTACCTGTTTCTGAGAAATCAAACAAATGTTGTGCTTTTTTACGTTTACCCCTATATATATATATATATATATATATATATATATATATATATATATATATATATATATTTGTTTATTCTTTAGTTCGTTCGCAGTTCTTTTTATGTCATAAAAACACAGATTTTAATGACGTTCTGGTCATTGTATTGAGCTTCATTAAATTATATTTTTATGTCTCAATTACTTACAAATTAAAAATGTTGAAATTGTTTAAAATCAAATAAAACATTTTATGAAAAAACAAAGCTTAATATTAAACAAAGTATTTTATTTGATGAAATTTTAAACTAGAAAGAGGTTTATGCACCTCGAAACCATGTTTTTTCTTAAAAATATCTAGCTGTAATAAAAGGGAAAAAGAGGAAGTATGTTTAAGAGTTGTTTGCTTTTACAGGTATAATTGATAAAGAACGTGAAATTAGATTATAGAGAGTTGTACTAAGGTAATTATAATAAATCTAACTTAAATTGCTACTAGCTTGCTTGTCATTGACAATATGTTCTTTTCTTATACAAATCTTTTCCTTGATAAGACGTTTGCGGTAATTTCTTTCTTGAGTGACAACTTAAGGGTTGGAAAGTCAAATTCGTGATTTTCATTTGTTTCGTGCATGTGCAAGGGTATATATGCATTTTCTTGTTATATAGTTATGTCCATTTGATTTATTGTGTATTGGAATAACATAAACATAAAATTTTTGAGAAACAATATGGTTTTAAAGTGTGTAAATCTATTATTTAAATAAAGTACATTGTTTATTATTAAGTGTTGTGTATTCATAAAATGTTTTATTTTATTTTACGTAATTTCAACATCTTTTAAATTGTATTTAATCCAAGTATGAAAATATTATTATATAATAGGCCGAACGTTTTTTAAAATATATGTCTTTACAATATAAAAATAACTACAAATAAACCTGAACAAGAATAAACAACCAAGCATATGCACTATATATGTTTATATATATATATATATATATATATATATATATATATATATATATATATATATATATATATATATGTATATATAGTCTGTCAAGTAAGAACGTGATCGCTCGTATTATTGAAAAAAATGTGTTTCGAGAAAAATTTTTTCCATCAATGTATTCTTTGGTGTGCTAACAACGGTGTAAATAATTTAGTAAGTTGTCCAATCGCCTCCTGCATCAATAAGCGCCTGGCATCTTCGAGGCATGCTGCCGATGATATTTTCTGCATACTCGGGCAATGATCTCCAAATTTTTCGAATCTCGTGGGAGAACTGAGTTAAAGTCCTCAGAGTCCTTCCTCTGAGCTTTCTCATTACAAGGCACCAAACGTTTTCAATAGGGTTTGCGTCCGGCGATTGTGAGGGCCACAACATCTTATCGTGAGCCCCAGCGAGGCGTTTTGCGACGTGATTTTCGCCCAGCAAAGGTTTCTTCAATGTGCTTCGGAATTTGACATCATGACCACAAAGATGTTGTCGAATGGTCTCATGGGACACATTCAAACCCGATTTTCGGGTCCCGTGAAAAAAAATACCTTATTACAGATAATGAAGTTAACAATTAGTTGTTTTTAGAGGTTCTTAAATTAGATGACGTGGTTTCGTTAACAGCGAGTGTGTGGATAGGTCGTGTAGGTCAAGAAGTGGTTATAAATTTATGTAGGGTTTCCTGTATTTTGAGGATCTTTCGGTAGAAGATATGTTACTCCTTTTATAAGAACCAAATACTTCAACTATTATAGCTAAACCTCCTCAGCCAGATATAGACCTAGTCGGGTGTGGGAGATTTCCATTTATCTAATCCTGTTACCATTTCATGGACTTCGCGAATAGTTGGTTGGGTGTAGGCGGTTGTAGTCTCTTGGCTTATCGTGCTGCCCTTTCTTACTTATATGTGCGTCCTCCCTTTAAGAAGGTTTATTAGTTTGCTCCCAAGCCTATCATGTGGTTATTTATCGCCACGAGGTAGATCTTCGAAGAGTTTATGTCTGTTCCGCTCAATCATATAGGATGTGCACAGAGGTTTTTTGCTTGTCACCACATAGTCTGCATTTTGTCGGACTTTAGGATTTCTCCTGTAACGCACTATGCTCGCTGTTCCGGTGGCGCGCTAACTTTTGCGGAACTTCTTTGAGACTCTTTTTGGAGTTTTTTTTTAGAAAAAAACGTTTTAATGTAAATTTATGGACAATTTTTAGAACTAGGTCTTAAATTGTAAGTTATTCTGTAATAACTTTTGATTTATGGTTCTCGTGCTTGGTTGTGTGAGAGAATGACTTTTAGATACTATAATAAATACTTCCAGTTAAAGTAATGAAATGAAGTATTGACATCCTAATGGAAAATCTCTATTCTATTGTCTAAGTATAACAGACATGGCAAAATAAAACTGTTTTTTGAAAATGCCCAAAACCAGGAGCGAAACGTCAAAATAATAAAAAAAATTCAAAAGAACTCAAAGATATTCATTTGATGAACCAAAACCCAAGATACATCAAAAAGATTTATATATATATATATATATATATATATATATATATATATATATATATATATATATGTGTATATATATATATACGACGCTGGTTTGAAAAGTCCGTGCAAAGTCCGAGAGATGGCACCACCGGCGCGTATCGAGGTCATGTTTAGTTAGTAGCATCTCTTGAATGAACGCGCACCAAGTTTCAGCCATATTGGTCTCATTTCTTTGTGTTTGGCATTCGTGTGAATCAAGGAAGTCGAGTGATTTTCAAGAAATGGACGAAAAAGAATTTCGTGTGGTGATTAAACATTACTTTATGAAAGGCAAAACGCCTCAAGGGACTAAAGAGAAGTTTGATAAACATTATGGTGACTCCGCACCTTCGATTAGAACAGTTTATAAGTGGTTTCAAAATTTTCGGACTGGCCATATGGGCACAAGTGACGCTGAACGTTCTGGACGGCCTGTGGAGGTTACGACTCCAGAAATCATTGATCAAATCCATGATATGGTGATGGATGACAGAAGAGTTAAGGTGCGTGAGATTGCTAGTGCTGTGGGCATCTCGACTGCACGGGTACATAATATTTTGCATAAACATTTGGACATGAGAAAGCTATCCGCAAGATGGGTGCCGCGATTGCTCACGCTTGACCAAAAACGGAATCTTGTGAAGTGTTGCAAGGATGGTTTGCAGCTGTTCCAGAAGAATCCGGAGGACTTTAAGCGTCGTTTAGTCACTGTGGATGAAACATGGATATATTACTATACTCCTGAGACCAAACAACAATCTAAACAATGGGTTACCAAGGGGGAATCTGCACCAAAAAAGGCGAAGACCGCTCCTTCGGCCGGAAAGGTTATGGCGACTGTCTTTTGGGATTCGCAAGGGATAATCCTCATCGACTATCTGGAAAAGGGTAAAACTATTACAGGTGAATATTATTCATCGTTATTGGACCGTTTGAAAACCGAGCTGCAAGAAAAACGCCCGCGATTGGCCCACAAGAAAGTCCTTTTCCATCACGACAACGCACCAGCACACACCTCAGCAGTTGTGGTCGCAAAATTAATGGAAATAGGATTCCAACTCGTTTCACATCCCCCTTATTCTCCAGACTTGGCTCCCTCGGACTACTATTTGTTCCCAAATTTGAAGAAATGTCTGGCGGGACAAAGATTTTATTCCAACGAGGAGGTGATTGCAGACACTAATGGATATTTTGCAGACTTGGACAAATCCTATTATTCGGAAGGGATCAACAAACTAGAACATCGTTAGACGAAGTGTATAAGCCTAAAAGGAGACTATGTCGAAAAATAAAAAAGGTTTACCCCAAACACATAGTTTTTTATTTTTGCACGGACTTTTCAAACCAGTCTCGTATATATACATATGTATGGATAAATATAAATGTACGTATGACATAGTATAATATTTCATTCCTTTTTTTTTCTGTCTGCTTTATAAAATTTAATATATTTCTTGAAATATTTTTTAAATAATCCCCGGAATTGGCAGAGAACAATATATGCCAGGAAATTCGTAAAAATATTTTTGATGCAGAATATTACAAGCTAAAACAAGAATGTAAGCGTGCTAGATAGAAGCAAATATAGTATACTATAAATAACGTATATACATATACAAAATTTTCATTATTTGTTGATCAAATTTCAAATAATGTAAAGATATTTTATCTCAAAAATAAACGAAAAGAAAATAATATTACAAATTTATTTGAAATAGCTGGAATACAAACGTTTCTTTTTTTCATTTTATATTATTCGAATTGTCGAGGATCATATTAACGAAATATATACCTCAATACCGATTTATTTTATTTGCGATAATTTTCCATAAATTTCCAATGGCTATATATACAAGGTATTTTTTTAAGTTACGACATTATTTTTAACAGGTTAGAGTACTCATTTCGCTGATTAAAGCCTATGTAAAAGCTGAATAATAAAAATTTTAAGTTTGTACCTGAATTAAATTCGCTTGGTCTTAGGCTCATATTCTAAATTTTTCCAAGAATTACACAAACAAAATCCTGCCGACAGCTGTAGGATTCACATTATTCTAATCTCGAGCAATGCATTATAGATTACAATAAATCTTTCAACTGTATAATAATCAAATTCGGAAAACAACAAACATGGACAGAAGAGATCTAAATATCCTCAAAAATCTGCACTGGAGTCAATCAGTAGAAGAGTTAAAATTAGGCTAGAGAGATCCGAAACTATAAAAATAAACCAAGGTGTAAGACAGGGATGCATTCTTTAACCACTCTAGTTTAATCTTTATTCTGATACTGTGTTTAGTGAAGCCATATATGAATCCACTGAAGGCATACACTGAACAGCATACGATATGCTGATGATACTGTTCAATTAGCAAACAATATCAAAGATCTCTAACAACTCATAGATCGAGCGAAAAATTTGGATTAAGTATGATTACAAGAAAAACCAAGTGGATGGTAATAACGAAGAAAATACTACAACCAGAATTCCTGGAAATCAAGGTCAGCACCGTAAAAAAGGTCCCCACATTTAAATATTTGGAAACGAATATAAATGAGTCCCAAGGAAGGAGATATATCCCAGGATTGAACAAGCCTGAGTGATAAGTATGAATATGAATAAATTTTTCCAACGAATAAATCTCAGTCTCGAACTCTGAATGAGAATGTTGAGAGCGTGTGCATGCTCCGTGCTACTGTATGGATGCGACTGTCGGACTCAGATGCTCAGAAGAATGACAGGAAGAATTTGAAATGTACGTTTATAGACGCCTTCTTCGCATCTCCTGGGCACAGAAAATAAAAAAAAAAACACGGAAATACTAGGAAGAACTAATAAAGCGAAAAAAAACTACTAATAATCATAAAAGTAAGAAAAACTCAATACTTCGCACATATAAAGAATAATATAATATAATATAATATAATATAATATAATATAATATAATATAATATAATATAATATAATATAATATAATATAATATAATATAATATAATATAATATAATATAATATAATATAATATAATATAATATAATATAATATAATATAATATAATATAATATAATATAATATAATATAATATAATATAATATAATATAATATAATATAATATAATATAATATAATATAATATATATAATATAATATAATAATAATATAATATAAAATAATATAATATAATATAATATAATATAATATAATATAAATATAATATAATATAATATAATATAATATAATATAATATAATATAATATAATATAATATAAATATAATATAATATAATATAATATAATATAATATAATATAATATAATATAATATAATATAATATAATATAATATAATATAATATAATATAATATAATATAATATAATATAATAATAATACGAACTGCTACGTTTAATTATTGAAGGCAAAATGAAAGGCAAGCGATCGATCGGAAGACGACAAAATTCTTGGCTGAAGGACATACGAAGGTGGTTTTAATGTACTTCGGGTGATATTTTTCGAGCAGCAGTCTCTAAAGTTCGTTTAGCTATATGGATCGCCAACCTTAGTGAGGAGACGGTGTAGTAAGAAATAGTAAAAGAATCACGAACAATCATTATATGGAATTTATCCCAGCGAGTATGTTGAATCGTAATAAGATAAATGTACTGCTGCGCTACCGCAAAAGTTCAAAATCATAGATTAAAAATATTCAGATCCCCTAGAGAATATAGATTTCTATTAACAAATCACTGTGGAATCATGTCTCAAGAATAAAGAACCTCTTATTTTAGAAAAAAAATGAAAAACTTTTTCGGAGAAGTTTATTTATTATTATTTGATTACTTCAATATGGCTTTATTTGGTGAAATGGCTTATTTACTGAGTACTATAACTAGGTAAAAATATTACCCCAATTTCAAAACATCCTATACATGTCTATGCACAGGAAAAAATAAATATTATTTTATGCAGTTTGTTTTATAGAAAGCGATAAAATAACAATACAATACCTAACAATAATTGTGTTGGTTTTTGTATGAATGTAAAAAGTGTATTTAAAAAATTATTTGTATATTTACAAAGCCGTATATATAGTGTTGTTAAACTATGAAACATGAAGACTGAATTAAAAATAACTGGAAATAAATGATTGCAAGCTAAATTAAAATAGAAAATAAAGAGTAATACTATTTAAAAGAAAGCTTATTTACGTGCAAAGAAGATATTAAAAATATGTCTAATTAAATTAAATAAAACAAATATTTCTCAAAGATTTTTTTTTTGGTATTAAAAGGTTGCGTCACGAAAGCATATCTATATATATATAGAGGTAAAAAAATTAATAACGAATGTCTTGTTATGTAGAGACATTTTATCTATGGTTCAGTTAAAATTATTTATTATACTCCGATATACAATTTTAACATTTAATTTTGAAATTATCACTGCCAAATAAGTAAAAGTTATTTTAACTGGTATATTATTATTTTATGCAGTTTGTTTTATAGAAAGCGATAAAATAACAATACAATACCTAACAATAATTGTGTTGGTTTTTGTATGAATGTAAAAAGTGTATTTAAAAAATTATTTGTATATTTACAAAGCCGTATATATAGTGTTGTTAAACTATGAAACATGAAGACTGAATTAAAAATAACTGGAAATAAATGATTGCAAGCTAAATTAAAATAGAAAATAAAGAGTAATACTATTTAAAAGAAAGCTTATTTACGTGCAAAGAAGACATTAAAAATATGTCTAATTAAATTAAATAAAACAAATATTTCTCAAAGATTTTTTTTTTGGTATTAAAAGGTTGCGTCACGAAAGCATATCTATATATATAGAGGTAAAAAAAATTAATAACGAATGTCTTGTTATGTAGAGACATTTTATCTATGGTTCAGTTAAAATTATTTATTATACTCCGATATACAATTTTAACATTTAATTTTGAAATTATCACTGCCAAATAAGTAAAAGTTATTTTAACTGGTATACTTTCTTTTACTTGATAGCAACTTGTTTACATTGACAAAAAGTATTATAAATACTCAACTTTTTATATTATGTTGTATTGAGAAGTGCATATATAAGGCTAAACATTTATGAGAATTTTTTATCTTAAGAAACTTATATTTGATTTTTATTATTATATAAAAAATATTCTTTGAGACATGAGACAATTTCGAAAACACTGCAGAATTATATAGAGAGATTATTTATTATGACGTTAGTGCTATGCTAAAGAGGAGGAAGAGTATACCAATTCAAATAAGTCTGTTAACCAATTATAATTGACTTAGTGTTTCATTTTCTATTAGGAGATCGGTTTCTTTTCGGATATAAGATGTAGGGGAGAGTGGGTAACAGTGAATCAAGGGGTACAAAGGATCAAACGCCGTACCTTTGCCAACATAAGGCACACACGTATACAAAACGGCAGACGCGCGCCATTTTGTATTGCCCCCGCGCTGATCCAGTCCCGGCTGACTTACCGCAGGAGGAGGACGCGATGCCGGGGTGCGACCAAAAAGTAAGTACCTAAGTAAAATTTTTCGTGTTTTTAAAAAGTGTAATGCAGCAGTTGTAATAAATATTTCTTATGAATTTTACAGTTACTTGCCGGAGTTACTCTAAACATGTGTTTGTGTATTTTATTAACGTTTGTTTTCGTTAACGGTCGATGGGTCACACTGGTTTATTTGCTTTTGGGGCACAGTGGAAAATCGGTTCACTAATTTGGAGAGGTTGGCTTGAGATAAATATTAAATAATAATGATAAATAGAAAGCGTGTTCGAAAGGCAAATATTGGGCAACATAGTGAAGATGTTATGAGGCAGGTCACACAAATGGTTCAAGAAGGTGCCAAAATCAGGGCTGCGGCAAAGCGAAAGGAAATCCCTTATACCATTTTCAACAGGTATTATAAAAAGATCAGAACAACTGAAGTGCTTTTGACACCTAATTATACGGTCAACCTAATTTTCTCAAATGAACAAGATGAATCACTAGTTGATTACATAGTAAAATGTAGCTTAATGTTCTACGGCCTTACATCAAATGAAGTTCGTAGATTGGCGTATGAAATGGCAGTAGGGAACAACATAAATGTGCCAGACAAGTGGCTTCAATTCCAAGCTGCCGGTATTGAGTGGCTTTATAACTTTCGAAAAAATAATGAAACTCTAAGCCTTCGTACGTCAGAAGGCCTTAGTCGAGTTACGTCTTTCAATAGATACAACGTCAACATGTTTTATGACAAACTGAGGGACGCAATGCAACGAAATGAACGTTTTGGAGATGGAACACGTGTGTACAATCTAGATGAAACCAACACAATGACAGTTCAAAAATCTGAAAAACTGTTAGCGATTCACGGACAAAAATAGGTCAGCAGAGTAACGAGTGCCGAAAAAGGGACTTTAGTAACTACTTGTTACATTGTTAGTGCTACGGGGCAGGAATTACCCCCTGCCAGGATATTTCCAATAGTGCATTTCAAGAACCATATGATCGATCGGGCCCCGATTGGCACTTTGGATTTAGCTACATCATCAGGCTGGATGAGTTCCGAGTTATACGTGAAAACAATGCAACATTTTATTGATTAAACCCAAAGCACCAAACAAAACCCAAAACTGTTAATTATGGATAACTTTGAAGCTTATATCTGTCTGAGGGCTGTCAATCTGGCAAAAGAAAATGGCGTAACCATTCTAACAGTTCCACCGCACTCCACTGGAAAGTTACAACCGCTAGCTGTAGCAGTCTTTGGCACTTTTAAAACCGTTTACAATGAGTCTGTTGATAGTTGGATGATGCGCCACCCCGGCAAAATATTTTCGATCTATGAAGTAGTAGCATGCGTAAAAGAAGCACACATGAGAGTAATGACACCAGCTAATATTTGTAGTGCCTTTGAAGCCACAGGAATATTTCCTTACAACCGAAATATTTTGACGGAAATTGACTTTGCTCCATCAGAAATCGCAGATAGGCGCTCGAAACAGAATCAGAACTCGAAGGTCAACTTACTAGATCTCCTTCGCCATCAATTATACAGGACGTGAATGTACTACACCAACATGCCCTGCCTTTATCAACTAGCACAGATAGGCCTCAAGTTGAGAAGTCCACAAAGTCACCGCAAAGTGTTCCATCTACTGAGTTGCTACTTAACCCTCCATCCCCAGTGTCTCCATAAGCTCCACCGATAGTTGTTCCGTCACAAGCTTTGCCACCTTCTACACCACAAATTCCATCACTTCTTATATCATCAACTTCTCTGGCTCCTCAGCCACCACAAACTCCACCGCGAACTCCTCGTTTATGTAGATCACCAGCTTTACAAATTACACAGGCAAATATTGAAACACAAAATCCCGAGGAGTGTATTAAACCGTTGACGTCAACACATCTCAATAATTTGCCTTAAAAGCTTTCTTCCAAAAGTTTCAAGAGTACAAAATGTATGATTGCAACTGACACGCCAAACAAAGATGAAATAGAAGAACGTGAACAGTTAAAGAATCAAAGGAAGAAAAAGAAAATGAAGCAGCAAAAGAAGTGAAGAAAGAAATATTAAAAGAAAAGTTTTGCAGAGAGATGGATCCAGTGGCGACGATGATGACAAATTGAGTGTTTATTCAGAGGAACAAGGTTCTCATGAAGAAGAAGACCCAGAGATTTACGTTGTTGATCCAGAACAATTTTTACCCATCACTGTAATTCTTAATGACGGAACATTTCGTTGAATTTAAAGCCAATAACAAACAGATATTTTATGTAAGTGAAGTATTAAATAGTTCACGAAATAAAGTTGAAGTGAGTTTCTTGCGTAACTGTCTTAAGAACATTAACAAATTTCACATGCCGCTTGTACCCGACTTAGCTGCAGTGCGAATAAACGATATTTGTATACAAAATGGTTCTGCCTCAACCATTCTACTATTCTGGACAAATCAAAAGGTAACAAGGACTTTATACGTTTGACGTGTATTTCTCGCCTGTCGATATCCGCTAATCTATTGTGATTGGCTTTTTTATGGATAGTGATTTAATTGAATTAGGCACTTACAAGAAAGAAAGTTTATGTTTTCGTTATATAATATTTTCGTTTTTGATTATATTTTGGTTAAATTACAGAGCAACATTTTTGCATGTTGATTTTATTGTAATACTGCCATTGATGTTCATTATTATCTAATTGTTATAAAATGTAGATCTAATAGGAGAATACGGTTTTGTTGTGATACTGGGTTGTTAACAAAGTTAAGTTTTTCAAGTGACATTTTCATTATTACGTATGTTATAAAATGTAGATTTAAGAGAAAAATATGATTGCATTGTAATGCTGTTGTTAACAAATGTAGATTAAAAAAAGACTGATTCTATTAGATTTAAGTGCCATTACTGTTACCAAAGGTCAAGAAGACTCAATAATATTCATTTGGTTCCTAATTACTACTAAATTAAGTGTAACAAGGTAAAATAAATCTTGATCTGAAATGAAATTTTCTTTAATAAATCCTATAAAATCCACTGTGACTCATGCGATCAACTGTTACCCATGTACTGATTCATTGTAACCCAACTGCGGGGCACAGTGGATCATGTCCCTTCTTTTAAAAAAAACCGAGTTTATGCATGTATCTATGATAGGTAGGGTCTAGATTGCTAAGGCAGTGTATATCTTATTGATATCGCTTAAGGTTTATTAAGGAAATATTTTCCAAATGTAAAAAAGTGTGGAAATATTTAGCTCAACAAAAAAGTGATTCACTTTTACCTACTCTCCCCTATATAGTTTTTTTTCAATCTGAAATATATTTTTTAATAAATATAAATAAAATATTAACTACAAATTTACCAATTTCATCTTCAAAATTTAGGCTTAAATTTGAAAGCTTTTTCAATATTAAATGCATGTAAATAATTTCCTTCTAAATGTAAAAATAAATTGGAATTAAATAAACGTACGACGGCCCAAAAATTTGTTTTAAAAAGTAGGATAATCAACAAATCATTAAAAAACACATCTTACGTTTCGGATTCATTGAATTCAGTAGTAGGATAATCAACAAATTATTAAAAAACACATCTTACGTTTCGGATCCATTGAATTTTTTACTTATTCAAGTTTATTTGACTTGCTAGCGTATACTTACAACTAATGAGCGCGTATGCTACGAACAAGACAATTTACAAAATAGCGAGTCTATCTAAGTTTAGGTTACCAGAAGTTTATATATTTGATATATTAGAAGTTTTACTACGTCCAGGAATTAAAAGAAGAGTTTCTAAAGCTTTTCAAATTTAGAAAATCTAAAAAATATTTATTTAAACTCCACCAACATATCAGGATGTAGTAAAACTGCGGATACTTTCAGAAAGAATACCTAAAATTTCTGGTAATGTGACCCAAGCTGCCAGATGATCATAAAAAATGCTATTTTAGTGAAAATAGGTGAAGTGTATCTACTTAAAGTTTATACACAAATTACAATTTTCAACACTAAATTAAGTGTATTTTACCTTTGGAATACACAGTGATCAAAGTAGTTCATAATTTAAATTTTACTCTCGCAATTACATTAATTATTATCAAGTTAGTCCAGATTAGACAATTTTTTTACTGTCTGAAAGCTATGGCAACATGGGTTCGTATCCACAGGTCAGTTTGTTGGTTTATTTAACTGACTGAACAATGAATTTACCCAGACATTAAACAGGGTCGGTTAAAAGGATCTCGCTGGTCTATTTGCCTTTCTATAAGTCTCTCTAACCCTCCTACTATTAATGTGGGTAATTCTCTAGCTGGTACGAAACAGCTTATAAATTGTAAAGTGCTAATATATTTTATACAGATCAACAAAGAAAAAATATGATGATAAAATTAGGTGATTTTTAGATGATGTCCTGGATGTGAATGATCAAAGAATACCTACCCCATTCTTTAACAAACACAAAAAAAATACATCTCTTCTAAGACTGGTCAAATTGTAGTACTTTTTATTATTATAATATTACGGTGTTTCCAAGGCCTTTTATTTCTTAGTAGATCTACTTCAACTATTCACAAGAAAATAGCGTTTTAAACTTTTAACTTTTAAATTTTGATATGCTAGCTTGATTATATTAAGCGTTAAAAAATATATCCGACATACATAAGGTAAGTAAGAAGGGATTTCTGGATTTTCCTGCAGGACATTCTCCATTCTTTGCACGTTTCCTACTCTGCAAATATAGTCCTTGTGTTCCTGTACAAAGTTAGTGGTGACATGTTAGACCGGTCATAATAAAAAAGAAAATGAACATCGGACAATTTACAATTAGGACTAATAGCTGAAATACTGTCTCAGCTATTATTATCTTTTAAATTTAGTGATAAAATAAAATTTTAGAGTAAGTACGTTTTACCCAAAAACTAACTAAAAATAAAACAAACAAAAATAACATACATTCTTTTCTTGTTGCAACTATTCTTACTTTCGTGTGCTTAAATCATGAACTATTTTTATTTTAGTTTCATAAATAGCCGCCAAAGTCTAAAATATTTTCTCCTAAATTTAATATAGATGTATAAGGTGGACACTTTTAAAGGTAAACCCCTTTATCTAAAGGAGATAGACGAAAACTGATGTCGGTATCTCAATTTTTATGATAAACCTAATGGTGAAAACCAGATATCGATATCTACTACCGTTTCAGATATACAGGGTGTTTTTCAAAAATCTGCATTTTGGAAAAATGTTTGTAATTCTTTTCCTATTGAAATTTTTTTATTTCTATAAAAACATTCTTAAAGCACTTTTTGACGTGGATTTCAACAATTTAAGTTACATTTTCTTACAACTAATATTTTAATAGTTATCAATGCAAAAATATATTTTTTAAATGGGATACCCTGTATATTTTTCCTTATCCGAATAGAGCTTTAAATTACATTCTCAAAATACATCACAATTTATATTTTGCTTAAATCTGCTTCAATACATAAAGTTTTTCAGTTTTTTACGCGAGTTTTAAATGCACATTTTGTGAAGTAAGCTTTGGACGGAGCGGCCATATGGTTTAATTCAATTGTTTACTCGTAGTTGTTAAATTTTACTTCAGGACCAGTTATTGAATTGTCAAATAAATCGCAATGAAGTTTGAAAATTACGAAAAATGAGATGTGTGTTTCATACAAACCGGAGACAATTCGGAAGAGGTAAGTAATTTGTACCACAAACGGCATCCAGAGAGGCGTCAACCCTTCAAGGATATATTCGCTCGATTGCGACATAACCTAGTTAATAGTGGCAAGTTTAAAAAGAAACGACCCAAAAATTATGCATCAAACAGGGATAAGGAGTTAACATAGAAGAAATAGTAGTTTTAGGAACTACCGGAAATAATCCAACACTTCAACCCGACAGTTAAAAGAATCCACTGGATTACGAACAACTAATGTAAGTTGTACTTTGAAGAAGCACAAATTCAGGCCATATAGGACAAGAACAGTTAAACACCTTAGAGACGGAGATTTTCAACGGCGTATGGATTTTTGCCACAGGTTTCTGGAGAATTGTAACCATGTTCCGAATTTTTCATTAAATTGCATTTGGACAGACGCAGCTTATGTAAGCAATGCAGGTATTTTTAACCATTACAATTCTTATACGTGGACACAAGAAAATTCACATTTAGTTGTGGAGCAAAGAAATCAAGGCAGATTTGAATTTAATGTGTGGGTCGGAATTTTTAGAGGCAGAGTTATAGATCCATTTATTTACGAAAGAACACTCACCTCTTTGAGATATTTAAAAATTTTAAGGCAGCAAATAGAACCTCTTGTTGATGAACTGCCATTAATGGACTTTGAAATATATTTTTTTAACATGACGGAGCACCCCTTTATAACTCTGCAGTTATCAGTAATTTTTTATCGACCAATTTCAACAATAACTAGATAGCCAACCAAGGTCCAAACCGTTGGCCGGCAAGGTCGCCGGACTTAACACCCATGGACTTCTATCTCTGGGGAAGATTGAAAGACCTTATTTTTAAATTGCCGACAAACACCAGGCAAGAGTTAGAAGTCGCAGTGATACAAAGTTTTGCAGCTCTCACTTCTCTTGAACTAATCAACTCGGTAAGAAGTGTCCAGAAAAGGTGCCGCCTATGAGTAAATGAAACTGGTAGAACATCTCTTATAGAAAATTGTTTTGTTTTAGTTTGCTCTATTCGGAATAAATTTTTTTATTGTTTTTTGTTTTATTTTCTACATAGTTTAAAGTACTATAGCATTTAGTAAATTTCATTGTAGTTATGACTCTTAGAGCTACTTATGGGAATTTTTTTTACGATTTGACTGCTATCGGTAAACAATTGATATTGCCGCTACGTCCAAAGTCTACTTCACAAAATGTGCATTTAAAATTCGCGTAAAAACTGAAAACCTTTATATTTTGAAGTAGATTTAAGCAAAATGTAAAGTGTACTATATTTTTAGAATGGTAATTTAAAGCTCTATTCGTATAAGGAAAAATATACAGGATATCCCATTTAAAAAATATATTTTTGCTAATAACTATTAAAACATTAGTTGTAAAAAAATGTAACTTACACTGTCGAAATCCACGTAAAAAAAGTGCTTTGAGAATGTTTTTAAAAGAAATCAAAATTTTCAGTAGAAAAAAATTACATTTTTCCAAAATGTAGATTTTTTGAAAAACCCTGTATATCTGAAACAGTACTAGATACCAATATGCGGTTTTCACCATTGAGTTTACCATAAAAATTGAGCCTCAGACACCGACATCAGTTTTCGTCTCCTTTAGATAAAAGGGTTTACCTTTAAAAGTGTCCAATCTGGACCATCCTGTACATAAAGCTTTAAAAGCCGACAAGCTAATAAAGAGCTATTAAAGACCTGAATAATACTGGTTTAGCAAAGTAAATACTAATTATTTCTTAAAACATTGAGAATTCATTACATTAACAAAATTTTATATTATTAAAATTACATAGCGGTTTCATATGTTAAAAAATTGTAAAATAATAAATAAATGTATGTCATAAATTTATCGGTTATCCTGCTTTATACACGAAGTAGATGACATGTAATAATACTTACTGTTCTTTTTGTTGCAAATTTTAACTTATAACGTTACTTACTTCAGTTGAATACATAAATTATACACACAAAATATCTAAATTTTTTTTTTCGATAAAATAAAATAGTAAAAGCGTTTACATGCCTGAGAGTTAAAAGAAAATAGTTGAATGAGTATCATAGTTTTTATACGTAATGATAATTTCACCAACTCTACGATAAAATTATTATAATATTTACGCGAGTAGTACTGGAAAAAAATGATGCAAATGAACGTAATGTTCTTCGAATTTCTTTAAAAGAAACTTCAAAACAAAAACTGTAAACGAAAACAAACTTTAAGAACAACCATAAGTTCAAGCTTCAATTTGTCCTTTAAATGTAAGGAAATTTGACCGGTCTAACCTATATTTTTTGCCGAAAAGAAAAAGGTATAAAAAGATAATCGTAAAAGCTATGAGGATATGTTTAGAAAGCGCTCCATAAAATTTATTTAGGCGCACAAAGGGGAAGTTGTTGGACCAAAAAAGAGGACGTTATGAAAAATGTCGGGATATATAAATAAATTTGTAGGTAAATAGCTTTATAGTTTATGCGTCGTCCGTATGTCTAGAACAGATTGTAGCCTTTGGGGACATTTGTAAAATGAGTTTCTTATAATGGAATGGAATTTTGTCATCAGTCTTTATGGAAACATATTTGGTTTAAAAATATTTCATAGATGTTATTTGGAAAATTCGATAAATATTAGGTCAACTTATTGGGGGTATTTTTGTACTTTAGGGTTCCGTACTGACGTTAAAAAAATATAACACCTATTATATGTCCATCGTTTCTGCAAGGACCTAAAGAAACCTTTAGTTGTTAGAGTTGCATTTAGTAATATACCAAACATAGAAGTAATTTATAAAAGTTGTCAGATATAAAAATTATTATTTATTATTTTCGGGCTGGACCGGATAAATTTTGATTTTTCAGTTTTTTTCTATAACTTTTTGACAAGCAAGATATGCATATAGGTTCAAATAGCTTTATGGTTTATATGTGGACCATATGCCTGAAACAGATTGCAGCTTGGAGAGACATTGATAAAATGGGAAGGTTATAATGGAAACACTTTTTTTCTGTCAGTTTTTTTATTGAAACAATTTTTTATGTATATCAGGGATATCATTTACGAGATGTGTTACACCAAAATGCTTCTTGTCCAATTCGAGTAGAAATATTCCGGAATTTGGAAAAAATTTTTAAGAATAGAAAAATTACTTATTTAATAAAATGATGACTACAACAGACTTGTTTTAATTTCCCGCGTCTTTTACATTTTAGAGAAGGATTTCTTTTCCTCCAAAATAACCCAATTTAAATTATAGTCATGCTAGTAAACAGGAATTTCGGTTGTGGTATACCAAGGCTGTGGTGCCTGGACCTGTAACAAATTATGAAGGTATTGTTAGATTTACTATAACATTTTGAAACAAAAAAATCTTTGGGAGAATAAGTTGAATTTTTAATTTTCTCACCTGGAAATGTATATTTTTATATTAAATTTATTTCTAATAATTTTTTGTTTATTTTTATAATTAAAATTTTATAAAGTAATTAAAATTAAAATTTACAAGAATTTGGAATTTTTATTATTCAAAAACATATTAGTAATAAATATAAATTTTGTTATTTTTTATCTTCATGGGCTATTTTAATTCAATTTTAAAAATCTAGTATGTATTTTTGTTCCCAAATTATTAAATAAGCGGTGTTTGTATAAAAGTAGCGATCTATGTTGATTTAAATCGCTGCAGGTCCTATTGTATAGAGTTTCGCTATATTAAGGCGTTTTTTAAATAGGTGGTTTGCTTATGTCACCAGTACGATAACAGGTGTTTCGATAGCATCAGGAATTCTTTTGGTATCTAGCTTCATTGGAATACGTTTTATGACAAGCTCTCTGACAACATCGTTATTTTTGACTGTACGTTGGGAATAGTAGGTGGTATTTTTCCTTGGAAATTAATAGCAGAGTGTAAAGCAAAGGGTTCTGTTAACAAGTAATAAGTAAGGATTTTTTAACAAAAGTTGTACGATAGTATAAACTGACCGTGTAGAGAGAGAGACCTGTTCAGTGATGAGATTTTCTTGGGATAAGCAAGCAAGGTGGTTATTTTTAAATCTCCGATGAGGTGCCTCCTTTGATTTCATCAATTATTTGTTTTTATCACCAATTGATAGACCACTTGATGCTGAAACGCGTTGATCTTCCTTAAAATCCAATGGAATATTTACGATGCTAGTGCAAATCTTCACACTGACGGTCAAAAAAAAGTCAGGAAAAATAGCGAACCATCAGCAACAAGTGTTGGCTCATTGATCAGCTGAGTAAAGCCAATACTAACTAGGTGATTAGTAAAGTAAATATCAGGGATATTAATTCCAGAGATTCATTTTAAACCGATATATACTGGATTTACCAATCAAGCTCTATAGATCTAAAATTAGGTAAACTAGTGATGATCCTGAACAATGAGAATGATCTCTGTTCATACTTTAGAATGTCACTCGTCTCAAGTGATTCGATTTTAGATTAACTTAGTAAGGGAACGGTTAAGTATAGAGAATTGTAAGGTTAGACAGTTAATCGTTGCAAACTGCTCGAATTTTAATAATACACACACATTTGGTCATTGTGTCTCCATTTTCGGCTGATGGGCTTATGCCAAGTTAGCACAAACGCTATTACCATTGTGTATTAAGGAATGACCTGACAATGTGGTTACAATAACTGATTTCTAAATGTTTTTCTGTATGTTTATGTTGAGTCCTAATTGTACTAAGTGTGGTGTGAATATTGTTCGTGTGAGACCTGTGACTGATATGACAAGAAGGATAATGATAACTTTTCTTGTTTCCACAGCCTTTTTTTTATTAATGTTGCAAAGTCTGTCTATTTGGAGATCTTTCCCGTGTATTTCGTTTGAATGTTTCTGCCAGCTATGTCAATTAGATAGGTACCTTTTCCTTTTTTGTATTGAAAGGTAATATCGGGTCTATTGGCGGGAACTATTTTATCTGTATGGATATTCATGTCCCAGTAGAGCAGCTTGTAATCTTTATTTTCAAGCATAGAAGTTGATGTGTATTTGTAGTAGGAATCCGTGTTTTCTGTGAGCTTGCATGTTGTGGCTATTGCTTAGTGAACAACTTTTACCGCTGAGTCATATACGCTTGCTATGTGTTCGATCGCTTCTTTATGTTGATAGTATTTTCTGTCTTCTGTAATGATTGGGTCTGTTATGACAAGTTTTTGTAGTTTCTGGTTGATATGACTTTATGAGGGTTGGCAAGTACGAAGTGTTCTGTCTCAGGAAACAGCTGCCCATCATGTAATCAGGTGTATGATTGGTTTTTATTTATGTAGTCTTGTTCTATGTTTCTGAGAAGGTTTTCATCCGTTTCTGTTGTGAATGTGTATGACTGTGTATCTGCCAAGTGGTTGGCTTGGGATAAATTGAGGAGTGTGTACTTTTGGTCTGCTCCCGCTGTTGCTGTGAGTAGGCTGGTTTGCTTGGTGTGACAGAATTTTCTAAGTGCTTGTATTAGTTTTCTGTGTAGTGATCTTATATATATGATTCCTCTTCCTCCTTCTTGTAGTTCCTGTATGTGGTGAACTGGAAACATATAAGGATGTGAATATTTTCTATGTCTGTGCGTGACTGTTTGATGATACCAAATGAATATGTGAGGACAGGTACAGCGGACGTATTGATGTCTTTAGTGAGAATTTTGGAGTTGAGTTTTGTTTGCGTAAGTTTCATGTTTTTAAATTTGATTTTGAGCTTCGTTTTGAAGTGAGTATGATTGAATTTAGTTTTTTGATGGAAGCCTAGATATTTGTATGTTTCTTTTTAGACCATATTATCGAGATATTTTGTGTTATAGTGGTTATTATATTCTTCTATCTCACATTCGGTCAATAAGGTTCCATGTTTGGCTGACGGGCCCAGGCCAAGTCAGCACAAATGCTATTACCATTGTGTATTAAGGAATGACCTGACAATGTTACAAGTTTTCAAACTCACTGACTTCTGAATGTTTCTGTGTATGTTTGTGTTGAGTCCTAATTGTACTAAGTGTGGTGAGTTGGCCAATGATGACTTTATCTTGTTTTTTATAGCCTTTTTATTTCTGTTGCAAGGTCTGTGTGTTTGGAGATTTTTTCTGTGTATTTCGTTTGGATGTTTGTGTCGTTGGGGACAGCTGTGTCAATTATATAGGTGACTTTTCCTTTTTTGTATTGAAAAATAATATCGGGTCTATTGGCGGGAACTGTTTTATCAGTATGGATATTGATGTCCCAGTAGAGCTTGTAATCTTTATTTTCAAGTATGGATGTTGTGTGTATTTGTAGTAGGGATCTGTGTTTTATATAAATTTGTATGTTGTGATTAGTGCTTGGTGAACTACTTTTGCCGCTGAGTCATGTCTGGCTGTGTATTCCGTTCCGGCTAATATTTTATATCCGCTTGCTATGTGTTCGATCGTTTCTTTATGCCGGTGGTATTTCCTGCATCTGTCGTCTGTAACAATTGGGTCTTTGGTGATACGCTTTTGGTAGTTTCTGGTTAATATGACTGGATGGCAAGTAAGAAGCCTTCTGTTTCATGGAATAGCTGACTATCTTGTAACTAGGTGTATGATTGTTTTTTATTTACGTGATCTTGTTCTATGTGGTATATGTGTTTTCCGTGGAGTGTTTTTTCTTTCCCTGTTGTAATTAGGTGTGACGGTGTGTGTTTGTCGGGTGGTCTGCCCGGGATAAGTCGAGAGGTGTGTAGTTTTGTCTTCTTTCACTGTTGCTGTGTGAAGGGTGGTTTGCATGGTGTGAAAGAATTTTCTTAGTGCTTGTATTCGTTTTGTGTGTAGTGATCTTATATCTATGATTCCTCTTCCACCTGTTTTTTCTCGATGGTAAGTCTTTCTTCGCATGCGTTGGGGTGTAATTTCCTGTATTTGGTGAATATTCTTATTTTGGTTGTACATTTTGTAAGGACCAATACTTCATCTTAATTCATAACACTTATTGTTGGAGAAAGCTGCCACATAATGCGTTATTCGTTATCGAAAAGGAAATGAGATTAGGCTCTACAGTTATTCTATAAGGAAAATACTTCATTAGAAATTACAAACTTGCTATGTGCCCAAAAGCTGCCACATTATTTTAGTATCCTTTCGACAACGAAATGAGATTCTCACAGTTATCCATCTATTAAAAAAATTTATATATCCATAGAGGAATTAGAAAGCAAATTCCCAATTTTCTTTATATCCTGTGTAATGTGCAAGCTAGTTATTTATAACGGGTGACCAA
Organism: Pachyrhynchus sulphureomaculatus; assembly: GCA_019049505.1. Lineage (NCBI taxonomy): Eukaryota > Metazoa > Arthropoda > Insecta > Coleoptera > Curculionidae > Pachyrhynchus > Pachyrhynchus sulphureomaculatus. The sequence continues at coordinate 172,349,854 of CM032454.1, forward strand.
ATTATGTTTCAAGAAGCTGAACAACCTCAAGGCATATCTAAGCACCAAGAAATAGGCCTAGTAGGGCTCTAAAAGGGAATTGTATTGGAACTCAGAGTGCAGGAAAGTAGCTGACGTCTTCTAAATCCTGTCGATGAAATTCTCCTGAGACACTGTGAGTTAAAACGACATACCATTAGGTATGGAGAACAACCCAACTTTTCATAGCTATCTATAGGATGAATAGACGCCGTCTCACGTCAGTTGCACCTTCGAGGCAGAGAAGATTCAGCAATGAGGTCTTTGGATCGGTGATATTTCAAAGAAGAGGCTAGTACTCTAGTGTAGTGTGATACAGGAGGTCGTGGATGTTTTGCAAGGACCGTAGTGGTTGAAGGAACAAGAAAATTGTACTAGACCTTGTGCCACCACAAGTTCTACTACTGCATGGGGCTTAAATCATAAAATTACATTTTTTAGTTTCTCCATTTAACCTTATATATCTTGTAATCTGACAGCTGTGATGATTTGTTGATTGTTTTTTGGTAACCTAGAAAAGTTACAGTTCCTCTTTTAAAGAAAACTTGTGACAGACCCTTGTAAAAATATTTTATATTGGCCTCATATAAGCGTCGGAACGGAAATAATGGAATCCATTTTTTTATTATCCTATTTCCGAAACCAATTTATTTAAAGTTTCCGTATTTCTGGATTTATGTCAATGGGCCCCTTTTAAGATGTAAATGTGCCAAGTGAAGAAAACTTTCGCGAATGTGGAAGTTTTTTGTCCTGATATATTGGAACATTATGCAAGGGTTTTTCAATGAAGGAATTTTAAGGTAATAAGGAAAGGGCTTCGAGAAAGAAGTGCTTTTGAAATAAACTTGCTTTTTCAAAGCGTGAATGATAGAGTAAATTTACGTTACAAAGTAGCGGGTCTCTTTCACACACTCAAAAATATTATGTTTCTATGAATAACATAAAAATGTCTATTGACAGATATCTTATTATCTATGTACCAGAAAGTCTTTAGGTCCAAGGAGTTAAAAGTCCGCTAAAAAATATTGGACAGATAAATGATGCTGTTGGGTTTTTTATCGTGGCGCAACTTCAAGGAACAGGAACTGCAGAAATCCAAAAAAAAAAAAACGTCGTAACTACGGGAATGATGCCGAGTGTCACAAAATTGGTTTGTAAAAGTCCGTTTTAAATATTTGCATATCACAGGAGCGCCACATTTCAAATTCTAGTGGATCAAATAACATGAAAAATTATCGGTCTTAATTGGTAGCAGCAGAAAAGCTTAATATATCCTTACATAAGCTGAATATCTACAGGGACATTTTTTTTAAATGTTTCACCTAATTAACTATTTTCTTATTCTAAATACCAAGAAAATTTTTCCAGTATTAAACTTAGTTGTTGATGAGGAAGTCAAAATATGATAACAAAAAAATTGTCGATTGTCAAATTTGACAGATTACAAAGCGAACTAAGAGTTTTTTTACATATCACTCTCTACATCTAAGCACACCGTTAGCATTTTCCAATCCGTTTAGAGAAATATATAATGTTTGATATTTATTTACAATCGTTACTAAGTTACAGGGCATTCAAGTTATTAAAATGAGTTTCAACTGTTACGGGGCTCCTCGATGTACCATTTTCCTATTTAGGGAATCAAAAAAAGTATTTTACTAATAAACTTAGTTTTCTGTGAGGAAGCCAAATATGATAACATAAGGTAACTAGGATTTTTTTTTTAAATGGCTCCCTCTACATATGAGCACACCATTAAATAGCATTTTTAGTCCGTTTTTAAAAATATGCAACACTTGATATTTATTTTTAGTCGTTACCGAGATACAGAGTATTCAAGTTATTGAACTGAATTTTAACTTGTAAGTGGCTCACCTAATTTATTATTTTTCTATTTGGGGTATCAAAAAATCTTTTATCAATAAACTTAGTTGTCAGTGGGAAAACCAAATTTGACAGTTTACAAAGCTAACTAGATTTTTTTAAATGGTGCCTTCTACAATGAGTACACTAGAATTTTTCAATTTGTTTACAAAACTATATAACACTTGATGTTTATTTTCAGTCGTTACCGATATGCAGTTTTTGAACTGAATTTGATCTTTTAAGTACCCCAGCCAATTTACTATTTTCCTATTTAGCATATCAAAAAATTTCTTTCTAAATGGAGAAAGCCAAACATGACAACAAAAAATCTGTCACCTGTCAAATTTGACAGATTACAAAGTCAACTAGATTTTTTAAAATATCATTTTCCACATACGATTTGAAAAGTGATAAATCTTTTACTATCGTATTTGGTTTCCTCACAAAAACTAAGCTTGTTAATAAGCGAATTTTTTGTTGTGCCAAATAGCAAGACAGTAAATCGAGTAAGCCTCTTAATAATTTGATTTTCCTGTATATCGGTAACCACTGAACATAAATATTTAATGTTATATATTTTTGTAAACCGACTGAAAAATGCTATTTATTGATGTGCTTATATGTAGAGGACGACATTTAAAACAAATCCTAGTTGGCCTTGTAAACTGTCAAATTTGACAAGTCACAAATTTTAAGTTTCCGCTTTAGCTTCCTCGCAAAAAACTAAGTTACCAGTAAAAAAATTCTAGTTGGCTTTATAAACTGTCAAATTTGAAGCTATTACATTTCCTCACAAAGAACTAGGTTTATTGTTATTTTTTTTTGATACCCGTATACGAAAAGAGTAAATTGAGTGAGTCATCTAAAAGTTAAAATTCAGTTCAACAGATTCAGTGTCCTATATATTGGTCACGACTGAAAGTGAATATCCAGTGCTAAATGTTTTTGTAAACGGGCTGAAAAATGCTGTTTAACGATGTGCTCATATATCTCTTCTTCTTCTTCCTTCAGCCGCACTCTACCTACCGTCGGGTATAGGCCTCTCTCAAATCTTTCCATTTTTCTCTATGTTGTGCTTGTTGATACCAGTTAAGCCCTCCGATTCTCTTCAGATAGTCGCTCCATCTCTGTTGGGGTCTTCCTATGCTTCGCTTTTCACCCATGGTCTCCACCTAGTGATCTTGCCACTCCACTTATACGTCGCTCTCCCTATATGGCCGGCCCAGCTCCATTTCAGAGATGTTATCCGTTTGGTGATATCATCTACCTTTGTTTGTTGTCTAATCCATTTATTAGTTTTCTTGTCCTTCAAAGTAACACTCAATATCTTTCTTTCCATTGCTCGCTGGTGAACTTGTAGTTTTTCTATTGTTCTTTTAATTAAAACCCATGTCTCGGCTCTATATGTTGTAGCTGGTAAGATACATTGATTATAAATTTGGGTTTTTGATCTTTGTGGAATGTTCATATTCAGTACATATTTCAATTTTCCATATGCTGCCCATCTCATACGTATCCTTCTTTCTATTTCCAGTTGCTGGTTTTTCCTTTGCCATCGTTATTATTTGGCCCAGATAGATGTACGAGTTTACTTTTTCTACTGTTGAATGTTCAATCACTATATTTTCATCATTGGTGTCTTCGTTATTCATGTATTTTGTCTTGGAGAAATTTATGTCAAGTCCCACTTTTCTTGCTTGGTGGTGGAGATCTGTGATCATCTGGATCATTTCATTCTTATTGTGTGCTATAATTACAATGTCATCTGCGAATCTCAGGTTGTTTAGCCGATCGCCAGCTATCAGAAGGCCATTTTCGTCCCAATTCAGTTCTTTGAATACATCTTCTAAGATCATTGTAAATAACGACGATATTACATCACCCTGCCTTACTCCTCTGTTCACTGGGTCCTTGTTTGTCAGTTCTTGGTTTACCATAACTTTGAGTGTTGCTCGTTCATATATTCTGGCTATCAGTTCGCTGTATCTGTGGTCTATACGAGCACTTCTAAGAGCTCTTATAAGCGCCCATTTTTCCACTGTGTCGAAAGCGTTGCGAAAATCTACAAATGTGAGCTATATTGGTATATTATATTCGCTCATATATAGAGGGTGCCATTTAAAAAAAAATCCTAGTTGACTTTGTAATCTGTCAAATTTGACAATTGACAATTTTTTTTATTTTCATATATTTGGCGTCTTATAAAAACTAAGTTTAGTACAGAAAAAATTTTCTCCTTATGTAAAATACGAAAATAGTGAATTAGGTGAGATACTTTAAAAAATGCCCATATACATATCGCCTAAGCTGATTAAAGCCAATTTCTCAAGTCGTAGAGTGCAACTAAAATTAAAAATAAATGAAAAAGAAAAATATAAATGTGGAAAATTATTTACGTTAACAGGAAAAATAGCCCAGTCGTCAGAGGCAAATTTTGTCGAAAAGCTCTCATTAAATGTTAGCAGGCTGTATTTTGGCATACAAGTAGTTTTTTGGACGTAGAATACTATAAAAAACTGCGCTGCTTCAAAGTGTACGCTAAGGCTACAAAATCGAAAATAAGATAAAAAATTTAGTTCTTCGCCAATATCTCGAAAAATAAAAAAAGATATCGAAAAACTACATGAGAGAACAGGATTTTACAAAAAAATAGTATACAGATTATTTTTTTTAGAGTTATTGTAATTAAAAAAAAAATATATTCAAAATAAAATGGCTGGTTTAACTTCTTTTTTATGATTCAATTAACGTTTCTGTATACCGCTAAATATTTTGAAATTGGCTATTAAGGGGTTTCTCGAGTGCTGATTAAGAATTCGATGATGAATTTGAAAAATTCAAAACGGCAGATCCAATACTAACGCCATTAACAAAATTCCTTCGAGTAATTTAGAATTGTTGTGTTTTCAATAACTATTTTCTTTGTACCCGGATATTTAAATGAAATATAAATACTTTATACTTAAAGCTTAGACTTTTATTTTTCATTTCCCACCTTTAAATGTATTTTTTTATTTTAAGTTTAAGTATTATGATTAATAATAAGCACAAAATACGTTTATTATGAACACTTTCTTAAGAGCAAAATTACAAAAAAAGAGAATGCTTTTTATTAAGTTTTTAATGATTTTTTAATATCAAGTATACTTTTAACTGTAACCAAAAAAAAAATTGTCCGACTTTTTTTGACCATTTCGTATTTCTTTGAATGTAAAATTGCCGGCGGCGCACTACAGCAGGCAAATTTTTATATTTTAAAACTCAATTTTTAAATAACACAGACAATGTGGGTATTTTTAATTATTCTTACATTGAAACTTAAGGTATAATAATGGTATATGCACGAGGATTTTTTTTTCGATACTATATTAAATATTTGTAATTAACACAGACAATGTGGGTATTTTTAATTATTCTTACATTGAAACTTAAGGTATAATAATGGTATATACACGAGGATTTTTTTTTCGATACTATATTAAATATTTGTAATTTATTGCATGCTCGTTAAAATCATGCAAACAAAAATTTCGTTTTAAGTTTTACAAAATATAAAGCAACAAAAATAAAAACTAATAGTATCATCCGAGAGATGAAAGTCTCTTTTAATTTTTTTTTTTTACACTATGAAAACAAAAAAAAAAAAGATTAACCTTCGAGCGGTGCGCGTAGTCTTTTAAGTTAACTTGTTTGGTGCGCTACACTTTTTGAATCGAATTTTTTAATAAATTCTCTTAACTGGATTGTTTTGGTCGATACTTGGTGGAGATCCATTAAGCTTAAGTTAAGTGAACAGTAAAACAATTTTTTTTCGTTTACTGGTAAAGTCCACATTTATTTTAACATATCAACATGTTTCGCTATCACTGTAACTTTATCAAGATTAAAAGAACAAGATGGAAAATATGTTATATATATATAAGATCCCTACAGGTAAAATACAATAATGTTGGAAATCCCTAATTATACTATTATAAAGACTTTATATTATAGGTAACAAATGAATTAAGTACAGTATTATTGAAATATATTTAAAAGAGGTGAATTATTTAATTCTAATTGGTCGTTTAACAAATAATTAGTATTTTTAAGTTTATTGATTTCTAGAGATTCAAGCAAATTTAATTTGTACCCTTTATTTGAGTCTGATTTGCTAGTTATAAAAGATGTAAAATGTTCTTTTATTCTTTTTTTTTAAAATTTCTTCCTGTTTGACCAATATAAGTACAATCGCAATTTTCACAATTAAGTTTATAAACACCTGATTTTTGCTCTTTGTCTGTTTTTGATTTTTATATTTGCTTAGAATATTATTGGTTTTAAATACTACATTAATATTTAGTTTTTTTGTTAAGACATTTCTAAATTTTATTGCTAGTCTCACCTGTATGTATGTAATAACACTATAGCGTTCTTGATTCATTTTTTGCCTAGGAAAAATTAGTTCTAAGGCTTTTTTATATTTTTTCTTTTTTAAAATTTTGTTTACTATATCTACATTGTATCCGTTGTTTTTACGGAAATTTTTTTTATTAAGTTTAGTTCTTTAAGAAAATCTTTTTCATTTAATGGAATAGACAGTAGTCTATGGACCATGCTATGAAAGGCAGCTACTTTGTGTTGGATTGGGTGACATGATTTATTATGTATTGTTATGTCAGTATGCGATGGTTTAACACAAAACTATTTTGTGTTAAACATAGTATATACACTAATAATAAAGACCTCATAATGGGTAATCCCCTTAGTCCCCTACTAGCAGAAATTTTCATGAATTCTATAGAATACCAAAATCAGTGAACATCCGTTTTTAAAAAAATTCATTTATTAGTATAGATATGTCGATGATATTTTAGCCTGCTTCACAGGAACAGTTAGACAACTCAAAATATATTGTGTTTATATAAATAATTTACATGCTAACATAAAATCCACTACAGAAGAAGAAACTAATAATAGCATAAACTTCTTAGACTTAATTACAACAAAAAATAATAATAAACATACGTTCTCTATTTACCACAAACCATCGCATACTGACATAACAATACATAATAAATCATGTCACCCAATCCAACGCAAACTAGCTGCCTTTCATAGCATGATCCATAGACTACTATCTATTCCATTAAATGAAAAAGATTTTCTTAAAGAACTAAACATAATAAAACAAATTGCAGTAAGCAACGGATATAATGTAGAAATAGTAAACAAAATTTTAAAAAAGAAAAAATATAAAAAAGCCTTAGAACTAATTTTTCCTAAGCAAAAAATGAATCAAGAACGCTATAGTGTTATTACATACATAGGTGAGACTAGCAATAAAATTAGAAATGTCTTAACAAAAAAACTAAATATTAATGTAGCATTTAAAACAAATAATAACCTAAGCACATATATAAAAAATAATAAATCAAAAACAGACAAAGAGCAAAAATCAGGTGTTTATAAACTTAATTGTGAAAATTGCGATTGTGCTTATATTGGTCAAACAGGAAGAAATTTTAAAAAAAGAATAAAAGAACATTTTACATCTTTTAAAACTAGCAAATCAGACTCAAATTAGGCTAACCATTTAATAGAATCGAAACATCAGTTTAATAAAAACTTTGAAATTTTACATGTTGAAAATAAAGGGTATAAATTAAATTTGCTTGAATCTCTGGAAAACAATAAACTTAAAAATACTAATTATTTGTTAAACCAGCAATTAGAATTAAATAATTCACCTCTTTAAAATATATTTCAATAATACCGTACTTAATTAATTTGTTACCTATAATATAAAGTCTTTATAATAGTATAATTAGGGATTTCCAACATTATTGTATTTTACCTGTAAGGGGATCTTATATATATATATATATATATATATATATATATATATATATATATATATATATATATATATATATATATATATATAACAAATTTTCCATCTTGTTCTTTTAATCTTGATAAAGCTACAGTGATAGCGAAACATGTTGATATGTTAAAATAAATGTGGAGTTTACCAGTAAATGAAAAAAAATTGGTTTACTGTTCACTTAACTTAAGCTTAATAAATTCTCACGCTAATAAAAAAAAATCTGGAAAAAATCTATAAACTACTTTTTTTGTAAAATTTCACGTTCTTTCTCGTGGTGCTATTAGTTCTGAGATATCTTTTTTATTTTTCGAGATATTACCGAAAAACAGATTTTTGATTTTATTTTGGATTTTCATAGGCTTAGCGTAAATCAAACTTTAGCAAAATATTTTTTATCGAATCCTACGTCCAAAAAACTACCTATGTGTCAAAATGCAGCCTGCTAACATTTAATGAGAGCTCAAAACCACTGGCGACTAGACTAAAAGTTCTTAGTCATAGCACATATTATATAACACTAATAAGTTAAATTCTTGTTGACAAATATAAATGAATAATATTAGTGGGAATAAAATGTAATGTATGTTTTTATTAAGAAGTACGCTGTCCTTGTTGGTCACTTTAAACTTCCCCTTTGCAAGCTTCTTTCTATTTAAAAATTATTGTAACAGGGACTAAACCAATACCTTGTTAAACCTTTAAAATAAACAGCAAAACCTATTACAAAACTTGGTAGAACTGCAGCAAATGTGCTAAAAACTGCAACAAACGTGTTAAAAACTGCAACAACTTATAAGTTCGTGTTAGTAATGAAAAACAAGTAAAGTAAAAGAAATGAAATTTAAAACGAAAAGCTAAAATAAACTTTTGGGTGAGATAGCTCAAAGTTTTGCAATTTGTGCTTGAAACAGTGTCTTTGTTGAAAGTGTGTCTTTGTAAATTGTTGTGTGTAAACTACTGATTCCTTTGGAAAATAGAATTACAGCGTAAATATTTATAAAGTTTTAGTTCTTAAGCAGGCAAAAAATGGAAATTGGGGTTACATATTTCTCAATGGATATATGTTAATTTCTAAAAAAATGTTGATATTGTTATTTTTTACAATTTAATGGTACTGACTGACAAATATATCTATACAAATATTTACAAAAATACATCTAATGAGTACGCTTCTGCTAATTGCTAGCTCGACAAAGACAATGATGTAATAAATAACAATTTAGAATTATTAAAGTAGCTGAACCTAATTAGGAATTACTTGGTTTGATTTAATTAAATATTGATACGCTCAGGAGGACTTTCATTCATAATATACTTTGTATACAACTTAGCCAAGAGTTTGTAATATTATTTTGTCATTTAGAATATTTTCCGTAATTAGATCTATTTTTCAAAGGAACCATTAACTTCTATAAACTTGAAAATAACTCTAAAACTTATAGAAAACTCTATTTTTTCAACGAAAATACAAACAAACGATCCTACCTGTAGAAGTTCTTTAATAGTTCCATCCACTATCATGAGTGGTTTGTGAATGAGATGGATCACTCCGTTTTTAACAGGGATGTTGGCCTTAACAATTTCAGCCAGGACTACTCCTTGCGTGTGTTTACTGTCGCTGAAGAGTGTGTGGGACTTGACATAGTCTAAAAAAAAGAAAACAATTTCACATAAATAAACAGTATTAAATAAAGGAGGATCGATATGGTCAACAAAGAGAATTACATGGCGGCTTAGACAGGATCAATTGAAAACGGTAATTGACCGAAACGTTGCGAGTAAAACTAGATAAAAAGAATTTTCAGTAGAGTAAAACTTTTTAAATTCATTCCAAAAAATGTAATTTTCCAAGTATATATATATATATATATATATATATATATATATATATATATATATATATATATATAAGTATATATATATATATATATATATATATATATATATATATATATATATATTATAATTTACGTGTTCTTGGAATTAGATCATTAAAACTATTCTTGGATCTGTTAAATATTTATTGACGTTTCGACCTTCGGAAGAGGTCTTCTTCAAAATTTGCTCTAAAAGATGACATTAGAAGAATTAAATATAGATAAGTAATTAATCAGTTTGTTGTGTATTTCGGGGTTAAAATATTTGTTGCTTTTCGTAGTTTTTTAATTTAAGACACTTAACTGTATACATTAATGAGGGCCTTACCTTAGAAAGTAGTTCATTCAGTAGTTCATCAGATCAAAGAACCTTACACTCAACAAATATATAATATATATATATATATATATATATATATATATATATATATATATATATATATATATATATATATATATATATATATAAGGTAAAGCTTGATATTTTTAACTCACTATAGATGAGTAAACTGAACAAAAAGAAAGAGAGGTAGCAAGGCTTGGGCGTTTGTAATTAAATAACCGGTCAAGTGCAAGTTGAACTTGCACGATTAGTGTTCCGTACGTTGATTGTTTTTAAAATAAAAATTTTTGTTAGGGTGGTATAAAATGATCAGTGACTTCACAAAACACACCCCAAATGAGTTTTCAACAAAGTTTGTTTCCAATCTTTACTGAAAACTGGTGACCTTGAAATTTTGGTTTTTTTTTCTATACCAGATAAATTATTAAAGGCAATGATAATTTTCGTTCAATCTATACCCCGTGGAGAATATTCCAGGATTTTTTCAAAATTTTTTGATCAGTACTTTTCGAGATAAGGTAGGGGACAGCGATTTTTCACGATTTTTTAAAAGTAATACGAAGTGCGCAAGTATTACATTATATATGTATTTTTTACTCGTGTTTTCACAAGCTTCCATTTGACACCACACTCGATGACCTAGTAAAAAAATTTTTTTTTTCACTTCCGATTTCACCCCTCAAAACGAATCCCTTAAGTCAAAATTTATGTTACGGTGATATAAAATGATCAGTGACTTCACAAAACATATCCCAAATAAGTTTTCAACAAAGTTTATTTCCAATCTTAATTGAAAATTGATGACCTTGAAATTTCTGTTTTTTTTATATACCAGATAAATTATTACAGGTAATGCACTCGTGATAATTTTCGTTCAATCTACACCCAGTGGAGAATATTCCAGAATTTTTTTTCAAAATTTTTTGATAAGTACTTTCCGAGATAAGGCGGGTGGACATCGATTTTTCGCGATTTTTTAAAAATAATACAAAGAAAAGTGCGCGCAAGTAGTACATTATATATATATTTTTTACTCGTGTTTTCACAGGCTTTCATTTGACAGCACACTCGATTACCTAGTAAAAAATTTTTTTTTTTTCACTTCCGATTTCACCCCCCAAAACTAACCCCTTAAGTCAAAATTTAACTTTCAAAACTACATGGCTCTGATGAGGCCATCAATTCCTATATTACTACCAAATTTCAACTTTCTATGACAAATAGTTTCGGAGAAAATCGGGTGTGACAGACGGACAGACGGACAGACGGACAGATAGACGGACAGACACCGAAGTGATCTTATAAGTGTTCCGTACGGAACACTAAAAAAAAAAAAAAAAACGGCCAAGTGCAAGTTGGACTTGCGTAATTAGTGTTCCGTACCATGATTACTGAAGTGTTCTATGAAATTCAGTCATACATTCATCTTTAATATAAGAATTACCAAGAAAGTTTAAAACAAATATTTACTACCTAAATATTTGTTTAATTATAAACAAATAAAATAAGATTATTTTGACTCGGTACCTATCCGTTCTATCATTACGAAAATTTATTTTATCTGTGACTGGCCAAAGCCTGAAGGTATTAATGTACTGAAAAGTATTTGAGTATATTACTTATTGCACCGACTACGTATTGATATTTCGTAGCTCTTAGTCTCGGGTAAATACATAACTTTCTATATGAAAAAAAAGCTCCACCATATTGTCAAGTCAAATAGTTTTTTTTTTTATACCAGATAAATTACTAATCGTAATGCACTCGTGATAATTTTTGCCCAATCTATACTTTATGGAGAATATTCCAGAATTTTTTCGAAATTTTTTTGATCAGTACTCTTAGAGGTAGGGTGGGGGGACAGCGATTTTTGGCCATGTTCTAAATATAATACAAAGAAAAGTGTGTGCAAATATTACATCATATATATTTTTGAACTCATGTTTTCACAAGGTTTCATTCGACACCCTATTCAAAATTGTTTTTCACTTCCAATTTCACCCCTATTAAGTTAATATTTAATTCTCAAATCTACACGGCTCCGATTGAGCCGTTAATTCCTATATTTGTGCCAAATTTTAACTTTATATGTTAAATAGTGTGGGAGAAAATCGGGTGTGACAGACAGACACCGAAATGATCTCATAAGTGTTCCGTACGGAACAACACCGTTAACAAAAGAGGGCGGGAAAGATGTTAATAGCAACGAAAATTTGGCGGGATTAACAACACTAATCAGAACAAGCAATATAATTTAGCGGGATTATCTATTTTGATTTGTATTGTTGATCCCGCTCATAAATGAAGTAAAAACGGAGAAATATTTTGTAAGAGTAGATAAAGATGAAAAGCAAATAATTCCAGAAAAGAAGAAAAGCTACGTAATTCTGAAAACACATGCCAATTGTACGTGGCAAGGTTGATTGCAGTACACTAGAAAGTTGTTACGTAAGATAAAATATATTTAGGAACCGAAAGTTTTTTCAACATAAACTCAATCCATTTGGTCCAGCGAGATTTCATTAAAATTTTCTTAGAAAAAAAAATTTCGAACTGTGCATAATACTTGTTTACAACATTATAACCTCCCTATTCGACGAATTTTTTTCTCCCAAGCCAATTTTTGGAATTAAGACAAATAAGTCACTTGAGGCCAAATCTAGGGAATAGGATGGGGGGGAAATATTTAGAAACCCGGCTTCTCTACTTTTGCCATTGCCCGGCCAATGTATGAGCAGGCGTATTGTCCTGATAAAGGAACAATTTTTTGTGTACTAATCTTGGTCGCTTCTGCTTCAACTCACAATGCAAATGCTCTAATAAGTTGCGTAGTAACAGTCAGGCACTGTTAAAAATATTATAGTCAAATATTATGATACCCTGTGAGTCCCAAATAACAGTTGCCATCTTTTTTCCGGCCGAGAAAACTGTTTTCGCCTCTTTCGGTGCACTTTCACCTTCGCCAAACCACTGTTTTGATTGCCGTTTTGTCTCCTGGGCGTAATGGTGGATCCACGCTTGATATACAATCACAAAATGATGCCAGACATCCTTCAAATTACACTACAACTTTTCCAAACATGATTTCGAAATCCCCCTTCCTCGTGGGTTTTTAGTCTAGAGTCAACAAACATGGCGCCCATCGCGCATTCAGCTTTTTTATTTTTAGAACTTCATGCAGGATATTATGTACCCGCTTATATGCGATACCTCCATCTCAGCAATTCCATCAAGCTTCATGTGACGATCTTCCATCACGATATTCACACATTTCACGTCAAACAGGCGTCTTGAATGTAAATCTGCCGTGATCGTACGGCCACGTTTTTATTCATTTTTCCAGTAATAAATGGTCTCGAATGCTGATGCAGAGTCCCCATAAACTTCCTTCAGTTCAATTTATATATGGACCGTAGTCCACATTTTTAAATAAAAATGTTCACTGTACGACACTTTAATCGATTTCTACGAAACGTGTCATACTGATCACTTACGATATAAGAAATTTTGAACGCAACCATTACAAGAATCACACTTACCAACAGTCATGCCGCTTAACAAAATTTCCCACCATTGAGTAGAAATTTACAAGACTTGTCAATCGATCCTCGTATTTCAGTTCTCTTCCTGGGAGGTACATCTCCAGAACACATCCATGGAAATTCTTAAAATGTATAGTTTTTTCAAATTGCTTAAATTCTAACAGTATCCTTGTGAATGAGACCTATATAAACGAATTACTCTAAGCGTGAAAACGGGTTCAGCATATTGACATCGAATAAAGGTTTAATAAAACCCTACGTGTACTACGGAAACAGTTTTTGCGTTTCAAGAAAAGCTAATTACGTTAGTTAAGGTTAGCTAATTAAGTTTTCAGAGCTAATTAGGAACGAGTAGTTAAGTAGGGGGAGTATAACTGGTTGATTTCTACTTTAAAAATTTAATGGAAACTGAATTTTAAGATATGTGCGTGTCTATTGGTCCGTTTGTATTGCCAAGTTGGTTAACTCATACTTAGGAGTAAAATAAGGGATTAATTAAGCTGATCCCTTAAAGATAAGTATATAAGTTACTTAGTAATCCTCTAGCATATGTTTTTGTGTCCCTCCATAATTTTCGAGAACATTATTTGAAAAATGAGTTTTTTTGAAAAAATTTCCGAGTGAATAAAATTTCAATAAATGAAATTCCAAAAAATATAATTTAATGCCCATTTTTTAGTACGGTTATGTCGATCTTGGATGTGGACAAAAGTGCTGACAAAAGTTCTTCTTTTTAAAGTCAAAGTCAAATATTTCTTTATTAATCACAAATCATTACAACACTAAATTACTGTATGGCAAATACAATATATAATTACATGCATATTCATTTGTTGCTTTTAGCCTTTCGGCAGGCTTGATGTTCTGCCATTTTTGGTAAGTTTACCTAGTGTTTATTTTATTCCTGACACAGAGGATGGACTGAGTGTTCCGTATACCGCTGTGAAATAAATATGGGCGCAAAAGTGTGAGAGAGACAAAGCGAGTGAATGGGCAGTAGCTGTCTCTTTTTAGAATGCCGCTGAGCTACGGTGCTCTTAAAAATAATATTTCTAAGTGTTCTATTTGAACTAAAATTGGGTATAGGGCTTTTTTCGCCTTGAATTCCGTTTCAGGGTACTACTCCTTGTTTATTACAGGCCTACAGAAAAGAGACAGGTATTGGCAGCACAATCCCTTTGTCTCTTTCTAGAGAGTGATCAATTTTATGAAGTTAATGCTCAGTCCATCCTCTATGTCTATGATTTTATCATTCTAATTTTTTCCGAACGTATCTTTAAGGCTCCCAAAGAGCTGTCGTGCTCACTCACAGAAAGATCCCTTCTATATAAGCTACCATGCGTACAATAAAAAATAGGTGAGGCGCAGTGCGCTCTTTCGCCCCGTCCCATATGCACAGAAATACAAAAATAATTCTACTGCATCGTTTTTCGGATCTGGCAACGTTACATTTTTACTATGATCGATACACGAGTTGCTTATGTTGAGTTTTAATGTTTTGGAGTATTTTTAGAGGTTACGAGATTTTTAATAGTGCCTAAATAATGACTTCGCTATTAAAGAATGGCAGATTTATTAAAAAAAACTGCTGAAAAAAAAAATTAACATTAGCAAGTATGTCTGATCCAAAAAAACAGGAAATTGAAGTAACAATCAATAAAATAGTAGCTAGAAATCTGGAATACACCGGCTACAGAAGTCTTTTACATATGGAAAAATTGAGTGATTTGAAAAGGGAAGGGCTTCATTCAAAGTTCAAAATAAAATGTGACAACTGTACTAAATGTAATTTAGTAAATATTGGAGTGATAAGAAACTAAGTCTCTGATATTAATGAAAATGCTATTTATTTATGTTGAATTCTAATAAATATATGATTTGTTATAAATATTGACTATTTATTTATGATAACCCATATTTTTCTATATCTGAGCTAAACGCATTTATTAAAATCAGCTGTGCGTTGACGTTATTTCAAACTTCCCGCAAAGTGCGACGTTGCCAAGTCGCAAACTTTTATTTATCAAGTTATACGAGGAAAAGCGAAAACGATCAAACACTTTCAACATTTTTTATAAAAAAACGAATACCGCTTGCTAAAGTTTTTTTTACAGAAATATATTTGTTATATTTTTAATTAGTGATTCTAAGTTTTTCAAAACAATCGTAAGAAAATTACCAATGTTATATAATAAAACATCCGTTTCAACACAGGTCGGGTTAGGGTTTGTATATTAAAAATGCAAATTTTAACAGCCAATATTTACAAATTTAGTGCCGTAAGGAGCACTGAAATTTTTTCTACGAATAAAGGACACTAATAAATATGTATATTCAATTTTTGTAAATAATCCTAAGGAAATTTATTTTCTTGGGAACGTCCTTAATGACTATTATATATTTGTTTGACTGAAAAAGAGTATGTTAATTTTTTATTCGTTTTTGATGATATTTTATTTATTTCTTTTTACTGAGGGAAATTATACAAGAGAAACTCAGTTTGATTTTGTCAGGTCCAAGGTCTAATCAGTTGATTTGACTTTTAGCTAATTTATATTATAATATCTTTCATTCTATTTTTTTTTATGGGTCTAGCACACGTGCTACAGGGAAGTCCCTAAAGCGCTCCAGGAGCGGCATGCGTGCGAAACAAGCGATTCATGTTGTTCTTGATTCACTGTAAATTGTACTCGGTGGGAAACACAGTAGTAGTTTCGTTTGTGTGTCAGTTATACTGCACAATACAGGTGCGGCAGACATTAATACTGGTCTTCTTATTTGTTTATAGATCATCAATTTATTTCTTGAATCCATGCGTGACTTCGGTGATATAAGTGCATACAGATTTTGCAGTGCCACGAATGCTTTTTTTAATAGGTGGTTTACGTGTGAGTGAAATCTTAATCTTGTGTCAATAATGACACCCAGATATTTCAGCTTATTTCTGAAGGGTATCTGAGTGTCATTTATTTTCATAGGCATATTTATCTTTTTATTTATAAACTTTCTGGTTAGGATTCTGATTTTGATTTGTTTAGATTGATTTTCCAAAGTTTCAGCCATGGGAGTAGTTTAGTTAAATGATTGCAGATGTGTGCTCTAGCTGGGACGATCAGTTATATATAAGTTAAAAAGTACACATTACAGAGTCATGTGGGACGCCTGCATTAGTGCGTTTAGGTATTGATAAGGAATTGTTGACTCTTACCCTGAACTCTGTTTAAATAATTAGCTGTGTAGAAGTTTTTCCTACAGAAAATTTATATTTCAAAATGACTCACGTTTTAATTGATTCGTTCATGACATACCTTTTACATTTCTAAAATTGACTTTTGTAATCTATTTTAGCAAAAAATACATTCGCTAAAATATCTCTTCTTCCTTTACTTTTAAATTGTATACTTTTTACTTAATCCACAGACAGGAAATGAAAATATTAGGAAAACGGGACCAGCTGAACGTGAGTTGCCGTTAAATTACTTATTTATTTTCGACGAAATGTATAAGATTAAGTGAAAGAATATATTCGTTCGGATAAGACGGAGTATTTTTTTTTTCGTTAAAACGTTTCAAGAGCGTGAAAAAAATAATTATGATGGATGTCTTTGTTATTGACCTAGAAAGCTGCAAAACTTTGGGAAAATACGTTCGTACGAGTATGTATAGTAAGTTCGATTTTTGTGGTATATTTACGTATTACAACTTTGGAAATTTTGATTGAATTGGGGACTTAAGAAAACTACAAAGTTTAAAAAAGAAAGTCGGTTAAAACATTTCACGATAGCAAGAAAAATAATTATGATGAATTTTCTTTGATACTGACTTAGAAAATCGATATATATATATATATATATATATATATATATATATATATATATATATATATATATATGTATATATGTATATATGAGGATGGATTGAAAAGTTCGCGGCCTAGTCAAGAAAACAAAATAAAATACGTACAAAAATATTTTTATTTTTTGAAGTAATCTCCACCTAGCTCTTGCACTTCTTTCCAAAGCTTCCACACCTGTTTGAAAAAAGGATTCCTTAAGGTCTTCAAAATACTGGTTAACTGCAGCTTCGACTTCTTCAATTGATGAAAATTTCTGGTAATCGAGGTGTTTATTTAGGTTTGGAAACAAATGAAAGTCCGAAGGGGGGCCAGCAATTCGAAACCACAATCACGAATTTGAGCCATAGACTCAACAGACGTGTGGACGCGAGCGTGAACAAAACCTTCTTTTTCAGTAATCCTGGGCGTTCCTCTTTAGTAAGTAAAGTTTAGGTTTCGCCTTTCGGAAGGTAGTCCCCCATAATAATACTTTAAGCATCCCAAAAAAACTGACGCCATCATTTTTCCAGCCGACAGAATTGCCTTCGCTTTCTTTCGGGTCGGTTCACCACATTTTTTCCCAGGTTTCGTCGATTGTCACAAATCTGTTCAGAGAATCTTGCGAATCAGCCTCAATCATCCCCAAACAGTCGCGAGAAATCGTGGGTCGAATTCGTTTTTGCTCAACTGAAAGCACTCTGGTGACCCATCTAGCGGAAACCTTAGAAAGTCTGAGCTCGTTGGCAATAATGTTTTGTGTTCGTTTATATGAGATGCCTATAGTGTCTGCAATTTCCCTGATAGCTAATCTACGGTCTTTCAGTATGAGATCACACACTTTGTCGACGTTTTCTTCAGTCGTAGACGTCGCTCGATGTTCTCTGGTCCACGTTTAAATTCTGCAACCCATTTTTCACAGTGGTATATGACGGAGCAGATACCCTAGTGTTGTTTACATATCATATTATATATATATATATATATATATATATATATATATATAAATATATATATATATATATATATATATATATATATATATATGTATATATATATATATATATATATATATATATGTATATATATATGTACATATATATATATATATAT
>CM032454.1:172370813-172444154 GCA_019049505.1 Pachyrhynchus sulphureomaculatus
TATATCTTTTGTCTCTATTCATTTTGAGTTGGTTTATTGTTGTTAAAAACCATGTATTACATTAATGAATGATCGAGGTACAAAATGATTTCATTTAAGTTTATTAGAGTTGAAGTACAAATCAAAGTTAAGGAATTTTATTTATCGAAAATTATTTTAAAATTTGCGAATGCATGTCATCTTCTCATAAAAAATTAATAACATAAACAGCGCTAGAACAATATCATTTAATATTCCTAGTTTTTTCATCTTCTGCTATCATCGACATAACTAGTTGAGTAGTTTTAAGTTATAAAACCTTCAGACATACAGTATGTTAGTAATTGCATCTCTCGCTAGCTGATGAGTGTAGTTTCCTTATAAACCAATATATACCCAAAGGCAATCTTCGTCATCATGCTCTCTTTTGCATCTCCTTCCCTCGCACGAATTATGGGATGCACTCTCCCATTCATAGATCTTTGAGGACTTGAAATTCATTGGATGGGCGGCTCGATATGTTTAACTACTTGGGACTTAGGACCCAGCTGCTGAGGGCTCTGTAGAGGTTCTTCTTGATCAGTGTTTATTATTGTCAATACTATTATTGTTTTTATATTTCCGAGGTTAGTTTTTTTCATGACCTGTATCTATTTTATATATTTTGTTATTGAGGATTTTTTTTGTGTTTGTTGAATATTTTTATTTAGATATAGTGGTTGTCACGTGTTTTTTTTTTCTCTTTTTATAATTTTAATATTTTTGTATCTGCATTTGTATCCTTTTTAATTTTGTACTACGATGAGGTTTCCCATAAAATTTGTATAAATAAATAAACATTAAATTAATTTATATTTTAAACGTCAGTTTAGTAAATAATTTTGAGATTCAGAAATATCTAAGCGTGTACGGCGAGACCTTAAAATTGACGAATTCAATTCATTTTAAAATTTTTATTTTTCTGGTTATATTCTTTCTTCATGCGCATAAAAGTTTCAAGTAAAAAACTTTTATTATTAATTTCCGGGAAAGCTTTATTATCGGTAGAAGACGAATCAATTTTCTGTTGAATTTATAGAAACTAGGGCATAAAGAAAGATTCAGGAAAACTACGTCTTTTAGCTTTATTAAAACAGCTCTAATAAAATGGAACTAAAGTGTTACAGTCAAGATAATCATTCAAGCATATGTGAATCATTCTAAAAATAAAAACTGAGTATTTAGAAGAATTGGAACAATAAATTTCTTTCAATCACGTTAAAGCAGTAAAATAACTTCAAATTGCAAAACAAATATTTTTTGCATCTCCTTTATTTAGGATGAAAAATTATGAAGGTACGGAGAAAAATTATTTAAGGATATATAAAACCAATGTATTTTTTTTTTTAAATTTAAATAGTTAATGATCATCAAGGATAAAATTATCTTTCATAAAATAAGGTCGGTTTTCTATGTTTACACTTCGGAATTTACCTTTTCTTTTATATATTCACAATATATAAGACGTAACATTCATTTTGTCCTAGATTTTAAGATCATGTTACGACACTGTTTTTCTCCCTATAACTTATATTTTATTACATTTCTTTATTTATTGCAGTAATTTCAATTTTTGAGCAGTGTAGCTTCAAACAGGGTTTTAAATTTTTGAGCAGTTTAATTTAAACCGGCAGAGTATGTAACGCATGTTGCCGTCTTAACTTATTTAGTTTGCATTAAATTTGCGCCCGGAAGTGAGCCATTCTAAAGACGTCACTTTGAAGAAGGAGCAAAAGATATATAAACGGCCAGATGGAATTTTCAGGGGATTTTTCCACCATGAAGCAGTAGTGGCTTTTTCCATCATGAAGCAGTAGTGGCTTTTTCCACCATGAAGCAGTAGTGGCTTTTTCCACCATGAAGCAGTAACAGCTTTGTTCCACCAGTAGGCCGTAGTGGCTTTCTTCTCCAGCACGCCAGAGTGTTTTTTTTTAGTGATGCAGTAGTGCAGTAACGGTTTCTAGTTCTCAAGTTTAAGGCCTTTTTCCTTTCTTGAAATATCCTGCTCATCCTCAGGCATTTCGGGTCAAAAAGTATTTAGCAACCCAAATGAAACTAGGATGGTAATGGCTGAGACAATATTTTTATGAGGATCTCACCAGGACAGGCCCCACGAGGAGAAACCAATCTGTAAGTCATAAGCACACCAGTCTAAATATCTCACTTCCTGTCTACAAGTGCGTGTCCAACGACTACTTAACACGTGTAACTCGCGGAGTTAATCTCACAAACTTGTAATATTGAGTTTTATTAAGCCTTTTATTAAAAACTTAATAATCCTAATTAAAGACTCTATGCCATAGGGTACACTCTTCTGGCCTAAGGGGTTTTTTTATTTATTAGATGTAATTTTAAGAGTACTCCAGTTTAGAACGAACCAAAGTATTGAATAAAGTGATCAGGGTTTCAATGTTTGAGAGGTCTCTAGAATTCCACATGATGAAGCCCGTGCCCTTATAAGAAGAAGCAATGGTCTCATTTATATGGTCCACAAAACTGAGTTTAGCATCAAACGTTATATCAAGATATTTGAAACGATAACGGTTCATTATGGTTTAAATTATATAAAATAACCGGTCAAGTGCAAGTTGAACTTGCACAATTAGTGTTTCGTACGTTGATTGCTTTTAAAATAAAAAATTTTGTTACGGAGGTACAAAGTGATCAGTGACTTCACAAAAAACACCCCAAATGAGTTTTCAACAAAGTTTGTTTCCAATCTTTACTGAAAACTGACGACCTTGAAATTTTTGTTTTATTTATATACCAGATAAATTATTAAAGGTAATGCACTCGAGATAATTTTCATTCAATCTACACCCCGTTCCCACATTCCAGAATTTTTTCAAAATTTTTTATAACTACTTTTCGAGATAAGGCGGTTGGACAGCGATTTTTCGCGACTTTTTAATACAAAGAAAAGTGTGCGTAAGTATTACATTATGTATATATTTTTTACTCGTGTTTTCACAAGCTTTCATTTGACACTGCACTCGATGACCCAGTAAAAAAATTTTTTTCACATCCGATTTCACCCCCCAAAACTTAAAGTCAAAATTGAACTCTTCAGAGAAAATCGGATGTGACAGACAGACAGACGGACAGACACCGAAGTCATCTTATAAGTTTTCCGTACGGAACACTAAAAATTTACTGGTAATTTCTTTCGAGATAGAAAAACATTTCTTTGTGTTCAAATATAAGTTATTACGAATACACCAACGATTTAAAGCATCTAGATTCAGAGATGTCAAACTCAATTTTGCAGAGGGCCATATATTAAATTTAGAATGTCTAGGCGGGCCAGATTCAAATAAAAAAAATGTACTGAATTATAACATTTTTTATTTATTTAATTATATAGTATATAATATACGGTTGTTAAAAATTATATCAAAGTTATAAAAGAGCGATCGCGGGCCTTATTGATACGTCCCGGGGGCCGGATGCGGTCCGCGGGCCGTATCTTTGACATCCCTGAATCTAGATCATCCTGAAGAGTTACACAATCATGGAGAGAGTCTATGAGTCGGTATATTTTCAGATCGTCAGCATAAAGTAAAAAGGACGAGGTAAGACGACTGGTGATGTCATTTATAAATATGTTAAATAATAACGGTCCTAGCATAGACCCTTCAGGAACACCAGAGTTAGCATTAATAACGACCGACTCAAAATCACGATAATTTATCAGTTGACGACCAATTAAATAAGGTTTCAGCAGGTTTAATAAATTGCCATTAACTCCACAGTTTGAGAGTTTTTCAAGCAGAATACCATGGTTAAGCCGGTCAAAAGCCTTTGAGAGGTCTGTATAAACTACGTCGACTTGTTTTCCATTGTCCATATTTTCCGAAATAAATTGAGTAATTGTAACTAAATTGGTAATGGACAAAGGACAAAGAAGGACAAAGAATTCAATCTACAGCTTTGCACATGACCGTACGCTTATTTCTTTATTCACTTGTTGGATTATGTTTAGAATAGAGCCTGATTGGAGACCCAGAACTCAACAGTAACCTTAATTTACTGGAACATCGAGGAACGGTTCTCGACTTGCGTATTTTCGAAAAAAGTATTCAATGGATGTAGCCTGCTTAATTCCTTCTAGAGGAATACACGTCGCCCTACTATTTCACATCACTTTGAGGTTCAACTTAGCACTCTACGTACAACCCTTTTCAAGCAATCTTTTGGGGAATGGGGACCTTATCCCTTTGGAATGGTTTGCTTAGGACTAACACAGTGTTTCCTATCGAGTACAATTTACAGCGATTCAAAAGCTTGTACACTAGTCGCCCTTGTAGCGCTTTAAGGATTTTCCTGCAGCACATGTGTTATGCCGATGAAAAAATATTTCTTTGCCACTAACTTTATTTTTACTTTTAATTTAAGAAATAATAATAATATCTGTCCGATAAACGACTTTTGACTATTTTAGATAAAAATTGACATTTTTAGTTCTTAAATTATTTATGTATCAACGGTGACAAGTGGTATGTTAGAAGATAAATAAGTGAAACCTCACTACATTACCACTTTTAGGGCGTGACCCGTCCACTTTTTATGCGTATTCGTATAAACTAACTTAAAAAAATAAATAAAAAAGAAATAAACAATTGTGTATTTTTTTAACTTTACTTGACGTAAAAAATATTGACCAACAGTCCACATGTCTAGCCATCCATCACTTGCAGAAAAATTTACAGACGCTTCAATAACCGGCAACTCTTCGCTTAAAGTCACTGCCTAATGTTTTAAAATTGTTCCTGAAATTGGTATTCCACGTTCTCGATTCTGTGTAAACCATAAAAATAAAGAATCATCGACTTTTTGGTATTCACCGCTTTTCATACTTTGTCGTGCCTGTGTGGGCGATGACAAAATACTACACCATTTTTCAAGTTTTTCGCGATTTTTTCTCCACTCTGAAACAGTACTCACGGCTACACCTAAATCCTTCGCTATATTTTTAGGAAGTTCACCATTATCTAAACGTTGAATTGCTTCAAGTTTCTCTTTTAAGGTAATAACAACACGTTTACGCTTATTACTGTGACGTTCCATTTTGTAAAATATCTATTAAAACGAAACTATTACCTCTGCGATAATAATAGACCTAATGAGTAACTTATAACACTCGTCGACTAACCAAAACATAGACAACAATGAAATTCCAGACGTCGCAAAGTCCCCGACGCGTTAAGGAAACCACTCATCGTCTGTTTCGAATAATGGGGATTTTTTCGTTTAATGCTGCTTTATAAAATCGCGTGGAAAACACTATTTCCAACACTATCTGGAAAAATATTATTTCTCATCTCAAGCTTATGATTTCTCCTTAAGCCGTAATTAGAGTCTATGTCTCGTACTATATTATTACTAGTATTAGTATTAATAGTGAAACAGTAGTCGCACACGCACTATCTGGAAAAATACTATTTTCTAATCAAAATAATGTTCAGAAATTACTAATTTGTCAGCCGATTGCACAAGAAATATTTATGAAACATAAAAATGTATTATTTATAGGCCACTTAATACATATTTTTCATTTCTTTACCTCATTCAACAATTTAACAAATGGTTTGGGGCCATAACGAGCTATTATTTAAAAGGAAAAAAAAACGTAAAATCCTTTCAGCTTAAAAACACTCCGAAGGTTTTATTTTTCCGACAAGATTTTTGGCCCTTTATGAGTGGTTTGTGAGTAGAAAATAATTCCTAGATTTCTGCTATATTGCGGAAATCCCTGTTTAAGTTTCAAAAAAGTTTTCGTGGAGTTTTATTTAAAAAAGAAATGATGAAACGAAATACTAAATGGATAGGTTTTTAAAAGTTCTAATAATATTTGACAAAAGCTCAAATTATGGAAAAGATATAAAACATAAATTAAATAGACGGTTTCTGATTGTATGTTGAAATACACTGGCACAGAGCTCACAATGAAAATAAACAAAGAAAGTTACTGTTAAAAATATTCATTTGTTTGCAAAAACAGTAACTTTGTCATCTAGACTGTTATTTTCACGGAATGGAACGTGTCCTCAAATAACTTTCCTCACCTTTTTTTACCTCAATTGGGAGGAAAGTTTAGAAGTTTTTTAATATACAGTGTGACAATTTAAGTCTACATCATATGGTATTTTTTTTAAATAATCACTTTAGCTCAGATCTGGTTATGGCATCCATTTGTGTTTCAAATAATGCCAGAAATAAAGTATAGTAAGTCATTTTTACGCATGACGTCACCTGTCAAATATGACATCTTCGTAAAAATTTTTGAAAAAAAAAAACGTATAATTTGGCCAAATTTTAAAAAAAGTAATTAATCAAAATGGTTTATTTTGTCATTTTAGATCTGTTTGTCAAATTTCAACGGCCTACTACAATTTTGAATTTTTGGCAGTTTTTTGACATTTCGACAATTGTTTTTCATCTTGATTTATCGCAACCTTACTTAAATCATTTAATTTGTCAACAACTAGGCACCTATAATCTATTTAAGAACAAAATGAAGTCGTGTCCATAATTTTTTTTATAGAATATTAAAATTCACACATTATGATGGATTATATTTGATGCAAAGTTCGATTAACTTTTGTTTTTAAATAGAAAAATATTTCTCGCTTACGTAGTTTGATAGTGAACACACTTGAAGGTTTGTAAATTAACACAAATCTTACATTTTGATCTTTTTAGTAATCTATTTAAAGCTTCAACAATGTAATGTTTCTTTCTATAAACGCTAAATTACCAATTGGGTATTTGGTTTGTATGCTTTAAATTTATTTTTGTGTAAAATTTTACGTACACTTTCCCTGTCGATCTCCGGTTTAGACTTCGAAATAGTTCTAACACTGATTTTGCCTCCTTCCACTATACTTAAGCACACATCCAACTCAGTATCTTCGGTATGTTTACGTGCAATACGATTTTTTCGGAAAACATTTCCCACAGATACAGTCGATTTAAACTTTTTTATAATTCGGCTCACAGTAGATTGCTGCAAGTTTTTTTCAGGATGACGCTCGTTAAAAACATTTGCAACAGTGCGATGAGGTGTATTTTCCCCACACAATAAAACAATTTCAATTTTTTCTTGAAGAGAAAGCATGTTGTGACACCATCTGTTTCTTTCCATTCTAGTTTGAATTGCTAACTAAATATTTGACAGCTTACGATACCATATTGCGATCTCTAGTTCTCAATTGTTTCCAGGGCCTACTATTAATAAGCGCATAAAAATATCGTGTTTTGTTTAGCGTGTTAATTTCTCTGTTTAGTTCTTTTTCCTGTAGAAGGTAAGTTTTCAGGAGGAAATCGGCACAACCATAAAGGGTCTTTCTAACTTTGCGAACGGTAATTTTGATAGCCATGACTAAAATATGGCTGGATTTATTTTAAATTAGCAGTTACGTCAACAATGACACTGAAAGCATTTTAATGTATGTTCGGTGGTATTATTAACGCGTAACTGCCAAATTAATAACTAGAATATGTGTAATATTTTTATTACGGTTGCTAATTAGAATCTAAATGTATTATTGATCTAAAAAGTGGTTTT
This sequence comes from Pachyrhynchus sulphureomaculatus, assembly GCA_019049505.1. NCBI lineage: Eukaryota > Metazoa > Arthropoda > Insecta > Coleoptera > Curculionidae > Pachyrhynchus > Pachyrhynchus sulphureomaculatus. The sequence continues at coordinate 172,378,399 of CM032454.1, forward strand.
AGCTGAAGTATAAAAATAAAAACAAATATGATAAAGCAGCAAGTTGTTAATTTGGTGTTTATAGTAAGAAACATTACACTGTTAAAAATTTAAATGCATTACTAAAAAGATCAAAATGTAAGATTTGCGTTAATTTACAAACGTTTAAGTGTGTTCACTATCAAAATACGTAAGCGAAAAACATTTTTCTATTTAAAAACAAAAGCTAATCGAACTTTGCATCAAATATGATTCATGATAAAGTGTGAATTTTAATATTCTATAAAAAAATTATGGACACGACTTCATTTTGTTCTTAAATCGATTATAGGTGCCTACTAAGTTGGGAATGTGGAATTTTTGGAACAATGATACTACACAATATATATCACTACTACACCAAACATTTTATTTTTGCACTCGACGCGCATTTCGCTAACCATGTTAGCTTCATCAGTCAGTCAATCATCGCTCCTGATGAAGCTAACATGGTTAGCGAAACGCGTGTCGAGTGCAAAAATAAAGTGTTTGGTGTAGTGGTGATATATACTGTGTAGTATAGGTGCCTAGTTTTTGACAAATTAAATGATTTAAATAGGGTTGCAATAAATCAAGATGAAAAACCATTGCCGAAATGTCAAAAAACTGCCAAAAATTCAAAATCGTAGTAGGCCGTTGAAATTTGACACACAGATCTAGAATCACAAAATAAACCATTTTGTCCAATAACTTTTTTTAAAATTTGGCCAAATTATACGTTTTTTTTCAAAAATGTTTACGAAAATATCATTTTTGACAACTGACGTCATGCCTAAAAATGACTTACTATACTTTATTTCTGATATTATTTGAAGCCCAAATGGACGCAATAACGAGGTCTGGGCTAAAGTGATTATTTAAAAAAAATCCCATATGATGCGGACTTAAATTGTCACACTGTATATGAATATAGTACAACCAATGATTGAGATTAGATTACATAACAAATAGCAGAACTGGAGTCAACGCAATGAATTCAAAAAGGCTTTTCACCTCTAACGAAGTCGAAAACAACATCCACCCAATAGTTGTGATTTAGCATCCTGTGATTTCATTGTGTTCAAATATATGAAGCAAGTCTTCAGGGGCGAAAAATTTTTCTCAGACGGTTAATTGAAATGGGCGAAACGTCGGAAAGTTTAATTTGACACGGTCTAATGTCAAGAATCACGATTTCTCATCTAACCAAGGCCGTAAAAGTTTCTGTTCTATGAACCTTTAGAATTTCCCAGAAATTCGTCTACATATATAACAAAAACATACACAGAATATTTTTTATTTATATTTCATAAGTTTTTATATACCTCTAAAATCATTATTCTGCTGTTGAGAAGTTTTCCTCTTTCTGATATTCTGTAATACACATCTGTAGCTTAACGGCTCATTACATAAATTTTTATATTAACGAGACTGTTTTTTCTTGCTGAAGCTTATTTGGAAAAGAGTATTTCTCTTCTTCAAATTACCCACTGCGAATAAGATTTTAATTAATCTCGAAATAAAGAAAAGAGAAAAGGTGAACGTGTATTGAGGGTAAATTTCGTGTTTATTTTCGGAAAAGCGTATATGGGATTAACTAAAAAATTGTTTTTTTGATAAAGCCAAGTGTTTAGACGTGGAGATCGTTCTTGGAAAATCTGATTTAGAGAGCTAATAATATAAGGACCAGAGTTAATAAAAATAAATAAAAAAAGTAAAGTTTCCAGTACTTTCCCCGAAAACATGCAGTTCCAAAAAAAAATGAGTGATGATAAGTAATTTTTTTTTTTTTATGGGTCTAGCACACGTGCACATTTTTACTGGTGTCGTATCACTTGTCTTCTCATCGGTAAAATAAGCTGTTGGAACAGAACGTGGTCACGTGGTACTGTATTAAGTCTGATAATGTTCGAACGAGCCAGGTTTTATTACCGGTAATGTTTTTGTATCAAGTGTCTCTCAACTACTTTAAAACCGCATAGACCACTATTAAACTTGAGTACGAGATAAGATTTCAGCTTTTAATCCGTTTTAGTTACTAAATTTAACACAAAACTAAAATGTAGTTTTTTACTTGGACTTTATTTTCCGACCAGTTGTCAAAGAACTCTGTTACTCTTATCGCCATAACTAGTAATCTAATAGAACAAAGTTTATAGGAAAGCTGAGACAATATTAATAAAGGTTGCCAGTTCCGACAACAAAAAGATACAACAGCTAGCGCTACTATTTCTTCTTTTGGAAAAGATAGGCATCTCAACTACATTTCACTGACTTTTCGATTAAAATATTTGTAGAATAGGCACCGAAAAGTAAGGATTATGCATAGCAAAATAGTTAAGGGGGGTATATTTTCTCCGCTCGCATGGGAAAAAAAGCTACCATCCCCCGTAAACTGCATTGCCTTTAATTTGTTCTTTTTTCTAAATCGACACAAATTGTATCGATTTACCTCTCCAGCCCTAGAACTAGAGGGCTACATTATTTTTACAAGCAATCGATTCTGAAATAAAAGCACCAACAATATAACTAACAAAATAAAGAACAGAGAAAAAGAATGGATTTTGTAATCAAATTATTAATTTTTAAAAGTTATACACTAAAATTATAATTTAAATACTTAAAAATTCCTAGTTATGTCTAGATTTACCTGCTCGATTAGTGATTATTTAAATTTAGCATAAACATTTTTTCAACCTCCACTCTACTTTTTGTACTGGCAATATATTGTCACTTAATCTCTTAATTTTATTTAATTTAGTTGGTCACGGAATATACAGCTTTTAGTTCTATAGTTGATAATGGTGATACTAAGCCACAATACTTAGTATTATGGTTTACAATTTGTTAATGAATATATATACTAGCCGTACTCGTGACTCCGCTCGCGTTGACTTGATTCACCTTTATCATCACTGCTTATTCGTTATGTTTATATTATTATATAGCTCGAGGGGCCTTAGAGGCCCATGGCTTGGTTGCATACTTGTCTCCACTTCCTTTTCTCTCCTGTTACCTTTTCCCAGTGCGGGATTCCCATCAACTCTGGATCTTGCTTTACTGCCTGAATCTGTGTAGATCGAGGTCTACCCTTCTTCCAACCACTTATTAGGGCTTGCTTTGCCCGTCTTTCTTCCTTCATTCTTGCTACCTGTCCCAACCATTTTAAGTGCTGACTTCTTATGATTTGGCTTATAAGGGGTTTCGTATATAGACATTTTAATTCGTAGTTTGTTTTTCTTCTCCACAGTCCTTCTTTACTTACTCCGTAGATTCTTCTCAAAGCTTTTCTTTCCCACATCTCCATTGCCGAAATGTCAAAAAACTGCCAAAAATTCAAAATCGTAGTAGGCCGTTGAAATTTGACACACAGATCTACAATCATAAAATAAACCATTTTGTCTAATAACTTTTTTTAAAATTTGGCCAAATTATACGTTTTTTTCAAAAATGTTTACGAAAATGTCATTTTTGACAGGTGACGTTATGCCTAAAAATGACTTACTATACTTTATTTCTGATATTATTTGAAGCACAAATGGATGCAATAACGATATCTGGGCTAAAGTGATTATTTTAAAAAAATCCCATATGATGCGGACTTAAATTTTTACACTGTATATGAATACAGTACAATCAATGATTGAGATTAGAATACATAACAAATAGCGGAACTGGAGTCAACGCAATGAATTCAAAAAGGCTCTTCACCTCTAAGGAAGTCGAAAATAACATCCACCCAATAGTCGTGATTTAGCATCCTGTGACTTCATTTTGTTCAAATATATGAAGCAAGTCTTCAGGGGTGAAAAATTTTCCTCAGACGGTTAATTGAAATGGGCGAAACGTCGGAAAGTTTAATTTGACACGGTCTAATGTCAAGAATCACGATTTCTCATCTAACCAAGGTCGTAAAAGTTTCTGTTCTATGAACCTTTAGAATTTCCCAGAAATTCATCTACATATATAACAAAAACATACACAGAATATTTTTTATTTATATTTCTTAAGTTTTTATATACCTGTAAAATCATTATTCTGCTGTTGAGAAGTTTCCCTCTTTCTAACATTCTGTAATACACATGTGTAGCTTAACGGCTCATTACATAAATTTTTATATTAACGAGACTGTTTTTTCTTGCTGAAGCTTATTTGGAAAAGAGTATTTCTCTTCTTCAAATTACCCACTGCGAATAAGATTTTACTTAATCTCGAAATAAAGAAAAGAGAAAAGGTGAACGTGTATTGAGGGTAAATTTCGTGTTTATTTTCGGAAAAGCGTATATGGGATTAACTAAAAAATTGTTTTTTGATAAAGCCAAGTGTTTAGACGTGGAAATCGTTCTTGGAAAATCTGATTTAGAGAGCTAATAATATAAGGACCAGAGTTAATAAAAATACATAAAAAAAGTAAAGTTTCCAGTACTTTCCCCGAAAACATGTAGTTCCAAAAAAAAGTGAGTGATAAGTAATTTTTTTTTTTTTATGGGTCTAGCACACGTGCTGCAGGGAAGTCCCTAAAGCGCTCCAGGAGCGGCATGTGTGCAGAAAACGCGATTCACGTTGTTCTTGAATAGCTGTAAATTGTACTCGGTGGGAAACACAGCACTGTGCAAATTGTTCCATATAAAAGACTGCTTGAAAAGTGTTGTACGCGGAGTAACAAGCTAAACCTCATACGGATGTGAGGCACCAGCGCGACGTGTATTTCTAACATGCACCGCTTTGGGAGGAATTAAGCGGGCTACATCTTTCGAACACTTTCCATGAAAATACTTGTAGAACAGACTCAAGTCGCCAACTGTTCTTCGATGTTCCAGCGAATCAAGGCCGCCGGTCAATTTCGAGTCTCCAATCAGACTTACCGCTCTTCTTTGAACAGAACCCAACAAATGCAGTGTACTCGTATGTTTGGGAGCGGAGCCCCAATCGTGGGAGCAATATTTCATAGTTGGTCGAATTTGAGCTTTGTAAAGAATTAACAGTTGTTGTAGGGTGTAAAGCCTTCTGGATCGAAATAATATTCCCAACTTTTGAGAAGCTCTCCTTGCTATGCCTGCAACATGTTCATCCCAGGACATATTTGCTCCCAAACTAACGCCCAACAAATTGAGCGACGATGCTAGGGGAATGGAGTGCCCCGACATAACTATGTCGGGTTCAGCAACGTTATCTTTTTTAGAAAAAACTGCCGCCTGAGTTTTTGTAGCGTTAAATTCCACCTGGTTACTGTCACCCCAAGATAGAATTTCTTCCAGATCTTTGTTAAGCTGAACGACCTTCTGGTGTCTGCGGATATTCGCCTGAGCAGCCGATGTTCGAGCGTTCAAGGCGAATGAAGAGACAAGCGTACTGTCATTTGCAAAGCTGTAGATTGGATTCCCTGTCTTTTCCAGCAGATCGTTATTGTAAATGAGAAAGAGAGTAGGAGACAGTATGGAGCCCTGGGACACACCGGCGTTGATAGTGAAGGTGTTAGAAAGAAAAGAAAAGTAAAAGCAAGATAATTCATATACCCGTATTGTTATACTCTGTAGTAGTAGTGGTGGTAGGTGTGGAGAGGCTCAGTGCTTAACAAATAGACCAGAGAGATACTTTTTGCCAATCCCGAAAAATTTCCCCCCCAACCGTCCTAGCCACTACGATCATCTTCGAAGCACTGTCGCTTCAAAGGCTTCGTACTTGAGTTCTTTCATCGGTTCACACATTTCTTCATCCTCCAGACAGCCTGGATATTTCGGGTCGTCCTTCACACCTAACAGTACTAAATACGTTTTCATTCAGCAATGTCCCCTGAGAATCTCCAAAAACAAGGTCCAGGTCTTCCTTGAGCAGCCATTTCGTCCGCGTTTCTACAGGTCACGATACAAAGCCCTTTGCCTGTCGTGACCCCGGGCTTCGATACCAATCGGTTCTTTCCTTAATGGCTAGTTGAACAGCAAATTCAACTAACTGCATTAAATTCTGTGCTATTTCAGTTTTTTTTTTTTGGGAGCGATATGCTGTTTTTTGATCAAAAAAAGTTTTAATTACTTGTTAGTTCGAAAGTTTGTAAATTTGATTCTTTTGGGCCGCTTCTGTATCCGTGTTATATTAAAATTTATTACAAGAATGTACTCTGAGTATTATATAATAGAATTTACATTTGTTGAAAACTTATAACTACTTTGAATATAACTTTTATTTTTCTGAATACTAAAGAAATAAAATGATATTTCTGAAAACACATTATTTGATAGTGATTTATATCTTTCCGCTTCGGTGTCATTAAAGTCGTATTTCTCGTCTTTATATGTCGATCGATATAACAAATGGCCCAGGACTGCAATAAACAAGCTTACAAGGAAAAGATATAAAAATGGTGGAAACCACTAAGCTACTATACTACCTTAAGGTGTCTTTCTGAGGCATCCTACTACAATTTATATTTAAAGCAGAAACCACAGAGAGGGTTCATGGCTCTGTCTACGATACCAGTGGCGTTCAGACGTGTATATTGCAAACAGATGCTTACAGTGCCAACAGGACACGTCTGATCCCTACCGCTATTCTGCTTGTGATAACGGTCACCGTTGCCTTTGACCTCAAAAATTATCCGGTCTTTAGAAAAAAATAATCAGTCAAGTGCAAGTTGAACTTGCCCAATTATTGTTCCGTACGTTAATTGCTTTTAAAATAAAAAATTTTGTTACGGAGGTATAAAATGATCAGTGACTTCACAAAACATACCCCAAATGATTTTCAACAAAGTTCTTGCTAAAGCTTATTTGGAAAACTGATGACCTTGAATTTTTTTTTATATATATATCAGATAAATTATTAAAGATAATGCACTCGTGATAATTTTTGTTCAATTTACACCTCGTAGAGAATATTCCAGAATTTTTTCAAAATTTTTTGATCCGTACTTTTCGAGATAAGGGGAGACAGCGATTTTTCGCGATTTTTTAAAAAAACAAAGAAAAGTCCACAAGTATTACATTTATATATATATATATATATATATATATATATATATATATATATATATATATATATATATATATATATATATATATATATGTATATATATATATATATATATATATATATATATATATATATATATATATATATATATAGTTTTACTCGTGTTTTCACAAGCTTTTATTTGACACCATTCATTTCCGATTTCACCCCCAAAAACTAGCCCCTTAAGCCGAAATTTTACTTTCAAAACTGCACGGCTCTGATGAGGTCATCAATTCCTATATTAGTACCAAATTTCAACTTTCCATGACAAATAGTTTCGGAGAAAATCGGGTGTGACAGACGGACAGACAGATGGACAGACAGACGGGCAGACAAACGGGCAGACAGACGGACAGACGGACGGACAGACAGAAGGAGAGACAAACGGACAGGTAGACGAACAGACGGACAGACAAACGGACAGACACCGAAGTGATCCGTACGGAACAGTAAAAAGTGATATAAATACAAAATAAGATCTTTCTTTAATCAGAAAAGTTAGGTTTTACTTACTTTTTTATTAAAGAAAATGTAACTAGAAGAAGAAATCCTTTCCATTATCACTCTAAACGAAAAAACGCAAGAACCGTGAGGAATACTTAATACATAAAATATAATATGTAAACACACAACACGCAAGTAGGGATAGCTTTTTTATTTATTTGTAGTTTCTGACTAATTTATTTGCCTGCTATTGTAATATTAATCTGGCAAAAAATGATTTGCTAGTGTTAAAGTTAGATTTTGAAAGACAGCACCTAACATATTTTGTATTAGGGAGTTTTCTAATAAGTTTCTATAAAGAATTTTCTATTAAGTACCAAATTTGCTCCCATTCAAAATTTCGCCTAATTCTGTATGTTTCGCATTATATATTACATATTAATTACGAAGTGCATATTCTTTACATTTTTTGCATTTTTAGAGGGATCATAGCCAACATTTCTTTGCTAATTATATTTTCTTTTATAAGCAGGTCGGTGCTAATTTCTTAAGATTCGATAGGTCATCAGTCTGTACTTCTTTCATTTTTTTAATGTCGGTTTGGAAACAATATAGAGCCTTGGAACGTTAATAGAGATGGCGTAAGAAAGAAATTTACCAATCTCAATTTGCAAGAAACAAAGAAACTTGAGAGCGTTAACTACAATATTTCAGACATATACCACAATAGCACAGCTTAGTAAACAATCAGTCATATCAAACATAGTCACAAGCAACTGCTTGAGACTCCAATAATGTTTAATTACATTTTACGAATATTTATGACATAGGTTGGGAACTTTCTTGTTGATTTTTGTTTGCCATGCCACATTGGTGGTGGCTTATAATACTTAATTCGTTTAAATATTTTAAAAAATTGTCATAAATAAACTTTTCCATAGCCTTCGATATTACTAAGAGTCATGTAATTGGTTGCTTAATACGATCGTATTGCTATTTTTAGGTATTGACTGGATGCGAACGTGTTTCCAGGAGGAAAGAAGTATTTCTTTTTTGTAGAATAGCTTGAGAAGCTTACAGAAAGCTAGTTTTTGCTCGCTGGTACATTTTTTTGGCGTGTAACAAGATTAAAATATGTTTGTAACTTAATTATTATCCGCTATTCTTATCGGACGTTTATGTTATACTACATACTCGATACTTGTCTTACATATTATTAATGTATTTTTTCAGAACCCAACTTCTCGTGTTTTAGGTAAAATAAAGTGTAAAAGATTTAAAAAAAGGAATGGATCCTTAAAAGTATCTGAAAGCTTGAAGATTTCGCAATTTTTATTTCTTTCTTTTTATGTAGGTTTCTTGCTGCAACGAGCCATTTGTTAAATTGACTGTCGACATACAGAGACGAGAAATATGACTTTAATGGCATAAACGAAGTGAAATATAAATCAAAAAGAGGCAATTATTTGTGAAAAATAGTGCAAATTTCTCGAGGACGATATTTGAAAATTCCAAATTTGTTAACAATACTGTAAATGTCTGCACACTCTAAAGAATATTATCATTTTTTACATAGTAAATTCAATTTTCAATTTCCACGAGGGGGCCTTATATTTTCTTTAATTTTGATGTGGTTGCGGTAATTCAAGCAAATTTTTTTTAAACTTAGTTAATAGATATTAAGAGATTGATTTTTAGGCTTAGCGTACTTCTACTCATTGATTGATTGATTTCCTTTGATCTAAGCAGTAGCAAAATATACGAGGCTGGTTTGAAAAGTCCGTGCAAAGTCCGAAAGATGGCACCACCGGCGCGTATCGAGGTCATGTTTTGTTAGTAGCATCTCTTGAATGAACGCACACAAGGAAGTCGAGTGATTTTCAAGAAATGGACGAAAAAGAATTTCGTGTGGTGATTAAACATTACTTTATGAAAGGCAAAACGCCTCAGGAGACTAAAGAGAAGCTTGATAAACATTATGGTGACTCTGCACCTTCCATTAGAACAGTTTATAAGTGTTTTCAAAATTTTCGGACTGGCCATATGGGCACAAGTGACGCTGAATGTTCTGGACGGCCTGTGGAGGTTACGACTCCAGAAATCATTGATCAAATCCATGATATGGTGATGGATGACAGAAGAGTTAAGGTGCGTGAGATTGCTAGTGCTGTGGGCATCTCGACTGAACGGGTACATAATATTTTGCATAAACATTTGGACATGAGAAAGCTATCCGCAAGATGGGTGCCGCGATTGCTCACGCTTGACCAAAAACGGAATCGTGTGAAGTGTTGCAAGGATGGTTTGCAGCTGTTCCAGAAGAATCCGGAGGACTTTAAGCGTCGTTTCATCACTGTGGATGAAACATGGATACATTATTATACTCCTGAGACCAAACAACAATCTAAACAATGGGTTACCAAGGGGGAATCTGCATCAAAAAAGGCGAAGACCGTTCCTTCGGCCGGAAAGGTTATGGCGATTGTCTTTTGGGATTCGCAAGGGATAATCCTCATCGACTCTCTGGAAAAGCGTAAAACTATTACAGGTGAATATTATTCATCGTTATTGGACCGTTTGAAAACCGAGCTGCAAGAAAAACGCCCGCGACTGGCCCACAAGAAAGTCCTTTTCCATCACGACAACGCACCAGCACACACCTCAGCAGTTGTGGTCGCAAAATTAATCGAAATAGGATTCCAACTCGTTTCACATCCCCCTTATTCTCCAGACTTGGCTTCCTCGGACTACTATTTGTTCCCCAATTTGAAGAAATGGCTGGCGGGACAAAGATTTTATTCAAACGAGGAGGTGATTGCAGACACTAATGGATATTTTGCAGACTTGGACAAATCCTATTATTCGGAAGGGATCAACAAACTAGAACATCGTTGGACGAAGTGTATAAGCCTAAAAGGAGACTATGTCGAAAAATAAAAAAGGTTTACCCCAAACACATAAGTAGTTTTTATTTTTGCACGGACTTTTTAAACCAGTCTCATATATCAGACCTAATTTAAGCGCATCTCAGGGTCAATTTGGTATATCTGTTAAACTATAGCAAAAGATGCAAATTAATTAACACAAAAGGATGATGGACGCTTCTTGTAAAGCTGAAAAAGTAAGTTAATGATGCAATAAAAAAAAAAATGAGAAGACATGTGAGATAATGTAATCTCGGGATTATCGAAAGCTGTAATGTGATATATACATTCATGATTAAATTATGAAAAAAAGTTCTTTTGTAAAATTTGAACAGATTTATTAACCTAAAACATGTTATATTAGCTTTCTGGGATAGTATTAATAGTCGTGGATATTGCTGCTTGAACATTTTTACTGGTGTCGTATCACTTGTCTTCTCATCGGTAAAATAAGCTGTTGGAACAGAACGTAGTTACGTGGTACTGTATTAAGTCTGATAATGTTCGAACGAGCCAGGTTTTATTACCGGCAATGTTTTTGTATTAAGTGTCTCTCAACTACTTTAAAACCGCATAGACCACTATTAAACTTGAGTACGAGATAAGATTTCAGCTTTTAATCCGTTTTAGTTACTAAATTTAACACAAAACTAAAATGTAGTTTTTTACTTGGACTTTATTTTCCGACCAGTTGTCAAAGAACTCTGTTACTCTTATCGCCATAACTAGTAATCTAATAGAACGAAGTTTATAGGAAAGCTGAGATAATATTAATAAAGGTTGCCAGTTCCGACAACAAAAAGATACAACAGCTAGCGCTACTATTTCTTCTTTTGGAAAAGATAGGTATCTCAAACACATTTCACTGACTTTTCGATTAAAATATTTGTAGAATAGGCACCGAAAAGTAAGGATTATGCAATATCTCGAAGAATTACTTAGAATGAATGACTTTGAAGACGAAATTATTCGTGAATATTTAACATTATCTAAACTTTGTATGGAACAAAATTATTTCCAATATAACAATCAATTTTATGTTCAGAAAGAAGGAACAGCTATGGGTAATTGCTTATCACCATTCATAGCCAATTTATTCATGAGTAAGTTTGAAATCGAAGCCAGTCAAGAATTCGAATATTTCCCAAGGGTATGGTATAGGTATGTGGATATTTTCGCGATTTTTGATACAAAGAAAGCAAATATTGATGATTTTGTTTCTAACTTAAATAGCCGGTATGATTCCATCAATTCACTTACGAAGTTGAGAACAAAGGACAATTGCCTTTTCTAGATATTTTAATTATTAAAAATAATAATAGATTAGAATTTGATATCTATAGGAAGAACACAGTAACAGATAGATAAATTCCTAATGATTCATTTCATTGCAAACAACATAAATTAGCCTCATTACATTTTTTAGTTCATTGTTTGGTCACTTTCCCTCTGAATAGAGTAAACTTTAATAAAGAAAAGAATCGTATTAGAAATATAACTAGAGTTAATGGTTATGACGATGACTTAGTCAATAAGCTAATAAATAGACATAAGTTTAGGTTTAATATTCAGAATTCCACCTTTTTTACACGCGAAGAAAATAACACCAAGTATGTCTCCATACCATATAATCCAAAATATAGCAAGGGACTCAATAAGGTATTTAATAAGGTAGGCCTCACCTTAGTCTATAAGTCATCAGACAATCTGAGGAATATCTTAGGAAATCCCAAAGATAAGATTCCTAATTGTGAGAAAAGTGGAATTTATGAAATTAGTTGTAATGATTGTGACAAAAAGTATGTTGGGCAAACTAAAAGGTCAATTAAAACACGATTTAAAGAACATTTAGCACACTTAAAATACAGTAGAACAGAAAAGTCTAGCATTGCCGAACATGCCCTTGAAGCTGATCATACTGTAACATTAGATCATCTAAGATTAATAAAAAATGTACCTGATAGGCGATTGTTGAACGCATACGAAAGTATGGAAATCATAAAATGTAAAAGTAGTTTAAATAAAGACAGAGGGCCTATTCCTTATAGTCCCCTCTACTGGTTACTTGACCGGAACTCACGGCCTTGCCTATGTCATTAGTTCCGCTTGAGTAATTCAAGGGTTAGGTTAAGTATAAATAGAGTAGATTTGTAGTTTAGCTTTAGTCAATCATCGCTCCTGATGAAGCTAACATGGTTAGCGAAACGCGCGTCGAGTGCAAAAATAAAGTGTTTGGTGTAGTGGTGATATATACTGAGTAGCATAGCAAAATAGTTAAGGGGGGTATATTTTCTCCACTCGCATGGGAAAAAAAGCTACCATCCCCCGTAAACTGCACTGCCTTTAATTTGTTCTTTTTTCTAAATCGACACAAATTGTATCGATTTACCTCTCCAGCCCTAGAACTAGAGGGCTACAATATTTTTACAAGCAATCGATTCTGAAATAAAAGCACCAACAATATAACTAACAAAATAAAGAACAGAGAAAAAGAATGGATTTTGTAATCAAATTATTAATTTTTAAAAGTTATACACAAAAATTATAATTTAAATACTTAAAAATTCCTAGTTATGTCTAGATTTACCTGCTCGATTAGTGATTATTTAAATTTAGCATAAACATTTTTTCACCTTCACTCTACTTTTTGTACTGGCAATATATTGTCACTTAATCTCTTAATTTTATTTAATTTAGTTGGTCACGGAATATACAGCTTTTAGTTCTCTAGTCGATAATGGTGAACTAAGCCACAATACTTAGTATTATGGTTTACAATTTGTTAATGAATATATAAACTAGCCGTACTCGTGGCTCAGCTCGCGTTGACTTGATTCACCTTTATCGTCACTGCTTATTCGTTATGTTTATATTATTATATAGCTCGAGGGGCCTTAGAGGCCCATGGCTTGGTTGCATACTTGTCTCCACTTCCTTTTGTCTCCTGTTAGCTTTTCCCAGTGCGGGATTCCCATCAACTCTGGATCTTGCTTTACTGCCTGAATCCGTGTAGATCGAGGTCTACCCTTCTTCCAACCACTTATTAGGGCTTGCTTTGCCTGTCTTTCTTCCTTCATTCTTGCTACGTGTCCCAACCATTTTAAGTGCTGACTTCTTATGATTTGGCTTATATAGACATTTTAATTCGTAGTTTGTTTTTCTTCTCCACAGTCCTTCTTTCCCTCCTCCGTAGATTCTTCTCAAAGCTTTTCTTTCCCACACCTCCAACGTCTCCTTTTCTCTTGCATTCAGTATCCACGTTTCGCATCCATATGTCACCGTGGGTCTGAGAACTGTCGTATATATTCTTTCTTTTGCTTTTCTTGATATATTCTTTGATTTCAATATTGGATTCATTGCCCCCAAACATCTCTGTAATTTCGCTATTCTTCTTGTACCTTTATCTTCTACTAACAGGCAACCCAATGTCGGGACACTTTGAGCTTCTGACACCACAAAACACTAAAAACATCCCAAACAACAGTAGACCAATAAAAGAAGCATCGGGCGAGCGACGTAACGGTCGAGGACGTCGCGGGAAATGGCAGATCGTCCAAAACGATGAAGACCGGGCAACTGACAATGGACCTGCCAAAAGTGTTGTGCCGGCGAGTAAGCCGACGCCCACCAAGGTGGGAAAATCAAAGCAACGCATGACTTACACTACAGGAACAAACTAACACACCATGCGTTGCTTTAATAAAAGCACAAGTCCTGACAAAGAAACCACTGAGAAGGGAATCACTCGCCGCCTAGACCCACCACCATCAATCCCAAACGCAACCGACGAAGTATTTAATCAAAAACTCCCGCAACGACAAAGAAATCCCAACAGCACAAAACCAAAATTCAAACGGCAAATAAGAAAAGAAAACAAAATCAACAACATCAGGAGATATCTAGGACACCTTACCCAGTTTATCAACGGGAACGTGTCCAATCGAGTCACACAGAGTATAAACAAGATCAAGTCCGGGTCTCCCAACAGATCACTGCCAGAAATCCTGGATACTTTGAAACAAAAATTATCCGTATATGCAGCAAGACTCCGCAGATACAAAGAACCAAACGAGAGGAAAGATACCAACAACCTCTTCCGAAGAAGCCAAACACAGTTCTACCGGAAAACTATGCACAGCAAACAGACAGCAGTGACCGAACCACCAAACAAACAAGAACTCACAGATCATTGGAAAAGTATCTGGTCAGAACCCAAACTGCTATCCTGAGCGACTTTAATGTCCACAATATCAACTGGCTTAAATATTCAAATACTACCGACGAACAAGGTCGTGAAGCTGAATCATTCTCAATCAGTTATGGCTTAACTCAGCTTATTGACGAACCAACACGGATCCCTGATTGAGACGGGGAGTTCGCCAGTCTTCTTGATCTGTTTTTAACCACCAATCCGGAGATTTACACGGTCACCGTAAATCCGCCGTTAGGTTCTTCCGACCATAAACTGCTTTCGACATCGAGTATCCTGCCAATCAGAGACAGAGAGGCGCCTAGGCCGCGCAAGATTTGGCACTACAAATCTGCTAAATGGGAAGATCTCATGGAATACTTTCGAACTTTCCCTTGGATGGACGTTTGTTTTAGATGCGATAACCCATCTGACTGCGCCAGGGAGGTCTCCGATGTTATTTTGGCTGGTATGGAAGCTTACATCCCTTTTTCGAAGAAATGCTCCTCCAACGGCAAGCCTTGGTTCGACCGAAAATGCAAAGAAGCTGTTGCTTCTAAACATATTGCCTACCGACAATGGCGTGAAAATCCTAACACCGTAAATCGTAACATCTTTGTTCATGCTCGGAACAGATGCAAGGGAATTATCGACGAAACCAAGGAGGCACACAATCAACGAATTAGAAACAAACTTCTCGCTTGTCCCAACAATTCCAGGTCCTTTTGGGCAATCGCTAAGGCAGTTAGTCAAAATTTTACCAAATCCACCATACCACCACTCACACGGCCAGATAATTCCATTGCAAACACACCTGTTGAGAGAGCGAACTTGTTGGCTGAACTCTTTGCTTCACATTCTACTGTCGATTTCCAAGGAAAAACACCACCTACTATTCCCATATTGATTTAATGAAGCTAGACACCAAGAAGGCTTCTGGCGCTGACGGAATACCTGCCATAGTCCTCAAAAACTGTGCAAGGGAACTAACACCAGTTTTCTGTAGACTTTTTAACCTATCCTACAGAAAGGGAATATTTCCGTCCTGCTGGAAATGTGCCACGGTTCAGCCGATACCTAAAAAAGGCAAGAAGACCTTGCCAAATAACTACCGACCAGTTGCACTGCTTTCAATAATATCAAAAGTCATGGAAAAGGTTATCAATGAGCATCTTCTAAAATATCTTGAACGATTCAATATTATTAGCGATCACCAATATGGTTTTCGTAAACATAGATCAACAGGAGATCTCCTGACTTATGTAACACATGTTTGGAACAACGCAATTGAACACTTTGGAGAATCTCGAGCGGTTGCTCTTGACATATCCAAGGCATTCGACCGTGTTTGGCACGATGGACTGTTGGCTAAGTTACGCTCTTATGGTATGTCTGAAAGGTTCTGTTTGTGGCTCTCATGCTTCCTCAGAGAGCGTTCTTTACGAGTGGCGGTCGACGGATTTCTTTCTAACACCCTCACTATCAACGCCGGTGTGCCCCAGGGCTCCATACTGTCTCCTACTCTCTTTCTCATTTACATTAACGACAGCAGGTCGTTCAACTTAACAAAGACCTGGAAGAAATTCTATCTTGGGGTGACAGTAACCAAGTGGAATTTAACGCTACAAAAACCCAGGCGGCAGTTTTTTCTAAAAAAGTTAACGTTGCTGAACCCGACATAGTTATGTCGGGGCACTCCATTCCCCTAGCATCGTCGCTCAATTTGTTGGGCGTTAGTTTGGGAGCAAATATGTCCTGGCATGAACATGTTGCAGGCATAGCAAGGAGAGCTTCTCAAAAGTTGGGAACATTATTTAGAACCAGAAACCTTTACACCCCACAACAACTGTTAATTCTTTACAAAGCCCAAATTCGACCAACTATGGAATACTGCTAACACGTTTGGGGCTCCGCTCCCAAACATACACTGCATTTGTTGGATTCTGTTCAGAGAAAAGCGGTCCGTCTGATTGGGGACCCGGAATTGACCGGCGGCCTTGATTCGCTGGAACATCGAAGAGCGGTTGGCCACTTGAGTCTGTTCTACAAGTATTTTCATGGAAAGTGTTCGAAGGATATAGCCCGCTTAATTCCTCCCAAAACGGTGCATGTTAGAAATACACGTCGCGCTGGTGCTTCACATCCGTATGACGTTCAGCTTGTTACTCCGAGTACAACGCTTTTCAAGCAATCTTTTATATGGAGAACGTCATCCCTTTGGAATGATTTGCCCAGCGCTGTGTTTCCTACCGAGTACAATTTACAGCGATTCAAGAGCAACGTGAATCGCTTTTTCTGCACTCGTGCCGCTCCTGGAGCGCTTTAGGGACTTCCCTGCAGCACGTGTGCTAGACCCATAAAAAAAAAAAAAAAAAAATCTCCGTCCTTTCTTGTCCACTCTCTGTTATTGTTACTCTCAGATAATTAAATTTGTCTACTTTTTCAAACATAAATCTTTTCCCTAAGTTGTTTATTATATCTAAACTTTATTATCCTTCTTCTCTGTAATTTCTATGTATTTTGTTTTTTCCTTATTTATCTTTAGTCTTCTCATCCTTCCCCTTTCTTCTATCCTACTTATGGCTCTTTTGAGGTTCTCTTTTGCTCTTGTAATCACTGCTACATCATCCGCATAGGCCAAGCATTGGCAGGCTTGTTGGTTCCATTTGTTTTTATTTCTGACTCCCTTATCTTCTCTAGTACCAAATTAAATAGACATGTCGACACTGGATCGCCCTGTCTTAATCTTCTTTTTACCTTAAATTTGACTGATACTTTGCCCTTAACCAACACTCTATTTTCTGTGTCATTCAGGGTCATTCTCACCATGCGAATCAATTTACTTGGAATTTTCAGTTCTTCCATTATCTTGTAGAGTCCTTCTCTATTTACAGAGTCATATCTGGTCTGTAACCGATCTATTTTTCCTGAATCCACACTCGTACTCTCTCAGAATAGATTCGGGTTTATTTCTAGTCTGTTTTTAATAGTCACCATTACTATCTTGTACACGACATCCCGTAAGGCTATTGGTCTATAATTAGCACATATAGTTTTTTACCTTTTTTGTATATTGGACAAATGGGCGACTCTCTCCAGCTCACTAGGATCTTTTCTGTTTCCCATATTTCTTGCACCAACCGGCATATTTCATTTTCCAGATCTACTCCTCCAGCTTTTATCATTTCTGCTGTTATACAATTTCCACCCGGGGCCTTATTTTTTTTGGGGTTCTGAGTATTTCTCTTATTTCTTCTTTGCAGGGTTTGTTTGTCCCCTCCTGCCTTTGAGTTAATTTTGCTTCCTATTTCTCATTCAACTCCTCATTTTCATCTCTATTTAATGTTACTTTAAAGTATTCCACCCATCTATTCAGTCTTTCTGCCAAGCTTACTGCTAAACTTCCATCTTTTTTTCTACATATTAGCATTTTGTCTCTGTTTATTCCCTTTGTATTTTATAAAAAAAAACACGTAAATCGGATAAGTGGTTTTTGAGTGCTAAGCGCACTAATGGACAGACAGACAGAGAGACGTTACATTATATATATATATATATATATATCCGCATAGGCCAAGCATTGGCAGGCTTGTTGGTTCCATTTGTTTTTATTTCTGACTCCCTTATCTTCTCTAGTACCAAATTAAATAGACATGTCGACACTGGATCGCCCTGTCTTAATCTTCTTTTTACCTTAAATTTGACTGATACTTTGCCCTTAACCAACACTCTATTTTCTGTGTCATTCAGGGTCATTCTCACCATGCGAATCAATTTACTTGGAATTTTCAGTTCTTCCATTATCTTGTAGAGTCCTTCTCTATTTACAGAGTCATATCTGGTCTGTAACCGATCTATTTTTCCTGAATCCACACTCGTACTCTCTCACAATAGATTCGGGTTTATTTCTAGTCTGTTTTTAATAGTCACCATTACTATCTTGTACACGACATCCCGTAAGGCTATTGGTCTATAATTAGCACATATAGTTTTTTACCTTTTTTGTATATTGGACAAATGGGCGACTCTCTCCAGCTCACTAGGATCTTTTCTGTTTCCCATATTTCTTGCACCAACCGGCATATTTCATTTTCCAGATCTACTCCTCCAGCTTTTATCATTTCTGCTGTTATACAATTTCCACCCGGGGCCTTATTTTTTTTGGGGTTCTGAGTATTTCTCTTATTTCTTCTTTGCAGGGTTTGTTTGTCCCCTCCTGCCTTTGAGTTAATTTTGCTTCCTATTTCTCATTCAACTCCTCATTTTCATCTCTATTTAATGTTACTTTAAAGTATTCCACCCATCTATTCAGTCTTTCTGCCAAGCTTACTGCTAAACTTCCATCTTTTTTTCTACATATTAGCATTTTGTCTCTGTTTATTCCCTTTGTATTTTATAAAAAAAAACACGTAAATCGGATAAGTGGTTTTTGAGTGCTAAGCGCACTAATGGACAGACAGACAGAGAGACGTTACATTATATATATATATATATATATATATATATATATATATATATATATATATATATATATATATTATAGAAGATTATGGATAACCTGGCCAGAGAACAAATGTATGAATTTAACAAAAAACACGTAAATCGGATAAGTGGTTCTCGAAAAATAAGCGCGCTAACGGACAGACAAACAGACACAGAGAAGTTGCATTTTATTTATATTACAGATATTCTTTGCTACATGATACTGTTCCATATTTAATGGTTTAGGCTGTGTATTGCAAGAGAACGCGGCAAACTTTTTTCCGACTTGATTCACTATTATCGTCACTGCTTATTCCTTATGTTATCTAACGTAATAAAATATAGCCTATATCCTGGCCAGAGTATATATGTATGTTTTAAAAAAAAGCACGTAAATCGAATAAGTGGTTCTCCAGTGATAAGCATACTAACGGACAGACAGACAGACAGAGAGACGTTGCATTTTATATATATTACAGATAAATAATAATTTCATATTTTATAAGCCATCGCTTTTTCAATTTTTTTTTTTCTTGGTATTGTATTTTATTTTTACATTACATTTTACGTCTTTAGAAGCGAAATTCAATGTAAATACAAAAACATACGGGAAATTACTTGCGCCAATTTTAAGATAAGGCGTCTCAAAATAAACGATAAAAAATTTTCCGGCTAAGTCCCACATAAAAGACTTAAAAATCTTATCTGAGAAATGATTCCTTAGAAGAATCGTAAAGCTTGGAGGATTTGAAAGTGTTTATTTCTTTCTTCTTGTGTTGGTTTTACTGCTGCGGAACATTTGTTAAATTGACGGCCGACATACAAAGACCAAAAAATACGACTTTAATGACACCAAAGTAGCGAAATATAAATCAAAAGTGGGCAATTATATTTGTGAAAAATGGTTTAGGTGTTTTTCGAAATCGAAAGCTAGATGTTCTAAATCTGCTAAAAAAAATTTTTTTTATATTAATCATTTTGTTGTGTCTATTATCTGATAGGTTCATCGATAAAATAGTTGATGCAATTTTATAAATATTATCCCAAGTTATCTTTGGATTACATTGAAACGAGTATTTCCAAACTACGAGGCTGGTTTGAAAAGTCCGAGCAAAGTCCGAGAGATCGCACCACCGGCGCGTATCGAGGTCATGTTTAGTTAGTAGCATCTCTTGAATGAACGCACACCAAGTTTCAGCCATATTGGTCTATTTCTTTGTGTTTGGCATTCGTGTGAATCAAGGAAGTCGAGTGATTTTCAAGAAATGGACGAAAAAGAATTTCGTGTGGTGATTAAACATTACTTTATGAAAGGCAAAACGCCTCAGGAGACTAAAGAGAAGCTTGATAAACATTATGGTGACTCTGCACCTTCGATTAGAACAGTTTATAAGTGGTTTCAAAATTTTCGGACTGGCCATATGGGCACAAGTGACGCTGAACGTTCTGGACGGCCTGTGGAGGTTACGACTCCAGAAATCATTGATTAAATCCATGATATGGTGATGGATGACAGAAGAATTAAGGTGCGTGAGATTGCTAGTGCTGTGGGCATCTCGACTGAACGGGTACATAATATTTTGCATAAACATTTGGACATGAGAAAGCTATCCGCAAGATGGGTGTCGCGATTGCTCACGCTTGACCAAAAACGGAATCGTGTGAAGTGTTGCAAGGATGGTTTGCTGCTGTTCCAGAAGAATCCGGAGGACTTTAAGCGTCGTTTCGTCACTGTGGATGAAACATGGATACATTACTATACTCCTGAGACCAAACAACAATCTAAACAATGGGTTACCAAGGGGGAATCTGCACCAAAAAAGGCGAAGACCGTTCCTTCGGCCGGAAAGGTTATGGCGACTGTCTTTTGGGATTCGCAAGGGATAATCCTCATCGACTATCTGGAAAAGGGTAAAACTATTACAGGTGAATATTATTCATCGTTATTGGACCGTTTGAAAACCGAGCTGCAAGAAAAACGCCCGCGATTGGCCCACAAGAAAGTCCTTTTCCATCACGACAACGCACCAGCACACACCTCAGCAGTTGTGGTCGCAAAATTAATGGAAATAGGATTCCAACTCGTTTCACATCCCCCCTATTCTCCAGACTTGGGTCCCTCGGACTACTATTTGTTCCCCAATTTGAAGAAATGGCTGGCGGGACAAAGATTTTATTCAAACGAGGAGGTGATTGCAGACACTAATGGATATTTTGCAGACTTGGACAAATCCTATTATTCGGAAGAGATCAACAAACTAGAACATCGTTGGACGAAGTGTATAAGCCTAAAAGGAGACTATGTTGAAAAATAAAAAAGGTTTACCCCAAACACATAAGTAGTTTTTATTTTTGCACGGACTTTTCAAACCAGCCTCGTATATTATATTCTTAATGAATTAATTTAGTATTATTGCGACTGTTGATCAAAATAATATAATATATAAAATTATTTCAACTCCGCCTGAGGCATCGGAGGGTGGATTGAGTAGCCTCACGGTGCCGTTATCGGTCCCAAGCCCAGAAAAAGGGTTTGTGGGCAAGGCTAGCAACCTACCCACAGTAAAAACACCACATGGCCAACACAACTAATGTAAAGCTTCGGAACAGGACGGTCAATGGGTTAACGAAAACAGCGAGGAAACTGAGACTGAATAACAATAAAAAGAGGTATATAATACGAATAGCAACGTGGAACTTAAACACACTAAATAATAAAGATCAGGAAATTGAAAAGGAATTAAAAGATAAAAAGATAGAAATATGCGCATTACAGGAAACAAAAAAGAAGAACAAAGGGCAAATGTCGCTTGGCAAATACCTTTTAATATATAGCGGGGTTGAAAATAATAAGAAAGCAGAAGAGGATATAGCACTGATGATTCGCAGAAAGCTAACTCGGAATATCCAAGAATGCAAATACATATCAGAAAGAATAATAGTAACAAAACTTAAATCAGAGAATCAAAAAATTAACATCATTGGAATATACAGTCCAGAAAAGTGCAAACCGGAAAACAAGAGAACAAAATTCTACGAAAAACTACAAGAGACAATTGATGAAGTCTCAAAAAGAGAAGTAATTATCATAATGGGGGACTTTAATGCACGAGTAGGGAACATGATAGTACCGGGAGTGTCACAGAGGGTCAATGAAAATATGACGAATGAGAATGGCGAATTTTTGATAAACTTCTCCGCACAAAATGAGTTCCGAATAAATAACACCGTCTTTAAACAAAAGGAACAACATAAATATACATTTCAAAATACGAGAGGAGATAGATCAAACATTGATTACATTCTAAAAAAATACAGAAATACATTATACACAAATATTAGACATAAGATGTTTATGTTCTGCAGATGTAGGAAGTGATCACAGTCTTGTATTGGGAAAAATCTGAATGACAATAGACTTCAAAAAAACAAGCCTAACAGTTTACGAAACAAAGACAAAGGTAGAAGGCCTACAAGATGAATCAATAAAAAATCTCTACCAGCCAAGATTGGAGAGCAAAATAAATAAAAACCCAGTGGTAGAGGAAGAAGACATAGAAGACACTTGGAGAAAGATCAAGGCTAATATTATAAACGCAGCAAGGGAAGCACTCGGGGAACGTAAAATAAACAGAACATCAAGAAGACCGAAAAATACACCTGCGAGAAAATAAAATTAAAATGTCAAGAAAAAACAAGGCTTATCTTAAATACAGATCAAGAAAAACCAGAGAAAAATATGAAGAATATAAGAAAATCCGCAATGAAACAAACGCACTAGTGAGAAAAAAGGAAATGGAACAATGGAAAAAACTTCTCTAAAGAAATGGAATATGACATTTATGGTATGTAAAAGGAGATTTGGAGAATGATACGTGGACAGCAAAAGGAAATGAAAGAATTAATAGAAGTAAGATACAACGAAAAAGATACATGGATAAATTATATAAAGCAATTGTATAATACAACAGAAAATTTGGCACCCAAAAAACCAGAAATAGTTATCAACGAACCATCAGAAATAGATGATAAACAGGTGGAAGAAGCTCTCAAAAAATTAAAAACCCGAAAATCGGCTGGTAAGGACGAAATACAAAATGAACTACTAAAGTACGGAGGAGCGAAACTGACTAAAGAATTGACAAAGTTCATAAACAAAATAATACAGGGATCGCGAATACCAAAAGAATGAAGAACAAGCGTAATGGTACCACTTTTTAAAAAAGTAGAAAAAGACGGATCCGAATAATTATCGAGGAACTAACTTCTTGCGCACAACTTTAAAACTGACGACAAAAATTGTTACCAATAAAATAACTCCACTTATACAGCTTTCCGAAGAACAATAAGGATTCAGGAGCAGAAGATCCCGTAACGACGCAGTATTTGTAATTAGATAAATTACTGAAAAATCAATTGACTATAACAGATAAGCGTTCTTGTGCTTTATAGATTTGGTAAAAGCATTTGATAGATTACAGCTGTAAGACGTAGTGCATATACTTTATGACAAGAATATTCCATCGGATATAATAAAACTAATTGAGAAGATTTACAAATTAAATAAAATAGAAGCGAGAGTAAATTCGGAGTTAACTGAACCCACAGTGGTAACAACTGGTATTAGACATGGAGACTCACTGAGTCCCCTACTGTTTAACATTATATTAGATGCAATAATTAAACAAATAAAAACAATAAAAGGCAATAAAGAGATATACATATTGTGTAATGCTGACGATACTGTCTTAGTCGCTGAGGATGAAGATGACTTGCAGAGATTATTACATCAGTTTAATACAACAGCAAAGAAATTTAACATGAAAATATTCGCTGAAAAAACCAAATCAGTAGTTATCTCCAAAGGACCAATTAAGTGCAAGCTGGAAATCGATAATCAGATTATAGAGCAGGGGATGGCAATTAAATATTTAGGAATTAAATTATCATATAACGACAACATAGAAGAAGAAATAAAAGAACAAATATTAAAAGCCAATAGAATAGCAGGATGCTTGAATGACACTATTTGGAAAAATAAATACTTGAGAACAGAAATAAAATCTAGTATATATAAATCTGTAGACCGACCAGTTATGCCCAACACAACAGAAACAAGACCAGAAACACGTAAAACTCAGAGATACTTACAAGTGAAATGAAAACATTAAGAAAAATTGCAGGAAGAATACTTTGGGATAAAGAAACCAGTGACAACATAAGGCACATATGTGAAGTAGAGGACATTAACACGTGAGTAAGAAACAGAAAACAATAATGGAACCTACACATAAATAGAATGTCCGAACGACGATTAGTGAAAATAGCTCGAGATAAATCACCGGTGGGCCAAAGGAGTATAGGACGCCCACGAAAAAGATGAAACAGCGACCTGTAGCGTAGAAAAGCAGGCAGGAATGCCTAATATAAAGAAAAAGAAGAAGAGGAAGAAAATTATTTCTTTTGAAAATTCACTTTCTGAGCTATTTTATAGTTGGAAAAATAATTCGTTTTTAACCTAGCTTGAAAAATCTAATTTTTTGTATTTATTAGGCAGCAGCAGTCCATGAGAAGTGCTTGTTAATTTCGCATCTTTCTGCAAATTTTTACGAATAAATAGTTGCCTAATGATTCTTTATTTTAACTATACATACGAGTATAGACAAATGTACAACGGATTTGGTAAACGTCATTTTCGGACAATTGTAGTGTTTTTGCAGAATCGGTAAGATTTCCTGCCTTGCGCATTTATCCTAACATTTAATAAAGATCATATCTAAAATTTTCATTACCGCTAGTAATAATCGTTTTAAAATGACCGAAAAAATAGAACCAAATTATAAATAATGAAACAAAAAACTATCGGATCTTCAAAAGCTAGTATACTACCTTTGTATTACTATTTTACCTACCAAAGTTTTTTTTTAAAGAAACACTCGTCTTTAGAATCAGTCCTAGTAACCTATAATTTCGCAAAATAAAAACAAGTAAAAAATGAGTAACTTTTTTTTGATTTTCAGCGAGATGTACAAAGTTTAGCGGAGAGAACAACTTGAGGAAATAACGTATGTTTCTCATATTATGTTCGTTTAGAAGATGGATTACTATAATATATAAGGTGTAATTATTAGGGTAACTAAGTACAAGAAAACAAAAAGCTGTATACTTATCATTTTATAAATGTATCTGGTTTTAAGCGGTGATCTATCAGTTTGATAAAAGCCAACATTCCATTTACTGTAAGACGGAGAGATAGATTGAAGTTATCTCAAGACAGATTTAAAAATAAATTTACAAAGCTTGAAATACATCAACATATTATAAACGAATCATTTAGAGTTTATAAAGCTAACAGCCTGAATGAAGTTTAAATATTGAATATAATTTATTTATGTATAGAAATCGCTTCTTTTATAACCCTTAAATTTACTAACGTGTCTTATAATAAAGAGTAAACTGTTATACAAAATAACAACAAAGACATTTTGTATCAGTCCACCAATCTTAGTTCAGTTTCCGTAAGGGACCGTAGTGAAACCTTCTTCCTGTGTTACAAGCGAATTATAAATGACTTTAATTGTGGTGATTTGTAATTTATAGTTTCATTTTAGAGGAACCTGTAGAATATGCGTAGTAATAGTATGAACGTCTTAATGTAATGGTTTAATAACAACATCTTATACTTAAATAGCTCTAAAATAACATATAATATGAATATATATATATATATATATATATATATATATATATATATATATATATATATATATATATATATATACAAAACAATCGAATTAATTATTTTGAGCTTAAAAGTGAGCAAGGAAGCTATCTCCCGTTCCTCATCTTTGAAAATGTATCGAACGATAGAGGAGAAAGTTACCTGGATAAAACACTGTTGTATATTATGTTTGAAGTTACATAACAGACGTTTTATGTCTATGTGGGATATAGATTTCACAAATTTGATCTTGGGGCGCTTCACCTTTATTAAGGAATGTTTTATTACCTTTTTAAATTAAAAAAGGATCAAAATATATATTCTTAGTGTTTCTAAGGTCTCATCGTGCAGGTTACAATTTATAGGTGTAAAATTATTAATGCCTAATGATAAGTTTTTGATAGGGAATTTCTACAGGTTATAGAGCTTATAACTTATAACTCTTCTGGATTTCTCCTGTGTCGATTGAAAAAATGATGCTGACGTTTCGCAGGTCATTCTGTCGGCCTCTTCAGAGCTCGTTTCGAGAACTGACTTTTTCGGAATCTTTCGTTCTAGATTCTGAAGAAGTCAGTTTTGGGAACAAGCTCTGAGGAAGTCGGTAGGAAGATGGACGAAATATCAGCATTATTTTGCCAATCGATATAGGAGAAAATCAGAAAAATTCTGCAAAGATTGTTATTTATCATCTGAGTAAATTAATTTGTAAACTAATTTTTCTTATATTCACCACTCATATTAATATTCAGGGACAACCCGTGTGCGCAACAAATAGCTTAAATATGAGTAGAAATTTTCCTTAAATTTAAGGCGAGTTTTTCTAAATAGATTATCATAAAAAAGCAAGAAGGACTAAAGTTTTACTATGTTTAAATAGCAAGCTAAGGATTTTTCAGTGGAGATGGAATTTTATATTTTAGATGAATTTTGAACAGAGTTTGATTATTTTTATTTGTAAATAAACATATTGATTTTTACTTTTCTTGCTAAAGGAAACTGTTGTATTCGTGTGTGCTTTTTTCGAAAATTTATTTTTTCATTATTTTCAATTCTTAGCTTAAAGAGATGAGAGGGAATTTTTCCAGATTTCTTAAATGGGATAATGAGCAAATTTTAAGCGTAATCATTTATAATATTCCATATAAAGTGCCAACTCCATATTCGTATTGTTATAAGTCTTTTTCCGGGATCTTTCAGTCAATGAATCGAAACATTACGTCTTTCTTTTATTATTTTCATTGCTAACATAAGAAAAAGGTGACCCCCTACCTCTGATAACTGTATTGTTTCAATAGTATTACGAGAATTTTTTCCTAGCTTAATTTATATTTAATATAAAATAATTTTTCTATCAGATCCGACTGCAGAGTAACCGAAAAAAATGTTAAGTGGAATATAGAACGAGTTTTAGAAATACAAACGATTAAGGTGGCGGTAATCTACTCAGGGAACAGTAAGTAAATTATTCTATTTACTTTTCCTGCTTACGTGAAGTATTGTAACCTGAAAAATACCCTCCAAAATTTCCCTTTTCTTTAAGTTTTAGGGTTTCTCGATCACGAAATATATATATATATATATATATATTCAACTTCATAATAAATAATATTAAATATCAGAAAAATAATAATTTAACCACACATCAAAAAAAGGTTTATTTCTATTTACGCATTGAGAAGTTCTTTTTCAGCATATCTGATAATTTTTTGTCTGTATCGTCCACATTTGAATTTTATTTTTTAACTTACGCACGTATTTTGTACGCAAAGAGTTTAGATTTCGTTCATTGGGATTTTATGACATAATTCTAGTTTTTTTATTCACTGAATATTTTTTTTTATTATTTAAAAATCAGTTTTTAGTGTTCCGTACTGAACCCTCGTAAGATCACTTCGGTGTTCGTCTGTCCGTCTGTCTGTCACACCCGATTTTCTCCAAAACCACTTGGAATAAAAAAGTTGAAATTTGGCGTTAATATGGGAATTGATGGCCTCATCAGAGCCGTGCAGTTTTGAAAGTTCAATTTCGACTTGGGAGAGTGAAATCGGAAGTGAACAAAATTTTTTACCAGGTCATCGAGTGGGGGGTGTCAAATGAAAGCTTGTAAAAACACGAGTTCAAAAATATATAAAATGTAATACTTGCGCACACTTTTATTTGTATTATTTTCAAAAAATTAGACTTTCAAAAAGTACTGATTAAAGAATTTTGAAAAAATTCTGGAATATTCTGCATTGTGTGTAGATTGAAAATTATGCAAATTATTACGAGGGCATTACGTTTAATAATTTATCTAGTATATATAAAAAGCAAAAATTTCAAGGTCATCAGTTTTCAGTAAAGATAGAAAAAAAACTTTGTTGAAAACTTATCTTATCCCTCCGCACCAAAAAATTTTACTTTAAAAGTAATTTACGTACGGAACATGAATTGTGTAAGTCCAACATGCACTTGACCGCTAATTTAATATATATATATATATATATATATATATATATATATATATATATATATATATATATATACATATATATGTATATATATATATATATATATATATATATATATATATATATATATATATATATATATATATATATATATATATATATATAAACTCCTGGACAAAATTAACGCAACAATCTGAAAATTAATTTATCTTTTTCTTATGTCAGTTTTAAAGTTTATCAAGTATTTGAATAGAAGGCTATGCATATTTTGTTTCGTTGTTCATGACAGAAATCAAAACAATTCGTTTAGATTTACAGTTTGAAAGAATTTTTTAGAAGATAAACAATTTTCTGTAATAATGCGATAGATTTTCTTTAAAAGTAAGCTTATAAATTGTTCCCTTTTTCAAAGTAATACGTTTTTGTGGTAGACTGTTTTATTTTTGACCCCGCATAATTAGAAAAATGAATCGAACAAGGAATTTAACTGAACACGAGGTAGTGCGAGCCTCAGTTTTATTGGACGAGGGATATTATCAGAGTTATGTTGCCAATTTGTTAGGCAAACATCGTTCCACAATAAGTCGTATGGGTAGACGCTTGAATGAAGTAGGAACTTATTCTAGAAGGCTAGGGCAAGGGCGAAAACGATGCACTAGCGACCTAGATGAACGTTTTATAAGACAATATGCTTTAAGAAACAGGACTGTCACTAGTTCTATAAAAAGATACGAACTCGAAGCTGTTCGCAATGTCACAATTTCTTCTAAAACAGTTAGAAGACGGTTAAATGAAGCTGGATTAAACAGTAAGAGACCAGCCACTGCGCCCTTGCTTACTAGAGAGAACAGAGTTGCCAGGTTACGTTTTGCTCGAAATCACGAAAACTGGTCTGTGGATGACTGGAAACAAGTTTTCTTCACAGATGAAACTAGGGTTAGTCTAAAACATCCAGATGGTCGTGAGCGAGTATGGCGAAGACCAGGAGAGAGGTTTGCTCCTTGCAATATCTCTGCAGGGATTCCATTCAGCGGTGGCTCTGTTATGTTCTGGGGTGGCATCTGCTTTGATGCTCGTACAGAGTTAGTTCCTGCCCATACGAGATCCATGAATGCTGACTACTATCTTGAGAATATTGTAATAGAACATGTGATGCCTTTCGGTCATTTTGTGGGGCCCAATTTCCTGTTTATGCAAGGCAACGCTCGACCTCACGTGGCTAGGGAGGTACTCGATTATCTTAATCAAGTTGATATACCGATTATGCAATGGCCACCAAAAAGCCCGGATCTGAATACGATAGAACATGTATGGGATCACCTTAAGAAAAATGTGAAACGTCATATACCTGCACCTAGAAACCTGAGGGAACTTGAAAATGCAGTTATCACAGAATGGGAGCAAATTCCTCAAGATTTTATCCAAAATTTAATTAGAAGCATGCCTAGGCGCATAAACGCTGTCATCCGAAGTACAGGAAGCAACACACGCTACTAATGTCCCAGTTACACCATTAAATTTGCTACTAGTGTCCCAGTTTATTTTTTTCATTATTACATAATTTCAACGATTTTGTTATTAGGTCTTAAGAATAATTTTAATTCGAATCTTATAGAGAAATTTGGTAGCTAATTCACTTTTAAAGTATCCGAATAAGTTTTTTCTAACTTTTAGTGTAACCAATGTTCATAAAAAATTATTAAAATTAATTCGTTATAGAGATTTGTATGATTTAATATATTGTTGCGTTAATTTTGCCCAGGAGTGTGTATATATATATATATATATATATATATATATATATATATATATATATATATATATATATATATATGAATATATATATATATATATATATATATATATATATATATAAATATATATATATATATATATATATATATATATATATATATATATATATATATGTATATATATATATATATATATATATATATATATATATATATATATATATATATATATATACGTGTATATATATCAAATGATGGTGCTTGGGATTACATTATGATTTATGTTAAAAAAGTTAAATTCAGTGCTTATTTTAGAACTATGTGTTTGAGAAGAAAGTACTGGATAAATCTTTTACAGATTTTTTTTATTAATTTTTAAAACTTAAATTGGCAAGTATTTTTTATCTTTACAGTTTTTTCTTTTTGTTTAAATATTTTATTATGCAATTTTTTGTATATAATTTATTTTAAATTCAATATATTTTTATTTTTTTGTAAAATGTTTTTTCTGGAAATAAGCGTGTTTATTATTACTATTAAAATGTTTTGAATTTTAAGAGAAAATTTTTTATAATTTAAGTAATATAAATATGTATGGCCCAGTATATATAGGTTTTAAAGATTTGGGCTTAATTTCTCTATTACTCCAACTAGTTGTCGTATAAACCCGATAAAAAAGAAAGATACTAGGTCAAAAAAACAACTGTTATATAAGAATAAATATATTAGGAAGACCGGAACAGAAAAGGAAAAATTACCTATTTAGGTTTATTTTTGTTGAATAATATAAGATTACGAAAAAAATATTTTTCTCTTTCATAAAGAAAAATATTTTTCTTCTTTAATCTCTTTCAAGATTGATTGACCTAAAAGTCGTAATAAATAAGCTGTTTTAATGAAAAAAGATCTAATAATTTGCAGAGACGGATCCTTTTACTACATTTTTCTTAACATCTTGTTTTCCCCTTAATTTTCTAGCATTTTCAAGATAAAATGCATAGATTAGATTAAAAAGAAAGAATAAAAAACTTTTATTTCAAGCCTAGTGCATTTTTAACTGGATGAAGTTTTTCAGAAAAGAAAGTATTAACACTAGAGTATTTATTGACAGTGTTGTGATTTGGCGTGGCCGCTAGCCCTTATGTTAAACATAAAAATAATATTAATAACTTACTAATATATTATAAGCATGTTCGCCTTCCATTAAAGGTCATGCAATGGTTGGTGAGATTATTATCTCTCAATATGTTGTGTGTATTTTCACGAACTTTAATAAATTTTTAAATTTATTAAAGATTTAAATAACAATGATAATTTTTAGAAATTTCCCTGCTTGACATTCTAAATTGCTTGTCTGATTTTTTCGGAATAAAATAATAGTTCCCCAGTACCCACCTATTTTGGAGCCTACACTGAGATTTGATCATGTTTCCTTGTATTTCCCATATAACCATATGAGGATCACTACAATCTGTCAAGTAAGAACGTGACCGCTAGTATTATTGAAAAAATATGTTTCGAGAACATTTTTTGCCATCAATGTTTTCTTTGGCGTGTTAACAACGGCGCAATTACCTTAGTAAGTTGTCGAATCGCCTCCTGCATCAATAATCATCGAGGCATGCTGTCAACGAGATTTTCTGCATAATCTGAAAATTTTTCGAATTTCGCGAGACAACTGAGTCAAAGTCCTCAGAGTCTTTCCTCTGAGCTTTCTCTTGACAAGGGACCAAACTTTTTCAATAGAGTTGGCATCCGGCGATTGTGAGGGCCACTCTAGTATCTTATCGTAGACCCAAACGAACCGCTTCACGACGTGATTTTCGCTTCGCAAAGGTTTCTTCAATGTGCTTCGGAATTTGACACATTCAAATCCGATTTTCTTAATTTTGCTGCTCCTTGACGCAGCGTCACTTTCGGGTCCCATGAAAACAAAGACTCGATTCGTGTCTCGACTTTCGGAGTGACTTTACCTACCGAGCTACGTTTTGGCGAGATATTTTCATCTGGTTAAAATGATTTCCCCACTTTTTCACAAACGACACCGACTTTTTAATATATTTAGTGGCCGCGGAATGTGTCATCTTAGGCCCCTTTGGATGGGAACAAAAAAAGACTGCCTTGAATCGTCTAGCCAACAAGTGACTCATTTTGAATTTTACGTGACTTCGACGAAACTTCGGAATTGACTGATAATTTTACTGAAATGAGTCGTAGACAAAGGTCCTCTCTACCGATTTTTTGTTGAATCATTAGAATCGCATCTACCAAAAAGGAATTATCGCGGACATGTTCTTACTTGACAGACTGTATAAGGAGAATCTTCAAGACATGGCTCATATGCGTGATGATTCTCTGTATGTTTTAGTAGTTTGTTTTTTTTTTGGCTGAGCCAAGAAAGTGGAAATAAATTGGTGATGTGGAATAATGTTAGTCTCGACTAAAAAATAAATAGTTCAGTCAAGGCTTTAACACAGTACTCATCTCAAACTTTAAGAAGTTTTCTTGGTATACCGTCAGGACCAAGCGCTTTTCCATTCTTAGATCTATTAAGGACATTCTGCATTTCTGGTACTATTATTTTTTAGGCTTTGGATAGTTCCGATTCTGGTTTATTAAAAGGGGTTACACGCACCTCGAATTTTCAAAAATTCGTTTTTTTTTAATGATTTTTATTCTCTATACTTCTAAGAATTAATAAAAAAAAATTAACAAAATTCCATTCCATTAGAAAGTTATAGCATTAAATGTGACATGGCGCTGGATTGCGACCACTACCTGTTTTCAGACACTGTCTACAATATTATTCAATCAACTTTTAATATATTTAACTTTTTTTAAAGTCTTAATAATTACTTTTTCGGTCGAAAGGTTTTTTTAAATTTTCTAAAAGACAATTTTTTTTATAAAAAATTAAACATACATTTCTTGGTCGAAAATTGCATACTAAAGTTTGAAGCACCGTAAATTTTTCATTTTTGAGAAAAAAAAACTTGACAATTTTTAACTACGAGGATGGACTGAAAAGTTCGCCGCCTAGTCAAAAAACAAAATAAAATACGTACAAAAGTATTTTTTATTTTTCGACGTGATCTCTAATTCGAAACCACAATCACGAATTTGGGTCATAGATTCAACAGACGTGTAAACGCGAGCGTTGTCTTGATGGAACAAAACTTTCTTTTTCAGTAATTTTGGGCGTTTCTCTTTAATTTCTTGACGTAAACGACGCAAAAGGGTGTAATAGTAAGTCGAGTTTATTGTTTCGCCTTTCGGAAGATAGTCCATCAAAATAATACGTTTAATATCCCAAAAAACTGACGCCAACACCTTTCCAACCGACAGAATTGCTTTCGCTTTCTTTGGGGTCGGTTCACCAGATATTTTTCACTGTTTGGATTATTGTTTTGACTCTGGAATACAGTGGTGAACCCAGGTTTAGTCTATTATCACAAACCTGTTAAGAAAATCTTGCAGATCAGCCTCAAAAATCTCCAAACAGTTGCTAGCAATCGTGAGTCGAATTCGTTTTTGTTTAACTGAAAGCAATCTGGGGACCCACCTAGCGGAAACCTTAGAAAATTCGAGTTCGTTGGCAATAATGTTTTGTGTTCGTTCAGACGAGATGCCTATAGTGTCTACCATCTCCCTGATATTTAATCTAAGGTTTCTCAATATGAGATCACACACTTTGCCGATGTTTTCTTCAGTTGTAGACGTCGTGGGCCGGCCGGAGCGAGGGTCATCTTCGACGCTTCGACGTTATTCAATTTTTTCTATTTTTCCAAAAACGCTGCACTTGGTCCCACTAAACCCGTTCTAACTTAAAAACCACAAATTCTACAGCAACAAAATTTTACACTGTGACAACCAAAAAAAGTATGAACTTATTGAGGCTACTATTATAAAAATATTATAATTATTTTTTGATGAGGCCGAAAACTTTTCAATCCATCCTCGTACTACATTATTTTACAAGAGTAGTTTTTGCAGATTAGATTATTTTTTGTTGCAGACAAGGAGACACCCTAGTTTTCATCGGTGGTCCATTTAACGCGATAAAAAATAATGTTAACATTAAAAACATATTTTAAAAAAATTTTCTTCTTATAATTTAAAATAAAATAAAAATATATAAATGACATTCTTTTGTATTATTCACTTAATAACCTTTAAAACATTTTTTTTTTTTAAATATACTTTTTACAGCGCCCAGGTGTATGTATCCTCTTAGCCGCTGGTCGGCTTTAAAAATCTGCATGATATATCTATGCCTTAAAATTTTTCAAAAATATCTATTAATCTGTCATATGAACGAACACAAGATTTTCTTAATAATAAGTTTTTTTTGCTCATCAACGACATTTGTAAAAAATTTTATATAAGCTATATCTGGCGAAGTAACTTTAGTGGGTGAGTTTTATGATCAGGTAATAACAATAATTGAATTTAAAATACACCCTCTATAACTACAGAACTAACTTGTAAATTATTTACGACGATGCACAGTGTGTCGCGTAGGACATGCTAGGTGGACAAAATTCATGTTATGATTTCCAGGAAATCTTATTTGCAAAACGTAAACAACACCACCAAACCCCGAATTCCGAGAAAAGGTTGTTTATCAAATTTGCAAGTGGCGAGTCATAAGCGTCAGAAGTCAGGTAATGAGTTTAATGCAGCTCTTTCAATCAATCAGTTGCAATTTAGCGACACTTTCGTGCACATCTTATAGTGACATATTGTAATATGGTGAAAGTTTTTGTGATGAATATTAATACTGAGGGTAAGTACTATTTTTTAATGTATTTTTTTAATCAGAATCTAGTAATTTGAATTTTTAGTATTTTTTTTAAATAGCCTATATATTTTAGCGTGTTTTTTTTTAAAAAAAAAACTTTGAAAGTTCAGAATATACAGACATTCACCTCTATCCGGGCTAGTTTTTTTATATATTACACAGAAATAACTTTATTCTTCGTAAAAATACACATATTGTTTAGCACACTTCAGTACAACATGTTTTTTTTTCTTTTTTTCCAGAACACGTTTACTCTATTTTAAGGGTAGCCTTTTTTGAGGAGTGGTTGAAACACACGAAGAATGAAAAAAACTCGCGTGTATATGACTTTCTTTCTTCAAAATTTCACTTTGGTGACATTACTGAAAGCAGCCAAAAAGAAATAAAGTTGAAGATATCCAACTTGTCTAATAAGTTTGGTGCCAAATGGTTGGCTTCAGCGAAGGAGCGTTTTTTAATTAAAAATAAGAATTGGTTGGATGAAGCAGACATACAGTTTTACTGCGAGTTCTTTTGCGCCACAACCTTCAACATCAAGTGAGAATGTGAACGTCGCGTCGTGGATCTCGTAGAATCCCGAATCAGGGAATCGTCAGTGAATTGGTGACTGCTGCCGAAATTGCTGTGCGTTCAGCAGGGCAAAAGAAAATTGCCAATGTGATTAGAGACATTAGTGAGAGCCCAGATAA
The DNA here is from genome assembly GCA_019049505.1 of Pachyrhynchus sulphureomaculatus. Taxonomy (NCBI): domain Eukaryota; kingdom Metazoa; phylum Arthropoda; class Insecta; order Coleoptera; family Curculionidae; genus Pachyrhynchus; species Pachyrhynchus sulphureomaculatus. Next base: position 172,413,861 of record CM032454.1, read on the forward strand.
TATTATTAAGTCTAAAAATACCAGTTCCGTTAATCCTAAGCAATTAAGTAGTGACGAAGCCTTAGCTTACTATATAGATTCTAAGTCAACAACGCATTCTTACAAACAAACTAGGAAGTGGTCCATGAAGGCGGGGCATAATATGTTTCCGTCATATTTTAGTTTAAAAAAGTCCAAACAGGCCTGCTACCCTGCAGAGGAGCACATTGCTATAACAGAAACTCGTGCTGAAATAAATTTGCAAGCCTTATTAAATAAAACATAAACATAAAACATAAACAAAAACAAAAATAATATTTTGTTTTTCTTTTGTTATTGCGCTTTTTTACCGAAAAAATAATGAATTTTACACGAAAAAATTTTTTTTCTCTCCATTAATTTCTAAATAACTCCAAAACGATAAAAGATAGAATAAAATAATATTCAATCAACTTTAATAAAATTTTGTTACGCATTTTTTAATGTTTTATTTATAAAAATCTGACAAGTTGTTCCCGAGTTATCGTTAAATATGTCTGCGTAGCTGACTAATTTAGGGGAAAAATTAGCCACGCCCATAAAAAAAACCAACGCGATGAATTTTTTCTTAAAATAACTTAATATGCCTAGAATATACATAAACAATTGAAATAAGTGAAAAAATAATTTTGTCCAGCTAACTTGTACTAGTCGACACACTGTGCGATGTTAAATTCAAAAAGAAATAAACTCTAATTGTGTTGTCCTTTGAATTACGTTGTTAATCTAAATAAATACGGCAACGAAAACGTAAAATAATAAAATTTTTAATGGTGGTTAGAAGCATTAAAGCACTAATAAAAAAACAGATTAAGTCTTATAACTTTAATACAGACATGAAACGAGAAGTTAACTACTCGTAAAGAAAAACAATACTATTATTTTTAACATCAAGCTTTATGCTTGTAGCTGCTTAAGAATTATAGTTTTAATTTACTAGACGCTTGCAATTTTCATCTTAATAATAGTTTTCCACTACACACTTTTATCTAACTGCGTCTGTAAGGAGATCCATTTTGTCCGCAGTGTATGCACGTTAAACTATTCCTCTGTGTAGTCCAAACGTTAAAGATTTGACAAGACTTCGACGAGATTTATATCAACTACCAGGTGTACAAGTATAAAATTCGGATTTTTTTTTCTAAAAAAACACGTTAAATTCGGAAGAATGATAAAAAGTGCTTTATTCAAAGTATGTTCCATCGCTTGTTATACATTTTTCCCATCTTTCGGGCAATTTGTGAATACCACGCCAGTAAAAATCTTCTCCTTTTGCTGCGAACCATTCATCGAGCCATTTTTTTACATCTTCGCACGAACCAAAGCGCTGCTCAGCAAGTGCGTGACCCATCGATGCAAACAAGTGGTAATCGGAAGGAGCGAAGTCTGGTAAGTAAGCCGCTTGGGGTAGCACTTCCCAGCTGAGTGCTTTCAACATGTCGCGAACTGGTCTTGCCGTATGTGATGGAGCACTGTCATGAAGAAAAATGGCTTTGTGTTGCCTCTTTCGGTATTCTAGCCTTTTTTCAAACAGCGAACGGTTCAAATCGGTCAATTATTGTTGGTAACATTTAGTATTAACCGTTTCCCCAGGTTTTAACAGCTCATAATAGACCACGCCCCTCTGGTTCCACCAAACACAGAGCATCGTTTTTCTGCCAAAGCGATTCGGTCTTGCGGTCGATGTGGATGGTGCGCCTGGGTCAACCCATGATTTTTTGCGCTTGGCATTTTTAAAATAAATCCAGTTTTCATCCCCTGTAACTATACGATGCAAAAACGACTTCCTTTTGCACCGAGCGAGCAAAATGTCACACGTATTTTTGCGCTTTTCCATTTGCCTGTTGTTCAACTCATATGGTACCCATCTACCGGTCTTCTGAATCTTTCCCATCTCTCGTAGCCGATTGGAAACAGCTTGTTGACTAACGCCCAATTGCTCGGCGAGTTGTTTTTGTGTTTGCGAATCATCTTCGTCCAACAATGCTTGCAATTCCACATCTTCGTATTTTTTTGGCGGTTTTCCACGTTCCTTGCCTGCAACATCGAAGTCACCACTTTTGAAACGCCGAGACCATCGTCCACACGTATCTTGCGATGGAGCATGTTCACCATAAGCTTCTCGAAGTAATCGGTATGATTCAACAGCAGTTTTCTTCAAATGAAAACAAAAAATTAATGCCGTCCGCGAATGCTCTTTGTTCGGTATAAATTTCGACATATTGAACACAACAACACAACGCTATGCATACACCAATTTATCACTCGTGCGCGTCTGACGCTTGTTGATGACACAACAAAATGGCGCAGTGTCGAATCTTTATAGCACAAATTGCATTGGTGCACCATCTGTCTGAAATCCGCATTTCATACTTTGTACACCTGGTACTAAATATGAGCAAAAAGTCAGTATTGTAATATGTTTTTCAAATTTTGTTCGCTCCTCGGTGGATTCTACGCTTTTAATTTTGAGGCGTTCACAAGCCAGATATACAATTTGTTATATCTTACATCTTAGTTTGTTGTTAGAGATGTCCTTGAAACTAGTGAATTATCATTTGTGTTTAAATACACTCCCAACGTCGTAACCAACGTAAAGAGATTTTTTAATGGTGAACTTATTATAATTACTTTTAGTTATGCCGATGACAGCGTCATTGTAAGTGACAACCTCCATTTCTTCATCTTTTAAATTCTATAAACATAATGAGACTATAAATGTGACTAAATAGCAATGTCACTAAAACATAGCATAAGATCAGATAGAATCAGTTCGTACAACTTTTTTAAAAATTAAATCAGTCCACACCATAAACCGTAACACCTTTGTTCATGCCCGAAACAGATGCAAAGGAATTATCGACGAAACCAAGGAGGCACACAATCAACGAATTAAAAACAGACTTCTCGCTTGTCCCAACAATTCCAGGTCCTTTTGGGCAGTTGCTAAGGCAGTTCGTCAAAATTTCACCAAATCCACCATACCACCACTCACACTTGTTGGCTGAACTCTTTGCTTCACATTCTACTGTCGATTTCCAAGGAAAAACACCACCTACTATTCCCATATTGCGTTAAGGATGCCCGATGTTGTCTTCAGACAGGGTATCATAAAGCATATTTTAATGAAGCTAGACACCAAAAAGCCTTCTGGCGCTGACGGAATACTTGCCATAGTTCTCAAAAACTGTGCGAGAGAACTAACACTAGTTTTCTGTAGACTTTTCAACCTATCCTACAGAAAGGGAATATTTCCTTCCTGCTGGCAATGTGCCATAGTTCAGCCGATACCTAAAAAAGGCAAGGAGATCTTGTCAAATAACTACCGACCAGTCGAACTGCTTTCAATAATATCGAAAGTCATGGAAAAGGTTATCAATCAGCATCTTCTAAAATCTTTTGAAGGATTCAACATTATTAGCGATCACCAATACGGCTTTTGTAAACATAGATCAACAGGAGATCTTCTGACTTGTAACACATGTTTGGAACAACGCAATTGAACACTTTGGAGAATCTCGAGCGGTTGCTCTTGACGTATCCAAGGCATTCGACCGTGTTTGGCACGATGGAATGTTGGCTAAGCTACGCTCTTATGGTATGTCTGAAAGGTTCTGTTTGTAGCTCTCATGTTTCCTCAGAGAGCGTTCTTTACGAATGGCAGTCGACGGATTTCTTTCTAACACCTTCACTATCAACGCCGGTGTACCCCAAGGCTCCATACTGTCTTCTACTACTATCTTTCTCATTTACATTAACGATCTGTCGACCGGGAATCTTAAAAATTTAAAAAAAAATAACGTTGCTGAACCCGACATAGTTATGTCGGGGCACTCCATTCCCCTAGCATCGTCACTCAGTTTGTTGGACATTAATTTGGGAGCAAATATGTCCTGGTATAAACATGTTGCAGGCATTGCAAGGAGAGCTTCTCAAAAGTTTGGAATATTATTTCGAGCCGGAAAGTTTTACACTCCGCAACAACTGTTAATTCTTTACAAAGCTCAAATTCGACCAACTATGGAGCGCTTTCGGAACTTCCCTGCAGCACGTGTGCTAAACTCATAAAAAAAGTATATAGTCTGTGTTGCTGTATAGAGCTGAAATCTGGACGAAGCATTTGAGATGTGATTGCATGTAATGTTTCGAATTCCTTTAACAGCATTACATATTAGAGATGAAATTTTAAAGAGAGTAAATGCCATTCGTGGAATACTTGCCTCAGTTAAATGCAGAAAGCTTTCGTATCTTGTACATATTCTTAGAAGCGATCGGTATAGAATCTTAAAATTTATATTAAAGGATAAAATCGAAGATTGCAGTGGGACTGGGCGAAAGCAACACTCTTGGTTAAGGAATATCTTGGGTTGGCCATGTGACAAATGCTGAGGTTATAAGAAAGTTGAATAAAACAAGCGAAATCCTTAATACAGTAAAAATCAGAAAACTGTAATATTTAGCGCACATCATGAGGAATGAATAGCGATACAGATTATTACAGCTGATATTGCAGGGTAAGATGCCAGGAAAAAGAGGCCCTGGATAAAGATGCATTTCATGGCACAAGAATCGAATATCTTGGTTCGCGATAGACAACAACAAGTCTCTTTCGAGCGGCTGTTAACAAAATCCAAATTGCCTTAATGATCGCGAACATCCGGAATGGATAACGAACCATAAGAAGAAGAAGAAGCTTTCTTCTTCTTCTTCTTCTTCTTCTTATGGTGCGTTATCCATTCTGCCAATAGATCAGAACGCCAGCGCAGCAGAGATGTTCGCTTAATAGAAATTCAAGTACAATTCGCTAATGTAATTGACGTCAAGAACACTTAACATGGCACGGAAAGAAGAATGATCTGAGCTACTAGATGAATTTTATTGTTGACAAGATTCACTATAATTTTGCAAGTGACAGTGGTTATATAGTTTAATGTATCATAGCTCATAAGATTCACTATAATTTCACAAGCGGCAGTGGTTATGGATTTATATAAAAGAATCATTATGGCAGAAGACGAAATTTTACAATCTGTTGACTTGGGCGTTAAATATAACGGTTTTTTGAGGATTTCGAATATACATATAAATCCTCATAAGAATTACTATAAAGGACGTCCAAAGAAGTGTAGAAAATAAGAAACAATTATATAATACACTGGCGTGCAACAAAATCGACTCAAACAATCTTGCTTCATTTAACACCGATCGTTGAATTTAATTTTCAGAGATTGGTATTATTTTTGGTATCATTAGAATGCTGATTTTCTAATCTTTTCAATAATACCAAAAACATTTGTATTTCCAAAAACTTTTACTGATTAAAACGGTTTTACTCTATAGAACCGTTTTTGCTAGCTCAGTAACGTACTCGTTACGCGCTATTCCTCCTTACAAAAAAACATGCAACTGCATTTTCCTATCATTCCTTTAACGGAACCTGAACCGTCAACAGTTCTGCTATACCTGTTCACTAATTACGTCTTCGGAAAATCGATACCACCCCGGAAGAAATGGCACAAGTCATTGCTCTATTGCAAGAAGGGCATAGCCGACGTGTAGTCGCTGTGCAATTGCACCTGTGCCAGTCACCTGTCTCCAGAGTCTACAGATGTTACCAAGAGACTGGCGCCTTTACACGGAGACCAGAATTAGGAAGAAGGTGTAGCTCGGAGCGAGACGACCGCTTCACTGTCAACAAAACTCTAAGAAATCGTCATTTGACCGCCGTTGAGGGCCAGCTGGAGTTCCGACAAGTTCGTGGTCGGGCTGTCAGTTACTGGACAGTGAGAAGACTTAGAGAAGCTAACCTAACTCCGAAGAGACCAGCTAACGGACCTAAATTGACAGCAGGCCATCGACAAGCGCGACTCAGATTTGCCCGAGAACATGTCGACTGGACCTTAGAACAATGGCGCTTCGTTTTATTCTCCGACAAGTCCTTAATGTGCCTACATGGCAATCGCAAGAAGAGTCTATAGGAGACCTGGGGAGCGCAGTGCTGCATTACTAAAACGGTCTCCTACGGAGGAGATTCTGTCTTGGTGTGGAGAGGCATCTCACTGAATGCGAAAACCGATTTGGTTTTCGTGACTGATAAGAGTTGTAGCGGTGGTTAACAGCTCACCGGTACATCTAGGAGATCCTGCAGGAACACGTCGTTCCTTACGCTGGGTTTGTTGGCGATACCTTCGCGCTAATGCACAACAATGCGAGGCCACATACTGCTGCATCGGTGCGGTAATACCTGGCGGAAGTGGGAATACCCACATTAGATTGGCCTGCGCGGAGTTCTGACCTCAATCCAATCAAGCACATGTGGGATGAGCTCAAAAGAAGGGTTCGAGCCAGAAATCCAGCCCTGCATCGCTGAGGGACTTAAAGGTTGCCATGGGGGAAGAGTGGGGAAGAATCTCACAAACAGTGGTGAAAAAACTCACCCGCTCCATGGAAAACTGGCTGGAAGCAGTAATAAGGACTAGGGAGGTAATTTTGGTTTTTATCAATAGATTTAATTGTTAAACTTAAAAGCTTTTTAATTTTTCCTTTGTCTTACCCCTATTTTCAATCCTTGTTCTCCTTGTTTTCCCTTTCAATCATTTTAATCAGTAAAAAAGCTTGAGGTATGCTATAGAATTTGTTATCATTAGAAAGATAATATAATAAGCTTTCAAATGATAATAAAATCCGTAAAAATATATGAACACTAGATTCTAAAATCCGTGTTAAATGAAGCCAAATAGTTTGTGTCGATTTTTTTGCTCACCAGTGTTTATAATTTAATATGGTATAATATGGACCTAGCTCCGTGGTTATTTTGCCCTCATACGGTATTATGGGTCTCGGTTTGCAATTCCGGCAGATCAGTGTGCTTATCTATTAATTTATTTACGTATATTTGGTTTGGCCATATACATAGGTAGTAGTTGTTGCAAAAATATAATAACACTCGTGGCAGCACTATTGCTTTGTCTAAAAGGTACGAAATACAAATGTATGTCTCGGAAGTTGAACAACGTTAACGGATATTGCGACATCCTTTTCAATATACATCCAGAAAGGGTAATCCCCATTCAGGCGAAAAAAAAAAAAAAGAATTCAATACGTTTAACGTCCGTGGCCATTTTGCCCAACATAAAAAAATCAAAGAATTTTTACAACCCATCATCTAAATTGAATTTTAAAACGTCTTTTATTCTCACTTGAAAAGATATGTCAGTTTGTCGGCGAGAGTCACGCAACGTAAACAAATAAATTCCAGTGTTCTTTAAATTATTTAATTTGTCCTTTAGACAAGAAACAAAAAGTTATAATAAATTTGAATATTGTAATATTTACCCATAATTCTAGATGATTCTCCACTATAGGTAACGAGGAGAAGTTTTTGAAAGACAGTTTCTATCAAATTTAATATAATAATTTTAAAATAAAAATTATCTTTATTTTTCTCTTACGTGTTTTGTAGACATTAATCGAGGAGCCATTAATGAAGTCATCTGGCATGTAACATTCTTTTTAGTGTTCCGTACGGAACACTTATAAGATGACTTCGGTGTCTATCTGTCTGTCTGTTACACCCGATTTTCTCCGAAACTATTTGACGTAGAAAGTTGAAATTTGGTAATAATATAGGAATTGATGGCCTCATCAGAGCCATATAGCTTTGAAAGTTAAATTTTGACTTAAGGGGTTAGTTATGGGGGGTGAAATCGAAAGTGAAAAAAAAAATTACTAGGTCATCGAGTGTGGTGTCAAATGAAAGCTTGTGAAAACACGAGTAAAAAATATATATATAATGTAATACTTGCGCGCACTTTTCTTTGTATTATTTTTAAAAAATCGCGAAAAATCGCTGTCCCCCGCCTTATCTCCAAAAGTACTTACCAAAAAATTTTGAAAAAATTCCAGCATATTCTTCACGGGGTGTAGATTGAACGAAAATTATCACAAGTGTATTAGCTTTAATAATTTATCTGGTATATAAAAAAAATAAAAATTTCAAGGTCATCAGATTTCAGTAAAGATCGGAAACAAACTTTGTTGAAAACTCATTTGGGGTGTGTTTTGTGAAGTCCCTGATCATTTCATACCTCTGTAACAAAATCTTTTATTTTAAAAGCAATCAACGTACGGAACACTAATTGCGCAAGTTCAACTTGCACTTGACCGGTTATTTAAAGAAAGTGAAGTAATGGACTGCCGAGTGAAATTTCAAATACCTGGAAAACTATTTAATTTAAAAATAACCCTCTCCCGGTTTTTTTTTTCATGATGTTACCTACCGAGATGGAGAGGCATTTAAGGTTATGTGGAGCAGCTAACTGATAGTGACATGGTGGTATGAATTCAGGGGGGGCCATGTGTTCCGCTTAAGTGGGTTTTCTATACATTTTAAAGAGTGTTTTCCACCCTTTTAATGGTAAGATCTGGACTTTTTTTTTTTCATCTTCAACTTTAATAGATTTTTCTTGTTAAATATTTTTGAGAAAGTGTTCAAAGGAATTTTAATTCGAACAAAGTGCCAGTAGATCCAACCAGTTGGCCGCATGTCGATTATAAAATGCTATTCGTATTCTTTTAACAGGACTATGTGCGAAAGTAAAATGTTCATAAAAATTTTAAATGAAGAAACCATTACAAAATTTATACAGGCCATGAAAAATAATTTTGAAACTAAAATACTTGTTTAAATAATTCCACCTAGCAAAGCTTATTAAATCTGCTCCATGCATCGTAAAACATAATAAAAATGCATATGTCGTTAGCGTGCTGACGTTCGTCTGACAATGTAAAGTGTAGCTGCTGAGTAAATTACTTGCCGGGTTTAATTTTTATTTTCCTGTTTTTTTTTGGTTAATTATTCAAAATTTGCTAGTTATTTACTTCAGAGAGAAAAATAATAGCATTTTCTGTTGTTCAAATTAGTTTGGATAAAACGTAGGCTATAAATGGCCTTCAAAAAGAATCCTATATAAATTAGCAGAAATATGATCAGCATATGAAATAAAATAGTAATAATAATAGCTTCAATATATTTTTTTTAAAAATTTTGCGTTATTGTTGAAAATAACTAGCCCAGTGCAAGTCGGACTTGCGCAATTAGTGTTCCGTACGTTGATTGCTTTTAGAGGAGGTATAAAATGACTTCACAAAACACAAATGGGTTTTCAATAAAGTTTTTTTCCGATCTTTACTGAAAACTGATGATCTTTTTGTGTTTTTTTATATACCAGATAAATTATTTAAGATAATGCACTCGTGAAAATTTTCGTTTAATCTACAACCTGTGGAGAATATTGCAGAATTTTTTCAAAATTTTTTGATCAGTACTTTCCGAGATAAGGGGGGGGATAGCGATTTTTTCGCAATTTTTTTAAACTAATACAGAGAAAAGTGTGGGCAAGTATTACATTATATATATTTTTGAACTGTTTTCATAAGCTTTGATTTGACACCCTACTCGATGATCAGGTAAAAATTTTTTTTTCACTTCTGATTTTACCCCCCAAAACTAACCCCTTAAGTCAAAATTTATGTTTCGAAACTACATGACTCTGATGAGGCCATCAATTTCCATTTCTCTCTATCCTCCCATAGATTCTCCTTTGTTCCTCCTTTGCTGCCCACTCCCTCTCGCCGACTTAGTCTGGGTCATTATTTCTTTCTTTTTCTCTGCGGTGTCCAGTGAAGTATTTGCTTGGGTAACCGACCTTCATCCGTCTTTTTCACATGGCCATACCAACTCAACTCATTTATCTTAATATCTGCCGTTATTATATGTTTGACTTTCATGATTTCCCAAATTCTGCCATTTTTAACCCTGTCCCATTTTGATTTTCCGTCAGCACGCCGCCAAAAGTCCATTTCTGTCACCTTAAGATTTTGTATCGTTTTTTCCTTAATAGGCCACACTTCACTACTATATATAGTTATACTTTTTACAATGCTGTTGTAGATTCAGTGTTTATTTTCCTTTGATATATTTCTCTCCCGCAATACATTATTGAGTTGTCTTATTGCCTTTCTTCCTTCGTTGTTTCTATGTTTAATTGCTTCATCATTCTTAATATACATGTCCAGATATTCATATTTCATACATTGTTTTATTTCTTGCTACTTCTTCCAGCACTATATTTTGTTGTTTTCCGCTGATACACATGTATTCTGTTTTGTTAACGTTAACTTCCATGCCTCACTCACTCACTCACACTTCCGTGTCATATATTCTGCATCTTCATAGTCGTGCGCAAGTGCTATCTCATCATCCGCAAAACATAGAGTGTAAACCATTTTATCAATTTTGGTTATATGGTGAACAAATCCCCTGTTATGACATAAAAAAAGACTACTGCACAGATTTTGGTAGACAATCGTGTTCTACTTATGATTCTTCTTCTTCTTCTTCTTAAAGTGCCTATTCGGTTCGAATGCTGGCAGTCATTCTGGCTATTATTACTTTATCCACTGCCGCTCTAAATAGACCGGTAGTGTTTGTTGAGAACCTTTCCTTGGAGTATTTGTTGCAGTAATCCATATCTGTGGAAATTTCTCCTTATGTGTCCTAAATACTCCAATTTTCCTACTTTAACAGTTTGCATAATTTCCAATTTCTTGTTCAGGGGGACGTAAGACATTCTCGTTGGTTATATGATCAGTATAAGAATTCTGCGATATAGCCATAATTCAAATGCATCAAGTTTCTTAGAAGTAGCTTCAGTCAGCGTCCAAGATTCCACACCGTATAGAAGGACACTGAAGACATAACATCTTAGGAGTCTTATTTTCGTGCTTAATTTTATTGCAGAGCTTTTGAAAAGTGATGTCATTTTGAGGAACACTGCTCTAGCTTTTTCGATACGGCAACGAATTTCCTGCGAATGATTCCACTGTTCGTTTACCATGGTACCTAGATGTGGAGTTTTTAGTATTTGTTGACTGTTAACCATCAACAAGTTAGGAGGAACCGGAGACTTGCTGATTTTTGTGTACTTTGTTTTGCTGATATTAAGTTCGAGGTCGTATCGATTACTGAATGCGTTTATTTTTGTCATAAGATGTTGTAGACTCTCAGCCTAACGAATATTATATATTGGCTCCCCATTAAGCAGTATTTCTTCATCAGCCTCTTCCAGTTCCTCTCTGAAGATTTGCTCAGAGTATATATTAAACAATAGTGGAGACAAGACACAACCCTGCCTTACTCCACGCTCAATCGATATTACTTCTGAGCGCTCTCCTTCTGCTTTAATAAATGCCATCCGTTTCCAGTAGAGGTTGCCAATAATCTGCAGGACTTTTCCATCTAGCCCAAGGTCTTTCAGAATTCAGACCATTTTGTGATGTTAGACTCTATCAAAGGCCTTTTGGTAGTCGATCAGGCACAAATATATCTCACAATTGACGTCTCTACACCGCTAAATCAAAACCCGCATAGAAAACCAAGCCTCTTTGGTTCCCATGGCATCACGAAAGCCGAATTGTGTAGCTGACATGTTTTCTTCACACAAATTGTATATTCTTCTGTGAATATTTTTAGATAGACAGATACACTTCTGGGTACGTTTTTAATGACTTACAGTAAGATCTAGCAGTTAATTTCTTATCTAACTGAAGTTAGCAATTATTTAAATCAGTTATGAAGAAGTCGGTAATTAAGTATACCACACATGAAATTAACAGTTTGTTACTAACAAATTAATGCCTCGCCTAAAATTAACAGTGTGTTGTAACAAATTAAATAAATGTTACTTTTGCTGGTGCTAGATGAACAAATTATTTCTGAAGTTTAGTGTTTTAAAAGAAATTATTAACTACTAAAAACAACATAGGTACAACATTGTTTACCTGTTATTATAGTTTCAATACGGCGGAGTGCGAAACGATACAAAATATAATTTTTTATTACCGCAATAAGAAATATCCGTTTCAATAAATAAGACGCTTTTCCATTCTAAAGCTAAACAGCTTTAATATCGTCTTGTTGGACTTAAACACAATTGTGTTTGTAGCGTTTCCTTCTAAATTCAAGAACTATTTGTTATTGAAATGTTAAAATTGAAATAAAGTTTGTTGCAACAGAATATTATTCAATGGTTTAAACAGATAAGGTTTGTAACTGGAGAGACTAAAATTAAAATTTTGTTCAAAGAAATACCCGTAATAAAAAACAATATTTTGGCAAATTAGTACTATTTAGTAACCGATTTCATTTTTAGTGTTCCGTACGGAACACTTATAAGATGTCTTCGGTGTCTGCCTGTCTGTCCGTCTGTCTGTAGGTCTGTCTGTCACACTCGATTTTTTTCGAAACAATTTGTCATACAAAGTTGAAATTTGGTAATATATATATATATATATATATATATATATATATATATATATATATATATATATATATATATATATATATATATATATATATAAATTTTGACTTAAGGGGTTAATTTTGGGAGGTGAAACAAATTTTTTTTACTAGGACATCGAGTGTGGTGTCAAATGAAAGCTTGTGAAAACACGAGTAAAGAATATATATATATATATATATATATATATATATATATATATATATATATATATATATAATGTAATACTTGCGCACATTTTTCTTTGTATTATTTTTTAAAAAAATCGCGAAAAATCGCTAAAAATCGCTGCCCCCCCCTTATCTCGAAAAGTACTGATCAAAAAATTTTGAAAAATTCTGGAATATTCTCCACGGGGTGTAGAATGAACGAAAATTATCACGAGTGCATTACCCTTTAATAATTTATCTGGTATATAAAAAAAAACAAAAATTTCAAGGGCATTAGTTTTCAGTAAAGATTGGAAACAAACTTTGTTGAACACTCATTTGGGGTGTGTTTTGTAAAGTCACTGATCATTTTATACCTCCGTAACAAAATTTTTTATTTTAAAAGCAATCCACGGACGGAACACTAATTGCGCAAGTTCAACTTGCACTTGACCGCTTATTTTTCTTGAAAATCTCTTTTTTAGCAACAAAATTAACCTTTTAGTAAATTGGTTCTTACAAAAATTTCTGAACTGAGGAAAAAGGAAAGTAAATGATTCCTTACTTGACAAAAAGAATTACCCATGTATATATAATAAGCGACATTCAGGGGTTACATATTACACATTAATATTGAAAAAAACTATTATTTCCATTAAGAACTTCAAAAAACACTGGAAATATAGTTTTTTTTTCAATATTAATAAAAATTAAAAATAATCTTTTAATTTAGCGGTGGCACATATTTACTTTAAACAGCATTTTGCTACGTAGCTTAGTTAATGTTTGTGTATGCGTGTTTTCTGTTAGACATGAACACTAAAACTTAATATTTTTAAGTTTTTATGATAAATGTAGATTCAGAACATTTAAAGATGTCCGAAATAATGATTTTATTCCATAATTTTAATGATTATACACTTTTGCATTATTTATTAAAATGCATATTTTTCAATTTTAATAGTTTTCTGGCAACTTTAAGTGTGTTTTCTGAAATATTTTTTTGGATTGAGCATAAAAAAATACTTAAGAAAATACGTGCCCCACTTAAAAGACAAATTCTTTTTTTTTTTTTTTTTGTATACCTATGTTATTCAAAAAAAAAAATACGAAAATTCAATTTCATTACAAAGTTATAGCCTTAAATGTGACCTGGCGTCGGATTGGGACTGCTACCTGTTTTCAGACATTGTCTGGCATATTACTCAGTCAATTTTTTATTTTTTAACTTTTTTTTAAAATTTTGATAATTACTTTTCCTACAAAATGTCGAGAGGTTTTTTTTAAATTCTTGTAATAGACAATTTTTTATAAATAATTAAACATAAATATTTTGATCGAAAATTGCATACTAATGTTCAAAACACCGTAAATTGTTATTATTGAAAGAAAAAACCCTTCGACAATTTTTAACGATTATATTATTTCACAAGATTAATTTTAATTTTTGCACATTGGATTATTTTTTTGTGAAGTTATCCTGCAGACAAGGAGGCGCCATAGTTTTCATCAGTGGTCCATTTAACCGGATGAAAAACAATGTTAATATTTAAAACATTAAGAAAAATCTTATAATTTAAAGTGCAATAAAAATAAATCGCCCTTCTTTTGTATTATTCACTTCATAAGCTTTAAAAAATTTTTTTTTAATATACATACTTTTTGCAGCACTGAGTTATATGTAACACCTTTCATAACAGCCTTTGTATATATTCTGATAAAAATTTAAAACTTTAACGTATAACTATAATTTTGTCTAATCTTCGAATCATCACGTCATTTTTTATTGACAAATGTTAATTTTATCATTTTATCAATTTATCTAAACTAAACTGGATTACTCGAAGACATTTGACACTATAAAGTGGAACGCTATCTGGGAAATTTTAGCACAGATGGGGACACTGTATCACTTAATTTGGCTTCTTCAAAATTTATACGAATATAATACAGCCACTATCCGGGTGAATAATACTTTCTCGCAAGACTTCAAGCTACTACACTCACACACTACACAATTACAATTTATTAAAAGATTTTTTAATAATTATTTTTAATTAAAAATTTTGAATCAGTTGGCTTTTGAAAAGAAGCAAAAGAATTAATTCGAACTAACGAATATTAACTGACCTGAACTAACCTAAACTAACCTTATCATTTGCTGTTCTTTCGATAAATTCATGGCATTTGAAAAGAAGGGTAAAAATAGGTAAGCCTTTGAAAAAGAAGAGCAAAATAAACGATATTAAAGATCTGTATACTTAAAAAGCGTTTATAGTCCGCTAAAATATTCTATAAGAATCACAAACATATCAATGTCACCTATACTCAGTAGCTCTACTGTGAAAACCTATTGATCCAATTTTGGGCACTTTACTGGACCAAAACCTCAAATTTAATATCCTCGTTACGTTTGTCATTTTTTAAAACTTTACATTTATGTGTTTGTGTTATGATTTTTATTGAATATTAAGATTAAGAAACATGCCAACGCTGCAAGAATGTCGACAGTCGAAATTACTAAACTGTGAAGATCACATCATTTTCATCATCATCATCATCATTATCATCATCAGCCACTTCTCATCCACTCCAGACCTCTTCCAAACTCCTCCACTCGTCCCTATTCTGAGCTCTCCGACAGTAATATTTTCCACTTATTTTGCGCAAGTCGTCTACCCATCTCGTTGGCGGTCTTCCTCGTCCTCGTGTTGTTTCCCCAGGCCGCCAGAAGGTTATTCTTGATGCCCATTGACTTCCATTATCCTTGCAATATGCCCTGCCCAACTCCATTTCATTTTTGTTACTTCGTTCGATAATATCTTTGTACCCATTTTGCGTCTTAGCTCTTCGTTTTTGATATCATCTCTGAGAGAAAGTCCCAGCAATGTTCTCTTCATGGCTCTTTGCATTTTTCTTAACCTATTTGCACTTTTCTGTGTCAGAGCCATAGTTTCGAGTTCGTAGGTGTGATCTTCTTCTACGAACTCGAAGATCACAACAAATGTGCAAAAATAAATAAAAAAAGTGTACAAAATTTTACATAAATAATGTTTTTTGAAATTTTTTGTATTGTTTTGATCAAAAACATTTTATAACCAAAGGGAGACAAGCCGTGTCAGAATTACAATAAGTGACGTAAATAGCCTCTGTGGAATAAGCTACTTCTCTTCCGTGGAACATCGCTTAAAAAAATGGTTGCCTGTTGTCTTGTAGTAAAACTTGCCCTAGATATGTACCGGTGTTGCCACTAATAGTTATTAATTTTAATCTGTGGTTATATATAACTTAATATAAATTTGGACAATATTCAGATGTAACAAATAAATATAGTGTTATTTACTTTGCTGTTAGCAGAACTATGCACTATTAGATTAGGCTGATTCGTTAATACTTGAATTTTTAGCACAGGTTAGATGTGTTGACCTTGGCTTGGTTTTGGTATTTTTCGTTCACCGATAAATGTAAAGGTAATTTTTTTGAAATCAAAATAACAAAAGTGTTTGCAAAATTAGTTGGGTTAGTCTCTTTAACTTAAACATATTGCAAATTACTAAACTGTGAAGATCACAACATCATTTTCATTATCATCATCAGCCACTTCTCATCCACTCCTGGACATAGACCTCTTCCAAACTCCTCCACTCGTTCCTATTCTGAGCTCTCCGACAGTAATATTTTCCACTTATTTTGCGCAAGTCGTCTACCCATCTCGTTGGCGGTCTTCCACGTCCTCGTGTTGTTTCCCCAGGCCGCCAGAAGGTTGTTCTTGATGCCCATTGACTTCCATTATCCCTTGCAATATGCCCTGCCCAACTCCATTTCATTTTTGTACTTCGTTCGATAATATCTTTGTACCCATTTTGCGTCTTAGCTCTTCGTTTTTGATATCATCTCTGAGAGAAAGTCCCAGCAATGTTCTCTTCATGGCTCTTTGCATTATTCTTAACCTATTTGCACTTTTCTGTGTCAGAGCCATAGTTTCGAGTTCGTAGGTGTGATCTTCTTCTACGAACTCGAAGATCACAACAAATGTGCAAAAATAAATAAAAAAAGTGTACAAAATTTTACATAAATAACGTTTTTTGAAATTATTTGTATTGTTTTGATCAAAAACATTTTATAACCAAAGGGAGACAAGCCGTGTCAGAATTACAATAAGTGACGTAAATAGCCTCTGTGGAATAAGCTACTTCTCTTCCGTGGAACATCGCTTAAAAAAATGGTTGCCTGTTGTCTTGTAGTAAAACTTGCCCTAGATATGTACCGGTGTTGCCACTAATAGTTATTAATTTTAATCTGTGGTTATATATAACTTAATATAAATTTGGACAATATTCAGATGTAACAAATAAATATAGTGTTATTTACTTTGCTGTTAGCAGAACTATGCACTATTAGATTAGGCTGATTCGTTAATACTTGAATTTTTAGCACAGGTTAGATGTGTTGACCTTGGCTTGGTTTTGGTATTTTTCGTTCACCGATAAATGTAAAGGTAATTTTTTTGAAATCAAAATAACAAAAGTGTTTGCAAAATTAGTTGGGTTAGTCTCTTTAACTTAAACATATTGCAAATTACTAAACTGTGAAGATCACAACATCATTTTCATTATCATCATCAGCCACTTCTCATCCACTCCTGGACATAGACCTCTTCCAAACTCCTCCACTCGTTCCTATTCTGAGCTCTCCGACAGTAATATTTTCCACTTATTTTGCGCAAGTCGTCTACCCATCTCGTTGGCGGTCTTCCACGTCCTCGTGTTGTTTCCCCAGGCCGCCAGAAGGTTGTTCTTGATGCCCATTGACTTCCATTATCCCTTGCAATATGCCCTGCCCAACTCCATTACATTTTTGTACTTCGTTCGATAATATCTTTGTACCCATTTTGCGTCTTAGCTCTTCGTTTTTGATATCATCTCTGAGAGAAAGTCCCAGCAATGTTCTCTTCATGGCTCTTTGCATTATTCTTAACCTATTTGCACTTTTCTGTGTCAGAGCCATAGTTTCGAGTTCGTAGGTGTGATCTTCTTCTACGAACTCGAAGATCACAACAAATGTGCAAAAATAAATAAAAAAAGTGTACAAAATTTTACATAAATAACGTTTTTTGAAATTATTTGTATTGTTTTGATCAAAAACATTTTATAACCAAAGGGAGACAAGCCGTGTCAGAATTACAATAAGTGACGTAAATAGCCTCTGTGGAATAAGCTACTTCTCTTCCGTGGAACATCGCTTAAAAAAATGGTTGCCTGTTGTCTTGTAGTAAAACTTGCCCTAGATATGTACCGGTGTTGCCACTAATAGTTATTAATTTTAATCTGTGGTTATATATAACTTAATATAAATTTGGACAATATTCAGATGTAACAAATAAATATAGTGTTATTTACTTTGCTGTTAGCAGAAACTATGCACTATTAGATTAGGCTGATTCGTTAATACTTGAATTTTTAGCACAGGTTAGATGTGTTGACCTTGGCTTGGTTTTGGTCTTTTTCGTTCACCGATAAATGTAAAGGTAATTTTTTTGAAATCAAAATAACAAAAGTGTTTGCAAAAATTAGTTGGGTTAGTCTCTTTAACTTAAACATATTGCACCTATTTTACTTGTTAGATGTATAAATAAATTAAATTATAAAAAAAAAGTGTTATGGAGGCAATACGACTTCTTTTTTTCAACCGTTTTTATATGCGACTAGTGGGGCCGCTAAAATACGACGAAAAGAGCCATATTTCATATTTGATGAGGGTTGTCGTCCATTTTTTACTGTTTTTATATTGGAGTGGTAAAAAGGCGCGAATATAAAGCATTGCTGTGGCAGATAAAATAGGAAGAAAACCCTAAAAATATATTAGGTAGTAGGAATTTCTTACGCTTTTATGATTCGGACACATAAAGGGAGAGATCCTGAGTATTTCGTTTTTTATTTTATTTTCTAATAAAATTAAATAAACATTGTATACATAAACAGTAACATCCTTGAATTTATATGTTCAAAACCGCAATAGCCACGTCGTTTCATAAAAGTTGAAAATAAATTATATGCTTGTTTTGGTTGATACTCTTTTGCTTCTAAATTTAGTCTAATAAAAGACATGAAGGAGAATATGTTGCCGTATACTTCTTGGAGCTTTCGAGAGTTTTTGACTACTTCAGTTGCTGATTTTGGCTAAAAAATATGCGTAAAAATTTATGATACTTTATCATTGAATATGGTCCCGTTTTAGAAGTTCCACAAGACTTAATGCTGAGGTCACTTTTTTACCAATGACTAGCGGTCAAAAAATTATCTCAATTTGCTGATACACACTTCTGATGTAATCACAGCGTGGAGCTTTGAAGGACTTAAAAGTAGTGTTGTCAGAGCATTCACAGTGTATCGCTTTCAATAATGGCGTTCAATTATCAATTAGTAATAAAAGTAAATTTCTAAATGATGATTTTAGGTTGAGCGGTGATATCAATTATGGAAGTAAAAAGATAAATAAATCATATTAAAAAAATCATAACTAAACTCAATGTTAGAATCATTTGACCAATGTGTACTATTCGCGTTAGTAACTAAAAAGTACTACCATTTTATAACAATGTAAAGAAACCAGCGTAGAAGAGATGTTCATAGCTTTTGATTTCATTAATCGTGTCGAATTCTAGTTGCAAAACATATTCCCTGTGCTCATAGCCTTGAGCCTTGAGGTAACTTAAAATTTGTAAAGTAAATCTAAATATCATTCGAGTCTATGCTTTAACGACAGACTACGAGGATGAAGTAGTGGAGGAATTTTATCGAGATCTTAAATAAGTCATGAACTTGACAAAAAGACATGAAATAACAATTCTCATCGGTGATATAAATGCCAAGATGGCCAGAGGCAAAGAAGGCTCTATAATTGGAGACTTTGGATTGGGAACTCGTAACAACCGAGGTGATAGGTTTGCATGGTTTTGTGCGGAAAAGGAATTGGTAATAGCCAACACATTCTTTCAGCTCCCAAGGTAACATTTATATACATGGACTTCGCCTGTGCACATGCAGCAGAAGGAAGTTAGGACTCAGATAGACTATATATGCGTTAGTAAGGGATACAGAAACTATCTGTAAAAACATGTTCCATCAAGTCATAATTTACTGGTTAAGAAACCTAGCAGAACAACGATAAGGATGTTCCATGACAGAGTAAAGATTAGAGAACTTTATCAGACAGTAAGAAGTGTGATCGATGAACGAATGACATCAATTCGGGTAAACTAGCTGTAAACGAAAAAAACGATCAAACAATCTTTGATGACAGAGGATATCCAGACCCTGATGGAAGAAAAAAGGCATTATAAAAGAAAATAACAGTCAACAATACAAAAACATACACAGGAAAGTCAGACGAAAGATTTGAAAGGCAAAAATCGAATGGCATCGTCGAGAATGTCAAGAGACAGAAAGCTATGAAGGTAAATACGACTTCTTTCATTTGAATAAGAAGTTAAAAGAAGCTGCTAGTTATGGGAAGAACTACTATCTTAAGAGTACAGAAAACCGAGATGGAAATAGAATACTTGATATCGAAAAGTAATTGGAAAGATGGGAAAAAGACCTATGAGAATTATTCCAGGATGAAAACAGAAGACAAATAGGAAGGTTCGATGCCAGCTATGGGCCTCCAATAACACACGACGAAGTAGAAAGCGCAATAAAATTAATAAGAAATCGAAAAAAAAAAAGCGGCAGCCCCACATCAAATCTGCGCCGAAATATTAAAACTATTTGGTAAACAGAGTACCAAAACGCCCACAAAACTGTTGAAGCTAATACATAATACAGGCAGCAGACTGGCTCAAATTAATCTTTGTGAAGATCCCAAAGAAAAATGCAGCGATCACAGAACGATTAGCATATTGAGCCATGTTTTAAAAGTAGTATTTCACCCCAGAATTTGCAAAAAAAATTGGCTGCAGCACTGTTTAGTAGTCAAATCTTAATACAGAGATATCGAGACGTTAACTGCAACGTGTATATGTATTCAATTGATTTAGAAAAGGTAGGTACAACATGACAAGATGATGCAGATTTAAAAACGACTTAACTTAATGAAAAGATATTCGAATACTAGCCAACTTATATTGGCATTAGTCAGCGAATGCCTAAGTGAGAAACCAGACTACAGACGAGATAAAAATTAAAAGAGGCGTAAGATACGGACGTATTTTATCTCCCCTACTCTTTAACTTATATTCTGAACAAATCTGCAAAGAAGTTCCTGATGATACTGACGCCGGTATAATAATCAATGAACAGATGATCAATAACCTCCGATACGCTGATGACACGTTAATTCTAGTAAACTCTAATAAGGAGCCATAATATCGAATGAACAAAAAAACTATGAACTGAGACTCAACAGCAGCAAAACTAAATACATTATCATAAGCAAACAAGGAGTTGCTCGGGCTGATGGAATAAAAACTGATGGCAAGCATCTTGAACGAGTAAATAAATTAACCTATCTTGGAACTATAATTGGAACCAATGGAACTTAAGTTTTGGCGTTAAGAACTAAATAGTAAAAGAACAGGCAACATGGTATTTAACCGTTCTCTAAATTATGATGAGCTAATTTTTCCTTAGAAATGTAATCTTTCTATGTATTAAGTAGTTACAAGTTTTAACATTTGGTCACCTAAAAATACCAGGTGTACAAGTATGAAATGCGGATTTCAGACAACTGCACCAATGCAGTTTGTGCTATAAAGATTTGACACTGCGCCATTTTGTTGTGTCATCAACAAGTGTCCGACGCGCACGAGTGATAAATTGGAAAAGTGTGTGCATAGTGTTGTGCTGTTGTGTTCGATATGTCGAAATTTATACCGGGCAAAGAGCATTCGCGGACGGCATTAATATTTTGTTTTCATTTAAAGAAAAACTGCTGTTGAATCATACCGATTACGTCGAGAAGCTTATTGTGAACATGCTCCATCGTAAGAAAATCGCCAAAAAAATACGAAGATGTGGAATTGCAAGCATTGCTGCACGAAGATGATTTGTAAACACAGAAACAACTCGCCGAGCAATTGGGCGTTAGTCAACAAGCTGTTTTCAATCGGCTACGAGAGATGAGAACGATTCAGAAGACCGGTAGATGGGTACCACATGAGTTGAACCACAGGCAAATGGAAAAGCGCAAACACGTGTGACATTTTGCTCGCTCGGTACAAAAGGAAGTGGTTTTTGCATTGTATATTACAGGGGATGAAAAGTGGATTTATTTTGAGAATTTCAAGCGCAAAAAATCATGGCTAGACCCAGGCGCACCATCCACATCGACCGCAAGACCGAATCGCTTTGGCAGAAAGACGCTCTGTGTTTGGTGGGACCAGAGGGGCGTCGTCTATTATGAGCTGTTAAAACCTGGGGGGAAACGGTTAATACTAAACGTTACTAACAACAATTGACAGATTTGAACCGTTCGCTGCTTGAAAAAAGGCCAGAAGACCGAAAGAGGCAACACAAAGTTATTTTGACACTGTTCTATCACATACGGCAAAACCAGTTCGCGACACGTTGGAAGCACTCAGCTGGGAAGTTCTAAGTCATGCGACTTATTCACCAGACTTGTCTCCTTCCGATTGCCACTTGTTTGCATCGATGGGTTACGCACTTGCTGAGCAGCGCTTTGGTTCGTACGAAGATGTGAAAAAATGGTTCGATGAATGGTTCGCAACAAAAGGGGAAGATTTTTACTGGCGTGGTATTCACAAATTGCCCGAAAGATGGGAAACATGTATAACAAGCGATGGAGCATACTTTGAATAAAGCACTTTTTATCATTCTTCCGGATTTAACATGTTTTTTTAGAAAAAAAAATCCGCATTTCATACTTGTACACCTGGTAAATCGGGGGTACGTTACATTGTTTATTTCCTTTAGACGGTTTTATTTTCTATTTTCTACAGTTACACTGTCGTTATTCTCTGCAGAGTATTATTCAAAAATTTTCGCCTCCATTGAAGCAGTTAGTTGTGTCAATAATGCACCTATAATAAAAGTTCTTTCAATTGAAATGTAATAATGACTGACTCTGGATAGCAAATGGTTTACATATATTATTTTCATTAGTAAGTAAATGTTTAATTTTTTAAATCTTCAAATATATTTTTAAAATGAAAAAGGTAAAACCCATTCAATTTTTTATAATCTAAAATAACAAACTTTTGATTGTAAGCATGTCAACAACAATCCATGTTATTGTTCTCGGCGTGTCTATTAACATCAACCATCAGCGTACATGTTGAAAAGCCATAATTCTTTAGGGTGGTTTATCTCCTTGGTTAAAGAGGAGCGCCATCATTATTTCTCAGTTTTAGTGTAGATTTTAAAACAAAAAATTAAAAAATAAGACCTTGAAAGAGGTAGAAACAATAATTTTTGAGTTTAATCAGATATATAAGTGGATTTTCGACTTGCCTTTATAACTTTCGTTAATTTACTGGAGTTCTTGTCATGTTAATTCTCTAACTGTTAAATTAGATCAATTCTAAAATTAACTCTTTTTGGTGAGTTAGATAATGAAACTTTTTTACGAATTAAACGATTAGATTTTATATAAAAAAACTTTTCGGTTTCATTACCAAATGACATTTTGAAATCGCACAAGGTTAAAACCCAAAATCGATATTCACTATTTTTATAACTTAACTCTATTACTTACTTATAATAGAGTTCCCTCGTTGTTCTTGTGTAAACGAAATTACCACACGTACGTCGTTATCTCCATTCGCCATCGTTTGAAAAGGCACATCCTTTTTCGTCGGAGTAGTGAAAAGCACTTGCCTAGGGATGACGTGACCATCAATTATTTTATCGTCTACGAGACTGGCTCTCGAGTTCTGGAAATGACAAAAAAATAAAGGGTTTTAGAGCAAATGGCGTGCTTTATTAGTAAATCTCGACCTGTAATTTATCTGGATTGGATTTGATGCCGTTTACAGCCAATGTTGAATATGTTCTATCTATGTTTCTGTTTGGCAAACCGATTGTTTTTTTTTTAAGCTGACAGCATGAATTATTTGATTCATCTCAAAATAAAGCATGTTTTTAGAATCTGTATAAAATGTATATTGCTGTTTATGTTTACTGTTGAACGTGCACGTAATTTTTTTATTGCTGATCTGCTTGTTTTAAAAATGATTTTTTTCAATAGCGCAAAGAACATGCTTACTCTGTACGTGCACGTTTTTCTGAGAGAGACGCGGATGGCGACAAAATCAAAACAACAAACAGCATATTTATATGGAGGTGTCCTAGATAGTAGTGACATGCGTCTAGCGCGGTTCAAGCGATTAAAATATTTCCACCCCATCACGCGGCTCACGGCAACATCTTTTTGGTTTTGGTGAAAGTTACAAACATAGTAAAATATTTGATTGATTCGTCCGTTACTCTGTGACAGTATATTTTAACAATAAAACTACTTAATTACTTTTTTAACTGTCACTAAAGATATTTGTAAAGATTTTACAATTGCGTTATCGAGATTTCGTAGTACAACTACATTGTCAAACGCTTAACTAAGAGTAAAACAGATTTTTGGTATTTTATGTTTATATGATGAACAGATGTGGGCCTATTATGTGTTAAAAACAGTTGGAACCGAACAGAATTCGCTACGTCTAATTGACTATTCAGTAAATTTTATATTATGGTCCTTTGAAATTTTTAGACATTATATTTCAGAAACTATGTTTTTTTTCATGTCAGACAAGGGAATGCCAAATTTGGAGTCACCGATATGTAAAAAGAGGTTTTAGAGCGAATCACATACTTTCCTGGTAAATCTGGTGTTACGATATCGATAAATTTTTTTACTATCAAGCTTTTTAACACTGAAAAGTGTTGTCTAACAATAGTTACTAAGATGCGTAATTTATATTTATTAATGAAATGCTTTGTCCCTTTTAGAAATTCTAATATGCTTTAGTTTACATTGTAGGAAACTTAACCATTAATTATTTTATTGTCTATCCAGTTCTGAGGTTAAGGCAACGTTAAAAAATACAGGATTTGAGGACGAAAATCATGTTTTGGGGTAAATCCTGACTTGTGATTTATCTGGATCGAATTTATTTATAGTTCTGTGTACCAATCCTTTGTCTAGAGTGGTCGAGAGAATATGAAACGTTTTGTTAATATTAAAATAATTTTGAGTGAGTTTCCAAAATAATTAATAGTGCGGTTTATTAACAATTTTTTGCTTGGTAATTTCCTGGAAAAATAATCATGTCTTTTTTAACGATTTTTAATATTATAAACTTACCCCGAATCCTTCATCAACAGGAATAAAGAACGTATGTCCACCTTCTGTTTTAAAAAACACTTTCTTTTTGATTTTGTTGCACCTTTTGTCTGAAGTTCCTACAAAATAATAAACAATTTTAATGAAAACAGCAATCGGTTACATACACATACTTCGAATACGAATTTTCATCATAGACTGTATTTTTTTAATTATGCAAATGGAGCTTTCCATAAAACTCTATTTTAAATTTACCACTCTTCGAACTGTAAAATTCTCTTTCATAATTTTATTTTTATTCCCTTACATAAAAGCTGAAAAATCTCTTCACTGATAAAAATCAATAAAGAAAAATTGTAGACGTTCTCTTATGTCGATATTTATTATACATTTAAAAACAGGGAAATAAATGGTGACTTTAAAGCTTAAAATTAATAAAAAAAATCTTTTTACAGTTGGTTACTTCTACAAACTTTGCAAAATACGTCTTTACAATGTTGTAGCAGAAAAGAAAAAGTAACTTTCAAGCTATCCTTGAAAATAAGACGTAAAATAATATTACTTTTAATAAAACTACTAGCGCTCAAATACTTTTGTGTAAAACCAGTCAGGTCTGTAGATAGGGTCACGAAAATAATTTTTAATGTTGTTAAAGCTTCGTGGAAGCATGATCATATCGGATCTTATACCCCATACATCAAACTTTGTGAGCTTGTATTGGGGGAACATTTTTTGTGCCAATAACAATTTTTCTGAAGAAGAGTAAAAAGCTGATAAGAACACCACAGAGAGAGAAAAACGAAAGAGTAGGTAAGACAGACAATTTGATAGAAATGATCAGAGAGCTAATGTCAGATATAAAGGATATGAAACAAGATCAGAAGAGATACCAACAGGAGTTGAAGGAACTAAGAAAGGAAAATGAGGTATTGAAAGAGGAAAATAAGATAATTAGAGAAAACTTGAAAAGTATGGATTTGAAGATGAGTAGACTGGAAAAAGACAACGTAAGGAATAATATTGTAATATCGGGAATAAGTTTTGAAGCGAATCGCCAACCAGATCTGAAAATGGGTGTAGAACTTTTTATGGAGAGGAGTATGGACACAAAAGCACAAATTAAAGATGTGATAAAAATTGGAGCGACTATATACAAGATAGAACTTGGAAACAAGGGAGATAAGGAAGCTGTAATGAAAAATAAAAACAAACTGAGAAACTTAAGAGAGAGAGAGTTTATATAAACAACGATTTAACAAAAGATGAACGCGAAATTCAAAAGAAATCGAAGCATATAGCAGAGAACGAGAGAAAGAATGGAAAAAGGGTGAAAATAGGATATTAAAAAATCGTAATCGAAGGAAGAGAATATAAATGGGACATTCAGGAAAAAAAACTGAAAGAACAAACAAAGAATACTACGATCATCAAGTCAAAAAACTGAGAAAAAGGAGATAGGTAGATTGACGACGACCCTGGCAAAGATAAAGGATACGGAAGAGAGGACTAGTAAAATGAATACAAATAAGAAGGTAATCAAAGAAATAGATAGGAAGAAAGAGATGGGAAATAATTATCGAGTTTTTAGATTGAGAACATGGAATAATAGGGGTATAAACGGAAAAGAGGATGAACTGACAAAAGAACAACAAATGCACTATGTAGGAATCACTGAAACAGAGAGGAAAGGAAATGGATGTAAAAAACTAGACGGTAAAGCATACAAAAATCAACATAGAGACATAATACCGGAACAAGATATAGAACTCATAAAAACAGACGAAACTAATATAGAAGAAACAAACGAGGCAATCAGCAATTTAAACAGGATTGAAGGATATAGAAGGAAATATGGAAAAGAGAGATATAGAATAACTCAACTCCACGGGCCTTACACTCCTAACAAGGGATAGAACGGCATAATGATTAAGTAAGTAAGTAAATAAAACTACTAGAGCTCAAACACTTTTGTGTAAAACAAGTCAGGTCTGTAGATAGGGTCACGAAAATAATTTTTAGTGTTGTTAAAGCTTCCTTGAAGCATGATCATATCGGATCTTATTCCACATACATCAAACTTTGTGAGCTTGTACTGGGGGAGGATTTTTTTGTGCTAATAAAAATTTTTCTTTAGAGGTTTGAACATTTTTCTTATAGCAAAATTTTAATAAATTTGACCGTAAGCAGTTTCCTATCGTACATAAATCTCATATAAAACTTTGTCAACTCGAAGTTCAGCAACGGCTTGATACATTTGCTGTGTTAATGGCAACACTTGTATAGATGGTATAGATGTACATTACGGTAAAGCTTTTATTAAATCGGGTGTCAAGTAAACATGTAAAATTAATTAAAGAATGTTGCATCTAGATATAAAACAAAAATGTTTATGTCATTTATAGTACTGAGGCAAAATCAGTAGGATTTCTTGAAAACTGATATTTCATAAAAGAGTCATCTATTTATAGTCCTCAACAACCGTGTCATCTATATCTATATATATCTATATATATATATATATATATATATATATATATATATATATATATATATATATATATATATATATATATATATATATATACATATATACATATATACATATATATACATATATATACATATATATACATATATACATATATATATATATATATATATATATATATATATATATATATATATATATATATATATATATATATATAAACTTACATCTGTGGGTTGAAACGAAGGCACACTTAACTTCAACCCACATATGTAAGTTTTTATGTATATTTTTATCTGTATTTTTATTATTCCATTTTTTACGTTGTATTATAAGTTTAAGAACTTTATATATTCATAATTAAAAAATTTCTTCCTACTGAACATCGAAAACAGTCCTGTAAAATCAAAATTTAAAGTCGTAAAGAAGGGAGGAAAATGTACATTGATTAAAAATTTCAATTTTTAGATGAACTGAAGAAGCCTACAAATTAGGCGAAACGTTTTCAATAAACTTCTAACTAGAACATGATGTAATTTCTCTATCCTTAAAACCAAAGAACCATAAAACTCAAGAAATTGAAAAATATATTCATTATTTCAAGGTTCAAGAAAGAATTCAACTCAAATTATATATATATATATATATATATATATATATATATATATATATATATATATATATATATATATATATATATATTTATATTTATATTTATTTATATTTATTTATATATATATATATATCTATATATATATATATATATATATATATATATATATATATATTATATATATATATATATATATATATAAATAAATATAAATATATAATATATATATATATATATATATATATATATATATATATATATATATATATTATTTATATATATATATTATATTTATATATATATATATATATATATATATATATATATATATATATTATATATATATATATATGTATTGATTCTCGTAGACCGGGTGATCCCTAAAATATTGGTGCTCAGTAACCGGACTGTCTACATATTGGTGCTCAATAATTGGGCCATTTACGTGATATTGCATTGGCGTTCAATTAATATATATTAGTATAGATCTAAGCAAAGTGAACCTCATGCAGATGCGAAGCACCAGCGCGACGTGTATGTCTAACATGCACCGCTTTGGGAGGAATTAAGCGGGCTACATCCTTCGAACACTTTCCATGAAAATACTTGTAGAACAGACTCAAGTCGCCAACCGTTCTTCGATGTTCCAGCGAATCAAGACCGCCGGTCAATTCCGGATCTCCAATCAGACGGACAGTTCTTCTCTGAGCAGAATCCAACAAATGCAGTGTATGTTTGGGAGCGGAGCCCCAAACGTGGAGCAGTATTCCATAGTTGGTCGAATTTGAGCTTTGTAAAGTGTTCAAACAGTGTACAGTGTCCTCGCGTACATTTGTTACATTTTAGTTATTAATTAACATCTAGTTTAATTTCGCTATCGCTACTATCTTTTAAATCAATAATAAGTTTTTTTACAAGTTCTAAACTATTTATATTTATGTACATACATCTATTTTCAGTTTTCTTGACGTATTGAATACAATTTCTCTAGTTTTCAACGGTTAAATTTTTGATTTCTGTCTTTATCAACTCATTCACACTACTGTTTAAAGTGGGTGTATTATTGTAAGCACGTATATCAGACTTTATTTTATGCCATATTAACTCGATCGCATTAAAGATACAATAATATGGTGGAAGCCGAATTATTTCGTGTCCCTCCTTCCTTCGCAATTTTATCACAAACATATTTCCTTTGAAAAATTGTAACTTTTTAAAACTTCTAACAATTGTTTAACTGTATAACTTTCATAGAAATATATGTCACGTTCGCACAAAAAGGTTTGTATTTCCCTTTTTCTACTGGTGGAACTTGGTACCTTATTCATTTGGGAACTATGATAGGATGAATTATCCATCACAATACAGCTATTCGGTGGTATATTCGGCATTAATTTGTTTTGATGCCAATCTTCAAAAAACTTCAGCGGTTGTATCACAATGATAATCCAAGCTGGAATCTGAAATATTCTTGGCTGCTAGAAATAGACATTCTGGTGTCCAGCCTTCTTCTGGCCCCACATAAAAAATAGTTATTCTTTTACCTTTATTTCATGGAGCTTTGGAGTGGCATTTTTTGGATTTATCAATCCATCCTTAACTGGGTGTGTCGTGGGTGTCATACCAAGTCTCATCTAGGTAGATTATCGTTCGATTTTCTGATCTAGCCGTATTTATTTTTTCAAGATATTCCATTCCGAGGTGTTGTAAGCGCCGTGATTCCATTATAACTTGCCTTTTGTCTATTTTTTTGAACAAGAACTCCAAACGACGTAGAGTACGCCATAAAGTTGTAGTGGAACTTTTTATGTCAAAACTATCCTCGGATAACCTCCGTGAAAGTGACAATAACGTAGAAACTTTTTTGTTCTGCATACATTTTATAAATTTTACGGCGGGGGTTAAGTCTTCTTGACAGAAATGAATAAATACATTTCGACACACTTTTGTCTTTTCGTGTGTTTTTTTAGGCGCTATCGAATTATTTACAATTTTCCAAACTGTACTTTCAGGGATGCTTCTTAAAGCTGATGTCTCCATCAATGAAAAGTACTTTTCGTGGCCTCGCTCCACTAACTTTAAATAAACACTTTTAATTATCACTTTTGTCTCAACGGCAAACATTTGCGGCTTCGGATGGAAAGAGCTTCGGACATTTTAAGACCCTATTGAACTTTATAATACACACTGTTTCAGTATAATACTGCAGATAAAAATATTAATAATATTTATAAACACGAAGTAGCCAATAAAATGTTAGATTGAAAGGGAGGTATATATATCAATTACGACCCTGTTACGGCCAGGTACGTGCGAAGATCCTCACAGCCGTTTAATGTTTTTATTGCCACAATTTGCCAAATCACCTTC
>CM032454.1:172444254-172474254 GCA_019049505.1 Pachyrhynchus sulphureomaculatus
ACACACACATTTGGTCATTGTGTCTCCATTTTCGGCTGATGGGCTTATGCCAAGTTAGCACAAACGCTATTACCATTGTGTATTAAGGAATGACCTGACAATGTGGTTACAATAACTGATTTCTAAATGTTTTTCTGTATGTTTATGTTGAGTCCTAATTGTACTAAGTGTGGTGTGAATATTGTTCGTGTGAGACCTGTGACTGATATGACAAGAAGGATAATG
The DNA here is from genome assembly GCA_019049505.1 of Pachyrhynchus sulphureomaculatus. NCBI lineage: Eukaryota > Metazoa > Arthropoda > Insecta > Coleoptera > Curculionidae > Pachyrhynchus > Pachyrhynchus sulphureomaculatus. The sequence goes on from CM032454.1 coordinate 172,444,480, forward strand.
ATAACTTTTCTTGTTTCCATAGCCTTTTTTTTTATTAATGTTGCAAAGTCTGTCTATTTGGAGATCTTTCCCGTGCATTTCGTTTGAATGTTTCTGCCAGCTATGTCAATTAGATAGGTACCTTTTCCTTTTTTGTATTGAAAGGTAATATCGGGTCTATTGGCGGGAACTATTTTATCTGTATGGATATTGATGTCCCAGTAGAGCAGCTTGTAATCTTTATTTTCAAGCATAGAAGTTGATGTGTATTTGTAGTAGGAATCCGTGTTTTCTGTGAGCTTGCATGTTGTGGCTATTGCTTAGTGAACAACTTTTACCGCTGAGTCATATACGCTTGCTATGTGTTCGATCGCTTCTTTATGTTGATAGTATTTTCTGTCTTCTGTAATGATTGGGTCTGTTATGACAAGTTTTTGTAGTTTCTGGTTGATATGACTTTATGAGGGTTGGCAAGTACGAAGTGTTCTGTCTCAGGAAACAGCTGCCCATCATGTAATCAGGTGTATGATTGGTTTTTATTTATGTAGTCTTGTTCTATGTTTCTGAGAAGGTTTTCATCCGTTTCAGTTGTGAATGTGTATGACTGTGTATCTGCCAAGTGGTTGGCTTGGGATAAATTGAGGAGTGTGTACTTTTGGTCTGCTCCCGCTGTTGCTGTGAGTAGGCTGGTTTGCTTGGTGTGACAGTATTTACTAAGTGCTTGTATTAGTTTTCTGTGTAGTGATCTTATATATATGATTCCTCTTCCTCCTTCTTGTAGTTCCTGTATGTGGTGAACTGGAAACATATAAGGATGTGAATATTTTCTATGTCTGTGCGTGACTGTTTGATGATACCAAATGAATATGTGAGGACAGGTACAGCGGACGTATTGATGTCTTTAGTGAGAATTTTGGAGTTGAGTTTTGTTTGCGTAAGTTTCATGTTTTTAAATTTGATTTTGAGCTTCGTTTTGAAGTGAGTATGATTGAATTTAGTTTTTTGATGGAAGCCTAGATATTTGTATGTTTCTTTTTAGACCATATTATCGAGATATTTTGTGTTATAGTGGTTATTATATTCTTCTATCTCACATTCGGTCAATAAGGTTCCATGTTTGGCTGACGGGCCCAGGCCAAGTCAGCACAAATGCTATTACCATTGTGTATTAAGGAATGACCTGACAATGTTACAAGTTTTCAAACTCACTGACTTCTGAATGTTTCTGTGTATGTTTGTGTTGAGTCCTAATTGTACTAAGTGTGGTGAGTTGGCCAATGATGACTTTATCTTGTTTTTATAGCCTTTTTATTTCTGTTGCAAGGTCTGTGTGTTTGGAGATTTTTTCTGTGTATTTCGTTTGGATGTTTGTGTCGTTGGGGACAGCTGTGTCAATTATATAGGTGACTTTTCCTTTTTTGTATTGAAAAATAATATCGGGTTTATTGGCGGGAACTGTTTTATCAGTATGGATATTGATGTCCCAGTAGAGCTTGTAATCTTTATTTTCAAGTATGGATGTTGGTGTGTATTTGTAGTAGGGATCTGTGTTTTATATAAATTTGTATGTTGTGATTAGTGCTTGGTGAACTACTTTTGCCGCTGAGTCATGTCTGGCTGTGTATTCCGTTCCGGCTAATATTTTATATCCGCTTGCTATGTGTTCGATCGTTTCTTTATGCCGGTGGTATTTCCTGCATCTGTCGTCTGTAACAATTGGGTCTTTGGTGATACGCTTTTGGTAGTTTCTGGTTAATATGACTGGATGGCAAGTAAGAAGCCTTCTGTTTCATGGAATAGCTGACTATCTTGTAACTAGGTGTATGATTGTTTTTTATTTACGTGATCTTGTTCTATGTGGTATATGTGTTTTCCGTGGAGTGTTTTTTCTTTCCCTGTTGTAATTAGGTGTGACGTGTGTGTTGTTTGTCGGGTGGTCTGCCCGGGATAAGTCGAGAGGTGTGTAGTTTTAGTCTTCTTTCACTGTTGCTGTGTGAAGGGTGGTTTGCATGGTGTGAAAGAATTTTCTTAGTGCTTGTATTCGTTTTGTGTGTAGTGATCTTATATCTGTTTCCTCTTCCACCTGTCTTTTTCTCGATGGTAAATCTTTCTTCGCATGCGTTGGGGTGTAATTTCCTGTATTTGGTGAATATTATTATTGTTATTGTATTAAGGTACCAATTTATCTTAATTCATACCATTATTGTTGGACAAAACTATAATGCGTTATTCGTTATCGAAAAGGTAAAAAGTTAGGCCTACATTTTCTAAGGAACATACTTCATTAGAAATTACAAACTTGCTATGTGCCCAGAAAGCTGCCACATTATTTTCAGTATATTTCGACAACGAAATGAGATTCTCACAGTTATCCATCTATAAAAAAATTTATTTTCCATAGAGGAATTAGAAAGCAAATTCCCAATTTCTTTATATCCTGTGTAAGTGCAAGCTACTTAGGGTACATTTACGGGTGACCAAATTTAGCTATGTGACCAAATTTCAAGAAGCTGAACAACCTCAAGGCATATCTAAGCACCAAGAAATAGGCCTAGTAGGGCTCTAAAAGGGAATTGTATTGGAACTCAGAGTGCAGGAAAGTAGCTGACGTCTTCTAAATCCTGTCGATGAAATTCTCCTGAGACACTGTGAGTTAAAACGACATACCATTAGGTATGGAGAACAACCCAACTTTTCATAGCTATCTATAGGATGAATAGACGCCGTCTCACGTCAGTTGCACCTTCGAGGCAGAGAAGATTCAGCAATGAGGTCTTTGGATCGGTGATATTTCAAAGAAGAGGCTAGTACTCTAGTGTAGTGTGATACAGGAGGTCGTGGATGTTTTGCAAGGACCGTAGTGGTTGAAGGAACAAGAAAATTGTACTAGACCTTGTGCCACCACAAGTTCTACTACTGCATGGGGCTTAAATCATAAAATTACATTTTTTAGTTTCTCCATTTAACCTTATATATCTTGTAATCTGACAGCTGTGATGATTTGTTGATTGTTTTTTGGTAACCTAGAAAAGTTACAGTTCCTCTTTTAAAGAAAACTTGTGACAGACCCTTGTAAAAATATTTTATATTGGCCTCATATAAGCGTCGGAACGGAAATAATGGAATCCATTTTTTTATTATCCTATTTCCGAAACCAATTTATTTAAAGTTTCCGTATTTCTGGATTTATGTCAATGGGCCCCTTTTAAGATGTAAATGTGCCAAGTGAAGAAAACTTTCGCGAATGTGGAAGTTTTTTGTCCTGATATATTGGAACATTATGCAAGGGTTTTTCAATGAAGGAATTTTAAGGTAATAAGGAAAGGGCTTCGAGAAAGAAGTGCTTTTGAAATAAACTTGCTTTTTCAAAGCGTGAATGATAGAGTAAATTTACGTTACAAAGTAGCGGGTCTCTTTCACACACTCAAAAATATTATGTTTCTATGAATAACATAAAAATGTCTATTGACAGATATCTTATTATCTATGTACCAGAAAGTCTTTAGGTCCAAGGAGTTAAAAGTCCGCTAAAAAATATTGGACAGATAAATGATGCTGTTGGGTTTTTTATCGTGGCGCAACTTCAAGGAACAGGAACTGCAGAAATCCAAAAAAAAAACGTCGTAACTACGGGAATGATGCCGAGTGTCACAAAATTGGTTTGTAAAAGTCCGTTTTAAATATTTGCATATCACAGGAGCGCCACATTTCAAATTCTAGTGGATCAAATAACATGAAAAATTATCGGTCTTAATTGGTAGCAGCAGAAAAGCTTAATATATCCTTACATAAGCTGAATATCTACAGGGACATTTTTTTAAATGTTTCACCTAATTAACTATTTTCTTATTCTAAATACCAGAAAATTTTTCCAGTATTAAACTTAGTTGTTGATGAGGAAGTCAAATATGATAACAAAAAAATTGTCGATTGTCAAATTTGACAGATTACAAAGCGAACTAAGAGTTTTTTACATATCACTCTCTACATCTAAGCACACCGTTAGCATTTTCCAATCCGTTTAGAGAAATATATAATGTTTGATATTTATTTACAATCGTTACTAAGTTACAGGGCATTCAAGTTATTAAAATGAGTTTCAACTGTTACGGGGCTCCTCGATGTACCATTTTCCTATTTAGGGAATCAAAAAAAGTATTTTACTAATAAACTTAGTTTTCTGTGAGGAAGCCAAATATGATAACATAAGGTAACTAGGAATTTTTTTTTTTTTAAATGGCTCCCTCTACATATGAGCACACCATTAAATAGCATTTTTTAGTCCGTTTTTAAAAATATGCAACACTTGATATTTATTTTTAGTCGTTACCGAGATACAGAGTATTCAAGTTATTGAACTGAATTTTAACTTGTAAGTGGCTCACCTAATTTATTATTTTTCTATTTGGGGTATCAAAAAATCTTTTATCAATAAACTTAGTTGTCAGTGGGAAAACCAAATTTGACAGTTTACAAAGCTAACTAGATTTTTTTAAATGGTGCCTTCTACAATGAGTACACTAGAATTTTTCAATTTGTTTACAAAACTATATAACACTTGATGTTTATTTTCAGTCGTTACCGATATGCAGTTTTTGAACTGAATTTGATCTTTTAAGTACCCCAGCCAATTTACTATTTTCCTATTTAGCATATCAAAAAATTTCTTTCTAAATGGAGAAAGCCAAACATGACAACAAAAAATCTGTCACCTGTCAAATTTGACAGATTACAAAGTCAACTAGATTTTTTAAAATATCATTTTCCACATACGATTTGAAAAGTGATAAATCTTTTACTATCGTATTTGGTTTCCTCACAAAAACTAAGCTTGTTAATAAGCGAATTTTTTGTTGTGCCAAATAGCAAGACAGTAAATCGAGTAAGCCTCTTAATAATTTGATTTTCCTGTATATCGGTAACCACTGAACATAAATATTTAATGTTATATATTTTTGTAAACCGACTGAAAAATGCTATTTATTGATGTGCTTATATGTAGAGGACGACATTTAAAACAAATCCTAGTTGGCCTTGTAAACTGTCAAATTTGACAAGTCACAAATTTTAAGTTTCCGCTTTAGCTTCCTCGCAAAAAACTAAGTTACCAGTAAAAAAATTCTAGTTGGCTTTATAAACTGTCAAATTTGAAGCTATTACATTTCCTCACAAAGAACTAGGTTTATTGTTATTTTTTTTTGATACCCGTATACGAAAAGAGTAAATTGAGTGAGTCATCTAAAAGTTAAAATTCAGTTCAACAGATTCAGTGTCCTATATATTGGTCACGACTGAAAGTGAATATCCAGTGCTAAATGTTTTTGTAAACGGGCTGAAAAATGCTGTTTAACGATGTGCTCATATATCTCTTCTTTCTTCTTCCTTCAGCCGCACTCTACCTACCGTCGGGTATAGGCCTCTCTCAAATCTTTCCATTTTTCTCTATGTTGTGCTTGTTGATACCAGTTAAGCCCTCCGATTCTCTTCAGATAGTCGCTCCATCTCTGTTGGGGTCTTCCTATGCTTCGCTTTTCACCCATGGTCTCCACCTAGTGATCTTGCCACTCCACTTATACGTCGCTCTCCCTATATGGCCGGCCCAGCTCCATTTCAGAGATGTTATCCGTTTGGTGATATCATCTACCTTTGTTTGTTGTCTAATCCATTTATTAGTTTTCTTGTCCTTCAAAGTAACACTCAATATCTTCCTTTCCATTGCTCGCTGGTGAACTTGTAGTTTTTTTTCTATTGTTCTTTTAATTAAAACCCATGTCTCGGCTCTATATGTTGTAGCTGGTAAGATACATTGATTATAAATTTGGGTTTTTGATCTTTGTGGAATGTTCATATTCAGTACATATTTCAATTTTCCATATGCTGCCCATCTCATACGTATCCTTCTTTCTATTTCCAGTTGCTGGTTTTCCTTTGCCATCGTTATTATTTGGCCCAGATAGATGTACGAGTTTACTTTTTCTACTGTTGAATGTTCAATCACTATATTTTCATCATTGGTGTCTTCGTTATTCATGTATTTTGTCTTGGAGAAATTTATGTCAAGTCCCACTTTTCTTGCTTGGTGGTGGAGATCTGTGATCATCTGGATCATTTCATTCTTATTGTGTGCTATAATTACAATGTCATCTGCGAATCTCAGGTTGTTTAGCCGATCGCCAGCTATCAGAAGGCCATTTTCGTCCCAATTCAGTTCTTTGAATACATCTTCTAAGATCATTGTAAATAACGACGATATTACATCACCCTGCCTTACTCCTCTGTTCACTGGGTCCTTGTTTGTCAGTTCTTGGTTTACCATAACTTTGAGTGTTGCTCGTTCATATATTCTGGCTATCAGTTCGCTGTATCTGTGGTCTATACGAGCACTTCTAAGAGCTCTTATAAGCGCCCATTTTTCCACTGTGTCGAAAGCGTTGCGAAAATCTACAAATGTGAGCTATATTGGTATATTATATTCGCTCATATATAGAGGGTGCCATTTAAAAAAAAATCCTAGTTGACTTTGTAATCTGTCAAATTTGACAATTGACAATTTTTTTATTTTCATATATTTGGCGTCTTATAAAAACTAAGTTTAGTACAGAAAAAATTTTCTCCTTATGTAAAATACGAAAATAGTGAATTAGGTGAGATACTTTAAAAAATGCCCATATACATATCGCCTAAGCTGATTAAAGCCAATTTCTCAAGTCGTAGAGTGCAACTAAAATTAAAAATAAATGAAAAAGAAAAATATAAATGTGGAAAATTATTTACGTTAACAGGAAAAATAGCCCAGTCGTCAGAGGCAAATTTTGTCGAAAAGCTCTCATTAAATGTTAGCAGGCTGTATTTTGGCATACAAGTAGTTTTTTGGACGTAGAATACTATAAAAAACTGCGCTGCTTCAAAGTGTACGCTAAGGCTACAAAATCGAAAATAAGATAAAAAATTTAGTTCTTCGCCAATATCTCGAAAAATAAAAAAAGATATTGAAAAACTACATGAGAGAACAGGATTTTACAAAAAAATAGTATACAGATTATTTTTTTTAGTGTTATTGTAATTTAAAAAAAAATATATTCAAAATAAAATGGCTGGTTTAACTTCTTTTTTATGATTCAATTAACGTTTCTGTATACCGCTAAATATTTTGAAATTGGCTATTAAGGGGTTTCTCGAGTGCTGATTAAGAATTCGATGATGAATTTGAAAAATTCAAAACGGCAGATCCAATACTAACGCCATTAACAAAATTCCTTCGAGTAATTTAGAATTGTTGTGTTTTCAATAACTATTTTCTTTGTACCCGGATATTTAAATGAAATATAAATACTTTATACTTAAAGCTTAGACTTTTATTTTTCATTTCCCACCTTTAAATGTATTTTTTTATTTTAAGTTTAAGTATTATGATTAATAATAAGCACAAAATACGTTTATTATGAACACTTTCTTAAGAGCAAAATTACAAAAAAAGAGAATGTTTTTTATTAAGTTTTTAATGATTTTTTAATATCAAGTATACTTTTAACTGTAACCAAAAAAAAAATTGTCCGACTTTTTTTGACCATTTCGTATTTCTTTGAACGTAAAATTGCCGGCGGCGCACTACAGCAGGCAAATTTTTATATTTTAAAACTCAATTTTTAAATAACACAGACAATGTGGGTATTTTTAATTATTCTTACATTGAAACTTAAGGTATAATAATGGTATATGCACGAGGATTTTTTTTTTCGATACTATATTAAATATTTGTAATTAACACAGACAATGTGGGTATTTTTAATTATTCTTACATTGAAACTTAAGGTATAATAATGGTATATACACGAGGATTTTTTTTTTCGATACTATATTAAATATTTGTAATTTATTGCATGCTCGTTAAAATCATGCAAACAAAAATTTCGTTTTAAGTTTTACAAAATATAAAGCAACAAAAATAAAAACTAATAGTATCATCCGAGAGATGAAAGTCTCTTTTATTTTTTTTTTTTACACTATGAAAACAAAAAAAAAAAGATTAACCTTCGAGCGGTGCGCGTAGTCTTTTAAGTTAACTTGTTTGGTGCGCTACACTTTTTGAATCGAATTTTTAATAAATTCTCTTAACTGGATTGTTTTGGTCGATACTTGGTGGAGATCCATTAAGCTTAAGTTAAGTGAACAGTAAAACAATTTTTTTTCGTTTACTGGTAAAGTCCACATTTATTTTAACATATCAACATGTTTCGCTATCACTGTAACTTTATCAAGATTAAAAGAACAAGATGGAAAATATGTTATATATATATATAAGATCCCTACAGGTAAAATACAATAAGGTTGGAAATCCCTAATTATACTATTATAAAGACTTTATATTATAGGTAACAAATGAATTAAGTACAGTATTATTGAAATATATTTAAAAGAGGTGAATTATTTAATTCTAATTGGTCGTTTAACAAATAATTAGTATTTTTAAGTTTATTGATTTCTAGAGATTCAAGCAAATTTAATTTGTACCCTTTATTTGAGTCTGATTTGCTAGTTATAAAAGATGTAAAATGTTCTTTTATTCTTTTTTTAAAATTTCTTCCTGTTTGACCAATATAAGTACAATCGCAATTTTCACAATTAAGTTTATAAACACCTGATTTTTGCTCTTTGTCTGTTTTTGATTTTTATATTTGCTTAGAATATTATTGGTTTTAAATACTACATTAATATTTAGTTTTTTTTTGTTAAGACATTTCTAATTTTATTGCTAGTCTCACCTGTATGTATGTAATAACACTATAGCGTTCTTGATTCATTTTTTGCCTAGGAAAAATTAGTTCTAAGGCTTTTTTTTATATTTTTTCTTTTTTAAAATTTTGTTTACTTATCTACATTGTATCCGTTGTTTACGGAAATTTTTTTATTAAGTTTAGTTCTTTAAGAAAATCTTTTTCATTTAATGGAATAGACAGTAGTCTATGGACCATGCTATGAAAGGCAGCTACTTTGTGTTGGATTGGGTGACATGATTTATTATGTATTGTTATGTCAGTATGCGATGGTTTAACACAAAACTATTTTGTGTTAAACATAGTATATACACTAATAATAAAGACCTCATAATGGGTAATCCCCTTAGTCCCCTACTAGCAGAAATTTTCATGAATTCTATAGAATACCAAAATCAGTGAACATCCGTTTTTTTTTTAAAAAAATTCATTTATTAGTATAGATATGTCGATGATATTTTAGCCTGCTTCACAGGAACAGTTAGACAACTCAAAATATATTGTGTTTATATAAATAATTTACATGCTAACATAAAATCCACTACAGAAGAAGAAACTAATAATAGCATAAACTTCTTAGACTTAATTACAACAAAAAATAATAATAAACATACGTTCTCTATTTACCACAAACCATCGCATACTGACATAACAATACATAATAAATCATGTCACCCAATCCAACGCAAACTAGCTGCCTTTCATAGCATGATCCATAGACTACTATCTATTCCATTAAATGAAAAAGATTTTCTTAAAGAACTAAACATAATAAAACAAATTGCAGTAAGCAACGGATATAATGTAGAAATAGTAAACAAAATTTTAAAAAAGAAAAAAATATAAAAAAAAGCCTTAGAACTAATTTTTCCTAAGCAAAAAATGAATCAAGAACGCTATAGTGTTATTACATACATAGGTGAGACTAGCAATAAAATTAGAAATGTCTTAACAAAAAAACTAAATATTAATGTAGCATTTAAAACAAATAATAACCTAAGCACATATATAAAAAATAATAAATCAAAAACAGACAAAGAGCAAAAATCAGGTGTTTATAAACTTAATTGTGAAAATTGCGATTGTGCTTATATTGGTCAAACAGGAAGAAATTTTAAAAAAAGAATAAAAGAACATTTTACATCTTTTAAAACTAGCAAATCAGACTCAAATTAGGCTAACCATTTAATAGAATCGAAACATCAGTTTAATAAAGACTTTGAAATTTTACATGTTGAAAATAAAGGGTATAAATTAAATTTGCTTGAATCTCTGGAAAACAATAAACTTAAAAATACTAATTATTTGTTAAACCAGCAATTAGAATTAAATAATTCACCTCTTTAAAATATATTTCAATAATACCGTACTTAATTAATTTGTTACCTATAATATAAAGTCTTTATAATAGTATAATTAGGGATTTCCAACATTATTGTATTTTACCTGTAAGGGGATCTATATATATATATATATATATATATATATTATATATATATATATATATATATATATATATATATTATATATATATATATATATAACAAATTTTCCATCTTGTTCTTTTAATCTTGATAAAGCTACAGTGATAGCGAAACATGTTGATATGTTAAAATAAATGTGGAGTTTACCAGTAAATGAAAAAAAATTGGTTTACTGTTCACTTAACTTAAGCTTAATAAATTCTCACGCTAATAAAAAAAAATCTGGAAAAAATCTATAAACTACTTTTTTTGTAAAATTTCACGTTCTTTCTCGTGGTGCTATTAGTTCTGAGATATCTTTTTTATTTTTCGAGATATTACCGAAAAACAGATTTTTGATTTTATTTTGGATTTTTCATAGGCTTAGCGTAAATCAAACTTTAGCAAAATATTTTTTATCGAATCCTACGTCCAAAAAACTACCTATGTGTCAAAATGCAGCCTGCTAACATTTAATGAGAGCTCAAAACCACTGGCGACTAGACTAAAAGTTCTTAGTCATAGCACATATTATATAACACTAATAAGTTAAATTCTTGTTGACAAATATAAATGAATAATATTAGTGGGAATAAAATGTAATGTATGTTTTTATTAAGAAGTACGCTGTCCTTGTTGGTCACTTTAAACTTCCCCTTTGCAAGCTTCTTTCTATTTAAAAATTATTGTAACAGGGACTAAACCAATACCTTGTTAAACCTTTAAAATAAACAGCAAAACCTATTACAAAACTTGGTAGAACTGCAGCAAATGTGCTAAAAAACTGCAACAAACGTGTTAAAAACTGCAACAACTTATAAGTTCGTGTTAGTAATGAAAAACAAGTAAAGTAAAAGAAATGAAATTTAAAACGAAAAACTAAAATAAACTTTTGGGTGAGATAGCTCAAAGTTTTGCAATTTGTGCTTGAAACAGTGTCTTTGTTGAAAGTGTGTCTTTGTAAATTGTTGTGTGTAAACTACTGATTCCTTTGGAAAATAGAATTACAGCGTAAATATTTATAAAGTTTTAGTTCTTAAGCAGGCAAAAAATGGAAATTGGGGTTACATATTTCTCAATGGATATATGTTAATTTCTAAAAAAAATGTTGATATTGTTATTTTTACAATTTAATGGTACTGACTGACAAATATATCTATACAAATATTTACAAAAATACATCTAATGAGTACGCTTCTGCTAATTGCTAGCTCGACAAAGACAATGATGTAATAAATAACAATTTAGAATTATTAAAGTAGCTGAACCTAATTAGGAATTACTTGGTTTGGTTTAATTAAATATTGATACGCTCAGGAGGACTTTCATTCATAATATACTTTGTATACAACTTAGCCAAGAGTTTGTAATATTATTTTGTCATTTAGAATATTTTCCATAATTAGATCTATTTTTCAAAGGAACCGTTAACTTCTATAAACTTGAAAATAACTCTAAAACTTATAGAAAACTCTATTTTTTCAACGAAAATACAAACAAAACGATCCTACCTGTAGAAGTTCTTTAATAGTTCCATCCACTATCATGAGTGGTTTGTGAATGAGATGGATCACTCCGTTTTTAACAGGGATGTTGGCCTTAACAATTTCAGCCAGGACTACTCCTTGCGTGTGTTTACTGTCGCTGAAGAGTGTGTGGGACTTGACATAGTCTAAAAAAAAGAAAACAATTTCACATAAATAAACAGTATTAAATAAAGGAGGATCGATATGGTCAACAAAGAGAATTATATGACGGCTTAGACAGAATCAACTGAAAACGGTAATTGACCGAAACGTTGCGAGTAAAACTAGATAAAAAGAATTTTCAGTAGAGTCAAACCTTTTTAAATTCATTCCAAACAAATGTAATTTTCCAAGTATATATATATATATATATATATATATATATATATATATATATATATATATATATATATATATATATATATATATATATATATATATATATATATATATATATATATATATATATATATATTATATTTTACGTGCTCTTGGAATTAGATCATTAAAACTATTCTTGGATCTGTTAAATATTTATTAACGTTTCGACCTTCGGAAGAGGTCTTCTTCAAAATTTGCTCTAAAAGATGACATTAGAAGAATTAAATATAGTTAAGTAATTAATCAGTTTGTTGTGTATTTCGGGGTTAAAATATTTGTTGCTTTTCGTAGTTTTTAATTTAAGACACTTAACTGTATACATTAATGAGGGCCTTACCTTAGAAAGTAGTTCATTCAGTAGTTCATCAGATCAAAGAACCTTACACTCAACAAATATATATATATATATATATATATATATATATATATATATATATATATATATATATATATATATATATATATATATATATATATATAAGTTAAAGCTTGATATTTTTAACTCACTATAGATGAGTAAACTGAACAAAAAGAAAGAGAGGTAGCAAGGCTTGGGCGTTTGTAATTAAATACCCGTCAAGTGCAAGTTGAACTTGCACAATTAATGTTCCTACGTTGATTGTTTTTAAAATAAAAAATTTTGTTAGGGTGAGTTTTCAACAAAGTTTGTTTCCAATCTTTACTGAAAACTGGTGACCTTGAAATTTTGGGTTTTTTTCTATACCAGATAAATTATTAAAGGCAATGATAATTTTCGTTCAATCTATACCCCGTGGAGAATATTCCAGGATTTTTTCAAAATTTTTTGATCAGTACTTTTCGAGATAAGGTAGGGAACAGCGATTTTTCACGATTTTTTAAAAGTAATACGAAGAAAAGTGTGCGCAAGTATTACATTATATATGTATTTTTTACTCGTGTTTTCACAAGCTTTCATTTGACACCACACTCGATGACATAGTAAAAAATTTTTTTTTTCACTTCCGATTTCACCCCTCAAAACGAATCCCTTAAGTCAAAATTTATGTTGCGGTGATATAAAATGATCAGTGACTTCACAAAACACACCCCAAATAAGTTTTCAACAAAGTTTATTTCCAATTTTTACTGAAAATTGATGACCTTGAAATTTCTGTTTTTTTTATATACCAGATAAATTATTACAGGTAATGCACTCGTGATAATTTTCGTTCAATCTACACCCAGTGGAGAATATTCCAGAATTTTTTCAAAATTTTTTTGATAAGTACTTTCCGAGATAAGGCGGGTGGACAGCGATTTTTCGCGATTTTTTAAAAATAATACAAAGAAAAGTGCGCGCAAGTATTACGTTATATATATATTTTTTACTCGTGTTTTTACAAGCTTTCATTTGACATCACACTCGATTACCTAGTAAAAAAATTTTTTTTTCACTTCCAATTTCACCCCCCAAAACTAACCCCTTAAGTCAAAATTTAACTTTCAAAACTACGTGGCTCTGATGAGGTCATCAATTCCTATATTACTACCAAATTTCAACTTTCTATGACAAATAGTTTCGGAGAAAATCGGGTGTGACAGACGGACAGACGGACAGACAGACGGACAGACAGACGGACAGACAGACGGACAGACAGACGGACAGACAGACGGACAGACAGACGGACAGACAGACGGACAGACATACGGACAGACACCGAGGTGATCTTATAAGTGTTCCGAACGGAACACTAAAAATAAAAAAAAAAACGGCCAAGTGCAAGTTGGACTTGCGTAATTAGTGTTCCATGATTACTGAAGTGTTCTATGAAATTCAGTCATACATTCATCTTTAATATAAGAATTACCAGGAAAGTTTAAAACAAATATTTACTACCTAAATATTTGTTTAATTATAAACAAATAAAATAAGATTATTTTGATTCAGTACCTATCCGTTCTATCATTACGCAAATTTATTTTATCTGTGACTGGCCAAATCCTGAAGGTATTAATGTACTGAAAAATATTTGAGTATATTACTTATTGCACCGACTACGTATTGATATTTCGTAGCTCTTAGTCTCGGGTAAATACATAACTTTCTATGAAAAAAAGTCTCCACCATATTGTCAAGTCAAATAGTTTTTTTTTTATACCAGATAAATTACTAATCGTAATGCACTCGTGATAATTTTTGCCCAATCTATACTTTATGGAGAATATTCCAGAATTTTTTTCGAAATTTTTTGATCAGTACTCTTAGAAGTAGGGTGGGGGAACAGCGATTTTTGGCCATGTTCTAAATATAATACAAAGAAAAGTGTGTGCAAATATTACATCATATATATTTTTGAACTCATGTTTTCACAAGGTTTCATTCGACACCCTATTCAAAATTGTTTTTTCACTTCCAATTTCACCCCTATTAAGTTAATATTTAATTCTCAAATCTACACGGCTCCGATTGAGCCGTTAATTCCTATATTTGTGCCAAATTTTAACTTTATATGTTAAATAGTGTGGGAGAAAATCGGGTGTGACAGACAGACACCGAAATGATCTCATAAGTGTTCCGTACGGAACAACACCGTTAACAAAAGAGGGCGGGAAAGATGTTTATAGCAACGAAAATTTGGCGGGATTAACAACACTAATCAGAACAAGCAATATAATTTAGCGGGATTATCTATTTTGATTTGTATTGTTGATCCCGCTCATAAATGAAGTAAAAACGGAGAGGTCGAAAGGTATTAAACAACTAATGAAATATTTTGTAAGAGTAGATAAAGATGAAAAGCAAATAATTCCAGAAAAGAAGAAAAGCTACGTAATTCTGAAAACACATGCCAATTGTACGTGGCAAGGTCGATTGCAGTACACTAGAAAGTTGTTACGTAAGATAAAATATATTTAGGAACCGAAAGTTTTTTCAACATAAACTCAATCCATTTGGTCCAGCGAGATTTCATTAAAATTTTCTTAGAAAAAAAAAATTTCGAACTGTGCATAATACTTGTTTACAACATTATAACCTCCCTATTCGACGAATTTTTTTCTCCCAAGCCAATTTTTGGAATTAGGACAAATAAGTCACTTGAGGCCAAATCTAGGGAATAGGATGGGGGGGAAATATTTAGAAACCCGGCTTCTGTACTTTTGTCATTGCCCGGCCAATATATGAGCAGGCGTATTGTCCTGATAAAGGAACAATTTTTTGTGTACTAATCTTGGTCGCTTCTGCTTCAACTCACAATGCAAATGCTCTAATAAGTTGCGTAGTAACAGTCAGGCACTGTTAAAAATATTATAGTCAAATATTATGATACCCTGTGAGTCCCAAATAACAGTTGCCATCTTTTTTCCGGCCGAGAAAACTGTTTTCGCCTCTTTCGGTGCACTTTCACCTTCGCCAAACCACTGTTTTGATTGCCGTTTTGTCTCCTGGGCGTAATGGTGGATCCACGCTTGATCTACAATCACAAAATGATGCCAGACATCCTTCAAATTACACTGCAACTTTTCCAAACATGATTTTGAAATCCCCCTTCCTCGTGGGTTTTAGTCTAGAGTCAACAAACATGGCGCCCATCGCGCATTCAGCTTTTTTATTTTTAGAACTTCATGCAGGATATTATGTACCCGCTTATATGCGATACCTCCATCTCAGCAATTCCATCAAGCTTCATGTGACGATCTTCCATCACGATATTCACACATTTCACGTCAAACAGGCGTCTTGAATGTAAATCTGCCGTGATCGTACGGCCACGTTTTTATTCATTTTTTCCAGTAATAAATGGTCTCGAATGCTGATGCAGAGTCCCCATAAACTTCCTTCAGTTCAATTTATATATGGACCGTAGTCCACATTTTTAAATAAAAATGTTCACTGTACGACACTTTAATCGATTTCTACGAAACGTGTCATACTGATCACTTACGATATAAGAAATTTTGAACGCAACCATTACAAGAATCACACTTACCAACAGTCATGCCGCTTAACAAAATTTCCCACCATTGAGTAGAAATTTACAAGACTTGTCAATCGATCCTCGTATTTCAGTTCTCTTCCTGGGAGGTACATCTCCAGAACACATCCATGGAAATTCTTAAAATGTATAGTTTTTTCAAATTGCTTAAATTCTAACAGTATCCTTGTGAATGAGACCTATATAAACGAATTACTCTAAGCGTGAAAACGGTTTCAGCATATTGACGTCGAATAAAGGTTTAATAAAACCCTACGTGTACTACGGAAACAGTTTTTTTGCGTTTCAAGAAAAGCTAATTACGTTAGTTAAGGTTAGCTAATTAAGTTTTCAGAGCTAATTAGGAACGAGTAGTTAAGTAGGGGGAGTATAACTGGTTGATTTCTACTTTAAAAATTTAATGAAAACTGAATTTTAAGTTATTATGTGCGTGTCTATTGGTCCGTTTGTATTGCCAAGTTGGTTAACTCATACTTAGGAGTAAAATAAGGGATTAATTAAGCTGATCCCTTAAAGATAAGTATATAAGTTACTTAGTAATCCTCTAGCATATGTTTTTGTGTCCCTCCATAATTTTCGAGAACATTATTTGAAAAATGAGTTTTTTTGAAAAAATTTCCGAGTGAATAAAATTTCAATAAATGAAATTCCAAAAAATATAATTTAATGCCCATTTTTTAGTACGGTTATGTCGATCTTGGATGTGGACAAAAGTGCTGACAAAAGTTCTTCTTTTTTAAAGTCAAAGTCAAATATTTCTTTATTAATCACAAATCATTACAACACTAAATTACTGTATGGCAAATACAATATATAATTACATGCATATTCATTTGTTGCTTTTAGCTTTTCGGCAGGCTTGATGTTCTGCCATTTTTGGTAAGTTTACCTAGTGTTTATTTTATTCCTGACACAGAGGATGGACTGAGTGTTCCGTATACCGCTGTGAAGTAAATATGGGCGCAAAAGTGTGAGAGAGACAAAGCGAGTGAATGGGAAGTAGCTGTCTCTTTTTAGAATGCCGCTGAGCTACGGTGCTCTTAAAAATAATATTTCTAAGTGTTCTATTTGAACTAAAATTGGGTATAGGGCTTTTTTTTCGCCTTGAATTCCGTTTCAGGGTACTACTCCTTGTTTATTACAGGCCTACAGAAAAGAGACAGGTATTGGCAGCACAATCCCTTTGTCTCTTTCTAGAGAGTGATCAATTTTATGAAGTTAATGCTCAGTCCATCCTCTATGTCTATGATTTTATCATTCTAATTTTTTTCCGAACGTATCTTTAAGGCTCCCAAAGAGCTGTCGTGCTCACTCACAGAAAGATCCCTTCTATATAAGCTACCATGCGTACAATAAAAAATAGGTGAGGCGCAGTGCGCTCTTTCGCCCCGTCCCATATGCACAGAAATACAAAAATAATTCTACTGCATCGTTTTCGGATCTGGCAACGTTACATTTTTACTATGATCGATACACGAGTTGCTTATCTTGAGTTTTAATGTTTTGAAGTATTTTTAGAGGTTACGAGATTTTTAATAGTGCCTAAATAATGACTTCGCGATTAAAGAATGGCAGATTTGTTAAAAAAAACTGCTGAAAAAAAAAATTAACATTGGCAAGTATGTCTGATCCAAAAAAACAGGAAATTGAAGTAACAATCAATAAAATAGTAGCTAGAAATCTGGAATACACCGGCTACAGAAGTCTTTTACATATGGAAAAATTGAGTGATTTGAAAAGGGAAGGGCTTCATTCAAAGTTCAAAATAAAATGTGACAACTGTACTAAATGTAATTTAGTAAATATTGGAGTGATAAGAAACTAAGTCTCGGATATTAATGAAAATGCTATTTATTTATGTTGAATTCTAATAAATATATGATTTGTTATAAATATTGACTGTTTATTTATGATAACCCATATTTTTCTATATCTGAGCTACACGCATTTATTAAAATCAGCTGTGCGTTGACGTTATTTCAAACTTCCCGCAAAGTGCGACGTTGCCAAGTCGCAAACTTTTATTTATCAAGTTATACGAGGAAAAGCGAAAACGATCAAACACTTTCAACATTTTTTTATAAAAAAAACGAATACCGCTTGCTAAATTTTTTTTTTACAGAAATATATTTGTTATATTTTTAATTAGTGATTCTAAGTTTTTCAAAACAATCGTAAGAAAATTACCAATGTTTATAATAAAACATCCGTTTCAACACAGGTCGGGTTAGGGTTTGTATATTAAAAATGCAAATTTTAACAGCCAATATTTACAAATTTAGTGCCGTAAGGAGCACTGAAATTTTTTCTACGTATAAAGGACACTAATAAATATGTATATTCAATTTTTGTAAATAATCCTAAGGAAATTTATTTTCTTGGGAACGTCCTTAATGACTATTATATATTTGTTTGACTGAAAAAGAGTATGTTAATTTTTTATTCATTTTTGATGATATTTTATTTATTTCTTTTTACTGAGGGAAATTATACAAGAGAAACTCAGTTTGATTTTGTCAGGTCCAAGGTCTAATCAGTTGATTTGACTTTGTTATTAGCTAATTTATATTATAATATCTTTCATTCTATTTTTTTTATGGGTCTAGCACACGTGCTACAGGGAAGTCCCTAAAGCGCTCCAGGAGCGGCATGCGTGCGAAACAAGCGATTCATGTTGTTCTTGATTCACTGTAAATTGTACTCGGTGGGAAACACAGTAGTAGTTTCGTTTGTGTGTCAGTTATACTGCACAATACAGGTGCGGCAGACATTAATACTGGTCTTCTTATTTGTTTATAAATCATCAATTTATTTCTTGAATCCATGCGTGACTTCGGTGATATAAGTGCATACAGATTTTGCAGTGCCACGAATGCTTTTTTTAATAGGTGGTTTACATGTGAGTGAAATCTTAATCTTGTGTCAATAATGACACCCAGATATTTCAGCTTATTTCTGAAGGGTATCTGAGTGTCATTTATTTTCATAGGCATATTTATCTTTTTATTTATGAACTTTCTGGTTAGGATTATGATTTTGATTTGTTTAGATTGATTTTCCAAAGTTTCAGCCATGGGAGTAGTTTAGTTAAATGATTGCAGATGTGTGCTCTAGCTGGGACGATCAGTTATATATAAGTTAAAAAGTACACATTACAGAGTCATGTGGGACGCCTGCATTAGTGCGTTTAGGTATTGATAAGGCATTGTTGACTCTTACCCTGAACTCTGTTTAAATAATTAGCTGTGTAGAAGTTTTTGCTACAGAAAATTTATATTTCAAAATGACTCACGTTTTAATTGATTCGTTCATGACATACCTTTTACCTTTCTAAAATTGACTTTTGTAATCTATTTTAGCAAAAAATACATTCGCTAAAATATCTCTTCTTCCTTTACTTTTAAATTGTATACTTTTTACTTAATCCACAGACAGGAAATGAAAATATTAGGAAAACGGGACCAGCTGAACGTGAGTTGCCGTTAAATTACTTATTTATTTTCGACGAAATGTATAAGATTAAGTGAAAGAATATATTCGTTCGGATAAGACGGAGTATTTTTTCGTTAAAACGTTTCAAGAGCGTGAAAAAAATAATTATGATGGATGTCTTTGTTATTGACCTAGAAAGCTGCAAAACTTTGGGAAAATACGTTCGTACGAGTATGTATAGTAAGTTCGATTTTTGTGGTATATTTACGTATTACAACTTTGGAAATTATAAGAAATACACTAACAATTATACGTGAAAATTTTGATTGAATTGGGGACTTAAGAAAACTACAAAGTTTAAAAAAGAAAGTCGGTTAAAACATTTCACGATTGCAAGAAAAATAATTATGATGAATTTTCTTTGATACTGACTTAGAAAATCGATATATATATATATATATATATATATATATATATATATATATATATATATATATATATATATATATGAGGATGGATTGAAAAGTTCGCGGCCTAGTCAAGAAAACAAAATAAAATACGTACAAAAAATATTTTTATTTTTTGAAGTAATCTCCACCTAGCTCTTGCACTTCTTCCACCTGCTTTCCAAAGCTTCCACACCTGTTTGAAAAAAAGATTCCTTAAGGTCTTCATAATACTGGTTAACTGCAGCTTCGACTTCTTCAATTGATGAAAATTTCTGGTAATCGAGGTGTTTATTTAGGTTTGGAAACAAATGAAAGTCCGAAGGTGGGCCAGCAATTCGAAACTACAATCACGAATTTGAGCCATAGACTCAACAGACATGTGGACGCGAGCATTGTACTGATGGAACAAAACCTTCTTTTTCAGTAATCCTGGGCGTTCCTCTTTAGTAAGTAAAGTTTAGGTTTCGCCTTTCGGAAGGTAGTCCCCCATAATAATACTTTAAGCATCCCAAAAAAACTGACGCCATCATTTTTCCAGCCGACAGAATTGCCTTCGCTTTCTTTCGGGTCGGTTCACCACATTTTTTCCCAGGTTTCGTCGATTGTCACAAACCTGTTCAGAGAATCTTGCGAATCAGCCTCAATCATCCCCAAACAGTCGCGAGAAATCGTGGGTCGAATTCGTTTTTGCTCAACTGAAAGCAATCTGGTGACCCATCTCGCGGAAACCTTAGAAAGTCTGAGCTCGTTGGCAATAATGTTTTGTGTTCGTTTATATGAGATGCCTATAGTGTCTGCAATTTCCCTGATAGCTAATCTACGGTCTTTCAGTATGAGATCACACACTTTGTCGACGTTTTCTTCAGTCGTAGACGTCGCTCGATGTTCTCTGGTCCACGTTTAAATTCTGCAACCCATTTTTTCACAGTGGTATATGACGGAGCAGATACCCTAGTGTTGTTTTCATATCATATATATATATATATATATATATATATAATATATATATATATATAAATATATATATATATATATATATATATAAATATATATATATATATATATATATATAAATATATATATATATATATATATATAAATATATATATATATATATATATATATATATATATATATATATATATATATATATATATATATATATATATATATATATATATATATATATATATATATATATATATATATATATATATATATATATATATATATATATATATATATATATATATATATATATATATATATATATATATATATATATATATAATATATATATATATATATATATATATATATATATATATATATATATATATATATATATATATATATATATATATATATATATAATATATATATATATATATATATATATATATATATATATATATATATATATATATATATATATATATATATATATATATATATATATATATATATATATATATATATATATATATATATATATATATATATATATATATATATATATATATATATTGTAACATTCATTTTTTCCTGGATTTTAAGACTATGCAATGTTACTGTCCATTTCAAATTGTATTTATTTTTATTTTAAAATATCGACCGGTATATTAAACAGAAGTTTTAGGACATATGGTATATACTATATAGTTTATTGTGCGGGCTTTCGGACCGAATCTTTCGCCAGGCCACGATTGGTCAAATGTTTGACCCGGAGTTCAGATTGGAGCGACGTGATATGACCGGCAAAGGTCGCACGATTATTTAAACGTCCGAGAACCAGCCGGCAAGACTTTTTTCCATCGAAGTCGCCAGGCAGGGGAGTTCCATCGAGCCGCAGACCAGTGGGCGGTTTTGATCTAGCTGCCGACCATGTCGGTCGTCGTTTCCATCTAGCGCAACCAGGCAGTACCGTCTAGCCGAAGTAGGCTAATCTTCACCAGAGTCGCTAAGTTTCGACAATAAAAGCTGTAGTGAGCTTTCTAAGTGTTAAAAAAAAAAAAAAAAAAGTGAAATCGGTCAAAGTCCATCACAGACAGGAATGAAACACTGTAAGTCAACCAAATCCCTTATATAGACTTATCCCGGAGAGTGCATTGACTACAATGTAACACAGACAAAAAAGTGAAGTGTAAGGCACGATACCTCGCCTTCGGGGATTTATAAGAATATAAAATTTTAAAGTAACAACTACTGTTTAGGCTAGAATTTTTGGTAAACTGCAAAGGTTAGAACTTTTATTATTTTTAAAAAAACATGAATAAATTTTTCTTTTGATTAAAGCTAAGTGTATCACTGAATATTTATTTTCCTTTTCAGGATCAGTTGTACTAGACTAATTCCTTTTAGTAATATCCATAAAACACTTCAGTTTTTTCTCATTTTCTTAGCTGAAGTTAAATCCTTTCTATTTTAAAATGAGTGGTGCCCTTAAAAAAACAAAAAGTCGTACAACTGAGGTTTCTTAAAAAAAAATAGAAAATAATTTCCAGAAAGACGTATAAAAAACTATCTCTTACCCATATTTCTCTACCAAGGAAAACTGAGCTAGTGTTTCTTTAATTTCTTTAGTTCTTTTAATATCAGGTTTCACTCAATTCATTATCAGAAATTAAAGCGGGGCTGCAAGAAAATTGTGCTCAAGCTTGGGGCGTCCAGTATTTAAAAATGTTACAAAAAGACGCAGTCTAAATGGAGCAAAAAAAAAATAGCAAAAAAAGAAAAAGATACAAAAATAGCGCTGTCAACGCGGGGCTTTTGGAATTTTATTTTTTAAAAGGGTTCAGTGTACTAGCTTTCGAACAAAATAAAAGCTCTAACTTTGCAGATATTTTTATTACACAATATTTATTAAACGAAGCTACACTATAGCAATAAGACAAAAGCAGGAAATTTGTAGAATTTTTTATTTCAATTTATCTGATATAGATATTTGAATTTTGTTGTTGACTCTAAGATAAGAGATCCCTGTTTTTTTCTTAAAAGCTAACTTTATCTTTCAGATTAGCAGATGTGCTGGTTTATTTTAATTTTTAGTGATAGATTTATTTTACGGATAACCGAACAAAAAACTATTGTTTTTTCTCACCGAGGTTCTGCATGAATATTAAAAATACTTTGCGGATATACGAAACGATATTTAGAGATTTTTTTTATAGGAAATTCTTAAGATATCTTAATAAAGGATTTTAATACGAGGCAATACTTAGAAATTTTTTTGAAATTGTTGAAGATTTTTTTAAAGTTTGGTAAAGAAGTTTACATATTTTAAGTGCCTTTACAGATTTTGTTATTTTTTTTGACTATTGGGAGCACAGGAGAAATATTTTTACGATTTTTTAACAATTCTTTTAAATTTTATAGTATTCATTTATCATGGAAGCCTTCAATTTTAAAGTCAATCACCTACTAGAATATGAATTAGACTATGAACTGAAAATCCGTCGTACTTTCTCAGAACGTCCGGTCGCGGATAAAAGAAAGATTCTAACGAGGATCTTAAGTAAAGAAATTAATGAGCCCGGAAAAACGATAAAAATAGGGGATGACACCCTGTCTTTTAAAGAAGAAACGGCTGGTATCGAAAAGAGTTTAAATTCTATCCAAAACTTAATCGATAGTTATGACGGCGATCCAAATGATTCACTTGTACACCGGGTTAGGTCACGCTTATCGCATGTAGCGGGTCGCGTACAAAGAATTCCCATGCCGGATGACGAAGAGGAAGCGTCGAAATTTTCCAAATATGTTCAAGAAACAATAGCTACGTGTGTACTCATGGAAGCAAATCTTGCCGAAAAGATAGCTCCTGGTCATGAGTTACCACAGCTGCCTATTACAACCCCAGTCATAAACGTACCAGCTCCAATCGTGAATTGCGCAGCCAGAAATATTCCTGTCAGCGAATGGCAATTGAAATTTAATGGAGACTCAAGGAGACTCTATCCTTTTTTGGAGAGGCTAACTGAAATAGCTCAAGCTAGGAAAGTATCGGAAGATGAACTTTTCAGCTCTGCTGTTGAATTTTTCACTGGCGATGCCTTCATTTGGTATAGAAGCATAAAATCAAGTGTCAACGACTGGCATTCCTTGGTAGATAGGCTAAAGAAGGACTTCTTGCACTGTGATGATGATGAAGAATTGTGGTCAGAAATAAAGAAGAGGCGACAAAAGAAGGATGAGTCCACTGTGATTTTTATTGCCCACATGGAATCTTTATTCTGTAGGTTGTCCATCAAGCCTTTGGAATGTACCAAAGTTAAATTTATACGTAGGAATATTCTGCCTAGTTTCGTCAATCGGTTAGCTCTACTAGATATAAATTCGGTAGCCGAACTCGCCGGGTTATGTAGAAAACTTGAAGAGTCCGATTATTTGTTAGAAAAGAGCAGACCAAAAAGCGAAACTAATATACATCAAGTAAGGTATAATCCAAATGGCCGAAGTGGAGTCTCGACAAATAAAGTTGGGAATGTAAATCGGAACCCTAGGAGTAACCAGAAAACGGGTAAAGGAAAAAATAATGACTCTAAAATTAGCGACACTGCAGCCAAAGTGAACGACAAGCCGGTTTCACCTAAGGCAATTTTCACGTGTTGGAATTGCACAGGCCCGAATCACACTTACCAAAATTGTACAGCACCAAAGAGGGTATTTTGTTTCAAATGTGGAACAACAGGTGTGAGACTAACATCATGCCCCAAATGTACAAAAAAAAACGAGTAAGGACGGTATATTACCGAGGCGGATATCCTAAGTCCAACAAAAAAGCCTCTAATCATTCGGCTAAGTCACAAGCTCATGTTCGCAGTAAAGCCCCTAATCCAAAACGTTCTAGAAACACGGACGAACAAAAATATTCCAGTAGATCAGATTGGACTAAATGGTTACAAAAAGTTTCTGATTTTTTTAAGTCTAATAAAAATTCTCCTTCTCAAGTTAAAACTCCTGCTTCTCCAAATGGTCACATGTCTCCTCTATTCGTGCATAAATATTTAGATAACAGACCGCATGTCAAGATAAATCTATTAGGTGTCCATTTTTCGGCTTTATTTGACTCTGGTGCAAATGCCTCCGTTATAGGTCAGAATGGTATTAAAATTTTAAGTCGTTTAAGTATAAAAATATGCCATGTCAAGAATAGAAGTGTTACCACTGCAGATGGCAGCCGCCTAAAAGTTTTAGGTACGGTTGAGTTGCCGCTAGTCTGCAATGGTCATTGTTTAGTAATCTCTGCTCTAGTAGTACCTTCTCTATCACATACTTTGGTTTTAGGATGTGATTTTGCACAAAAATTCGGAATTTTAGTAAATTTTAAAGATAATTCATGGTATCCCCAGTCCCTAGAAGACAATTCTCAAACAAGCTTTAAAAATTGTTATTCAGAAAGTTCTTTTGAAAACCTTTTCTCGCGTCTATGTACCCTAGATGATCTCTCGCGGACGGAACGCTTAAAAGCAGAAAAAGTAATAAGCTCTTTCAATGAAATAAGTAGTAAAGATAGGTTAGGCCGAACGAATAAAATCAAGATGTCTATAGATACGGCTGATGCCAGTCCTGTAAAGACAAGGCCCTTCGCCATGTCTCCTTATATGTCAAAAGTATTAAATAAAGAGTTAGACGAAATGTTGAAACTCGGAGTGATTGAAGAATCAAACAGTCCTTGGTGTTCTCCAATCTTATTGGTGAAAAAGGCCGATGGACAGTATCGTCTATGCTTTGACGGAAGAAAGCTCAACGAGGTCAGCAAATTTGATAACTACCCATTACCGAACATCGACAGAATTTTGACATCACTCAGGAATGCTAAGTATGTATCTTCGATAGACCTTAGAAAGGCTTTCTGGCAAATTCCTTTAGACAAATCCTCTAAAGAAAAGACCGCTTTTGCAGTAGTAGGCCGAGGTCTATTTCAGTTCGTCACTATGCCGTTTGGTCTTAAGAACGCTGCTCAAACTCAGCAACGTTTAGTGGACGCCATATTTGGTCCGAAATATGAGCCACATATTTTTACCTATCTCGATGATATTTTAGTAACATCGGAAGACTTCGAATCGCATATTCGCTTACTTAAGGAAGTAAAAGATAAATTGAAAGAGGCCGGACTGACGATAAATTTGAGCAAATGTGATTTTTTTCAAAACTTCTCTAAAGTTTTTAGGCTATATTGTAGGCTCAAATTCCTTGCGTACCGATCCGGATAAAGTAGCAAGCATGGTTAATTATGCGAGACCTACTAATACTACGGAAGTTAAGCGCTTCGTAGGAATGTGTTCATGGTATAGACGTTTTATCGAGAATTTTTCTACCTTGTTGTCACCTAATAATGATCTTTTGAAAGGACGAAAAAAAGGACAATCGATAGATTGGACAAAGGCAGCCGAAGAATCTTTTATAAAGATTAAAGAGCTATTGGTTTCAGCTCCCATTTTATCCCAACCAGACTTTTCCCAACAGTTTTATATTTCTAGTGATGCTTCTAATACTGGTTTAGGGGGCGTCCTAACACAGAAAATCAATGGTGAGGAAAGGGTGATAGCGTATGCCAGTAGAACTTTATCAAAGGCTGAACGTAACTATTCGGTTGTTGAAAAAGAATGTTTAGCAGTACTCTTTAACATCGAAAAGTTTCGACCCTACATAGAAGGTGTTCCTTTCACGGTCATAACAGATCATTATAGCTTATTGTGGCTTAATTCTATTAAAAACCCTAGTGGCAAACTAGCGCGTTGGGCGATTAGGCTGAGACAACATACATTTAATTTAATTCATAGGAAAGGAGTCCACAATGTTATTCCTGACGCTTTGTCAAGAATCCCAGATAATACAGCGGACGAAAACAGTCTTAATGCACAGTTTGGCGTAAGAATTGATACAGTTGATGTAGATCGCATTGATCCATGGTACGACAATTTACGGCAGCAAATTAAAGAATTTCCCCAAAATTTTCCGCAGTGGAAGGTGGAAAATGATTTCGTGTACAAATTTATCCCAAACCAGTTGCCTTTAAAAGTTAATGTACCCGAGTGGAAAATACTAGTTCCTAAACCACAGAGAGAGGAAGTTATAGACATGTGTCACACTCCTCCTACTTCTGGTCATTTTGGCTTTTATAAAACTCTTCACAGGGTTCAGGAACAGTATTATTGGCCAAAAATGCGTCTTGACATCGTAAAGTTTGTGAGGACTTGTGAAGTATGTGGAGCGCAGAAATCTCCTAATGCACTACCTATGGGACTGATGGGAAAAGAGAAAACGGTTAATTACCCTTTTCAAGTCATAGCAGCTGATCTAGTAGGCCCATTTCCACGTTCAAAAAAGGGAAATAAATGGCTTCTCGTGGTTTCTTGCTGGTTTACAAAGTATACCATGCTATTTCCTTTGAAAAGCTCTAAGGCTGGATATATAGAGAGAATTTTGGAAAATAATGTCTTTCTAATCCACGGTGTTCCATCGCTCTTGATATGCGATAACGGTACTCAGTTTACCTCTAGGAGTTTTAAGAGCTTAAGTGAAACATATGGTTTTAACATCCGTTTTAATCCCGTGTACTCTCCCCAATGTAATTTTGTGGAACGTAATAACCGAACAGTCGGGACCGCTTTAAGAAGTTACGTGGATTCACATGACACTTGGGATGACAATATTTCCAAAATCCAACAAGCGATAAATACGGCAAGACACGAAGTAACAGGGTTCACACCGTCTTTCTTAGTTTACGGCAGACATATACCTCTATCTGGATCGTATTATAAAAATTTAGATTTGGATGTCAATATTGACAGCGAAATAATTCCGGGTAACAGGGGTGAGTACGCCGAAAATTTAAAGGGTTTAAAAGATATTTTCACCGACGTGCGTAGTAGGATACATAAGGCTTATGAACGGAACTGTAAGTCTTACAATCTTAGGAAAAGGGATTTTGCCTTTAATATAGGTGATCACGTTTGGCGAAAAAATAAAATTCTTTCCAGTGCAGCAGATAAATTCACATCTAAGTTGGTACCTAAGTATGTGCATTGCGTGATTAGAGAAAAAATTTCAGATTTAGTTTATGGTTTAGTTAATTTAGATGGGACTAAAGTAGGACGATGGCATATTAAAGACTTAAAACCATTCAATGAACCTAACCCTAATGAAAGTTTGTCAGAAGAAGAATAGTTTATATTTACAATATCTTAATTGCTTAAATTTTTTTGATGTTGCTCTGTAGAGGTGACGACCTCGTTTTTTTTGACTGTTATAAAAGTTGAGCAGAGAATAGCTTACTTTTATTGTTTTTTGCTAAGGTTTTGGGTATTGGCCATATCCCAAACTTAGGTTGATCGTGGGTGATGTTTAGCATCGACTCAGCTGTTGCGAGCTTGCGAAAGAGTCACACTCAGGATATATCATAAGACTGGTATGTCGGTGGTCGCGGGATTTTGATTTGCTTATGACCCCAAATAATATCCGGTTCTTGTCACTTGGAAGCGAAATTTTGATTAGAGGCAATCCAAGGTGATCTTGAGTTAGGACAAGCGCAAGATGTAGCTCGTGTAGGGTGATGTAGAGTCAAAATTTTTAGGAGCAATTTCAAAGTTTGTTACCCGAGTGGGTGTATTTTTATTACCTTAATGGTATATTTTGGGTGCAATTAAGAGTAAATTGATTTTGGTTTATCCAGTAAGTCTAAGACTTGGATTATTTTGGTTTAGATCTTCTTCTGCATTGACAAACTGAGGGTATTTTCGATTTTTTTTCCAGAGCCGTTTAAACGTTACCTTTGAGTCACTAATTTTTTTAAAATTTTTTTTGCATGGACTCATAGGCGTATGTTGAGTTTTTTCGGTTTACTATCAGATGGATAGAAAATTGAAGTTCTGCAGGAGAACTAAAGGCTGATCATTTACAGGAGATGAGAGCAGAGTAAGACAGTCGTTTCACAAAGAAATGATCAAAATCTGATACCGAGATGAGAACCTTGTCAAGAGAGGCTAAGCGCAGTGAAGGAAGATTCCTAACCGAATTTTTAGATTTCCAAGAGGTAACCTAGAAGTTTGGGCTGACAGAAAACGGTTATGCCTGATACCTGTAGCAGTTTCTTCTAGAGGCTATTGTCTAGGGAGACGATTAACACCATGATCGAATATTTTAGCTGTCAACGATGTTTTTTTTCTTGTTTCTGATTAAGCTGGGAAAGCTCTTGTCGTCTTCAAAAGTTTTGTTGCGTTGCCACCGGAAAAATTGAGCAATTTTTGTTTCATGTAGCCTTTTTAAGCTCATTTTCGTTTTTTTAAATTTGGTTAGAAGCTTGGTTAAGTCAACCTTGTAAACCTTTTAGGTTGTATCCCATGAGTTATCTGTTTTTACAGGCTGTGATGCACCGGGTGCTAACAGATGC
Organism: Pachyrhynchus sulphureomaculatus; assembly: GCA_019049505.1. Classification (NCBI taxonomy): domain Eukaryota; kingdom Metazoa; phylum Arthropoda; class Insecta; order Coleoptera; family Curculionidae; genus Pachyrhynchus; species Pachyrhynchus sulphureomaculatus. Next base: position 172,473,834 of record CM032454.1, read on the forward strand.
CGTTACGACGTTTGGCAGGAAGTTAGTCTTCCTGAGGAACAGACTGATTGGAAGGGTAGTCTATGGGGGGTGAACGTTTGACCTTTGGGACCTTTAAAGGTTTTGTTACCCAATGGTTATTTCTATTTGAACCAAAGGAGAGCCTAACTACTGTAGTCGACCTCAGCTCCAATTAGCCTATTAGTGGTGACAGGCTGTTGGCAGTAGTGTATTTCGGAACACCCTATTGATTAATTTTTTTTGACTTATGGTGGTGTGGTAGACACCGTTTTAGTTTAGTGGATGCTATAATCTACTCCCTTTTGTTGGTGGACTCCAGGGTCACCAATTCTGTATTTTTTTGTCTCCACCTTTCAGTATATCGTGGTGAAGTGTTTGTCTCCTGTTATGTGGGATGGACTGAATGTTTTTCGTTGTTGTT
>CM032454.1:172479254-172579254 GCA_019049505.1 Pachyrhynchus sulphureomaculatus
CCCAGCTGCTGAGGGCTCTGTAGAGGTTCTTCTTGATCAGTGTTTATTATTGTCAATACTATTATTGTTTTTATATTTCCGAGGTTAGTTTTTTTCATGACCTGTATCTATTTTATATATTTTGTTATTGAGGATTTTTTTTTGTGTTTGTTGAATATTTTTATTTAGATATAGTGGTTGTCACGTGTTTTTTTTTTTCTCTTTTTATAATTTTAATATTTTTGTATCTGCATTTGTATCCTTTTTAATTTTGTACTACGATGAGGTTTCCCATAAAATTTGTATAAATAAATAAACATTAAATTAATTTATATTTTAACCTTAAACGTCAGTTTAGTAAATAATTTTGAGATTCAGAAGTATCTAAGCGTGTACGGCGAGACCTTAAAATTGACGAATTCAATTCATTTTAAAATTTTTATTTTTCTGGTTATATTCTTTCTTCATGCGCATAAAAGTTTCAAGTAAAAAACTTTTATTATTAATTTCCGGGAAAGCTTTATTATCGGTAGAAGACGAATCAATTTTCTGTTGAATTTATTGAAACTAGGGCATAAAGAAAGATTCAGGAAAACTACGTCTTTTAGCTTTATTAAAACAGCTCTAATAAAATGGAACTAAAGTGTTACAGTCAAGATAATCATTCAAGCATATGTGAATCATTCTAAAAATAAAAACTGAGTATTTAGAAGAATTGGAACAATAAATTTCTTTCAATCACGTTAAAGCAGTAAAATAACTTCAAATTGCAAAACAAATATTTTTTGCATCTCCTTTATTTAGGATGAAAAATTATGAAGGTACGGAGAAAAATTATTTAAGGATATATAAAACCAATGTTTTTTTTTTTTTAAATTTAAATAGTTAATGATCATCAAGGATAAAATTATCTTTCATAAAATAAGGTCGGTTTTCTATGTTTACACTTCGGAATTTACCTTTTCTTTTATATATTCACAATATATAAGACGTAACATTCATTTTGTCCTAGATTTTAAGATCATGTTACGACACTGTTTTTCTCCCTATAACTTATATTTTATTACAATTCTTTATTTATTGCAGTGATTTCAATTTTTGAGCAGTGTAGCTTCAAACAGGGTTTTAAATTTTTGAGCAGTTTAATTTAAACCGGCAGAGTATGTAACGCATGTTGCCGACTTGACTTATTTAGTTTGCATTAATTTTGCGCCCGAAAGCAATTTTAAAGACGTCACTTTGAAGAAGGAGCAAAAGATATATAAACGGCCAGATGGAATTTTTAGGAGCTTTTTCCACCATGAAGCAGTAGTGGCTTTTTCCATCATGAAGCAGTAGTAGCTTTTTCAACCATGAAGCAGTAGTGGCTTTTTCCACCATGAAGCAGTAACGGCTTTAATCCACCAGTAGGCCGTAGTGGCTTTCTTCTCCAGCACGCCAGAGTGCTTTTTTTTTTAGTGATGCAGTAGTGCAGTAACGGTTTCTAGTTCTCAAGTTTAAGGCCTTTTTCCTTTCTTGAAATATCCTGCTCATCCTCAGGCATTTCGGGTCAAAAAGTATTTAGCAACCCAAATGAAACTAGGATGGTAATGGCTGAGACAATATTTTTATGAGAATCTCACCAGGAGAGGCCAAGTAACTTATGGAAAGCCCACGAGGAGAAACCAATCCGTAAGTCATAAGCACACCAGTCTAAATATCTCACTTCCTGTCTACAAGTGCGTGTCCAACGACTACTTAACACGTGTAACTCGCGGAGTTAATCTCACAAACTTGTAATATCGAGTTTTATTAAGCCTTTTATTAAAAACTTAATAATCCTAATTAAAGACTCTATGCCATAGTGTACACTCTTCTAGCCTAAGGGGTTTTTTTATTTATTAGATGTAATTTTAAGAGTACTCCAGTTTAGAACGAACGAAAGTATTGAATAAAGTGATCAGGGTTTCAATATTTGTAAATATGTATATATGTATAACAAGAAGCAATGGTATCATTTATATGGGCCACAAAACTGAGTTTAGCATCAAACGTTATATCAAGATATTTGAAACGATAACAGTTCATTATGGTTTAAATTATATAAAATAACCGGTCAAGTGCAAGTTGAACTTGCGCAATTAGTGTTCCGTACGTTGATTGCTTTTAAAATAAAAAAATTTGGTAAGGAGGTATAAAATGATCAGTGACTTCACAAAAAAACACCCCAAATGAGTTTTCAACAAAGTTTGTTTCCAATCTTTACTGAAAACTGACTACCTTGAAATTTTTGTTTTATTTATATACCAGATAAATTATTAAAGGTAATGCACTCGAGATAATTTTCATTCAATCTACACCCCGTGGAGAATATTCCAGAATTTTTTCAAAATTTTTTATAACTACTTTTCGAGATAAGGCGGTTGGACAGCGATTTTTCGCGACTTTTTAAAAATAATACAAAGAAAAGTGTGCGTAAGTATTACATTATGTATATATTTTTTACTCGTGTTTTCACAAGCTTTCATTTGACACCACACTCGATGACCCAGTAAAAAATTTTTTTCACATCCGATTTCACCCCCCAAAACTAACCCTTTAAGTCAAAATTGAACTTTCAAAAATACATGCCTCTGGTGAGGCCATCAATTCCTATATTATTACCAAATTTCAACTTTCTATGACAAATAGTTTCAGAGAAAATCGGATGTGACAGACAGACAGACGGACAGACACCGAAGTCATCTTATAAGTTTTCCGTACGGAACACTAAAAATTTACTGGTAATTTCTTTCGAGATAGAAAAACATTTCTTTGTGTTCAAATATAAGTTATTACGAATACACCAACGATTTAAAGCATCTAGATTCAGAGGTGTCAAACTCAATTTTGCAGAGGGCCATATATTAAATTTAGAATGTGTAGGCGGGCCAGATTCAAATAAAAAAAAAGTACTGAATTATAACATTTTATTTATTTAATTATATAGTATATAATATACGGTTGTTAAAAATTATATCAAAGTTATAAAAGAGCGATCGCGGGCCTTATTGATACGTCCCGGGGGCCGGATGCGGCCCGCGGGCCGTATCTTTGACATCCCTGAATCTAGATCATCCTGAAGAGTTACACAATCATGGAGAGAGTCTATGAGTCGGTATATTTTCAGATCGTCAGCATAAAGTAAAAAGGACGAGGTAAGACGACTGGTGATGTCATTTATAAATATGTTAAATAATAACGGTCCTAGCATAGACCCTTCAGGAACACCAGAGTTAGCATTAATAACGACCGACTCAAAATCACGATAATTTATCAGTTGACGACCAATTAAATAAGGTTTCAGCAGGTTTAATAAATTGCCATTAACTCCACAGTTTGAGAGTTTTTCAAGCAGAATACCATGGTTAAGCCGGTCAAAAGCCTTTGAGAAGTCTGTATAAACTACGTCGACTTGTTTTCCATTGTCCATATTTTCCGAAATAAATTGAGTAATTGTAACTAAATTGGTAATGGACAAAGGACAAAGAAGGACAAAGAATTCAATCTACAGCTTTGCAGATGACCGTACGCTTATTTCTTTATTCACTTGTTGGATTATGTTTAGAATAGAGCCTGATTGGAGACCCAGAACTCATCAGTAACCTTAATTTACTGGAACATCGAGGAACGGTTCTCGACTTGCGTATATTCTACAAGTATTTTCGAGAAAAGTATTCAATGGATGTAGCCTGCTTAATTCCTTCTAGAGGAATACACGTCGCCCTACTATTTCACATCACTTTGAGGTTCAACTTGGCACTCTACGTACAACCCTTTTCTTCTTTTGGGGAATGGGGACCTTATCCCTTTGGAATGGTTTGTTTAGGACTAACACAGTGTTTCCTATCAAGTACAATTTACAGCGATTCAAAAGCAACGTGAATCGCTTTTTTAGTACACTGGTCGCCCTTGTAGCGCTTTAAGGATTTTCCTGCAGCACATGTGTTATGCCGATGAAAAAATATTTCTTTGCCACTAACTTTATTTTTACTTTTAATTTAAGAAATAATGATAATATCTGTCCGATAAACGACTTTTGACTATTTTGGATAAAAATTGACATTTTTAGTTCTTAAATTATTTATGTATCAACGGTGACAAGTGGTATTTTAGAAGATAAATAAGTGAAACCTCACTACATTACCACTTTTAGGGCGTGACCCGTCCACTTTTTATGCGTATTCGTATAAACTAACTTAAAAAATAAATAAAAAAGAATAAACAATTGTGTATTTTTTTAACTTTACTTGACGTAAAAAATATTGACCAACAGTCCACATATCTAGCCATCCATCACTTGCAGAGAAATTTACAGACGCTTCAATAACCGGCAACTCTTCGCTTAAAGTCACTGCCTAATGTTTTAAAATTGTTCCTGAAATTGGTATTCCACGTTCTCGATTATGTGTAAACCATAAAAATAAAGAATCATCCACTTTTTGGTATTCACCGCTTTTCATACTTTGTCGTGCCTGTGTGGGCGATGACAAAATACTACACCATTTTTCAAGTTTTTCGCGATTTTTTCTCCACTCTGAAACAGTACTCACGGCTACACCTAAATCCTTCGCTATATTTTTAGGAAGTTCACCATTATCTAAACGTTGAGTTGCTTCAAGTTTCTCTTTTAAGGTAATAACAACACGTTTACGCTTATTACTATGACGCTCCATTTTGTAAAATATCTATTAAAACGAAACTATTACCTCTGCGATAATAATAGACCTAATGAGTAACTTATAACACTCGTCGACTAACCAAAACATAGACAGCAATGAAATTCCAGACGTCGCGAAGTCCCCGACGCGTTAAGGAAACCACTCATCGTCTGTTTCGAATAATGGGGGGATTTTTTCGTTTAATGCTGCTTTATAAAATCGTGTGGAAAACACTATTTCCAACACTATCTGGAAAAATACTATTTCTCATCTCAAGCTTATGATTTCTCCTTAAGCCGTAATTAGAGTCTATGTCTCGTACTATATTATTACTAGTATTAGTATTAATAGTGAAACAGTAGTCGCACACGCACTATCTGGAAAAATACTATTTTTTAATCAAATAATGTTCAGAAATTACTAATTTGTCAGCCGATTGCACAAGAAATATTTATGAAACATAAAAATGTATTATTTATAGGCCACTTAATACATATTTTTCATTTCTTTACCTCATTCAACAATTTAACAAATGGTTTGGGGCCATAACGAGCTATTATTTAAAAGGAAAAAAAAAACGTAAAATCCTTTCAGCTTAAAAACACTCCGAAGGTTTTATTTTTCCGACAAGATTTTTGGCCCTTTATGAGTGGTTTGTGAGTAGAAAATAATTCCTAGATTTCTGCTATATTGCGGAAATCCCTGTTTAAGTTTCAAAAAAGTTTTCGTGGAGTTTTATTTAAAAAAGAAATGATGAAACGAAATACTAAATGGATAGGTTTAAAAGTTCTAATAATATTTGACAAAAGCTCAAATTATGGAAAAGATATAAAACATAAATTAAATAGACGGTTTCTGATTGTATGTTGAAATAAACTGGCACAGAGCTCACAATGAAAATAAACAAAGAAAGTTACTGTTAAAAATATTCATTTGTTTGCAAAAACAGTAACTTTGTCATCTAGACTGTTATTTTCACGGAATGGAACGTGTCCTCAAATAACTTTCCTCACCTTTTTTTACCTCAATTGGGAGGAAAGTTTAGAAGTTTTTTAATATACAGTATGACAATTTAAGTCTACATCATATGGTATTTTTTTTAAATAATCACTTTAGCTCAGATCTGGTTATGGCATCCATTTGTGTTTCAAATAATGTCAGAAATAAGGTAGAGTAAGTCATTTTTTACGCATGACGTCACCTGTCAAATATGACATCTTCGTAAAAATTTTTGAAAAAAAACGCATAATTTGGCCAAATTTTAAAAAAAGTAATTAATCAAAATGGTTTATTTTGTCATTCTAGATCTGTTTGTCAAATTTCAACGGCCTACTACAATTTTGAATTTTTTGGCAGTTTTTTGACATTTCGACAATTGTTTTTCATCTTGATTTATTGCAACCTTACTTAAATCATTTAATTTGTCAACAACTAGGCACCTATAATCTATTTAAGAACAAAATGAAGTCGTGTCCATAATTTTTTTATAGAATATTAAAAATTCACACATTATGAGGGATCATATTTGATGCAAAGTTCGATTAACTTTTGTTTTTAAATAGAAAAATATTTCTAGCTTACGTAGTTTGATAGTGAACACACTTGAAGGTTAGTAAATTAACACAAATCTTACATTTTGATCTTTTTAGTAATCTATTTAAAGCTTCAACAATGTAATGTTTCTTTCTATAAACGCTAAATTACCAATTGGCTATTTGGTTTGTATGGTTTTAAATTTATTTTTGTGTAAAATTTTACGTACACTTTCCCTGTCGATCTCCGGTTTAGACTTCGAAATAGTTCTAACACTGATTTTGCCTCCTTCCACTACACTTAAGCACACATCCAACTTAGTATCTTCGGTATGTTTACGTGCAATACGATTTTTTCGGAAAACATTTCCCACAGATACAGTCGATTTAAACTTTTTTATAATTCGGCTCACAGTAGATTGCTGCAAGTTTTTTTCAGGATGACGCTCGTTAAAAACATTTGCAACAGTGCGATGAGGTGTATTTTCCCCACACAATAAAACAATTTCAATTTTTTCTTGAAGAGAAAGCATGTTGTGACACCATCTGTTTCTTTCCATTCTAGTTTAAATTGCTAACTAAATATTTGACAGCTTACGATACCATATTGCGATCTCTAGTTCTCAATTGTTTCCAGGGCCTACTATTAATAAACGCATAGAAATATCGTGTTTTGTTTAGCGTGTTAATTTCTCTGTTTAGTTCTTTTTCCTGTAGAAGGTAAGTTTTCAGGAGGAAATCGGCACAACCATAAAGGGTCTTTCTAACTTTGCGAACGGTAATTTTGATAGCCATGACTAAAATATGGCTGGATTTATTTTAAATTAGCAGTTACGTCAACAATGACACTGAAAGCATTTTAATGTATTTTCGGTGGTATTATTAACGCGTAACTGCCAAATTAATAACTAGAATATGTGTAATATTTTTATTACGGTTGCTAATTAGAATCTAAATGTATTATTGATCTAAAAAGTGGTTTTAGCTGAAGTATAAAAATAAAAACAAATAGGATAAAGCAGCAAGTTGTTAATTTGGTGTTTATAGTAAGAAACATTACACTGTTAAAAATTTAAATGCATTACTAAAAAGATCAAAATGTAAGATTTGCGTTAATTTACAAACGTTTAAGTGTGTTCACTATCAAAATACGTAAGCGAAAAACATTTTTCTATTTAAAAACAAAAGCTAATCGAACTTTGCATCAAATATGATTCATGATAATGTGTGAATTTTAATATTCTATAAAAAAATTATGGACACGACTTCATTTTGTTCTTAAATCGATTATAGGTGCCTACTAAGTTGGGAATGTGGAATTTTTGGAACAATGATACTACACAATATATATCACTACTACACCAAACACTTTATTTTTGCGCTCGACGCGCATTTCGCTCACCATGTTAGCTTCATCAGTCAGTCAATCATCGCTCCTGATGAAGCTAACATGGTTAGCGAAACGCGTGTCGAGTGCAAAAAATAAAGTGTTTGGTGTAGTGGTGATATATACTGTGTAGTATAGGTGCCTAGTTTTTGACAAATTAAATGATTTAAATAGGGTTGCAATAAATCAAGATGAAAAATCATTGCCGAAATGTCAAAAAACTGCCAAAAATTCAAAATCGTAGTAGGCCGTTGAAATTTGACACACAGATCTAGAATCACAAAATAAACCATTTTGTCCAATAACTTTTTTTTTAAAATTTGGCCAAATTATACGTTTCTTTTCAAAAATGTTTACGAAAATGTCATTTTTGACAACTGACGTCATGCCTAAAAATGACTTACTATACTTTATTTCTGATATTATTTGAAGCCCAAATGGACGCAATAACGAGGTCTGGGCTAAAGTGATTATTTAAAAAAAATCCCATATGATGCGGACTTAAATTGTCACACTGTATATGAATATAGTACAACCAATGATTGAGATTAGATTACATAACAAATAGCAGAACTGGAGTCAACGCAATGAATTCAAAAAGGCTTTTCACCTCTAACGAAGTCGAAAACAACATCCACCCAATAGTTGTGATTTAGCGTCCTGTGATTTCATTGTGTTCAAATATATGAAGCAAGTCTTCAGGGGCGAAAAATTTTTCTCAGACGGTTAATTGAAATGGGCGAAACGTCGGAAAGTTTAATTTGACACGGTCTAATGTCAAGAATCACGATTTCTCATCTAACCAAGGCCGTAAAAGTTTCTGTTCTATGAACCTTTAGAATTTCCCAGAAATTCGTCTACATATATAACAAAAACATACACAGAATATTTTTTATTTTATATTTCATAAGTTTTTATATACCTCTAAAATCATTATTCTGCTGTTGAGAAGTTTTCCTCTTTCTAATATTCTGTAATACACATCTGTAGCTTAACGGCTCATTACATAAATTTTTATATTAACAAGACTGTTTTTTCTTGCTGAAGCTTATTTGGAAAAGAGTATTTCTCTTCTTCAAATTACCCACTGCGAATAAGATTTTACTTAATCTCGAAATAAAGAAAAGAGAAAAGGTGAACGTGTATTGAGGGTAAATTTCGTGTTTATTTTCGGAAAAGCGTATATGGGATTAACTAAAAAATTGTTTTTTGATAAAGCCAAATGTTTAAACGTGGAGATCGTTCTTGGAAAATCTGATTTAGAGAGCTAATAATATAAGGACCAGAGTTAATAAAAATATATAAAAAAAGTAAAGTTTCCAGTACTTTCCCCGAAAACATGCAGTTCCAAAAAAAAGTGAGTGATGATAAGTAATTTTTTTTTTTATGGGTCTAGCACACGTGCTGCAGGGAAGTCCCTAAAGCGCTCCAGGAGCGGCATGTCTGCGGAAAAAGCGATTCACGTTGTTCTTGAATAGCTGTAAATTGTACTCGGTGGGAAACACAGCACTGTGCAAATTGTTCCATATAAAAGACTGCTTGAAAAGTGTTGTATGCGGAGTAACAAGCTGAACCTCATACGGATGTGAAGCACCAGCGCGACGTGTATTTCTAACATGCACTGCTTTGGGAGGAATTAAGCGGGCTACATCCTTCGAACACTTTCCATAAAAATACTTGTAGAACAGACTCAAGTCGCCAACTGTTCTTCGATGTTCCAGCGAATCAAGGCCGCCGGTCAATTTCGAGTCTCCAATCAGACTTACCGCTCTTCTTTGAACAGAACCCAACAAATGCAGTGTACTCGTATGTTTGGGAGCGGAGCCCCAATCGTGGGAGCAATATTTCATAGTTGGTCGAATTTGAGCTTTGTAAAGAATTAACAGTTGTTGTGGGGTGTAAAGCCTTCTGGATCGAAATAATATTCCCAACTTTTGAGAAGCTCTCCTTGCTATGCCTGCAACATGTTCATCCCAGGACATATTTGCTCCCAAACTAACGTCCAACAAATTGAGCGACGATGCTAGGGGAATGGAGTGCCCCGACATAACTATGTCGGGTTCAGCAACGTTATCTTTTTTAGAAAAAACTGCCGCCTGGGTTTTTGTAGCGTTAAATTCCACCTGTTTACTGTCACCCCAAGATAGAATTTCTTCCAGGTCTTTGTTAAGCTGAACGACCTTCTGGTGTCTGCGGATATTCGCCTGAGCAGCCGATGTTCGAGCGTTCAAGGCGAATGAAGAGACAAGCATACTGTCATTTGCAAAGCTGTAGATTGGATTCCCTGTCTTTTCCAGCAGATCGTTATTGTAAATGAGAAAGAGAGTAGGAGACAGTATGGACCCCTGGGACACACCGGCGTTGATAGTGAAGGTGTTAGAAAGAAAAGAAAAGTAAAAGCAAGATAATTCATATACCCGTATTGTTATACTCTGTAGTAGTAGTGGTGGTAGGTGTGGAGAGGCTCAGTGCTTAACAAATAGACCAGAGATACTTTTTGCCAAGCCCGAAAAATTCCCCCCCCCCAACCGTCCTAGCCACTACGATCATCTTCGAAGCACTGTCGCTTCAAAGGCTTCGTACTTGAGTTCTTTCATCAGTTCACACATTTCTTCATCCTCCAGACAGCCTGGATATTTCGGGTCGTCCTTCACACCTAACAGTACTAAATACGTTTTCATTCTACAATGTCCCCTGAGAATCTCCAAAAACGAGGTCCAGGTCTTCCTTGAGCAGCCATTTCGCCCGCGTTTCTACAGGTCACGATACAAAGCCCTTTGCCTGTCGTGACCCCGGGCTTCGATACCAATCGGTCCTTTCCTTAATGGCTAGTTGAACAGCAAATTCAACTAACTGCATTAAATTCTGTGCTATTTCAGTTTTTTTTTTTTGGGAGCGATATGCTGTTTTTTGATCAAAAAAAGTTTTAATTACTTGTTAGTTCGAAAGTTTGTAAATTTGATTCTTTGGGCCGCTTCTGTATCTGTATTAAAATTTATTACAAGAATGTACTCTGAGTATTATATAATAGAATTTACATTTGTTGAAAACTTATAACTACTTTGAATATAACTTTTATTTTTCTGAATACTAAAGAAATAAAATGATATTTCTGAAAACACATTATTTGATAGTGATTTATATCTTTCCGCTTCGGTGTCATTAAAGTCGTATTTCTCGTCTTTATATGTCGATCGATATAACAAATGGCCCAGGACTGCAATAAACAAGCTTACAAGGAAAAGATATAAAAATGGTGGAAACCACTAAGCTACTATACTACCTTAAGGTGTCTTTCTGAGGCATCCTACTACAATTTATATTTAAAGCAGAAACCACAGAGAGGGTTCATGGCTCTGTCTACGATACCAGTGGCGTTCAGACGTGTATATTGCAAACAGATGCTTACAGTGCCAACAGGACACGTCTAATCCCCACCGCTATTCTGCTTGTGATAACGGTCACCGTTGCCTTTGACCTCAAAAATTATCCGGTCTTTAGAAAAAAATAATCAGTCAAGTGCAAGTTGAACTTGCCCAATTATTGTTCCGTACGTTAATTGCTTTTAAAATAAAAAATTTTGTTACGGAGGAATAAAATGATCAGTGACTTCACAAAACACACCCCAAATAAGTTTTCAACAAAGTTCTTGCTGAAGCTTATTTGGAAAACTGATGACCTTGAATTTATATATATATATATATATATATATATATATATATATATATATATATATATATATATATCAGATAAATTATTAAAGGTAATGCACTCGTGATAATTTTTGTTCAATTTACACCTCGTAGAGAATATTCCAGAATTTTTTCAAAATTTTTTGATCCGTACTTTTCGAGATAAGGGGAGACAGCGATTTTTCGCGATTTTTTAAAAAACAAAGAAAAGTGCGCAAGTATTACATTATATATATATATATATATATATATATATATATATATATATATATATATATATATATATATGTATATATATATATATATATATATATATATATATATATATATATATATATATATATATATATATATATAAAGCCGAAATTTTACTTTCAAAACTGCACGGCTCTGATGAGGTCATCAATTTCTATATTAGTACCAAATTTCAACTTTCCATGACAAGTAGTTTCGGAGAAAATCGGGTGTGACAGACGGACAGACAGATGGACAGACAGACGGGCAGACAAACGGGCAGACAAACGGACAGACGGACGGACAGACAGAAGGACAGACAAACGGACAGGTAGACGAACAGACGGACAGACAAACGGACAGACACCGAAGTGATCCGTAAGGAACAGTAAAAAGTGATATAAATACAAAATAAGATCTTTCTTTAATCAGAAAAGTTAGGTTTTACTTAATTTTTTATTAAAGAAAATGTAACTAGAAGAAGAAATCCTTTCCATTATCACTCTAAACGAAAAACGCAAGAACCGTGAGGAATACTTAATACATAAAATATAATATGTAAACACACAACACGCAAGTAGGGATAGCTTTTTTATTTATTTGTAGTTTCTGACTAATTTATTTGCCTGCTATTGTAATATTAATCTGGCAAAAAATGATTTGCTAGTGTTAAAGTTAGATTTTGAAAGACAGCACCTAACATATTTTGTATTAGGGAGTTTTCTAATAAGTTTCTATAAAGAATTTTCTATTAAGTACCAAATTTGCTCCCATTCAAAATTTCACCTAATTCTGTATGTTTCGCATTATATATTACATATTAATTACGAAGTGCATATTCTTTACATTTTTTGCATTTTTAGAGGGATCATAGCCAACATTTCTTTGCTAATTATATTTTCTTTTATAAGCAGGTCGGTGCTAATTTCTTAAGATTCGATAGGTCATCATTCTGTACTTCTTTCATTTTTTTAATGTCGGTTTGGAAACAATATAGAGCCTTGGAACGTTAATAGAGATGGCGTAAGAAAGAAATTTACCAATCTCAATTTGCAAGAAACAAAGAAACTTGAGAGCGTTAACTACAATATTTCAGACATATACCACAATAGCACAGCTTAGTAAACAATCAGTCATATCAAACATAGTCAAAAGCAACTGCTTGAGACTCCAATAATGTTTAATTACATTTTACGAATATTTATGACATAGGTTGGGAACTTTCTTGTTGATTTTTGTTTGCCATGCCACATTGGTGGTGGCTTATAATACTTAATTCGTTTAAATATTTAAAAAAATTGTCATAAATAAAACTTTTCCATAGCCTTCGATATTACTAAGAGTCATGTAATTGGTTGCTTAATACGATCGTATTGCTATTTTTAGGTATTGACTGGATGCGAACGTGTTTCCAGGAGGAAAGAAGTATTTCTTTTTTGTAGAATAGCTTGAGAAGCTTACATAAAGCTAGTTTTTGCTCGCTGGTACATTTTTTTTGGCGTGTAGCAAGATTAAAATATGTTTGTAACTTAATTATTATCCGCTATTCTTATCGGACGTTTATGTTATACTACATACTCGATACTTGTCTTACATATTATTAATGTATTTTTTCAGAACCCAACTTCTCGTGTTTTAGGTAAAATAAAGTGTAAAAGATTTAAAAAAAAGGAATGGATCCTTAAAAGTATCTGAAAGCTTGAAGATTTCGCAATTTTTATTTCTTTCTTTTTATGTAGGTTTCTTGCTGCAACGAGCCATTTGTTAAATTGACTGTCGACATACAGAGACGAGAAATATGACTTTAATGGCATAAACGAAGTGAAATATAAATCAAAAAGAGGCAATTATTTGTGAAAAATAGTGCAAATTTCTCGAGGACGATATTTGAAAATTCCAAATTTGTTAACAATACTGTAAATGTCTGCACACTCTAAAGAATATTATCATTTTTTACATAGTAAATTCAATTTTCAATTTCCACCAGGGGGCCTTATATTTTCTTTAATTTTGATGTGGTTGCGGTAATTCAAGCAATTTTTTTTTAAACTTAGTTAATAGATATTAAGAGATTGATTTTTAGGCTTAGCGTACTTCCACTCATCGATTGATTGATTTCCTTTGATCTAAGCAGTAGCAAAATATACGAGGCTGGTTTGAAAAGTCCGTGCAAAGTCCGAAAGATGGCACCACCGGCGCGTATCGAGGTCATGTTTAGTTAGTAGCATCTCTTGAATGAACGCACACAAGGAAGTCGAGTGATTTTCAAGAAATGGACGAAAAAGAATTTCGTGTGGTGATTAAACATTACTTTATGAAAGGCAAAACGCCTCAGGAGACTAAAGAGAAGCTTGATAAACATTATGGTGACTCTGCACCTTCCATTAGAACAGTTTATAAGTGGTTTCAAAATTTTCGGACTGGCCATATGGGCACAAGTGACGCTGAATGTTCTGGACGGCCTGTGGAGGTTACGACTCCAGAAATCATTGATCAAATCCATGATATGGTGATGGATGACAGAAGAGTTAAGGTGCGTGAGATTGCTAGTGCTGTGGGCATCTCGACTGAACGGGTACATAATATTTTGCATAAACATTTGGACATGAGAAAGCTATCCGCAAGATGGGTGCCGCGATTGCTCACGCTTGACCAAAAACGGAATCGTGTGAAGTGGTGCAAGGATGGTTTGCAGCTGTTCCAGAAGAATCCGGAGGACTTTAAGCGTCGTTTCATCACTGTGGATGAAACATGGATACATTATTATACTCCTGAGACCAAACAACAATCTAAACAATGGGTTACCAAGGGGGAATCTGCATCAAAAAAGGCGAAGATCGTTCCTTGGGCCGGAAAGGTTATGGCGACTGTCTTTTGGGATTCGCAAGGGATAATCCTCATCGACTCTCTGGAAAAGCGTAAAACTATTACAGGTGAATATTATTCATCGTTATTGGACCGTTTGAAAACCGAGCTGCAAGAAAAACGCCCGCGACTGGCCCACAAGAAAGTCCTTTTCCATCACGACAACGCACCAGCACACACCTCAGCAGTTGTGGTCGCAAAATTAATCGAAATAGGATTCCAACTCGTTTCACATCCCCCCTATTCTCCAGACTTGGCTTCCTCGGACTACTAATTGTTCCCCAATTTGAAGAAATGGCTGGCGGGACAAAGATTTTATTCAAACGAGGAGGTGATTGCAGACACTAATAGATATTTTGCAGACTTGGACAAATCCTATTATTCGGAAGGGATCAACAAACTAGAACATCGTTGGACGAAGTGTATAAGCCTAAAAGGAGACTATGTCGAAAAATAAAAAAGGTTTACCCCAAACACATAAGTAGTAGTTTTTATTTTTGCACGGACTTTTTAAACCAGTCTCACATATCAGACCTAATTTAAGCGCATCTCAGGATCAATTTGGTATATCTGTTAAACTGTAGCAAAAGATGCAAATTAATTAACACAAAAGGATGATGGAAGCTTCTTGTAAAGCTGAAAAAGTAAGTTAATGATGCAATAAAAAAGAATGAGAAGACATGTGAGATAATGTAATCTCGGGATTATCGAAAGCTGTAATGTGATATATACATTCATGATTAAATTATGAAAAAAAGTTCTTTTGTAACATTTGAACAGATTTATTAACCTAAAACATGATATATTAGCTTTCTGGGATAGTATTAATAGTCGTGGATATTGCTGCTTGAACATTTTTACTGGTGTCGTATCACTTGTCTTCTCATCGGTAAAATAAGCTGTTGGAACAGAACGTAGTCACGTGGTACTGTATTAAGTCTGATAATTTTCGAACGAGTCAGGTTTTATTACCGGTAATGTTTATGTATCAAGTGTCTCTCAACTACTTTAAAACCGCATAGACCACTATTAAACTTGAGTACGAGATAAGATTTCAGCTTTTAATCCGTTTTAGTTACTAAATTTAACGCAAAACTAAAATGTAGTTTTTTTACTTGGACTTTATTTTCCGACCAGTTGTCAAAGAACTCTGTTACTCTTATCGCCATAACTAGTAATCTAATAGAACAAAGTTTATAGGAAAGCTGAGACAATATTAATAAAGGTTGCCAGTTCCGACAACAAAAAAGATACAACAGCTAGCGCTACTATTTCTTCTTTTGGAAAAGATAGGCATCTCAACCACATTTCACTGACTTTTTGATTAAAATATTTGTAGAATAGGCACCGAAAAGTAAGGATTATGCATAGCAAAATAGTTAAGGGGGGTATTTTTCTCCGCTCGCATGGGAAAAAAGCTACCATCCCCCGTAAACTGCATTGCCTTTAATTTGTTCTTTTTTTCTAAATCGACACAAATTATATCGATTTACCTCTCCAGCCCTAGAACTAGAGGGCTACATTATTTTTACAATCAATCGATTCTGAAATAAAAGCACCAACAATATAACTAACAAAATAAAGAACAGAGAAAAAGAATGGATTTTGTAATCAAATTATTAATTTTTAAAAGTTATACACTAAAATTATAATTTAAATACTTAAAAATTCCTAGTTATGTCTAGATTTACCTGCTCGATTAGTGATTATTTAAATTTAGCATAAACATTTTTTCACCTTCACTCTACTTTTTGTACTGGCAATATATTGTCACTTAATCTCTTAATTTTATTTAATTTAGTTGGTCACGGAATATGCAGCTTTTAGTTCTCTAGTTAATAATGGTGATACTAAGCCACAATACTTAGTATTATGGTTTACAATTTGTTAATGAATATATATACTAGCCGTACTCGTGGCTCCGCTCGCGTTGACTTGATTCACCTTTATCGTCACTGCTTATTCGTTATGTTTATATTATTATATAGCTCGAGGGGCCTTAGAGGCCCATGGCTTGGTTGCATACTTGTCTCCACTTCCTTTTGTCTCCTGTTAGCTTTTCCCAGTGCGGGATTCCCATCAACTCTGGATCTTGCTTTACTGCCTGAATCCGTGTAGATCGAGGTCTACCCTTCTTCCAACCACTTATTAGGGCTTGCTTTGCCTGTCTTTCTTCCTTCATTCTTGCTACGTGTCCCAACCATTTTAAGTGCTGACTTCTTATGATTTGGCTTATATAGACATTTTAATTCGTAGTTTGTTTTTCTTCTCCACAGTCCTTCTTTCCTCCTCCGTAGATTCTTCTCAAAGCTTTTCTTTCCCACACCTCCAACGTCTCCTTTTCTCTTGCATTCAGTATCCACGTTTCGCATCCATATGTCACCGTGGGTCTGAGAACTGTCGTATATATTCTTTCTTTTGCTTTTCTTGATATATTCTTTGATTTCAATATTGGATTCATTGCCCCCAAACATCTCTGTAATTTCGCTATTCTTCTTGTACCTTTACCTTCTACTAACAGGCAACCCAATGTCGGGACACTTTGAGCTTCTGACACCACAAAACACTAAAAACATCCCAAACAACAGTAGACCAATAAAAGAAGCATCGGGCGAGCGACGTAACGGTCGAGGACGTCGCGGGAAAATGGCAGCTCGACCAAAACGATGAAGACCAGGCAACTGACAATGGACCTGCTAAAAGTGTTGTGCCGGCGAGTAAGCCGACGCCCACCAAGGCGGGAAAATCAAAGCAACGCATGAGTTACACTACAGGAACAAACGAACACACCATGCGTTGCTTTAATAAAAGCACAAGTCCTGACAAAGAAACCACTGAGAAGGGAATCACTCGCCGCCTAGACCTACCACCATCAATCCCAAACGCAACCGACGAAGTATTTAATCAAAAACTCCCGCAACGACAAAGAAATCCCAACAGCACAAAACCAAAATTCAAACGGCAAATAAGAAAAGAAAACAAAATCAACAACATCAGGAGATATCTAGGACACCTTACCCAGTTTATCAACGGGAACGTGTCCAATCGAGTCACACAGAGTATAAACAAGATCAAGTCCGGGTCTCCCAACAGATCACTGCCAGAAATCCTGGATACTTTGAAACAAAAATTATCCGTATATGCAGCAAGACTCCGTAGATACAAAGAACCAAACGAGAGGAAAGATACCAACAACCTCTTCCGAAGAAGCCAAACACAGTTCTACCCGGAAAACTATGCACAGCAAACAGACAGCAGTGACCGAACCACCAAACAAACAAGAACTCACAGATCATTGGAAAAGTATCTGGTCAGAACCCAAACTGCCATCCTGGGCGACTTTAATGTCCACAATATCAACTGGCTTAAATATTCACATACTACCGACGAACAAGGTCGTGAAGCTGAATCATTCTCAATCAGTTATGGCTTAACTCAGCTTATTGACGAACCAACACGGATCCCTGATTGAGACGGGGAGTTCGCCAGTCTTCTTGATCTGTTTTTAACCACCAATCCGGAGATTTACACGGTCACCGTAAATCCGCCGTTAGGTTCTTCCGACCATAAACTGCTTTCGACATCGAGTATCCTGCCAATCAGTGACAGAGAGGCGCCTAGGCCGCGCAAAATTTGGCACTACAAATCTGCTAAATGGGAAGATCTCATGGAATACTTTCGAACTTTCCCTTGGATGGACGTTTGTTTTAGATGCGATAACCATCTGACTGCGCCAGGGAGGTCTCCGATGTTATTTTGGCTGGTATGGAAGCTTACATCCCTTTTTCGAAGAAATGCTCCTCCAACGGCAAGCCTTGGTTCGACCGAAAATGCAAAGAAGCTGTTGCTTCTAAAACATATTGCCTACCGACAATGGCGTGAAAATCCTAACACCGTAAATCGTAACATCTTTGTTCATGCTCGGAACAGATGCAAGGGAATTATCGACGAAACCAAGGAGGCACACAATCAACGAATTAGAAACAAACTTCTCGCTTGTCCCAACAATTCCAGGTCCTTTTGGGCAATCGCTAAGGCAGTTAGTCAAAATTTTACCAAATCCACCATACCACCACTCACACGGCCAGATAATTCCATTGCAAACACACCTGTTGAGAGAGCGAACTTGTTGGCTGAACTCTTTGCTTCACATTCTACTGTCGATTTCCAAGGAAAAACACCACCTACTATTCCCATATTGATTTAATGAAGCTAGACACCAAGAAGGCTTCTGGCGTTGACGGAATACCTGCCATAGTCCTCAAAAACTGTGCAAGGGAACTAACACCAGTTTTCTGTAGACTTTTTAACCTATCCTACAGAAAGGGAATATTTCCGTCCTGCTGGAAATGTGCCACGGTTCAGCCGATACCTAAAAAAGGCAAGAAGACCTTGCCAAATAACTACCGACCAGTTGCACTGCTTTCAATAATATCAAAAGTCATGGAAAAGGTTATCAATGAGCATCTTCTAAAATATCTTGAACGATTCAATATTATTAGCGATCACCAATATGGTTTTCGTAAACATAGATCAACAGGAGATCTCCTGACTTATGTAACACATGTTTGGAACAACGCAATTGAACACTTTGGAGAATCTCGAGCGGTTGCTCTTGACATATCCAAGGCATTCGACCGTGTTTGGCACGATGGACTGTTGGCTAAGTTACGCACTTATGGTATGTCTGAAAGGTTCTGTTTGT
This sequence comes from Pachyrhynchus sulphureomaculatus, assembly GCA_019049505.1. NCBI lineage: Eukaryota > Metazoa > Arthropoda > Insecta > Coleoptera > Curculionidae > Pachyrhynchus > Pachyrhynchus sulphureomaculatus. The sequence goes on from CM032454.1 coordinate 172,498,328, forward strand.
GGCTCTCATGCTTCCTCAGAGAGCGTTCTTTACGAGTGGCGGTCGACGGATTTCTTTCTAACACCCTCACTATCAACGCCGGTGTGCCCCAGGGCTTCATACTGTCTCCTACTCTCTTTCTCATTTACATTAACGACAGCAGGTCGTTCAACTTAACAAAGACCTGGAAGAAATTCTATCTTGGGGTGACAGTAACCAAGTGGAATTTAACGCTACAAAAACCCAGGCGGCAGTTTTTTCTAAAAAAGTTAACGTTGCTGAACCCGACATAGTTATGTCGGGGCACTCCATTCCCCTAGCATCGTCGCTCAATTTGTTGGGCGTTAGTTTGGGAGCAAATATGTCCTGGCATGAACATGTTGCAGGCATAGCAAGGAGAGCTTCTCAAAAGTTGGGAACATTATTTAGAACCAGAAAGCTTTACACCCCACAACAACTGCTAATTCTTTACAAAGCCCAAATTCGACCAACTATGGAATACTGCTAACACGTTTGGGGCTCCGCTCCCAAACATACACTGCATTTGTTGGATTCTGTTCAGAGAAGAGCGGTCCGTCTGATTGGGGACCCGGAATTGACCGGCGGCCTTGATTCGCTGGAACATCGAAGAGCGGTTGGCCACTTGAGTCTGTTCTACAAGTATTTTCATGGAAAGTGTTCAAAGGATATAGCCCGCTTAATTTTGCATGTGCATGTTAGAAATACACGTCGCGCTGGTGCTTCACATCCGTATGACGTTCAGCTTGTTACTCCGCGTACAACGCTTTTCAAGCAATCTTTTATATGGAGAACGTCATCCCTTTGGAATGATTTGCCCAGCGCTGTGTTTCCTACCGAGTACAATTTACAGCGATTCAAGAGCAACGTGAATCGCTTTTTGCCAGCAAAGCCCAGCGCATTTTTTTTTTTCCGCACTCGTGCCGCTCCTGGAGCGCTTTAGGGACTTCCCTGCAGCACGTGTGCTAGACCCATAAAAAAAAAAAAAAAAAAATCTCCGTCCTTTCTTGTCCACTCTCTGTTATTGTTACTCTCAGATAATTAAATTTGTCTACTTTTTCAAACATATATCTTTTCCCTAAGTTGTTTATTATATCTAAACTTTATTATCCTTCTTCTTTGTAATTTCTATGTATTTTGTTTTTTCCTCATTTATCTTTAGTCTTATCATCCTTCCCCTTTCTTCTATCCTACTTATGGCTCTTTTGAGGTTCTCTTTTGCTCTTGCAATCACTGCTACATCATCCGCATAGGCCAAGCATTGGCAGGCTTGTTGGTTCCATTTGTTTTTATTTCTGACTCCCTTATCTTCTCTAGTACCAAATTAAATAGATATGTCGACACTGGATCGCCCTGTCTTGATCTTCTTTTCACCTTAAATTTGAGTGATACTTTGCCCTTAACCAACACTCTATTTTCTGTGTCATTCCGGGTCATTCTCACCATGCGAAAACAATTTACTTGGAATTTTTAGTTCTTCCATTATCTTGTAGAGTCCTTCTCTATTTACAGAGTCACATCTGGTCTGTAACCGATCTATTTTTCCTGAATCCACACTGGTACTCTCTCAGAATAGATTCGGCTTTATTACTAGTCTGTTTTTAATAGTCACCATTACTACCTTGTACACAACATCCAGTAAGGCTATTGGTCTATAATTAGCACATATAGTTTTTTACCTTTTTTGTATATTGGACAAATGGGCGACTCTCTCCAGCTCACTAGGATCTTTTCTGTTTCCCATATTTCTTGCACCAACCGGCATATTTCATTTTCCAGATCTACTCCTCCAGCCTTTATCATTTCTGCTGTTATACAATTTCCACCCGGGGCCTTATTTTTTTTTGGGGTTCTGAGTATTTCTCTTATTTCTTCTTTGCAGGGTTTGTTTGTCCCCTCCTGCCTTTGAGTTAATTTTGCTTCCTATTTCTCATTCGACTCCCCATTTTCATCTCTATTTAATGTTACTTTAAAGTATTCGACCCATCTATTCAGTCTCTCTGCCAAGCTTACTGCTAAACTTCCATCTTTTTTTCTACATATTAGCATTTTGTCTCTGTTTATTCCCTTTGAATTTTATAAAAAAAAAACACGTAAATCGGATAAGTGGTTCTTGAGTGCTAAGCGCACTAATGGACAGACAGATAGAGAGAGACGTTACATTATATATATATATATATATATATATATATATATATATATATATATATATATATATATATATATATATATTATAGAAGATTATAGATAACCTGGCCAGAGAACAAATGTATGAATGTAACAAAAAACACGTAAATCGTGTAATTCTCGAGAAATAAGCGCGCTAACGGACAGATAGACAGACACAGAGACGTTGCATTTTATTTATATTACAGATATTCTTTGCGACATGATACTGGTCCATATTTAATGGTGTAGGCCGTGCATTGCAAGAGAACGCGCTAGCGGCAAACTTTTTTCCGACTTGATTCACTATTATCGTCACTGCTTATTCCTTATGTTATCTAACGTAATAAAATATAGCCTATATCCTGGCCAGAGTATATATGCATGTTTTAAGAAAAAGCACGTTAATCGAATAAGTGGTTCTCCAGAGATAAGCGTACTAACGGACAGAGAGACGTTGCATTTTATATATATTATAGATAAATAATAATTTCATATTTTATAAGCCACCGCTTTTTCAATTGTTTTTTTTCTTGGTATTGTATTTTATTTTACATTACATTTTACGTCTTTAGAAGCGAAATTCAATGTAAATACAAAAACATACGGGAAATTACTTGCGCCAATTTTAAGATAAGGCGTCTCAAAATAAACGATAAAAAATTTTCCGGCTAAGTCCCACATAAAAGACTTAAAAATCTTATCTGAGAAATGATTCCTTAGAAGAATCGTAAAGCTTGGAGGATTTGAAAATGTTTATTTCTTTCTTCTTGTGTTGGTTTTACTGCTACGGAACATTTGTTAAATTGACGGCCGACATACAAAGACCAAAAATACGACTTTAATGACACCAAAGTAGCGAAATATAAATCAAAAGTGGGCAATTATATTTGTGAAAAATGGTTTAGGTGTTTTTCGAAATCGAAAGCTAGATGTTCTAAATCTGCTAAAAAAAAATTTTTTTTATATTAATCATTTTGTTGTGTCTATTATCTGATAGGTTCATCGATAAAATAGTTGATGCAATTTTATAAATATTATCCCAAGTTATCTTTGGATTACATTGAAACGAGTATTTCCAAACTACGAGGCTGGTTTGAAAACTCCGAGCAAAGTCCGAGAGATCGCACCACCGGCGCGTATCGAGGTCATGTTTAGTTAGTAGCATCTCTTGAATGAACGCACACCAAGTTTCAGCCATATTGGTCTATTTCTTTGTGTTTGGCATTCGTGTGAATCAAGGAAGTCGAGTGATTTTCAAGAAATGGACGAAAAAGAATTTCGTGTGGTGATTAAACATTACTTTATGAAAGGCAAAACGCCTCAAGAGACTAAAGAGAAGCTTGATAAACATTATGGTGACTCTGCACCTTCGATTAGAACAGTTTATAAGTGGTTTCAAAATTTTCGGACTGGCCATATGGGCACAAGTGACGTTGAACGTTCTGGACGGCCTGTGGAGGTTACGACTCCAGAAATCATTGATTAAATCCATGATATGGTGATGGATGACAGAAGAGTTAAGGTGCGTGAGATTGTTAGTGCTGTGGGCATCTCGACTGAACGGGTACATAATATTTTGCATAAACATTTGGACATGAGAAAGGTATCCGCAAGATGGGTGCCGCGATTGCTCACGCTTGATCAAAAACGGAATCCTGTGAAGTGTTGCAAGGATGGTTTGCTGCTGTTCCAGAAGAATCCGGAGGACTTTAAGCGTCGTTTCGTCACTGTGGATGAAACATGGATACATTACTATACTCCTGAGACCAAACAACAATCTAAACAATGGGTTACCAAGGGGGAATCTGCACCAAAAAAGGCGAAGACCGTTCCTTCGGCCGGAAAGGTTATGGCGACTGTCTTTTGGGATTCGCAAGGGATAATCCTCATCGACTATCTGGAAAAGGGTAAAACTATTACAGGTGAATATTATTCATCGTTATTGGACCGTTTGAAAACCGAGCTGCAAGAAAAACGCCCCCGATTGGCCCACAAGAAAGTCCTTTTCTATCACGACAACGCACCAGCACACGTCTCAGCAGTTGTGGTCGCAAAATTAATGGAAATAGGATTCCAACTCGTTTCACATCCCCCCTATTCTCCAGACTTGGGTCCCTCGGACTACTATTTGTTCCCCAATTTGAAGAAATGGCTGGCGGGACAAAGATTTTATTCAAACGAGGAGGTGATTGCAGACACTAATGGATATTTTGCAGACTTGGACAAATCCTATTATTCGGAAGGGATCAACAAACTAGAACATAGTTGGACGAAGTGTATAAGCCTAAAAGGAGACTATGTCGAAAAATAAAAAAGGTTTACCCCAAACACGTAAGTATTTTTTATTTTTGCACGGACTTTTCAAACCAGCCTCGTATATTATATTCTTAATGAATTAATTTAGTATTATTGCGACTGTTGATCAAAATAATATAATATATAAAATTATTTCAACTCCGCCTGAGGCATCGGAGGGTGGATTGAGTAGCCTCACGGTGCTGTTATCGGTCCCAAGCCCAGAAAAAGGGTTTGTGGGCAAGGCTAGCAACCTACCCACAGTAAAAACACCACATGGCTAACAGAACTAATGTAAAGCTTCGGAACAGGATGGGCAATGGGTTGACGAAAACAGCGAGGAAACTGAGACTGAATAACAATAAAAAGAGGAATATAATACGAATAGCAACGTGGAACTTAAACACACTAAATAATAAAGATCAGGAAATTGAAAAGGAATTAAAAGATAAAAAGATAGAAATATGCGCATTACAGGAAACAAAAAAGAAGAACAAAGGGCAAATGTGGCTCGGCAAATACCTTTTAATATATAGCGGGGTTGAAAATAATAAGAAAACAGAAGAGGATATAGCACTGATGATTCACAGAAAGCTAACTCGGAATATTCAAGAATGCAAATACATATCAGAACGAATAATAGTAACAAAACTTAAATCAGAGAATCAAAAAATTAACATCATTGGAATATACAGTCCAGAAAAGTGCAAACCGGAAAACAAGAGAACAAAATTCTACGAAAAACTACAAGAGACAATTGATGAAGTACCAAAAAGAGAAGTAATTATCATAATGGGGGACTTTAATGCACGAGTAGGGAACATGATAGTACCGGGAGTGACACAGAGGGTCAATCAAAAAATATAACGAATGAGAATGGCGAATTTTTGATAAACTTCTCCGCACAAAATGAGTTCCGAATAAATAACACCTTCTTTAAACATAAGGAACAACATAAATATACATTTCAAAATACGAGAGGAGATAGATCAAACATTGATTACATTCTAAAAAATACAGAAATACATTATACACAAATATTAGATATAAGATGTTTATGTTCTGCAGTGATCACAGTCTTGTATTGGGAAAAATCTGAATGACAATAAAGAGACTTCAAAAAACAAGCCTAACAGTTTACGAAACAAAGACAAAGGAAGAAAGCCTACAAGATGAATCAATAAAAAATCTCTACCAGACAAGATTGGAGAGCAAAATAAATAAAAACCCAGTGGTAGAGGAAGAAGACATAGAAGACAGTTGGAGAAAGATCAAGGCTAATATTATAAACGCAGCAAGGGAAGCACTCATGGAACGTAAAATAAACAGAACATCAAGAAGACCGAAAAATACACCTGCGAGAAAATAAAATTAAAATGCCAAGAAAAAACAAGGCTTATCTTAAATATAGATAAAGAAAAACCAAAGAAAAATATGAAGAATATAAGAAAATCCGCAATGAAACAAACGCACTAGTGAGAAAAAAGGAAATGGAACAATGGAAAAACTTCTCTAAAGAAATGGAATATGACATTTATGGTATGTAAAAGGAGATTTGGAGAATGATACGTAGACAGCAAAAGGAAATGAAAGAATTAATAGAAGTAAGATACAACGAAAAAGATACATGGATAAATTATATAAAGCAATTGTATAATACAACAGAAAAACCAGAAACGAACCATCAGAAATAGATGATAAACAGGTGGAAGAAGCTCTCAAAAAATTAAAAAACCCGAAAATCAGCTGGTAAGGACGAAATACAAAATGAACTACTAAAGTACGGAGGAGCGAAACTGACTAAAGAATTGACAAAGTTCATAAACAAAATAATACAGGAATCGCGAATACCAAAAGAATGAAGAACAAGCGTAATGGTACCACTTTTTAAAAAAGTAGAAAAACGCGGATCTGAATAATTATCGAGGAACTAACTTCTTGCGCACAACTTTAAAAACTGACGACAAAAATTGTTACCAATAAAATAACTCCACTTATACAGCTTTCCGAAGAACAATAAGGATTCAGGAGCGGAAGATCCCGTAACGACGCAGTATTTGTAATCAGATAAATTACTGAAAAATCAATTGACTATAACAGACAAGCGTTCTTGTGCTTTATAGATTTGGTAAAAGCATTTGATAGATTACAGCTGTAAGACGTAGTGCATACACTTTATGACAAGAATATTCCTTCGGATATAATAAAACTAATTGAGAAGATTTACAAATTAAATAAAATAGAAGCGAGAGTAAATTCGTTTACTGAACCCACAGTGGTAACAACTGGTATTAGACATGGAGACTCACTGAGTCCCCTACTGTTTAACATTATATTAGATGCAATAATTAAACAAATAAAAACAAAAAAAGGCAATAAAGAGATATAAATATTGTGTAATGCTGACGATACTGTCTTAGTCGCTGAGAATGAAGATGACTTGCAGAGATTATTACATCAGTTTAATACAACAGCAAAGAAATTTAACATGAAAATATTCGCTGAAAAAACCAAATTAGTAGTTATCTCCAAAGGACCAATTAGGTGCAAGCTGGAAATTGATAATCAGATTATAGAGCAGGGGATGGCAATTAAATATTTAGGAATTAATTATCATATAACGACAACATAGAAGAAGAAATAAAAGAACAAATATTAAAAGCCAATAGAATAGCAGGATGCTTGAATGACACTATTTGGAAAAATAAATACTTGAGAACAGAAGTAAAAATCTAGTATATATAAATCTGTAGACCGACCAGTTATGCCCAACACAACAGAAACAAAACCAGAAACACGCAAAACTCAGAGATACTTACAAACAAGTGAAATGAAAACATTAAGAAGAATTACAGGAAGAATACTTTGGGATAAAGAAACCAGTGACAACATAAGGCACATATGTGAAGTAGAGGACATTAACACGTGAGTAAGAAACAGAAAACAATAATGGAACCTACACATAAATAGAATGTCCGAACGACGATTAGTGAAAATATCTCGAGATAAATCACCGGTGGGCCAAAGGAGTATAGGACGCCCACGAAAAAGGTGGAACAGCGACCTGTAGCGTAGAAAAGCAGGCAGGAATGCCTAATATAAAGAAAAAGAAGAAGAAGGAGAAAATTATTTCTTTTGAAAATTCACTTTCTGAGCTATTTTATAGTTGGAAAAATAATTCGTTTTTAACCTAGCTTGAAAAATCTAATTTTTTGTATTTATTAGGCAGCAGCAGTTCATGATTAGTGCTTGTTAATTTCGCATCTTTCTGCAAATTTTTACGAATAAATAGTTGCCTAATGATTTTTTATTTTAACTATACATATAGACAAATGTACAACGGATTTGGTAAACGTCATTTTCGGACAATTGTAGTGTTTTTGCAGAATCGGTAAGATTTCCTGCCTTGCGCATTTATCCTAACATTTAAATAAAGATCATATCTAAAATTTTCATTACCGCTAGTAATAATCGTTTTAAAATGACCGAAAACATAGCACCAAATTATAAATAATGAAACAAAAAACTATCGGATCTTCAAAAGCTAGCATACTACCTTTGTATTACTATTTTACCTACCAAAGTTTTTTTTAAAGAAATACTCGTCTTTAGAATCAGTCCTAGTAACCTATAATTTCGCAAAATAAAAACAAGTAAAAAATGAGTAACTTTTTTTTTTTGATTTTCAGCGAGATGTACAAAGTTTAGCGGAGAGAACAACTTGAGGAAATAACGTATGTTTTTTCATATTATGTTCGTTTAGAAGATGGATTACTATAATATATAAGGTGTAATTATTAGGGTAACTAAGTACAAGAAAACTGTATACTTATCATCTTATAAATGTATCTGGTTTTAAGCGGTGATCTATTAGTTTGATAAAAGCCAACATTCCATTTACTGTAAGACGGAGAGATAGATTGAAGTTATCTCAAGACAGAAATAAAAATAAATTTACAAAGCTTGAAATACATCAAAATATTATAAACGAATCATTTAGAGTTTATAAAGCTAACAGCCTGAATGAAGTTTAAATATTGAATATAATTTATTTATGTATAGAAATCGCTTCTTTTATAACCCTTAAATTTACTAACGTGTCTTATAATAGAGAGTAAACTGTTATACAAAATAACAACAAAGACATTTTGTATCAGTCCACCACTCTTAGTTCAGTTTCCGTAAGGGTCCGTAGTGAGACCTTCTTCCTGTGTTACAAGCGAATTATAAATGACTTTAATTGTGGTGATTTGTAATTTATAGTTTCATTTTAGAGAAACCTGTAGAATATGCGTAGTAATAGTATGAACGTCTTAATGTAATGGTTTAATAACAACATCTTATACTTAAATAGCTCTAAAAATAACATATAATATGAATATATATATATATATATATATATATATATATATATATATATATATATATATATATATATATATATATATACAAAACAATCGAATTAATTATTTTGAGCTTAAAAGTGAGCAAGGAAGCTATCTCCCGTTCCTCATCTTTGAAAATGTATCGAACGATAGAGGAGAAAGTTACCTGGATAAAACACTGTTGTATATTATGTTTGAAGTTACATAACAGACGTTTTATGTCTATGTGGGATATAGATTTCACAAATTTGATCTTGGGGCGCTTCACCTTTATTAAGGAATGTTTTATTACTTTTTTTAATTAAAAAAGGATCAAAAGATATATTCTTAGTGTTTCTAAGGTCTCATCGTGCAGGTTACAATTTATAGGTGTAAAATTATTAATGCCTAATGCTAAGTTTTTGATAGGGAATTTCTACAGGTTATAGAGCTTATAACTTATAACTCTTCTGGATTTCTCCTGTGTCGATTGAAAAAATGATGCTTACGTTTCGCAGGTCATCAAATCAGAAAAATTATACCTTAAGTCTACAAAGATTGTTATTTATCATCTGAGTAAACTAATTTGTAAACTAATTTTTCTTATATTCACCACTCATTCATATTCAGGGACAACCCGTGTGCGCTAACAAATAGCTTAAATATGAGTAGAAATTTTCCTTAAATTTAAGGCGAGTTTTTCTAAATAGATTACCATAAAAAAGCAAGAAGGACTAAAGTTTTACTATGTTTAAATAGCAAGCTAAGGATTTTTCAGTGGATATGGAATTTTATATTTTAGATGAATTTTGAACAGAGTTTGATTATTTTTATTTGTAAATAAACATATTGATTTTTACTTTCCTTGCTAAAGGAAACTGTTGTATTCGTGTGTGCTTCTTTCGAAAATTTATTTTTTCATTATTTTCAATTCTTAGCTTAAAGAGATGAGAGGGAATTTTTCCAGATTTCTTAAATGGGATAATGAGCAAATTTTAAGCGTAATCGTTTATAATATTCCATATAAAGTGCCAACTCCATATTCGTATTGTTATAAGTCTTTTTCCGGGATCTTTCAGTCAATGAATCGAAACATTACGTCTTTCTTTTATTATTTTCATTGCTAACATAAGAAAAAGGTGACCCCTACCTCTGATAACTGTATTGTTTCAATAGTATACGAGAATTTTTTCCTAGCTTAATTTATATTTAATATAAAATAATTTTTCTATCAGATCCGACTGCAGAGTAACCGAAAAAAATGTTAAGTGGAATATAGAACGAGTTTTAGAAATACAAACGATTAAGGTGGCGGTAATCTACTCAGGGAACAGTAAGTAAATTATTCTATTTACTTTTCCTGCTTACGTGAAGTATTGTAACCTGAAAAATACATTGTTGCGTTAATTTTGCCCAGGAGTGTATATATATATATATATATATATATATATATATATATATATATATATATATATATATATATGTATATATATATATATATATATATATATATATATATATATATATATATATATATGTGTATATATATATATATATATATATATATATATATATATATATATATATATATATATATATGTTATATATATATATATATATATATATATATATATATATATATATATATATATATATCTCAAATGATGGTGCTTGGATTACATTATGATTTATGTTAAAAAAGTTAAATTCAGTGCTTATTTTAGAACTATGTGTTTGAGAAGAAAGTACTGGATAAATCTTTTACAGATTTTTTTTATTAATTTTTAAAACTTAAATTGGCAAGTATTTTTATCTTTACAGTTTTTTCTTTTTGTTTAAGTATTTTATTATGCAATTTTTTGTATAAAATTTATTTTAAATTTAATATATTTTTATTTTTTTGTAAAATGTTTTTTCTGGAAATAAGCGTGTTTATTATTACTATTAAAATGTTTTGAATTTTAAGAGAAAATTTTTTATAATTTAAGTAATATAAATATATTTGGCCCAGTATATATAGGTTTTAAAGATTTGGGCTTAATTTCTCTGTTACTCCAACTAGTTGTTGTATAAACCCGATAAAAAAGAAAGATACTAGGTCAAAAAAACAACTGTTATATAAGAATAAATATATTAGGAAGACAGGAACAGAAAAGGAAAAATTACCTATTTAGGTTTATTTTTGTTGAATAATATAAGATTACGAAAAAAATATTTTTCTCTTTCATAAAGAAAAATATTTTTCTTCTTTAATCTCTTTCAAGATTGATTGACCTAAAAGTCGTAATAAATAAGCTGTTTTAATGAAAAAAGATCTAATAATTTGCAGAGACGGATCCTTTTACTACATTTTTCTTAACATCTTGTTTTCCCCTTAATTTTCTAGCATTTTCAAGATAAAATGCATAGATTAGATTAAAAAGAAAGAATAAAAAACTTTTATTTCAAGCCTAGTGCATTTTTAACTAGATGAAGTTTTTCAGAAAAGAAAATATTAACACTAGAGTATTTATTGACAGTGTTGTGATTTGGCGTGGCCGCTAGCCCTTATGTTAAACATAAAAATAATATTAAGAATTTACTAATATATTATAAGCATGTTCGCCTTCCATTGAAGGTCATGCAATGGTTGGTGAGATTATTAGCTGACTCATGTCGCAGTCACAGTTGATCAAATCATCGCTGGATAGCCCCACCTCTATGTGTCTTTAATACATAACCAAGCATAATATCTCTCAATATGTTGTGTGTATTTTCACGAACTTTAATAAATTTTTAAATTTATTGAAGATTTAAATAATAATGAAAATTTTTAGAAATTTCCCTGCTCGACATTCTAAAATTGGTTGTCTGAAGATTTTTTTTGGAATAAAATAATAGTTCCCCAGTACCCATCTATTTTGTAACCTACACTGAGATTCGATCATGTTTCCTTGTATTTCCCATATAACCCATATATGGATCACTACAATCTGTCAAGTAAGAACGCGACCGCTAGTATTCTTGAAAAAATATGTTTCGAGAACATTTTTTGCCATCAATGTTTTCTTTGGTGTGTTAACAACGGCGCAATTATCTTAGTAAGTTGTCGAATCGCCTCCTGCATCAATAATCACCTGGCATCTTCGAGGCATGCTGTCGACGAGATTTTCTGCATAATCTGAAAATTTTTCGAATCTCGCGAGACAACTGAGTCAAAGTCCTCAGAGTCTTTCCTCTGAGCTTTCTCTTGACAAGGGACCAAACTTTTTCAATAGGGTTGGCATCCAGCGATTGTGAGGGCCACTCTAGTATCTTATCGTGGACCCAAACGAACCGCTTCACGACGTGATTTTCGCCCTGCAAAGGTTTCTTCAACGTGCTTCGGAATTTGACACATATAAATCCGATTATCTTAATTTTGCTGCTCCTTGACGCAGCGTCACTTTCGAGTCCCATGAAAACAAAGACTCGATTCGTGTCTCGACTTTCGGAGTGACTTTACCTCCCGAGCTACGTTTTGGCGAGACATTTTCATCTGGTTAAAATGATTTCCCCACTTTTTCACAAACGACACCGACTTTTTAATATATTTGGCGGCCGCGGAATGTGCCATCTTAGGCCCCTTTGGATGGGAACAAAAAAAGACTGCCTTCAATCGTCTAGCCAACAAGTGACTCATTTTTGAAACTTCGGAATTGACTGATACTTTTACTGAAATGAGTCGTAGACAAAGGTCCTCTCTACCGATTTTTTGTTGAATCACTAGAATCGCATATACCAAAAAGGAATTATCGCGGACATGTTCTTACTTGACAGACTGTATAAGGAGAATCTTCAAGACATGGCTCATATGCGTGATGATTCTCTGTATGTTTTAGTAGTTTTTTTGGCTGAGCCAAGAAAGTGGAAAATTGGTGATGTGGAATAATGTTAGTCTTGACTAAAAAATAAATAGTTCAGTTAAGGCTTTAGCATAGTACTCATCTCAAACTTTAAGAAGTTCTCTTGGTATACCGTCAGGACCAAGCGCTTTTTCCATTCTTGGATCTATTAAGGGCATTCTGCATTTCTGGTACTATTATTTTTAGGCTTTGGATAGTTCCGATTCTGGTTTATTAAAAGGGGTTACACGCACCTCGAATTTTCAAAAATTCGATTTTTTTTAATGATTTATATTCTCTATACTTCTAAGAATTATTAAAAAAAAAATAACAAAATTCCATTCCATTACAAAGTTATAGCATTAAATGTGACCTGGCGCTGGATTGCGACCACTACCTGTTTTCAGACACTGTCTACAATATTATTCAATCAACTTTTAATATATTTAACTTTTTTAAAATCTTAATAATTACTTTTTCGGTCGAGAGGTTTTTTTAATTTTTCTAATAGACAATTTTTTTTATAAAAAAATAAACATACATTTCTTGGTCGAAAATTGCATACTAAAGTTTGAAGCACCGTAAATTTTTCATTTTTGAGAAAAAAAACTTGACAATTTTTAACTACGAGGATGGACTGAAAAGTTCGCCGCCTAGTCAAAAAACAAAATAAAATACGTACAAAAGTATTTTTTATTTTTCGACGTGATCTCTAATTCGAAACCACAATCACGAATTTGGGCCATAGATTCAACAGACGTGTAAACGCGAGCGTTGTCTTGATGGAACAAAACTTTCTTTCTCAGTAATTTTGGGCGTTTCTCTTTAATTTCTTGACGTAAACGACGCAAAAGGGTGTAATAGTAAGTCGAGTTTATTGTTTCGCCTTTCGGAAGATAGTCCATCAAAATAATACGTTTAATATCCCAAAAAAACTGACGCCAACACCTTTCCAACCGACAGAATTGCTTTCGCTTTCTTTGGGGTCGGGTTCACCAGATATTTTTCACTGCTTGGATTATTGTTTTGACTCTGGAATACAGTGGTGAACCCAGGTTTAGTCTATTATCACAAACCTGTTAAGAAAATCTTGCAGATCAGCCTCAAAAATCTCCAAACAGTTGCTAGCAATCGTGAGTCGAATTCGTTTTTGTTTAACTGAAAGCAATCTGGGGACCCACCTAGCGGAAACCTTAGAAAATTCGAGTTCGTTGGCAATAATGTTTTGTGTTCGTTCAGACGAGATGCCTATAGTGTCTACAATCTCCCTGATATTTAATCTAAGGTTTCTCAATATGAGATCACACACTTTGCCGATGTTTTCTTCAGTTGTAGACGTCGTGGGCCGGCCGGAGCGAGGGTCATCTTCGACGCTTCGACGTTATTCAATTTTTTCTATTTTTCCAAAAACGCTGCACTTGGTCCCACTAAACCCGTTCTAACTTAAAAACCACAAATTCTACAGCAACAAAATTTTACACTGTGACAACCAAAAAAAGTATGAACTTATTGAGGCTACTATTATAAAAATATTATAATTATTTTTTGATGAGGCCGAAAACTTTTCAATCCATCCTCGTACTACATTATTTTACAAGAGTAGTTTTTGCAGATTAGATTATTTTTTGTTGCAGACAGCCTAGTTTTCATCGGTGGTCCATTTAACGCGATAAAAAATAATGTTAACATTAAAAACATATTTTAAAAAAATTTTCTTCTTATAATTTAAAATAAAATAGAAATATATAAATGACATTCTTTTGTATTATTCACTTAATAACCTTTAAAACATATTTTTTTTAAATATACTTTTTACAGCGCCCAGGTGTATGTATCCTCTTAGCCGCTGGTCGGCTTTAAAAATCTGCATGATATATCTATGCCTTAAAATTTTTCGAAAATATCTATCATCATATGAACGAACACAAGATTTTGTTAATAATAAGTTTTTCTGCTCATCAACGACATTTGTAAAAAGTTTTATATAAGCTATATCTGGCGAAGTAACTTTAGTGGGTGAGTTTTATGATCAGGTAATAACAATAATTGAATTTAAAATACACTCTCTATAACTACAGAACTAACTTGTAAATTATTTACGACGATGTTAAATTCAAAAAGAAATAAACTCTAATTGTGTTGTCCTTTGAATTACGTTGTTAATCTAAATAAATACGGAAACGAAAACGTAAAATAATAAAATTTTTAATGGTGGTTAGAAGCATTAAAGCACTAATAAAAAAACAGATTAAGTCTTATAACTTTAATACAGACATGAAACGAGAAGTTAACTACTCGTAAAGAAAAACAATACTATTATTTTTAACATCAAGCTTTATGCTTGTAGCTGCTTAAGAATTATAGTTTTAATTTAATAGACGATTGCAATTTTTATCTTAATAATAGTTTTCCACTACACACTTTTATCTAACTGCGTCTGTAAGGAGATCCAGTTTGTCCGCAGTGTATGCACGTTAAACTATTCCTCTGTATAGTCCAAACGTTAAAGATTTGACAAGACTTCGACGAGATTTATATCAACTACCAGGTGTACAAGTATGAAATTCGGATTTTTTTTTTCTAAAAAAACACGTTAAATTCGGAAGAATGATAAAAAGTGCTTTATTCAAAGTATGTTCCATCGCTTGTTATACATTTTTCCCATCTTTCGGGAAATTTGTGAATACCACGCCAGTAAAAATCTTCCCCTTTTGCTGCGAACCATTCATCGAGCCATTTTTTTTACATCTTCGTACGAACCAAAGCGCTGCTCAGCAAGTGCGTGACCCATCGATGCAAACAAGTAGTAATCGGAAGGAGCGAAGTCTAGTGAGTAAGCCGCTTGGGTAGAACTTCCCAGCTGAGTGCTTCCAACATGTCGCGAACTGGTCTTGCCGTATGTGATGGACCACTGTCATGAAGAAAAATGGCTTTGTGTTGCCTCTTTCGGTATTCTAGCCTTTTTTCAAGCAGCGAACGGTTCAAATCGGTCAATTATTGTTGGTAACATTTAGTATTAACCGTTTCCCCAGGTTTTAACAGCTCATACTAGACCACGCCCCTCTGGTTCCACCAAACACAGAGCATCGTTTTTCTGCCAAAGCGATTCGGTCTTGCGGTCGATGTGAATGGTGCGCCTGGGTCTACCCATGATTTTTTGCGCTTGGCATTTTTAAAATAAGTCTAGTTTTCATCCCCTGTAACTATACGATGCAAAAATGACTTCCTTTTGCACCGAGCGAGCAAAATGTCACACGTGTTTTTTGCGCTTTTCCATTTGCCTGTTGTTCAACTCGGGTGGTACCCATCTACCGGTCTTCTGAATCTTTCCCATGTCTCGTAGACGATTGGAAACAGCTTGTTGACTAACGCCCAATTGCTCGGCGAATCATCTTCGTCCAACAATGCTTGCAATTCCACATCTTGGTATTTTTTTGGCGGTTTTCCACGTTCCTTGCCTGCAACATCGAAGTCACCACTTTTGAAACGCCGAGACCATCGTCCACACGTATCTTGCGATGGAGCATGTTCACCATAAGTTTCTCGAAGTAATCGGTATGATTCAACAGCAGTTTTCTTCAAATGAAAACAAAAAATTAATACTGTCCGCGAATGCTCTTTGTTCGGTATAAATTTCGATATATTGAACACAACACAACACTATGCATACACCAATTTATCACTCGTGCGCGTCTGACGCTTGTTGATGACACAACAAAATGGTGCAGTGTCAAATCTTTATAGCACAAACTGCATTGGTGCACCATCTGTCTGAAATCCGCATTTCATACTTGTACACCTGGTACTAAATATGAGCAAAAAGTCAGTATTGTAATATGTTTTTCAAATTTTGTTCGCTCCTCGGTGGATTCTACGCTTTTAATTTTGAGGCGTTCACAAGCCAGTTATACAATTTGTTATATCTTACATCTTAGTTTGGTGTTAGAGATGTCCTTGAAACTAGTGAATTATCATCTGTGTTTAAATACACTCCCAACGTCGTAACCAACGTAAAGAGATTTTTTAATGGTGAACTTATTATAATTACTTTTAGTTATGCCGATGACAGCGTCATTGTAAGTGACAACCTCCATTTCTTCATCTTTTAAATTCTATAAACATAATGAGACTATAAATGTGACTAAATAGCAATGTCACTAAAACATAGCATAAGATCAGATAGAATCAGTTCGTACAACTTTTTAAAAAAATTAAATCAGTCCACACCATAAACCGTAACACCTTTGTTCATGCCCGAAACAGATGCAAAGGAATTATCGACGAAACCAAGGAGGCACACAATCAACGAATTAAAAACAGACTTCTCGCTTGTCCCAACAATTCCAGGTCCTTTTGGGCAGTTGCTAAGGCAGTTCGTCAAAATTTCACCAAATCCACCATACCACCACTCACACTTGTTGGCTGAACTCTTTGCTTCACATTCTACTGTCGATTTCCAAGGAAAAACACCACCTACTATTCCCATATTGCGTTAAGGATGCCCGATGTTGTCTTCAGACAGGGTATCATAAAGCATATTTTAATGAAGCTAGACACCAAAAAGCCTTCTGGCGCTGACGGAATACTTGCCATAGTTCTCAAAAACTGTGCGAGAGAACTAACACTAGTTTTCTGTAGACTTTTCAACCTATCCTACAGAAAGGGAATATTTCCTTCCTGCTGGCAATGTGCCATAGTTCAGCCGATACCTAAAAAAGGCAAGGAGATCTTGTCAAATAACTACCGACCAGTCGAACTGCTTTCAATAATATCGAAAGTCATGGAAAAGGTTATCAATCAGCATCTTCTAAAATCTTTTGAAGGATTCAACATTATTAGCGATCACCAATACGGCTTTTGTAAACATAGATCAACAGGAGATCTTCTGACTTGTAACACATGTTTGGAACAACGCAATTGAACACTTTGGAGAATCTCGAGCGGTTGCTCTTGACGTATCCAAGGCATTCGACCGTGTTTGGCACGATGGAATGTTGGCTAAGCTACGCTCTTATGGTATGTCTGAAAGGTTCTGTTTGTAGCTCTCATGTTTCCTCAGAGAGCGTTCTTTACGAATGGCAGTCGACGGATTTCTTTCTAACACCTTCACTATCAACGCCGGTGTACCCCAAGGCTCCATACTGTCTTCTACTACTATCTTTCTCATTTACATTAACGATCTGTCGACCGGGAATCTTAAAAAATTTTAAAAAAAATAACGTTGCTGAACCCGACATAGTTATGTCGGGGCACTCCATTCCCCTAGCATCGTCACTCAGTTTGTTGGACATTAATTTGGGAGCAAATATGTCCTGGTATAAACATGTTGCAGGCATTGCAAGGAGAGCTTCTCAAAAGTTTGGAATATTATTTCGAGCCGGAAAGTTTTACACTCCGCAACAACTGTTAATTCTTTACAAAGCTCAAATTCGACCAACTATGGAGCGCTTTCGGAACTTCCCTGCAGCACGTGTGCTAAACTCATAAAAAAAGTATATAGTCTGTGTTGCTGTATAGAGCTGAAATCTGGACGAAGCATTTGAGATGTGATTGCATGTAATGTTTCGAATTCCTTTAACAGCATTACATATTAGAGATGAAATTTTAAAGAGAGTAAATGCCATTCGTGGAATACTTGCCTCAGTTAAATGCAGAAAGCTTTCGTATCTTGTACATATTCTTAGAAGCGATCGGTATAGAATCTTAAAATTTATATTAAAGGATAAAATCGAAGATTGCAGTGGGACTGGGCGAAAGCAACACTCTTGGTTAAGGAATATCTTGGGTTGGCCATGTGACAAATGCTGAGGTTATAAGAAAGTTGAATAAAACAAGCGAAATCCTTAATACAGTAAAAATCAGAAAACTGTAATATTTAGCGCACATCATGAGGAATGAATAGCGATACAGATTATTACAACTGATATTGCAGGGTAAGATGCCAGGGAAAAAGAGGCCCTGGATAAAGATGCATTTCATGGCACAAGAATCGAATATCTTGGTTCGCGATAGACAACAACAAGTCTCTTTCGAGCGGCTGTTAACAAAATCCAAATTGCCTTAATGATCGCGAACATCCGGAATGGATAACGAACCATAAGAAGAAGAAGAAGCTTCCTTCTTCTTCTTCTTCTTCTTCTTCTTATGGTGCGTTTATCCATTCTGCCAATAGATCAGAACGCCAGCGCAGCAGAGATGTTCGCTTAATAGAAATTCAAGTACAATTCGCTAATGTAATTGACGTCAAGAAGACTTAACATGGCACGGAAAGAAGAATGATCTGAGCTACTAGATGAATTTTATTGTTGACAAGATTCACTATAATTTTGCAAGTGACAGTGGTTATATAGTTTAATGTATCATAGCTCATAAGATTCACTATAATTTCACAAGCGGCAGTGGTTATGGATTTTATATAAAAGAATCATTATGGCAGAAGACGAAATTTTACAATCTGTTGACTTGGGCGTTAAATATAACGGTTTTTTGAGGATTTCGAATATACATATAAATCCTCATAAGAATTACTATAAAGGACGTCCAAAGAAGTGTAGAAAATAAGAAACAATTATATAATACACTGGCGTGCAACAAAATCGACTCAAACAATCTTGCTTCATTTAACACCGATCTTTGGATTTAATTTTCAGAGATTGGTATTATTTTTGGTATCATTTGAATGCTGATTTTCTAATCTTTTCAATAATACCAAAAACATTTGTATTTCCAAAAACTTTTACTGATTAAAACGGTTTTACTCTATAGAACCGTTTTTGCTAGCTCAGTAACGTACTCGTTACGCGCTATTCCTCCTTACACAAAAACATGCAACTGCATTTTCCTATTATTCCTTTAACGGAACCTGAGCCGTCAACAGTTCTGCTATACCTGCTCACTAATTACGTCATCGGAAAATCGATACCACCCCGGAAAGAAATGGCACAAGTCATTGCTCTATTGCAAGAAGGGCATAGCCAACGTGTAGTCGCTGTGCAATTGCACCTGTGCCAGTCACCTGTCTCCAGAGTCTACAGATGTTACCAAGAGACTAGCGCCTTTACACGGAGACCAGGATTAGGAAGAAGGTGTAGCTCGGAGCGAGATGACCGCTTCACTGTCAACAAAACTCTAAGAAATCGTCATTTGACCACCGTTGAGGGCCAGCTGGAGTTCCGACAAGTTCGTGGTCGGGCTGTCAGTTACTGGACAGTGAGAAGACTTAGAGAAGCTAACTTAACTCCGAAGAGACCAGCTAACGGACCTAAAATTGACAGCAAGCCATCGACAAGCGCGACTCAGATTTGCCCGAGAACATGTCGACTGGACCTTAGAACAATGGCGCTTCGTTTTATTCTCCGACAAGTCCCTAATGTGCCTACATGGCAATCGCAAGAAGAGTCTATAGGAGACCTGGGGCGCGCAGTGCTGCATTACTAAAACGGTCTCCTACGGAGGAGATTCTGTCATGGTGTGGAGAGGCATCTCACTGAATGCGAAAACCGATTTGGTTTTCGTGACTGATAAGAGTTGTAGCGTTGGTTAACAGCTCACCGGTACATCTAGGAGATCCTGCAGGAACACGTTGTTCCTTACGCTGGGTTTGTTGGCGATACCTTCGCGCTAATGCACAACAATGCGAGGCCACATACTGCTGCATCGGTGCGGTAATACCTGGCGGAAGTGGGAATACCCACATTAGATTGGCCGGCGCGGAGTTCTGACCTCAATCCAATCAAGCACATGTAGGATGAGCTCAAAAGAAGGGTTCGAGCCAGAAATCTAGCCCTGCATCGCTGAGGGACTTAAAGGTTGCCATGGGGGAAGAGTGGGGAAGAATCTCACAAACAGTGGTAAAAAAACTCACCCGTTCCATGGAAAACTGGCTGGAAGCAGTAATAAGGACTAGGGAGGTAATTTTGGTTTTTATCAATAGATTTAATTGTTAAACTTAAAAGCTGTTTAATTTTTCCTTTGTCTTACCCCTATTTTCAATCCTTGTTCCCTTGTTATCATTAGAAAGATAATATAATAAGCTTTCGAATGATAATAAAATCCGTAAAAATATATGAACACTAGATTGTAAAATCCGTGTTAAATGAAGCCAAATAGTTTGTGTCGATTTTTTTGCTCACCAGTGTTTAAAATTTAATATGGTATAATATGGACCTAGCTCCGTGGTTATTGTGCCCTCATACGGTATTATGGGTCTCGGTTTGCAATTCCGGCAGATCAGTGTACTTATCTATTAATTTATTTACGTATATTTGGTTTGGCCATATACATAGGTAGTAGTTGTTGCAAAAATATAATAAAACTCGTGGCAGCACTATTGCTTTGTCTAAAAGGTACGAAATACAAATGTATGTCTCGGAAGTTGAACAACGTTGACGGATATTGCGACATCCTTTTCAATATACATCCAGAAAGGGTAATCCCCATTCAGGCGAAAAAAAAGAATTCAATACGTTTAACGTCCGTGGCCATTTTGCCCAACATAAAAAAATCAAAGAATTTTTACAACCCATCATCTAAATTGAATTTTAAAACGTCTTTTATTCTCACTTGAAAAGATATGTCAGTTTGTCGGCGAGAGTCACGCAACGTAAACAAATAAATTCCAGTGTTCTTTAAATTATTTAATTTGTCCTTTAGACAAGAAACAAAAAGTTATAATAATTTTGAATATTGTAATATTTACCCATAATTCTAGATGTTTCTCCACTATAGGTAACGAGGAGAAGTTTTTGAAAGACAGTTTCTATCAAATTTAATATAAGAATTTTAAAATAAAAATTATCTTTATTTTTCTCTTACGTGTTTTGTAGACATTAATCGAGGAGCCATTAATGAAGTCATCTGGCATGTAACATTCTTTTTAGTGTTCCGTACGGAACACTTATAAGATGACTTCGGTGTCTGTCTGTCTGTTACACCCGATTTTCTCCGAAACTATTTGACATAGAAAGTTGAAATTTGGTAATAATATAGGAATTGATGGCCTCATCGGAGCCATGTAGCTTTGAAAGTTAAATTTTGACTTAAGGGGTTAGTTATGGGGGGTGAAATCGAAAGTGAAAAAAAAAAAATACTAGGTCATCGAGTGTGGTGTCAAATGAAAGCTTGTGAAAACACGAGTAAAAATATATATATAATGTAATCGCTATCCCCCGCCTTATCTCCAAAAGTACTTACCAAAAAATTTTGAAAAAATTCTAGCATATTCTCCACAGGGTGTAGATTGAACGAAAATTATCACAAGGGCATTAGCTTTAATAATTTATCTGGTATATAAATAAAATAAAAATTTCAAGGTGATCAGATTTCAGTAAAAATCGGAAACAAACTTTGTTGAAAACTCATTTGGGGTGTGTTTTGTGAAGTCCCTGATCATTTCATACCTCTGTAACAAAATCTTTTATTTTAAAAGCAATCAACGTACGGAACACTAATTGCGCAAGTTCAACTTGCACTTGACCGGTTATTTAAAGAAAGTGAAGTAATGGACTGCCGAGTGAAATTTCAAATACCTGGAAAACTATTTAATTTAAAAATAACCCTCTCCCGGTTTTTTTTTTTCATGATGTTACCTACCGAGATGGAGAGGCATTTAAGGTTATGTGGAGCAGCTAACTGATAGTGACATGGTGGTATTAATTCAGAGGGGCCATGTGTTCCGCTTAAGTGGGTTTTCTATACATTTTAAAGAGTGTTTTCCACCCTTTTAATGGTAAGATCTGGACTTTTTTTTTTCATCTTCAACTTTAATAGATTTTTCTTGTTAAATATTTTTGAGAAAGTGTTCAAAGGAATTTAATTCGAACAAAGTGCCAGTAGATCCAACCAGTTGGCCGCATGTCGATTATAAAATGCTATTCGTATTCTTTTAACAGGACTATGTGCGAAAGTAAAATGTTCATAAAAATTTTAAATGAAGAAACCATTACAAAATTTATACAGGCCATGAAAAATAATTTTGAAACTAAAATACTTGTTTAAATAATTCCACCTAGCAAAGCTTATTAAATCTGCTCCATGCATCGTAAAACATAATAAAAATGCATATGTCGTTAGCGTGCTGACGTTCGTCTGACAATGTAAAGTGTAGCTGCTGAGTAAATTACTTGCCGGGTTTAATTTTTATTTTCCTGGTTTTTTTTTGGTTAATTATTCAAAATTTGCTAGTTATTTACTTCAGAGAGAAAAATAATAGCATTTTCTGTTGTTCAAATTAGTTTAGATAAAACGTAGACTAGGAATGGCCTTCAAAAAGAATCCTATATAAATTAGCAGAAATATGAGCAGCATATGAAATAAAATAATAATAATAATAGCTTCAATATATTTTTTTTTAATTTTGCGTTATTGTTGAAAATAACTAGCCCAGTGCAATCGGACTTGCGCAATTAGTGTTCCGTACGTTGATTGCTTTTAAAATAAAAATTTTTGTTACGGAGGTATAAAATGACTTCACAAAACACAAATGGGTTTTCAATAAAGTTTTTTTCGATCTTTACTGAAAACTGATGATCTTGAAATTTTTGTGTTTTTTTATATACCAGATAAATTATTAAAGATAATGCACTCGTGACAATTTTCGTTTAATCTACACCCTGTGGAGAATGTTGCAGAATTTTTTCAAAATTTTTTGATCAGTACTTTCCGAGATAAGGGGGGGATAGCGATTTTTCGCAATTTTTTTAAAATAATACAGAGAAAGTGTGCGCAAGTATTACATTATATATATTTTTTTTGGAACTGTTTTTTTATCAGCTTTCATTTGACACCCTACTCGATGATCAGGTAAAAATTGTTTTTTTCACTTCCGATTTTACCCCCCAAAACTAACCCCTTAAGTCAAAATTTATGTTTCGAAACTACATGCCTCTGATGAGGCCATCAATTTCCATTTCTCTCTATCCTCCCATAGATTCTCCTTTGTTCCTCCTTTGCTGCCCACTCCCTCTCGCCGACTTAGTCTGGGTCATTATTTCTTTCTTTTTCTCTGCGGTGTCCAGTTAAGTATTTGCTTGGGTAACCGACTTTGATCCGTCTTTTTCACATGGCCATACCAACTCAACTCATTTATCTTAATATCTGCCGTTATTATATGTTTGACTTTCATGATTTCCCAAATTCTGCCATTTTTAACCCTGTCCAATTTTGATTTTCCGTCAGCACGCCGCCAAAAGTCCATTTCTGTCACCTTAAGATTTTGTATCGTTTTTTCCTTAATAGGCCACACTTCACTACTATATATGGTTATACTTTTTACCATGCTGTTGTAGATTCAGTGTTTATTTTCCTTTGATATATTTCTCTGCCGCAATACATTATTGAGTTGTCTTATTGCCTTTCTTCCTTCGTTGTTTCTATGTTTAATTGCTTCATCATTCTTAATATACATGTCCAGATATTCATATTTCATATATTGTTTTATTTCTTACTTGTTCCAGCACTATATTTTGTTGTTTTCCGCTGATACACATGTATTCTGTTTTGTTAACGTTAACTTCCATGCCTCACTTTTTTATATTTTTCTATTAACTTCCGTGTCATATATTCTGCATCTTCATAGTAGTGCGCAAGTGCTATCTGATCATCCGCAAAACATAGAGTGTAAACCATTTTATCAATTTTGGTTATATGGTGAACAAATCCCCTGTTATGGTATAAAAAAAGACTACTGTACAGATTTAGGTAGACAATCGTGTTCTACTTATGATTCTTCTTCTTCTTCTTCTTCTTCTTAAAGTGCCTATTCGGTTCGAATGCTGGCAGTCATTCTGGCTATTATTACTTTATCCACTGCCGCTCTAAATAGACCGGTAGTGTTTGTTGAGAACCTTTCCTTGCAGTATTTGTTGCAGTAATCCATATCTGTGGAAATTTCTCCTTATGTGTCCTAAATACTCCAATTTTCCTACTTTAACAGCTTGCATAATTTCCAATTTCTTGTTCAGGGGACGTAAGACATTCTCGTTGGTTATATGATCAGTATAAGAATTCTGCGATATAGCCATAATTCAAATGCATCAAGTTTCTTAGAAGTAGCTTCAGTCAGCGTCCAAGATTCCACACCGTATAGAAGGACACTGAAGACATAACATCTTAGGAGTCTTATTTTTGTGCTTAATTTTATTGCAGAGCTTTTGAAAAGTGATGTCATTTTGAGGAACACTGCTCTAGCTTTTTCGATACGGCAACGAATTTCCTGCGAATGATTCCACTGTTCGTTTATCATGGTACCTAGATGTGGAGTTTTTAGTATTTGTTGACTGTTAACCATCAACAAGTTAGGAGGAACCGGAGACTTGCTGATTCTCGTGTACTTTGTTTTGCTGATATTAAGTTCGAGGTCGTATCGATTACTGAATGCGTTTATTTTTGTCATAAGATGTTGTAGACTCTCAGCCTAACGAATATTATATATTGGCTCCCCATTAAGCAGTATTCCTTCATCAGCCTCTTCCAGTTCCTCTCTGAAGATTTGCTCAGAGTATATATTAAACAATAGTGGAGACAAGACACAACCCTGCCTTACTCCACGCTCAATCGATATTACTTCTGAGCGCTCTCCTTCTGCTTTAATAAATGCCATCTGTTTCCAGTAGAGGTTGCCAATAATCTGCAGGACTTTTCCATCTAGCCCAAGGTCTTTCAGAATTCAGACCATTTTGTGATGTTAGACTCTACAAAGGCCTTTTGGTAGTCGATCAGGCACAAATATATGTCACAATTGACGTCTCTACACCGCTAAATCAAAACCCGCATAGAAAACCAAGCCTCTTTGGTTCCCATGGCATCACGAAAGCCGAATTGTGTAGCTGACATGTTTTCTTCACACAAATTGCATATTCTTCTGTGAATATTTTTAGATAGACAGATACACTTCTGGGTACGTTTTTAATGACTTACAGTAAGATCTAGCAGTTAATTTCTTATCTAACTGAAGTTAGCAATTATTTAAATCAGTTATGAAGAAGTCGGTAATTAAGTATACCACACATGAAATTAACAGTTTGTTACTAACAAATTAATGCCTCGCCTAAAATTAACAGTGTGTTGTAACAAATTAAATAAATGTTACTTTTGCTGGTGCTAGATGAACAAATTATTTCTGAAGTTTAGTGTTTTAAAAGAAAATTATTAACTACTAAAAACAACATAGGTACAACATTGTTTACCTGTTATTATAGTTTCAATACGGCGCAGTGCGAAACGATACAAAATATAATTTTTTATTACCGCAATAAGAAATATCCGTTTCAATAAATAAGACGCTTTTCCATTCTAAAGCCAAAGAGCTTTAATATCGTCTTGTTGGACTTAAACACAATTGTGTTTGTAGCGTTTCCTTCTAAATTCAAGAACTATTTGTTATTGAAATGTTAAAATTGAAATAAAGTTTGTTGCAACAGAATATTATTCAATGGTTTAAACAGATAAGGTTTGTAACTGGAGAGACTAAAATTAAAATTTTGTTCTAAGAAATACCTGTAATAAAAAAACAATATTTTGGCAAATTAGTACTATTTAGTAACCGATTTCATTTTTAGTGTTCCGTACGGAACACTTATAAGATGTCTTCGGTGTCTGCCTGTCTGTCCGTCTGTCTGTAGGTCTGTCTGTCACACCCGATTTTTTTCGAAACAATTTGTCATACAAAGTTGAAATTTGGTAATAATATATATATATATATATATATATATATATATATATATATATATATATATATATATATAAATTTTGACTTAAGGGGTTAATTTTGGGAGGTGAAACAAATTTTTTTTACTAGGACATCGAGTGTGGTGTCAAATGAAAGCTTGTGAAAACACGAGTAAAGAATATATATATATATATATATATATATATATATATATATATATATATATATATATATATATATATATAATGTAATACTTGCGCACATTTTTCTTTGTATTATTTTTTAAAAATCGCGAAAAATCGCTAAAAATTGCTGTCCCCCCCCCTTATCTCGAAAAGTACTGATCGAAAAATTTTGAAAAAATTCTGGAATATTCTCCACGGGGTGTAGAATGAACGAAAATTATCACGAGTGCATTACCCTTTAATAATTTATCTGGTATATAAAAAAAAAACAAAAATTTCAAGGGCATTAGTTTTCAGTAAAGATTGGAAACAAACTTTGTTGAACACTCATTTGGGGTGTGTTTTGTAAAGTCACTGATCATTTTATACCTCCGTAACAAAATTTTTTATTTTTAAAAGCAATCCACGGACGGAACACTAATTGCGCAAGTTCAACTTGCACTTGACCGCTTATTTTTCTTGAAAATCTCTTTTTTAGCAACAAAATTAACCTTTTAGTAAATTGGTTCTTACAAAAATTTCTGAACTGAGGAAAAAGGAAAGTAAATGATTCCTTACTTGACAAAAAGAATTACCCATGTATATATAATAAGCGACATTCAGGGGTTACATATTACACATTAATATTGAAAAAAAAAAACTATTATTTCCATTAAGAACTTCAAAAAAACACTGGAAATATAGTTTTTTTCAATATTAATAAAAATAATCTTTTAATTTAGCGGTGGCACATATTTACTTTAAACAGCATTTTGCTACGTAGCTTAGTTAATGTTTGTGTATGCGTGTTTTCTGTTAAACATGAACACTAAAACTTAATATTTTTAAGTTTTTATGATAAATGTAGATTCAGAACATTTAAAGATGTCCGAAATAATGATTTTATTCCATAATTTTAATGATTATACACTTTTGCATTATTTATTAAAATGCATATTTTTCAATTTAATAGTTTTCTGGCAACTTTAAGTGTGTTTTCTGAAAGATTTTTTTGGATTGAGCATAAAAAAATACTTAAGAAAATACGTGCCTCACTTAAAAGACAAATTTTTTTTTTTTTGTATACCTATGTTATTCAAAAAAAAAATATGAAAATTCAATTTTCATTACAAAGTTATAGCCTTAAATGTGACCTGGCGTCGGATTGGGATTGCTACCTGTTTTCAGACATTGTCTGGCATATTACTCAGTCAATTTTTTATATTTTTTAACTTTTTTTTTTAAATTTTGATAATTACTTTTCCTACAAAATGTCGAGAGGTTTTTTTTAAATTCTTGTAATAGACAATTTTTTATAAATAATTAAACATAAATATTTTGATCGAAAAATTGCATACTAATGTTCAAAACACCGTAAATTGTTATTATTGAAAGAAAAACCCTTCGACAATTTTTAACGATTACATTATTTCACAAGATTAATTTTAATTTTTGCACATTGGATTATTTTTTTGTGAAGTTATCCTGCAGACAAGGAGGCGCCATAGTTTTCATCAGTGGTCCATTTAACCGGATGAAAAACAATGTTAATATTTAAAACATTAAGAAAAATCTTATAATTTAAAGTGCAATAAAAATAAATCACCCTTCTTTTGTATTATTCACTTCATAAGCTTTAAAAATTTTTTTTTTAATATACATACTTTTTGCAGCACTGCGTTATATGTAACACCTTTCATAACAGCCTTTGTATATATTCTGAAATTTAAAACTTTAACGTATAACTATAATTTTGTCTAATCTTCGAATCATCACGTCATTTTTTATTGACAAATGTTAATTTTTTTAATTTTATCAATTTATCTAAACTAAACTGGATTACTCGAAGACATTTGACACTATAAAGTGGAACGCTATCTGGGAAATTTTAGCACAGATGGGGACACTGTATCACTTAATTTGGCTTCTTCAAAATTTATACGAATATAATACAGCCACCATCCGGGTGAATAATACTTTCTCGCAAGACTTCAAGCTACTACACTCACACACTACACAATTACAATTTATTAAAAGATTTTTTAATAATTATTTTTAATTAAAAATTTTGAATCAGTTGGCTTTTGAAAAGAAGCAAAAGAATTAATTCGAACTAACGAATATTAACTGACCTGAACTAACCTAAACTAACCTTATCATTTGCTGTTCTTTCGATAAATTCATGGTATTTGAAAAGAAGGGTAAAAATAGGTAAGCCTTTGAAAAAGAAGAGCAAAATAAACGATATTAAAGATCTGTATACTTAAAAAGCGTTTATAGTCCGCTAAAATATTCTATAAGAATCACAAACATTGTAACTTGGGAACTTGCCCTCAGGCAGGAGGCATCATTTTGTACCCTGTGAAAATTTGTTTTTTGTCCCTGCTTGGGCGCAATTTTCTTGCAGCCCCTTTTTAATTTCTGAGAATGAATTGAGTGAATAATGATTTTAAAAGAACTAAAGAAATTAAACAAACACTAGCTCAGTTTTCCTTGGTAGAGAAATATGGGTAAGAGATAATTGTTGTACGTCTTTTTGGAATTATTTTTTTATGATTAAAAAACTTTAGTTGTACCATTTTTTTTTTTTGGGCACCATTCATTTTAAAATAGAAAGGATCTAACTTCAGCTAAAAAAATGAAAAAAACACTGAAGTGTTATACAGTTAAAAAAAAGAATCAGTTTGGTACAACCCTTTCTTATCCTGAAAAGAAAGATAGGTGTACAGTGAAACACTAGCTTTAATCAACAAAAAGAAAATTTATTCATGATTTTAAAATAAAAGTTCCAACCCTTGCAGTTTTAAGGAATTACAAAAATTCTAGCCTAAACAGTAGTTATTAAAATTAGAGTTCCTAAATCAGACATTTTACTTCCAAAACTTTACTACACCCGAAATCAAAGAGTCGTGATATTCACTTCACGATTTATCAGTTCAAATTGCTGTTTTAAAACACTTATTTGCGGGAAATAGATCTACTGGTGTATGTTCTGGTGACTTACGGTTTTCCTACGGGCTTCTTGGCCTTAAATTGAACACAAAACCGCTTTCACACATTCCATCACTTATTTTCCAGTATGGCTTCACGATGAGAAGAGCCTACTTCGGCTACTCCATGTAGAAAAAACACACAAAGCCCACTACGGCTTTACGTTGAAAACTCGTACTTAATTTGGCTCTCGTAAATATTGCCAGCAGCCTCTACTGCGGCTTGATGGGCAAAGCCTGGCTGCGGCTTGATGAGAATAAGCCTTCTCGGCGGCTCGATGAAAAAAAAAACCTTCTCGGCGGCTCGATGGAAATAAGCCTCTCGGCGGCTTGGTGGAAGTAAGCCTCTACTGCGGCTCGTTGGAAGTAAGCCTAGATGTGCGTTCTCCGGACCCTTAAATAAGCCGTGAGAACTACGTCTCTAAAATGGCGACGCCGGAACCAAACTCCGGAAACAAACATTTGACCAATCCCGGCGTACTATGAATTCGATAGATTCGGTCGGAAACCCGCACTGCACCTGTACCATGAGCGGTCTGCGAAATACACTGCTCGATACAAAGATGAAAAGAAGTACAATATAAAGCGAAAAATCAGTAACATTACATACTCTTAAAATCTAGGAAAAAATGAATGTTACAACATATCAATGTCACCTATACTCAGTAGCTCTACTGTGAAAACCTATTGATCCAATTTTGGGCACTTTACTGGACCAAAACCTCAAATTTAATATCCTCGTTACGTTTGTCATTTTTTAAAACTTTACATTTATGTGTTTGTGTTATGATTTTTATTGAATATTAAGATTAAGAAACATGCCAACGCTGCAAGAATGTCGACAGTCGAAATTACTAAACTGTGAAGATCACATCATTATCATCATCATCATTATCATCATCAGCCACTTCTCATCCACTCCAGACCTCTTCCAAACTCCTCCACTCGTCCCTATTCTGAGCTCTCCGACAGTAATATTTTCCACTTATTTTGCGCAAGTCGTCTACCCATCTCGTTGGCGGTCTTCCTCGTCCTCATGTTGTTTCCCCAGGCCGCCAGAAGGTTATTCTTGATGCCCATTGACTTCCATTATCCCTTGCAATATGCCCTGCACAACTCCATTTCATTTTTGCACTTCGTTCGATAATATCTTTGTACCCATTTTGCGTCTTAGCTCTTCGTTTTTGATATCATCTCTGAGAGAAAGTCCCAGCAATGTTCTCTTCATGGCTCTTTGCATTATTCTTAACCTATTTGCACTTTTCTGTGTCAGAGCCATAGTTTCGAGTTCGTAGGTGTGATCTTCTTCTACGAACTCGAAGATCACAACAAATGTGCAAAAATAAATAAAAAAAAGTGTACAAAATTTTACATAAATAACGTTTTTTGAAATTATTTGTATTGTTTTGATCAAAAACATTTTATAACCAAAGGGAGACAAGCCGTGTCAGAATTACAATAAGTGACGTAAATTGCCTCTGTGGAATAAGCTACTTCTCTTCCGTGGAACATCGCTTAAAAAAATGGTTGCCTGTTGTCTTGTAGTAAAACTTGCCCTAGATATGTACCGGTGTTGCCACTAATAGTTATTAATTTTAATCTGTGGTTATATATAACTTAATATAAATTTGGACAATATTCAGATGTAACAAATAAATATAGTGTTATTTACTTTGCTGTTAGCAGAACTATGCACTATTAGATTAGGCTGATTCGTTAATACTTGAATTTTTAGCACAGGTTAGATGTGTTGACCTTGGCTTGGTTTTGGTCTTTTTCGTTCACCGATAAATGTAAAGGTAATTTTTTTGAAATCAAAATAACAAAAGTGTTTGCAAAATTAGTTGGGTTAGTCTCTTTAACTTAAACATATTGCACCTATTTTACTTGTTAGATGTATAAATAAATTAAATTATAAAAAAAAGTGTTATGGAGGCAATACGACTTCTTTTTTTCAACCGTTTTTATATGCGACTAGTGGGGCCGCTAAAATACGACGAAAAGAGCCATATTTCATATTTGATGAGGGTTGTCGTCCATTTTTACTGTTTTTATATTGGAGTGGTAAAAAGGCGCGAATATAAAGCATTGCTGTGGCAGATAAAATAGGAAGAAAACCCTAAAAATATATTAGGTAGTAGGAATTTCTTACGCTTTTATGATTCGGACACATAAAGGGAGAGATCCTGAGTATTTCGTTTTTTATTTTATTTTCTAATAAAATTAAATAAACATTGTATACATAAACAGTAACATCCTTAAATTTATATGTTCAAAACCGCAATAGCCACGTCGTTTCATAAAAGTTGAAAATAAATTATATGCTTGTTTTGATGATATTTTATCATTGAATATGGTCCCGTTTTAGAAGTTCCACAAGGCTTAATGCTGAGGTCACTTTTTTACCAATGACTAGCGGTCAAAAAATTATCTCAATTTGATGATACACACTTCTGATGTAATCACAGCGTGGAGCTTTGAAGGACTTAAAAGTAGTGTTGTCAGAGCATTCACAGGTATCGCTTTCAATAATGGCGTTCAATTATCAATTAGTAATGAAAGTAAATTTCTAAATGATGATTTTAGGTTGAGCGGTGTTATCAATGATGGAAGTAAAAAATAAATATAGCGTATTAAAAAAAATCATAACTAAACACAATGTTAGAATAATTTTGGCTAATGTGTACTATCCGCGTTAGTAACTAAAAAGTACTACCATTTTATAACACTGTAAAGAAACGAGCGTAGAAGAAATGTTCATAGCTTTTGATTTTATTAATCGTGTCGAATTCTAGTTGCAAAATATATTCCCTGTGCTCATAGCCTTGTTTATGTGTCATTCAACACCCAGATAGAATAATATTGAGGTAAATCTAAATATCATTCGAGTCTATGCTTTAATGACAGACTACGAGGATGAAGTAGTGGAGGAATTTTATCGAGATCTTAAATAAGTCATGAACTTGAAGAAAAGGGGTGAAATAACAATTCTCATCGGTGATATAAATGCCAAGATGGCTAGAGGCAAAGAAGACTCTATAATTGGAGACTTTGGATTGGGAACTCATAACGACCGAGGTGATAGGTTTGCACGGTTTTGTGCGGAAAAGGAATTGGTAATAGCCAACACATTCTTTCAGCTCCCAAGGTAACATTTATATACATGGACTTCGCCTGTGCACACGCAGCAGAAGACAGTTAGGACTCAGATAGACTATATATGCGTTAGTAAAGGATACCGAAACTATCTGTAAAAACATATTCCTCCATCAAGTCATAATTTACTGGTTAAGAAACCTAGCAGAACAACGATAAGGATGTTCCATGGCAGAGTAAAGATTAGAGAACTTTACCAGAAAGTAAGAAGTGAGATCGATGAACGAATGACATCAATTCGGGTAAACTAGCTGTAAACGAAAAAACGACCAAACAATGTTGGCTGACAGAGGATATCTGGAACTTGATGGAAGAAAAAAGGCATTATAAAAGAAAATAAGTCAACAATACCAAAACATACACAGGGAAGTCAGACGAAAGATTTGAAAGGCAAAAATCGAAAGGCATCGTCGCGAATGTCAAGAGATAGAAAGCTATGAAGGTAAATACGACTTCTTTCATTTGAATAAGAAGTGTAAAGAAAGCTGCTAGTTAGGGGAAGAACTACTATCTTAAGAGTGCAGAAAACCGAGATGGAAATATAATACTTGATATTGAAAGGCAATTAGAAAGATGGGAAAAATACCATTCCAGGATGAAAACAGAAGACAAATAGGAAGGTTCGATGCCAGTCATGGGCCTCCAATACCACACGACGAAGTAGAAAGCGCAATAAAATTAATAAGAAATGGAAAAACGGCAGCCCCACATCAAATCTGCGCCGAAATATTAAAACTATTTGGTAAACAGAGTACCAAAACGTCCACAAAACTGTTGAAGCTAATACATAATACAGGCATCAGACTGGCTCAAATTAATATTTGTGAAGATCCCAAAGAAAAATGCAGCGATCACAGAACTATTAGCATATTGAGCCATGTTTTAAAAGTAGTATTTCACCCCAGAATTTACAAAAAAATTGGCTGCAGCACTGTTTAGTACTCAAATCTTAATACAGAGATATCGAGACGTTATTGCAGTTATTGCAGTGAACGTGTATATGTATTCAATTGATTTAGAAAAGGCGTTTGACTAGGTACAACATGACAAGATGATGCAGATTTTAAAAACGACTTAACTTAATGAAAAGATATTCGAATACTAGCCAACTTATATTGGCATTAGTCAGCGAATGCCTAAGTGAGAAACCAGACTACAGACGAGATAGAAATTAAAAGAGGCGTAAGATACGGACGTATTTTATCTCCCCTACTCTTTAACTTATATTCTGAACAAATCTGCAAAGAAGTTCCTGATGATACTGACGCCGGTATAATAATCAATGAACAGATGATCAATAACCTCCGATATGATGACAAATTAATTCTAGTAAATTCTAATAAGGAGCTATAATATCGAATGAACAAAATAACGAGCTTTTGCAAAAACTATGAACTGAGACTCAACAGCAGCAAAACTAAATACATTATCATAAGCAAACAAGGAGTTGCTCAGGCTGATGGAATAAAAACTGATGGCAAGCATCTTGAACGAGTAAATAAATTAACCTATCTTGGAACTATAATTGGAACCAATGGAACCTAAGTTTTGGCGTTAAGAACTAAATAGTAAAAGAACAGGCAACATGGTATTTAACCGTTCTCTAAATTATGATGATCCGAGCTAATTTTTCCTTAGAAATGTAATCTTTCTATGTATTAAGTAGTTACAAGTTTTAACATTTTGGTCACCTAAAAATACCAGGTGTACAAGTATGAAATGCGGATTTCAGACAACTGCACCAATGCAGTTTGTGCTATAAAGATTTGACACTGCGCCATTTTGTTGTGTCATCAACAAGTGTCCGACGCGCACGAGTGATAAATTGGAAAAGTGTGTGCATAGTGTTGTGCTGTTGTGTTCGATATGTCGAAATTTATACCGAGCAAAGAGCATTCGCGGACGGCATTAATATTTTGTTTTCATTTAAAGAAAACTGCTGTTGAATCATACCGATTACTTCGAGAAGCTTATGGTGAACATGCTCCATCGTAAGAAAATCGCCAAAAAAATACGAAGATGTGGAATTGCAAGCATTGCTGCACGAAGATGATTTGTAAACACAGAAACAACTCGCCGAGCAATTGGGCGTTAGTCAACAAGCTGTTTTCAATCGGCTACGAGAGATGAGAACGATTCAGAAGACCGGTAGATGGGTACCACATGAGTTGAACCACAGGCAAATGGAAAAGCGCAAACACGTGTGACATTTTGCTCGCTCGGTACAAAAGGAAGTGGTTTTTGCATTGTATATTACAGGGGATGAAAAGTGGATTTATTTTGAGAATTTCAAGCGCAAAAAATCATGGCTAGACCCAGGCGCACCATCCACATCGACCGCAAGACCGAATCGCTTTGGCAGAAAGACGCTCTGTGTTTGGTGGGACCAGAGGGGCGTCGTCTATTATGAGCTGTTAAAACCTGGGGAGGGGAAACGGTTAATACTAAACGTTACTAACAACAATTGACAGATTTGAACCGTTCGCTGCTTGAAAAAAGGCCAGAAGACCGAAAGAGGCAACACAAAGTTATTTTCCTTCATGACACTGTTCTATCACATACGGCAAAACTAGTTCGCGATACGTTGGAAGCACTTAGCTGGGAAGTTCTAAGCCATGCGACTTACTCACCAGACTTGGCTCCTTCCGATTACCACTTGTTTGCATCGATGGGTTACGCACTTGCTGAGCAGCGCTTTGGTTCGTACGAAGATGTGAAAAAATGGTTCGATGAATGGTTCGCAACAAAAGGGGAAGATTTTTACTGGCGTGGTATTCACAAATTGCCCGAAAGATGGGAAAAATGCATAACAAGCGATGGAGCATACTTTGAATAAAGCACTTTTTATCATTCTTCCGGATTTAACATGTTTTTTTTAGAAAAAAAAATCCGTATTTCATACTTGTACACCTGGCAAATCGGGTACGTTACATTGCTTATTTCCTTTAGACGGTTTTATTTTCTATTTTCTACAGTTACACTGTCGTTATTCTCTGCAGAGTATTATTCAAAAATTTTCGCCTCCATTGAAGCAGTTAGTTGTGTCAATAATGCACCTATAATAAAAGTTCTTTCAATTGAAATGTAATAATGACTGACTCTGGATAGCAAATGGTTTACATATATTATTTTCATTAGTAAGTAAATGTTTAATTTTTTAAATCTTCAAATATATTTTTAAAATGAAAAAGGTAAAACCCATTCAATTTTTTATAATCTAAAATAACAAACTTTTGATTGTAAGCATGTCAACAACAATCCATGTTATTGTTCTCGGCGTGTCTATTAACATCAACCATCAGCGTACATGTTGAAAAGCCATAATTCTTTAGGGTGGTTTATCTCCTTGGTTAAAGAGGAGCGCCATCATTATTTCTCAGTTTTTAGTGTAGATTTTAAAACAAAAATTAAAAAATAAGACCTTGAAAGAGGTAGAAACAATAATTTTTGAGTTTAATCAGATATATAAGTGGATTTTCGACTTGCCTTTATAACTTTCGTTAATTTACTGGAGTTCTTGTCATGTTAATTCTCTAACTGTTAAATTAGATCAATTCTAAAATTAACTCTTTTTGGTGAGTTAGATAATGAAACTTTTTTACGAATTAAACGATTAGATTTTATATAAAAAAATTTTTCGGCTTCATTACCAAATGACATTTTGAAATCGCACAAGGTTAAAACCCAAAATCGATATTCACTATTTTTATAACTTAACTCTATTACTTACTTATAATAGAGTTCCCTCGTTGTTCTTGTGTAAACGAAATTACCACACGTACGTCGTTATCTCCATTCGCCATCGTTTGAAAAGGCACATCCTTTTTCGTCGGAGTAGTGAAAAGCACTTGCCTAGGGATGACGTGACCATCAATTATTTTATCGTCTACGAGACTGGCTCTCGAGTTCTGGAAATGACAAAAAAATAAAGGGTTTTAGAGTAAAATGGCGTGCTTTATTAGTAAATCTCGACCTGTAATTTATCTGGATTGGATTTGATGCCGTTTACAGCCAATGTTGAATATGTTCTATCTATGTTTCTGTTTGGCAAACCGATTGTTTTTTTTTTTAAGCTGACAGCATGAATTATTTGATTCATCTCAAAATAAAGCATGTTTTTAGAATCTGTATAAAATGTATATTGCTGTTTATGTTTACTGTTGAACGTGCACGTAATTTTTTTATTGCTGATCTGCTTGTTTTAAAAATGATTTTTTTCAATAGCGCAAAGAACATGCTTACTCTGTACGTGCACGTTTTTCTGAGAGAGACGCGGATGGCGACAAAATCAAAACAACAAACAGCATATTTATATGGAGGTGTCCTAGATAGTAGTGACATGCGTCTAGCGCGGTTCAAGCGATTAAAATATTTCCACCCCATCACGCGGCTCACGGCAACATCTTTTTGGTTTTGGTGAAAGTTACAAACATAGTAAAATATTTGATTGATTCGTCCGTTACTCTGTGACAGTACATTTTAACAATAAAACTACTTAATTACTTTTTTAACTGTCACTAAAGATATTTGTAAAGATTTTACATTGCGTTATCGAGATTTCGTAGTACAACTACATTGTCAAACGCTTAACTAAGACTAAAACAGATTTTTGGTATTTTATGTTTATATGATGAACAGATGTGGGCCTATTATGTGTTAAAACAGTTGGAACCGAACAGAATTCGATACGTCTAATTGACTATTCAGTAAATTTATATTATGGTCCTTTGAAATTTTTAGACATTATATTTCAGAAACTATTTTTTTTTTTTCATGTCAGACAAGGGAATGCCAAATTTGGAGTCACCGATATGTAAAAAGAGGTTTTAGAGCGAATCACATACTTTCCTGGTAAATCTGGTGTTACGATATCGATAATTTCTTTTACTATCAAGCTTTTTTAACACTGAAAAGTGTTGTCTAACAATAGTTACTAAGATGCGTAATTTATATTTATTAATGAAATGCTTTGTCCCTTTTAGAAATTCTAATATGCTTTAGTTTACATTGTAGGAAACTTAACCATTAATTATTTTATTGTCTATCCAGTTCTGAGATTAAGGCAACGTTAAAAAATACAGGATTTGAGGACGAAAATCATGTTTTGGGGTAAATCCTGACTTGTGATTTATCTGGATCGAATTCGTATGCAATTAATATTGAAAGAGTTATCTTTATTTATAGTTCTGTGTACCAATCCTTTGTCTAGAGTGGTCGAGAGAATATGAAACGTTTTGTTAATATTAAAATAATTTTGAGTGAGTTTCCAAAATAATTAATAGTGCGGTTTATTAACAATTTTTTGCTTGGTAATTTCCTGGAAAAATAATCATGTCTTTTTTAACGATTTTTAATATTATAAACTTACCCCGAATCCTTCATCAACAGGAATAAAGAACGTATGTCCACCTTCTGTTTTAAAAACACTTTCTTTTTGATTTTGTTGCACCTTTTGTCTGAAGTTCCTACAAAATGATAAATAATTTTAATGAAAACAGCAATCGGTTACATACACATACTTCGAATACGAATTTTCATCATAGACTGTATTTTTTAGTGTTCCGTACGGAACACTTATAAGATCACTTCGGTGTCTGTCTGTCTGTCTGTCTGTCTGTCTGTCTGTCTGTCTGTCACACCCGATTTTCTCGGAAACTATTTGACATAGAAAGGTGAAATTTGGTAGTAATATAGGAATTGATGGCCTCATCGGAGCCATGTAGTTTTGAGAATTAAATTTTGACTTAAGGGGTTAGTTTTGGGGGATGAAGTCGGAAGTGAAAAAAAAATTTTTTTACTAGGTCATCGAGTGTGGTGTCAAATGAAAGCTTGTGAAAACACGAGTAAAATATATATATATATATAATATTATACTTGCGCGCACTTTTCTTTGTATTATTTTTAAAAAATTCGCGAAAAATCGCTGTCCCGGGCCTTGTCTCGAAAAGTACTTAACAAAAAATTTCGAAAAAAATTCTGGAATATTCTCCACGGGGTGTAGATTGAACGAAAATTATCACGAGTGCATTACCTTTAATAGTTTATATGGTATATAAAAAAAACAAAAATTTCAAGGTCTTCAGATTTCAGTAAAGATTGAAAACAAACTTTGTTGAAAACTCATTTGGGGTGTGTTTTGTGAAGTCACTGATCATTTTATACCACCATAACATAACTTTTGACTTAAGGGGTTCGTTTTGAGGGGTGAAATCGGAAGTGAAAAAAAAAATTTTTTTACTAGGTCATTGAGTGTGGTGTCAAATGAAAGCTTGTGAAAACACGAGTAAAATATATATATATATATATATATATATATATATATATATATATATATATATATATACATATATATATATATACATATATATATATATATATATATATATATATATATATAATATATATATATATACATATATATATATATATATATATATATATATATATATATATATATATATATATATATATATATATATATATATATATATATATATATATAATGTAATACTTGCGCACACTTTTCTTCGTATTACTTTTAAGAAATCGCTGTCCCCTACCTTATCTCGAAAAATACTGCTCAAAAAATTTTGAAAAAATTCTGGAATATTCTCCACGGGGTATAGATTGAACGAAAATTATCACGAGTGCATTACCTTTAATAATTTATTTGGTATAAAAAAAAACAAAATTTTAAGGTCGCCAGTTTTCAGTAAAGATTGGAAACAAACTTTGTTGAAAACTCATTTGGGGTGTGTTTTGTGAAGTCACTGATCATTTTATACCACCCTAACAAAAATTTTTTATTTTAAAAACAATCAACGTACGGAACACTAATTGTGCAAGTTCAACTTGCACTTGACCGGTTTTTTAATTATGCAAATGGAGCTTTCCATAAAACTCTATTTTAAATTTACCACTCTTCGAACTGTAAAATTCTCTTTCATAATTTTATTTTTATTCCCTTACATAAAAGCTGAAAAATCTCTTCACTGATAAAAATCAATAAAGAAAAATTGTAGACGTTCTCTTATGTCGATATTTATTATACATTTAAAAACAGGGAAATAAATGGTGACTTTAAAGCTTAAAATTAATAAAAAAATCTTTTTACAGTTGGTTGCTTCTACAAACTTTGCAAAATACGTCTTTACAATGTTGTAGCAGAAAAGAAAAAGTAACTTTCAAGCTATCCTTGAAAATAAGACGTAAAATAATATTACTTTTAATAAAACTACTAGCGCTCAAATACTTTTGTGTAAAACCAGTCAGGTCTGTAGATAGGGTCACGAAAATAATTTTTAATGTTGTTAAAGCTTCCTGGAAGCATGATCATATCGGATCTTATACCCCATACATCAAACTTTGTGAGCTTGTACTGGGGGAACATTTTTTTTGTGCCAATAACAATTTTTCTGAAGAAGAGTAAAAAGCTGATAAGAACACCACAGAGAGAGAAAAACGAAAGAGTAGGTAAGGCAGACAATTTGATAGAAATGATCAGAGAGCTAATGTCAGATATAAAGGATATGAAACAAGATCAGAAGAGATACCAACAGGAGTTGAAGGAACTAAGAAAGGAAAATGAGGTATTGAAAGAGGAAAATAAGATAATTAGAGAAAACTTGAAAAGTATGGATTTGAAGATGAGTAGACTGGAAAAAGACAACGTAAGGAATAATATTGTAATATCGGGAATAAGTTTTGAAGCGAATAGCCAACCAGATCTGAAAATGGGTGTAGAACTTTTTATGGAGAGGAGTATGGACACAAAAGCACAAATTAAAGATGTGATAAAAATTGGAGCGACTATATACAAGATAGAACTTGGAAACAAGGGAGATAAGGAAGCTGTAATGAAAAATAAAAACAAACTGAGAAACTTAAGAGAGAGAGTTTATATAAACAACGATTTAACAAAAGATGAACGCGAAATTCAAAAGAAATCGAAGCATATAGCAGAGAACGAGAGAAAGAATGGAAAAAGGGTGAAAATAGGATATTAAAAAATCGTAATCGAAGGAAGAGAATATAAATGGGACATTCAGGAAAAAAGACTGAAAGAACAAACAAAGAATACTACGATCATCAAATCAAAAAACTGAGAAAAAGGAGATAGGTAGATTGACGACGACCCTGGCAAAAAGGATAAAGGATACGGAAGAGAGGACTAGTAAAATGAATACAAATAAGAAGGTAATCAAAGAAATAGATAGGAAGAAAGAGATGGGAAATAATTATCGAGTTTTTAGATTGAGAACACGGAATAATAGGGGTATAAACGGAAAAGAGGATGAACTGACAGAAGAACAACAAATACACTATGTAGGAATCACTGAAACAGAGAGGAAAGGAAATGGATGTAAAAAACTAGAGGGTAAAGCATACAAAAATCAACATAGAGACATAATACCGGAACAAGATACAGAACTCATAAAAACAGACGAAACTAATATAGAAGAAACAAACGAGGCAATCAGCAATTTAAACAGGATTGAAGGATATAGAAGGAAATATGGAAAAGAGAGATATAGAATAACTCAACTCCACGGGCCTTACACTCCTAACAAGGGATAGAACGGCATAATGATTAAGTAAGTAAGTAAATAAAACTACTAGAGCTCAAACACTTTTGTGTAAAACAAGTCAGGTCTGTAGATAGGGTCACGAAAATAATTTTTAATGTTGTTAAAGCTTCCTTGAAGCATGATCATATCGGATCTTATTCCACATACATCAAACTTTGTGAGCTTGTACTGGGGGAGGATTTTTTTGTGCTAATAAAAATTTTTCTTTAGAGGTTTGAACATTTTCTTATAGCAAAATTTTAATAAATTTGACCGTAAGCAGTTTCCTATCGTACATAAATCTCATATAAAACTTTGTCAACTCGAAGTTCAGCAACGGCTTGATACATTTGCTGTGTTAATGGCAACACTTGTATAGATGGTATAGATCTACATTACGGTAAAGCTTTTATTAAATCGGTTGTCAAGTAAACATGTAAAATTAATTAAAGAATGTTGCATCTAGATATAAAACAAAAATGTTTATGTCATTTATAGTACTGAGGCAAAATCAGTAGGATTTCTTGAAAACTGATATTTCATAAAAGAGTCATCTATTTATAGTCCTCAACAACCGTGTCATCTATATCTATATCTATATATATATATATATATATATATATATATATATATATATATATATATATATATATATACATATATACATATATATATATACATATATATACATATATATACATATATATATATATATATATATATATATATATATATATATATATATATATATATATATATATATATAAACTTACATCTGTGGGTTGAAACGAAGGCACACTTAACTTCAACCCACACATGTAAGTTTTTATGTATATTTTTATCTGTATTTTTATTATTCCATTTTTTACGTTGTATTATAAGTTTAAGAACTTTATATTCATAATTAAAAAATTGCATCCTACTGAACATCGAAAACAGTCCTGTAAAATCAAAATTTAAAGTCGTAAAGAAGGGAGGAAAATGTACATTGATTAAAAATTTCAATTTTTAGATGAACTGAAGAAGCCTACAAATTAGGCGAAACGTTTTCAATAAACTTCTAACTAGAACATGATGTAATTTCTCTATCCTTAAAACAAAAGAACCATAAAACTCAAGAAAT
The DNA here is from genome assembly GCA_019049505.1 of Pachyrhynchus sulphureomaculatus. Lineage (NCBI taxonomy): Eukaryota > Metazoa > Arthropoda > Insecta > Coleoptera > Curculionidae > Pachyrhynchus > Pachyrhynchus sulphureomaculatus. The sequence goes on from CM032454.1 coordinate 172,540,682, forward strand.
TGAAAATATATTCATTATTTCAAGGTTCAAGAAAGAATTCAACTCAAATTATATATATATATATATATATATATATATATATATATATATATATATATATATATATATTTATATTTATATTTATAATTATTTTATATATATATATATATATATATATATATATATATATATATATATATATATATATATATATACATATATATATATATATATATATATATATATATATATATATATATATATATATATATATATATATATATATATTTATATTTATATTATATTTATATATATATATATATATATATATATATATATATATATATATATATATATATATATGTATTGATTCTCGTAGACCGGGTGATCCCTAAAATATTGGTGCTCAGTAACCGGACTGTCTACATATTGGTGCTCAATAATTGGGCCATTTACGTGATAATTGTTAGGTTTAAAATTTTATTCTGATAAGACAGTTGAATTTTAATGTTTTATGTATTGAATAATACACAATATAGTAATTACACAAATGTATATATATATATATATATATATATATATATATATATATATATATATATATATATATATATTTATGGGTCTAGCACACGTGCTGCAAGGAAGTTCCTAAAGCGCTCTAGGAGCGGTATGTGTGCGGAAAAAGCGATTCACGTTGTTCTTGAATCGCTGTAAATTGTACTCGATAGGAAACACAGCGCTGGGCAAATTATTCCAAAGGGATGATGTTCTCCGTATAAAAGACTGCTTGATAAGTTTTCCACGCTGAGTAACCAGCTGAACCTCATGCAGATGCGAAGCACCAGCGCGACGTGTATGTCTAACATGCACCGCTTTGGGAGGAATTAAGCGGGCTACATCCTTCGAACACTTTCCATGAAAATACTTGTAGAACAGACTCAAGTCGCCAACCGTTCTTCGATGTTCCAGCGAATCAAGACCGCCGGTCAATTCCGGGTCTCCAATCAGACGGACAGTTCTTCTCTGAGCAGAATCCAACAAATGCAGTGTATGTTTGGGAGCGGAGCCCCAAACGTGGGAGCAGTATTCCATAGTTGGTCGAATTTGAGCTTTGTAAAGTGTTCAAACAGTGTACAGTGTCCTCGCGTACATTTGTTACAATTTTAGTTATTAATTAACATCTAGTTCAATTTCGCTATCGCTACTATCTTTTAAATCAATAATAAGTTTTTTTACAGGTTCTAAACTATTTATATTTATGTACATACATCTATTTTCAGTTTTCTTGACGTATTGAATACAATTTCTCTAGTTTTCAACGGTTAAATTTTTGATTTCTGTCTTTATCAACTCATTCACACTACTGTTTAAAGTGGGTGTATTATTGTAAGCACGTATATCAGACTTTATTTTATGCCATATTAACTCGATCGCATTAAAGATACAATAATATGGTGGAAGCCGAATTATTTCGTGTCCTCCTTCCTTTGCAATTTTATCACAAACATATTCCTTTGAAAAATTGTAACTTTTTAAAACTTCTAACAATTGTTTAACTGTATAACTTTCATACAAATATATGTCACGTTCGGACAAAAAGGTTTGTATTTCCCTTTTTCTACTGGTGGAACTTGGTACCTTATTCATTTGGGGACTATGATAGGATGAATTATCCATCACAATACAGCTATTCGGTGGTATATTCGGCATTAATTTGTTTTGATGCCAATCTTCAAAAACTTCAGCGGTTGTATCACAATGATAATCCAAGCTGGAATCTGAAATATTCTTGGCTGCTAGAAATAGACATTCTGGTGTCCAGCCTTCTTCTGGCCCCACATAAAAAATAGTTATTCTTTTACCTTTATTTCATGGAGCTTTGGTGTGGCATTTTTTGGATTTATCAATCCATCCTTAACTGGGTGTGTCGTGGGTGTCATACCAAGTCTCATCTAGGTAGATTATCGTTCGATTTTCTGATCTAGCTGTATTTATTTTTTCAAGATATTCCATTCCGAGGTGTTGTAAGCGCCGTGATTCCATTATAACTTGCCTTTTGTCTATTTTTTGAACAAAAACTCCAAACGACGTAGAGTACGCCATAAAGTTGTAGTGGAACTTTTTATGTCAAAACTATTCTCGGATAACCTCCGTGAAAGTGACAATAACGTAGAAACTTTTTGTTCTGCATACATTTTATAAATTTTACGGCGGGTTAAGTCTTCTTGACGGAAATGAATACATTTCGACACACTTTTGTCTTTTCGTGTTTTTTTAGGCGCTATCGAATTATTTACAATTTTCCAAACTGTACTTTCAGGGATGCTTCTTAAAGCTGATGTCTCCATCAATGAAAAGTACTTTTCGTGGCCTCGCTCCACTAACTTTAAATAAACACTTTTAATTATCACTTTTGTCTCAACGGCAAACATTTGCGGCTTCGGATGGAAAGGGCTTCGGACATTTTAAGACACTATTGAACTTTATAATACACACTGTTTCAGTATAATACTGCAGATAAAATATTAATAATATTTATAAACACGAAGTAGCCAATAAAATGTTAGATCGAAAGGGAGGTATATATATCAATTACGACCCTGTTACGGCCAGGGTCGTAACCAAATGGAAGAAGGCTTTAAAGGCTATTCTAGAAATCGAATTCAACAACTGTTTCGAAGACTGGAAAAAACGTTGGCATAAATGTATTGTATCCGAGGGGGATTACTTTGAATGGGATGAAATAAATTTGGAAAAATAAATAACCCGTTTGCGTTTTATTTCAAAAGTCTTACTATTTTTTGATCACAGTAGTACATGCTGCATGAATTTTCGTTAAGTTGGGCGCGACAGTTTTGTCATCGATTATTCCATACCCAAGAAAGATTTGATTTTAAAAGTTTGTGTGATTTTTCAAGGTCTAAATGTAAACAGCGTTTGACTATTATCTTTACTGATTAATTCGTCCAGTTTACGCTTCGGAATCGACGCATTTATTTACATATGGTTCGTCTACAAGAGCATGTTTTATTTTATAGGAGAAGCTGGGGAATAAATGATGTTGTCCAATCGTAAGTAAGGCAAATTATATTGCAATTGGATAATACTGGCTATTTTACCTAAGTAGCATCGTTATTTTGTAACTAGTAGGGTAGGGTCAGAATAAAAGCAAAGTAATACAAATTATTTTAAAAAACTTAAAAATACGTCCTTAGAAGGCGCATAAGTAAAAATTGCCATAGTAAGGGCGCTTACACGCAAAACATCTTCTCTACCGACTCTTCTAAACATCTTGCCTACCGACAATGGTGTGAAAATCGTAATACCATAAATCGTAACACCTTTGTTAGTGCTCGGAACAGATGCAATTTATCGACAAAACCAAGGAGGTACACAATCAACGAATTACAAACAAACTTCTCGCTTCTCCCAACAATTTCACCAAATCCACCATACCACCACTCACACGGCCAGATAATTCTGTTGAGAAAGCGAACTTGTTAGCTGAATTCTTTGCTTCACATTCTACTGTCGATTTCTAGGGAAAAACACCACCTACTATTCCCATATGGCAGTCAAGGATGCCCGATATTGTCTTCAGACAGCGTGTCAGAAAACGTATTTTAATGAAGCTATACACCAAAAAGGCTTCTGGTGCTGACGGAATACCTGCCATAGTTCTCAAAAACTGTGCGAAGGAACTAACACCAGTTTTTTTGTAGACTTTTCAACCTATTCTACAAAAAGGGAATATTTCCTTCCTTCTGGAAATGTGCCACAGTTTAGCCGATACCTAAAAAAGGCAAGAAGACCTTGCCAACTAACTACCGACCAGTCTCACTGCTTTCAATAATATCGAAAGTCATGGAAAAGGTTATCAATCACCATCTTCTAAAATATCTTGAATGATTCAACATTATTAGCGATCACCAATATGGCTTTCGTAAACATAGATCAACAGGAGATCTTCTGACTTATGTAACATATGTATGGAACAACGCAATTGAACACTTTGGAGAATATCGAGCGGATGCTCTTGACATATCCAAGGCATTCGACCGTGTTTGGCACGATGGACTGTTGGCTAACCTACGCTCTTATGGTATGTCTGAAAAGTTCTGTTTGTGGCTCTCGTGTTTCCTCAGAGAGCGTTCTTTACGAGTGGCGGTCGATGGATTTCTTTCTAACACCTTCACTATCAACGCCGGTGTGCCCCAAGGTTCCATGCTGTCTCCTACTCTTTCTCTCATTTACATTAACGATCTGCTGGAAAAGACCGGCAATCCAATCTACAGCTTTGTAGATGACAGTACGCTTGTCTCTTCATTCACTTTGAACGCTCGAATAACGGCTGCTTAGGCGAATATCCGCAGGCAGCAGGAGGTCGTTCAACTTAACAAAGACCTGGAAGAAATTCTATCTTGGCGGCAGGTTTTTCTAAAAAAGTTAACGGTGCTGAATCCGACATAGTCAGGTCGGGGCACTCCATTCCCCTAGCATCGTCACTCAATCTGTTGGGTGTTAATTTGGGAGTAAATATGTCCTGGCATGAACATGTTGCAGGCATAGCAAGGAGAGCTTCTCGAAAATTGGGAATATTATTTCGAACCAGAAAGCTTTACACTCCATAACAACTGTTAATTCTTTACAAATCTCAAACTCGACCAACTATGGAATACTGTTCCCATGTTTGGGGCTCCGCCCCCAAACATACACTGCATTTGTTGGATTCTGTTTAGAGAAGAGCTGTTCGTCTGATTGGAGACCCGGAACTGACCGGCGGCCTTGATTTGCTGAAACATCGAAGAACAGTTGGCGACTTGAGTGTGTTCTACAAGTATTTTCATGGAAAGTGTTCGAAGGATGTAGTCCGCTTAATTCCTCCTAGAGCGGTGCATGTTAGAAACACACGTCGCGCTAATACGTCAACTGTATGAGATTCAGCTTGTTACTCCGCGTACAACCCTTTCCAAGCAGTCTTTTATATGGAGAACATCATCTCTTTGGAATAATTTGCCCAGGGCTGTGTTTCCCACCGAGTACAATTTACAGCGATTCAAGAACAACGTGAATCGCTTTTTCACACACACATGCCGCTCCTGGAGCGCTTTAGAGACTTCCCTGTAGCACGTGTGCTAGACCCATAAAAAAAGAAGATTCTAAAAACAATGCGATTAAAATCGCGTAACTCATAGCAAGAATAACTTTACAGTAATGTCCATAAATCATTAAAAAGTAGAATTTTGTTAATTGGTTATTTTTGAATAGCCCATTTATGAAATATATATCATTCTTTACATGTTCGGTAAAAAGTATTTTGATAGAAGTCTCATGTTATATTGGAACAACTCTAGATCTAAACTCACAGTATATTTAGAGAAATTTTCATGATTTCTTCAAGTGATAGGAGATCTCCTCCTTAACTCTCACTATATAATAATCTCCTAAAAAATAATAATAATAATAAATGAGGCAGGTTGGTTATAAATTCAATATTTCACACTGGTAAAATCCTGAATTACCTATTTGAACCAGGAACTAAAGAAAACCTACAAAATGAAACTTATTCATAAAAAAAAAAGTTGATAATAGAAGAAACGTTAAATTTTTTAAATTTCTTAGTAATCAATACTACGATTCATAATAATAGGTTGTACTTTATAATAAAATATTATTTACCTTAATCTGTGCGGATCCTGTATGAGTGATTCGTAATTTTCTAAAAACTCCCAAGCAGTTGGATTGAAGATTGGATTAGCAGTGGACAGAGACGATCTCGTTGGAATAAGAACTTCGTCGATTTTGTGCAAAATCTATAAAGTAAATTAGAATTTTCATCGAATTATAATGAATAGAAAGGTAGAGTGCGAAGCTAGCTATAACAGTAAATAGAAGTTGAGTAGCATTCGATGTAACGTAAGTATAAAAATAGAGAGAAAATTAGTTTAATCCAGAATTTCTAAACGTATAATCCTATGTTCTACAATATTGTTTTTTATGTTGTTCGGTTTTGGAGTAAACTTAAGAACTGTTGAAATATTTTAGTAGGAATAAGAAAAAAGTATAAATGTCTTTTTTTTTTATACTGAATTAATCGGTATCATATCGGCATTTATTCAAACTCCGTTGATATTTTGCCGTGACTATTTACAAATTTAGTTCAGGTTAGTTCAGGTCATAATTGGTACGAGTATTCTTTAGAGATGAAAAAAAAAAGATATATCTAAAGAAATTTGAGTTAGAAGCTACAGTGTGTTCAAGATAGATTTATGCATTTCGACTATTTTAAATTGAAAAATCTCAAATTTTTTAAATGGCACACCCTATACATTTTTTTTTTGATAGATTTTACAAAACCTTCCAACTTTTATTAAGTATGTCATATATCTATTGCTAATAGTTTTCGATTTATTTTGAATTTTTCAATTGTTACCCTTTTTTTAATACACTTACGTTATAACATTATAGTTGCCAAGACGAAACAAAAATGTAGGCATTGTCAAATTTTGACATGTCTATTAATCAAGTAAAAATAGCTTAATTTGTTGCAGTAAGTGACGTATAAAGGTAATAGTTATGGATTTTCCTAAAAATATACTGGGTGAAGCGGGAAAAAATTGTCTTTTGGCAGTAAGGCTTTACGGAGCGAAGTACCTTAATAGACGTATACCATCTAGAAAATCTTTTCAGTGCTTAATGGAACGGTTTGATGGTAGTCGTGGCGTTGAGTACACGAAACGAAAAGTAGTAAACCAGAATGCTACCAATGAGGAAAAATAAATGGAGATTTTACTTCATGTTGAAGATAAGTCAGAAAAGTCAGCAGCCGTCAACTAGCTGACTTATCTGACACATCCCAATCTACGGGTAATCGCACCACGAGAAAATACAAGTATCATCCCTTTCATATGGAACTATACCAAGAACTTTAAGACCGTGATTTTAAACGACGAGTAAACTTTGGTACCACCATGAATGGAGCAATAAAGACCGATCCAAATTTTTTATCCAAAATAATGTTTTCTAATGAAGCTACTTTTCGCAGTAATGGAGCAGTTAACAGCCATAACATGTATTATTATTCAACAGTTAATCCATTTTGGGTCCGGTAAATTCAAAACCAAAACCATTGGTCACTTAATGTATGGTGTGGAATATTAAATTTTCGAATTATTGGTCCATATTTTTTTCGCGAACCGCTTAACGGGCTTAGATATCTAAATTTTTTTGTAAAACGAATTATCCCAGCTTCTTGAAGAAGTTGATAACTTTGAAAGGGAACAAATGTGGATTCAACAAGACAGAGCTCCTGCTCATTACCACCGGGAAGTTCGGGAACGTTACCCACAAAAATGGATCGGCAGGGATGGATTCATTCAGTGGCTCCCTCGATCATGTGACTTAACACCTTTAGACTTCTTTTTGTGGAGTTACATTAAAGATAGTGTTTATGCGAATCCCCTTACAACACCAGTAGATATGGAAAATAGGATAAGGATGCGTGCAGGACAATAACGCGCTTTATGCGTTACGTCATAATAATTAATCATTAGATAAGTCAATCTATATTAAAATTATTATTAACTATTTGTTTATGTTTTCACAATAGCGTAAGTGTATTAAAAACAAGGGTAAAAATTGAAAAATTCAAAATAAATCGAAAAACTATTAGAAACATACTTAATAAAAGTTGGAGGGTTTTGTAAAATCTATCAGAAAAAATAATAATATACAGGGTGTGCCATTTAAAAAATTTGAGATCTTTCAATTTAATGTATATCTTTTTTTCATCTCTGTAGAACGCTCGTACCAGTTATGAGTATTCCACCTTCAGAAACAATGGCGCTACTGGCAATTTTTTACAAAACTGAAAACTAGTATTTTTTTAAAAAAATTGAAATATTAGAAAAACTACTAGGTTTAGGTATGACACTGTAGGGGTGACACACCCTGTACAAGTAGAGATATTCCATCTGTTTTTTGATTTAAGCAAGGAAGGAGTTGGTTTGGGGAGAAACACCTAAAAAATCTGTACAAAAACTGACGAAACGGTGTCGAATAAAAACAAGAATCTATATCAAGTTGTAAAAAGCAGCATAAGAGAATTTTTGAACGTATACTATTTCTCTTATTCTACATATTTAGAGAAATTGTTCATAAGAGGAGACAAGTCTGTCTAGAATTCTGTAGAGCAGGGATGTCAAAGATACGGCCCGCGGGCCGCATCCGGCCCCCGGGACGTATCAATAAGGCCCGCGATCGCAATGTGTCACACAGAAAGAAGAATATTATATACTATATAATTAAATAAATAAAATGTTATAATAATTCAGTACATTTTTTTTATTTGAATCTGGCCCGCCTACATGTTCTAAATTTAATATATAGCCCTCTGCAAAATTGAGTTTGACACCTCTGCTGTAGAGTATAATGTAACGAAGTTAAAATATATATATATATATATATATATATATATATATATATATATATATATATATATATAATAATAAAATATTTGGGCAGTATATGTAGAGGTTATAACTTTCTTAGTCTTCATTATAAAATGCTCATTTTTGCTCTAGTAAATAGTTATAAGCATACAAATTGCTATACTTCTCGGAAATCTCGGAAAAGAACTTTTTCACAGCCGTTAAATCGCACCGATATAAAATATAAAAGTAAAATATGTTGCTTCCCTCTTACTTGTAAAGACGCTCTCCTCAAAACTTTAAAGTTATGCAGGATAAATAGCGTAAGTGCGCTTAAGATAAGATATACTAGGTTGAAACAAAAAGATATTTTAAATGAAAATTATATTGGTCACGAAATAGAGTTATGGAGAACTCGCAAATTATACCTTAAAAAATGATTTAACTACACTACTGGAGTTTTTACAGTTTTAATTTTTATTGGAGAGCACAATTTTTCATGTAACTATTTTTCGCAGAAATTATTTTGTATGCCTATAGAACGTGATAGGTATCCAGTTTTTATTGTATTTTGTTTACGTGTTTACGTAGTCCAACCACAATAAAATTATTAACTTTTTTGATTGGGGTTGATAAAAAAATAAAATTCCACTTGAAAAATATTTTACAGTGGAAAAATACCAGTATATCCTTCATAAAAGTTTAACTCATATCTTGCCTACTATCAGCAGTAGATATAAACATTTTAAACGGCCTACTAATGCTATAAAATTATAGAATTTTTTTCGTAGATAAAATAAAATAAAATAATAAATTACTATTATATAGATGCAGGACAAGGTTTAAAGGCTTGTTGCGCACCAGCCTTATTTTAGGGTTGTGAAAGGATAAATATCTTTTATATACTCGTATATTATAATATTGGCGCAACGTTATTGCCGACATAAGCTGATTCCTCCTGGTGTTGCTTGTCCATTATGAGCCCTCTTACATAAATGCGAGACCGCACCTTGAGCGAGATGGTCGGTTTCTCGACAGTAGTCCGCACCAGACCGAATGTTGAATCACGGATTAAAAGGACTTTGCTAAACAGCAGACCAAGATAGGAGCAGCTTCAGCTAAGGCTTCCTCCCGACCTCACGTCGCCTGCCTAATGTCCGTCTCATAGGCGATAGGTTGGACATGGAATCAATTTCGTCTGCTGTTCGTGATCCAGAGCTTTCTGTCGACACCAAAGCCATAAACCATTACTATTCCCCCTCTTTAATTGGATTCACCATTAACTGTAGTCAATTACGGTGCAGTTTATCGTAATTAGTAAGGGTGACCTTCGTCTTCTAACGTTATCGTTTACTGTCATCAGTTAGTTTTACAGTTCACCGTTGCAAGTTACTGTTATTGTTTATCCTCCTTTATTGGTATTATCGCCTGTCGTTTTCTGTTTTCATTACAGCTTAATGCGATTAAGAGAATCGCTTACCGTTTTACTCTAACGTTACCGTTCACTTTATCATCTGTCCTAAAAGTATTTGTTTGACTTATAACCAAGTAGGCCTGCATATTGCCTCCATCTTCACCTCTGCGCCTTTACTTTGAGTTTCTTTCTTAAAGTCAAAGTCAATGTCAAAAATCTCTTTATTATTAATCATTTATACAATTTGGGCTTACTTACTAGTTCTAAGTCTAACAAATACAATGTATAATACATGCACATTTATTTATTTAAAATACCTTTCGGCAGGCTTGTTGTTTGGCGTTTTTTGAGTAGGTTTGCTCAATGATTTTTTTAATTATTCCCAGTCAATTCTGATTTACATCCTTAGTTACTTTTTTACTTTTGTTTGGTTGGAAGGATTTTGTTGCATTTCTTTGTATTTGTGGTGTTTATTTGTTTGTCTTTACTGGGAAAAATTATGAAAAAAAAACCCAGCTTGCTTTTATCAGGTATAGAGTTTTCTCAAGATCGTTTGACTTACTTGTTTGTTGACAATACTGTAATCCTTTTACTCTCGTCCGCATATATTCATCTCTTTCACTATCTTTCTCTTTCATTCCTATGTACAATCAGTCCATCATTTGTGTTTAGTTGCTTACAATATATAACAATGTTTATCTTGTATTAAACTCAATATTTATATACACTATACACTTCGCTATTATTTTACTTTAAACACTTAACAATTAGTTTAAATTACAATATTTACATTTAAGTCTAGTTATAAGTTGTTCAAGCTGGTGTTACCTGCTTAGCCGCTAATACTTTTCTTTTATTGTTCATGTTTTGTTCACTTTACTGTAGTATTTTTTTATAATTTTAGGTAACTTGGTCAAATTTTATTAGGATTATGGATTCTCGAAATAAATTGGTAATCTAGAGTATAATGGTTTATGTTTTGGTTTATTAATTGTCCAGTTTGTGTGATGTTCCTTGTTAGAGTAGATATTTGTGGTTTATATCTGTAGAATTTATTAGATATAACACGTAGGCTGAAAAGTTCTTCGTCTGACACATAGATTCCGCCCTTTTCAAAAAATCCAATTTTTAGGGAGTATCAACATTTAAACGATACGTGTCAAAACTTCATGATATTTCGATGATTAGTTTACAAGTTACAGTCGTTTTAGGGACGCTACTTTGGATATTTTCAAAACAATATAAAAAATTGAATTTCGTGTGTTGATTAAACACTGTTTTTTGATGAGAAAAAATACCGTTCAAGCAAAGCAATGGCTTGATAAGTGTTACGGGGACTCTGCCCCTGGAAAATCACTCATCATTTATTGGTTTGCTGAATTTAAACGCGGTCGTACAGACACAAATGATGCTGGATGCTCTGGACGCCCAAATGAGGAAAACATAAAAAGAATCCACAAAATTGTTTTGGATGACCGTAAAGCGAAATTGTGTGAGATAGTTGACATGCTAATGATATCAAAAGAACGTGTTGGTCATATTTTGCATGAACATTTGGGCATGAGAAAACTCTGTTCGAAAACGTGTTGATGACTCTGAGCGCTGTTTGGACCTGTTTAAGCGAAATAAAAAGGATTTTTTTATGTGATATGTGGCAAAGGATGAAATATGGAACCACCACGACATCGGCAGTCAGCTGGGTGGACAGCAGCCAGTGAAAGCCACCCGAAGAGACCAAAGACACAACAGTCGGCTGGGAAGGTTTTGGCCTCTGTAATTTTCATCGACTTTGCTAAGAAGGGAACAACCATCAATAGCGAATATTATATAAAGTTATTGGTGCGTTTTGAAGGCAGAAATTGCAAATAAACGGTCCCAAATGAACAAGAAAAAAGTGCTTTTTCATCAAGATAATGCACCGTGTCACAAGTCGATGGTTACGATGGCAAAATTGTATGAATTGGAGTTCGAATTCTTCAGATTGGGCATCCAGTGACTATTATCTATTCGCAGACCTCACAAAAATGCTCGCGGGGAAAAGATTGGGCTTCTATAAAGAAGTTATCGCTGAAACTGAGGCCTATTTTGACGACAAAGACAAATCCTTCTACAAGAAAGGTATAGAAATGTTAGGAAAGCGTTGGGCTAATTGTATCGCTCTTGAAGGAGACTATGTTGATGAATAAAGTCGAATTTTGCAAAAAAAATATGTATTAAGTACCTAGACCAAAAACCTTTCAGCCTACCTGTTATCGTCTATATGGTTTGCATGTTAGTCATTTGCTGTAGTTCTTTCATTCTTATGTATCGTCCAGTGGATGTAACGCATTATTTAGTTTATTAGGTTATTAAGTTCTAATGATTTGAAACATGAAACTGACCACATAGTAATTACTTTTTTTTGTCTCGAACTGTTGTTACTTGATTTCTCTCTCCTGCCGTTACACCTTTTAAGGAACCATATGCAATTGGTAACTGACAGCTAGGAGCCCTTTACACCACAAATTCAGAGGGAGGTTCCCGAGATTCAACTGGAGGATAAAAAATGATCCTTACTGTTCCAGTACGAAAACACTATTGCAACAAGTTGGAAATATGAAATCGAATATTTCTGAATAAATCTTTTTATTACCACTTTATATAAATAACCCTCCCATATTAGGTTAATGTAAAATAACTGAAAACGGACAAGGGCCATATTTCAGCAGTTTACCCAGTGTTCCCTTATTCGTCAAATCCATCCCGAGACGCGTATCGCCTTATCACGGCTCTTCAGTTGGGCTAGGATTGACAAATAAAAGAACAGAATTTATTGGCACTTATCCAAGTAGTTACTGGACATGATGGTAGAATACTACGAATTGTACTTTAGCTTTATAATTAAAAAAGAAATGGAAACCTAATATGACAGCATGCAATTGAACACTTTGGAGAATCTCGAGCGGTTGCTCTGGACATATCCAAGGCATTCGACCGTGTTTGGCACGATGGGCTGTTGACTAAGCTACGTTCTTATGATATGTCGGAAAAGTTCTGTTTGTGGCTCTCATGTTTCCTCAGAGAGCGTTCTTTACAAGTGGCAGTCGACGGATTTCTTTCTAACACCTTCACTATCAACGCCGGTGTACCTCAAGGCTCCATACTGTCTCCTACTCTTTTTCTCATTTACATTAACGATCTGCTAGAAAAGACCGAGAATCCAATCTACAGTTTTGCAGATGACAGTACACTTATCTCTTCATTCACTTTGAACGCTCGGACATCGGCTACTCAGACGAATATCCGCAGACAGCAGGAAGTCGTTCAACTTAACAAAGATCTGGAAGAAATTCTATCTTGGGGTGACAGTAACCAAGTGGAATTTAACGCTACAAAAACCCAGGCGGCAGTTTTTTTTTAAAAAGTTAACGTTGCTGAACCTGACATAGTTATGTCGGGGCACTCCATTCCTCTAACATCGTCACTCAATTTGTTGGGCGTTAATTTGGGAGCAAATATGTCCTGGCATGAACATGTTGCAGGCATAGCAAGGAGAGCTTCTCAAAAGTTGGGAATATTATTTCGAACCAGAAAGCTTTACACTCCTCAACAACTGTTAATTCTTTACAAAGCTGAAATTCGACCAACTATGGAATACTGCTCCCATGTTTGGAGCTCCGCTCCCAAACATACACTGCATTTGTTGGATTCTATTCAGAGAAGAGCTGTTCGTCTGATTGGAGACCCGGAACTGACCGTCGGCCTTGATTCGCTGGAACATCGAAGAACGGTTGGCGACTTGAGCCTATTCTACAAGTACTTTCATGGAAAGTGTTCGAAGGATGTGGCCCGCTTAATTCCTCCCAGAGCGGTGCATGTTAGAAGTACACGTCGCGCTAATTCTTCACATCCGTATAAGGTTCAGTTTGTTACTCCCCGTACAACACTTTTCAAGCAGTCTTTTATATGGAGAACATCATCGCTTTGGAATAATTTGCCCAGGACTGTGTTTCCCACCGAGTAGAATCTACAGCGATTCAAGAACAACGTGAATCGCCTTTTCCGCACACGTGTCGCTCCTGTAGCGCTTTAGGGACTTCCCTGTAGCACGTGTGCTAGATCCATAAAAAAAAAGCCGGTGGTAGGATACAACGAATCGTATTAAATATGCATACCTAATACTCCATCGAAACCTGACACAGCAGTTTTCAAGCCGACAGAGTGATCCTCTACAGGCATATGTGGTTAATGTTAAATGATTGAACAGTTTGCCCACTGTGAGTAAACTGCTGAAATATGGGCCTTGTCTGTTTTCAGTTATTTTACATTGACCAGATATGCCTGAGGAGGATCCCTCAAAAAGCGCTGCTTGCTTCTAAATGTTGGCCGTATCAACCACTCTGTCGGCTTGAAAGCTGCTGGGTCAGTTTTCGATGGAGTATTAGGTATTTATTTTTATTTAGTTATTTACTGTTACAAGCCCAACAAAATAATTAATTATTAGGGCGGATCATACAATCATTAAACATTACTAATACATATCACAAAATGTTTAATTATACGTACAAACAATAAAGAAAGTGCAATTTCACATATGCTTATGCTTACAGCTATTAAAATAAATTTAGACAGATACAGAAGAATTTCCTTTGAGACATGGATAGATCACATGCTCTAGATACCTTATTATAAGCAGCGCATATCTTATAAACGGGAGAAGTATACAATATATTTGTGTGAGCAGTAGGAAGATAGAAGTTTCCAGTCCGATGAGCTAGTCTGGGCACAACAAAATTCAATTCCTCCAGCAACAGTGGACATTGAATCACACCATTTACAAGTTTATACAGAAACATCACCATATCCATGTTTCTACGTTTTTCTAAGGTCATATAAGTAAATCTCTCCCACCTATCATACAATGGCCCAGATAATTGACCCATACTCAAGCCTATTTCTGACCAATGTATTGAATAATGTTAAAAAGGTTTCAACATTTTGGAAAGACTCACCATTTCTAATTATGAACCCCATCATTTTCATCGCTTCTGAAACCACCTTGTGAATGTGCTGATTGAAGGTCAACCTAGAGTCCAGAATAATGCCCAGGTCTTTGGCTGTCTCCACTCTCTGCAACTTTATATTACCTATACTGTAATTATAGTTCACTGGAAATACTTTACGGCTCACTGTCATTACAGAACATTTGTTTGCATTTAGCAATATCCCACTGTCGTCACCCCACGCCTGCCCTGCCTTAACACTACTCTGCAGTCGTTCACAGTCGCCACCAGACTCAACTGACTCATACAATTTCAGGTCATCCGCAAACATCTGGTATTCCACATCAATGACCTCCTGAATGTCATTTATGAACATAAGGAACCATAGCGGTCCCAAGTTTGACCCCTGTGGAACACCAGACTCACGAAACGAATACGACCTATGAACATACTGGAATCTTTCCACCAGGTATGTCCTGAAGAAACTAACAAAATTCGTCGTGAAGCCGAAATCAACCATCTATCTCAGAAGCACACCATTATCTATTCTGTTAAACGTCTTCGAGAAGTTAGTAAACACCACATCAACCTGACCTCCCAAATCAAGCACCCTAGAAGCAAAATGTGTAAAAGAGGACAAGTTGGTGGCCATCGACCGACCCTTCATAAAACCGTGCTGACGCACCTACAACAATGGTTCCACTCTGGCCACAATGTGCCCATGCAAAAGCATTTCATAAATCTTGGAAAAACCACCAGGTATGCGTACTTAGAACAATTCGTTGAATCCTACTACCGACGCATATTAAGTTTCAATTTTTAATTATAAAGCTTTGAAAGTTAATTGTAAACTTAATTATTAATTAGTTTGGTTTTCTTTCCCCCCAATAAATGATTATCCCTGTACCAAAAACGTAAATAGGGTGGTGCCTTATTTTGAAATTTTTATTCAATACATAATTAATTAGTTAATTATAATTACGTAACACGGTTTATTAATTATGTTCATCCAAACTGGCTTGGAAACGAAACACATTACACAAAACACGAGAGAATTTAATTAACTACATAAAGGTGTTTCCCCAGTATAAATATAACATTATTAGCAAAGTTCTTCAAAACAAATAAAATTTGTAATTTGTAATATATTGTTTAATAATTGAAAATTAATATTCGTAAGTAATTAAACCATCTATCGTTGAAAAACAATAAAATTATGTTACGAACGTCTCAGTTCGTGGGAAGATATTTTGTTGCTAGATAAAAACTATCTCACTAAGTTTTAAAAATTACTTATTAACAATTCAAAAAAAATATATATTTAAGAATACTTGGGTACTATAAATAAGTTTTAATTTTAATTTCAGTAGAATGCGATGAACCCAATTTGCTTGATACAAAGGAATGAGGATTTCGATATAAATTTTTTGGTTCGCATACCTTTTACGAGTAATTATATTATAATTATATATTATTTTTATATTATTATTATTAATTATAATTATATTATAATATAATATCGAAAGTCATGGAAAAGGCTAGGAATCAGCATCTTCTAAAATAACTTTAAGGGTTCAACATTATTAGCGATCACCAATATGGCTTTCGTAAACATAGATCAACAGGAGATCTTCTGACTTATGTAATACATGTTTGGAACAACGCAATTGAACACTTTGGAGAATCTCGAGCGGTTGCTCTCAACGGATTTCTTTCTAACACCTTCACTATCAACGCCGGTGTGCCCCAAGGCTCCATATTATCTCCTACTCTCTTTCTCATTTACATTAACGATGTGTTGGAAAAGACCGGAAACCCAATCTACAGCTTTGCAGCTGACAGTACGCTTATCTCTTCATTCACCTAGAACGTGCGGACATCGGCTACTGAGACGAATATTCGCAGACAGCGGGAAGTTGTTCAACTTAACAAAGACCTGGAAGAAATTCTATCTTGGGGTGACAGTAACCAAGTGGAATTTAACGCTACAAAAACCCAGGCGGCAGTTATTTCTAAAAAAGTTAACGTTACTGAACCCGACATAGTTATGGCGGGGCACTCCATTCCTCTAACATCGTCACTCAATTTGTTGGGCGTTAATTTGGGAGCAAATATGACTGGACAGGAACATGTCGCAGACACAGCAAGGAGAGCTTCTCAAAAGTTGGGAATATTATTTCGAACCAGAAAGCTTTACACTCCACAACAACTATCAATTCTTTACAAATACACATACACTGCATTTGTTGATTTCTGTTCGTTCGTCTGATTAGAGACCGGCGGCCCTGATTCGTTGGAACATCGAAGAACGGTTGGCGACTTGAGCCTATTCTGCCAAGTATTTTCATGGAAAGTGTTTGAAGGATGTAGTCCGCTTAATTCCTTCCAGAGCAGTGAATGTTAGAAATACACGTCGCGCTAATACTTCACATCCGTATGAGGTACAGCTTGTTACTCCTCGAACGTCTTTTATATGGAGAATATCGTCCCTTTGGAATAATTTGCCCAGGACTATGTTTCCCACCGGGTACAATTTACAGCGATTCAAAAACAACGTGAATCGCTTTTTCCGCACATGTGTCGCTCCTGTAGCGCTTTAGGGACTTCTCTGCAGCACGTGTGCTAAACCCATAAAAAAAAAAGATAAAAACTGTCTAAGTTTAAAAATTACTTAATATCATCAATTCAAAACAATTTTAATAAATATTTATGAATACTTGGGCCCTATAAATAAGTTTTAATTTTGATTTCAGTAGAATGCGAGGAATCCAATTTGCTTGATACAAAGTAATAAGGATTTCGGTATGAATTTTTTGGTTCCCATATCTTTTACGAGTAATTATATTATAATGCAACTTCTCACTTGTATAATATTGACACTATTAAAAAAATGCATTAATTCAGTAAATTATGGTTTTATATTTTTGCATGGAAAATCTTTACAAACAGCTGAAAAATAAATCTGTAGCATGCATGTGATATCATGATAATGTATAGGAGTTCTAAAAGTTATATATTAAAATAATAATCGGCCAAGTGCAAGTCAGACTTGTGCAATTAGTGTTCCGTACGAAGATTTTTGTTACGGGAATATGGAGGTATAAAATAATCAATCACTTCACAAAATACACTCCAAATGAGTTTTCAACTAAGTTTGTTTCCGATCTTTGTTGAAAACTGATGACTTTGATATCCTTTTTTTTTGATATACCACATAGATTATTAAAGGTAATGCACTCGTGATAATTTTCGTTCAATCTACACCCTGTGGAGAATATTTCAGAATTTTTTCAAAATTTTTTGATCAGTACTTTTCGAGATAAGGGTGGGGGACTGCGATTTTTAGCAATTTTTTATAAATTATACAAAGAAAAGTGTCTGCAAGTATTACATTATATATATTTTTGAACTCTGTTTTCACAAACATTTAATACCCCACTTGAAGACCTGGTAAATTTTTTTTTTTTTCACTTCCGATTTCATCCCCTAAAACTAATCCTTTAAGTCAAAATTTAACTTTCAAATCCGGCTCTGATGGGGCCATCAATTCCTATATTAGTGCCAAATTTCAACTTTCTATGTCGAATAGCTTCGGAGAAAATCGGGTGTGACAAACAGACGGACAGACAACGAAGTGATCTTATAAGTGTTCCGTACGGAACACTAAAAAAAATAAAGTTAACAGATAATAATAACCACGTGCACCCACTAAACATAAAGCATATATTGTTAGCTCAAATAAATAGAATGTACCTAAAATACTTCGCGCATATAGCCAGGAAAACTGATATGAGGGAAAAGTTCATCATCTCGAGAATAGTAGATGGAAAAAGACCACCTCCCTAGGATGGGCTAATCAAACAAGAGTAATTATGGAAATTGGTTTTCGTGAGTCTATGGAAGCCTCCCAAAACCGGGAACGCCGGAGAACAACACTAGAAGCAGCCACTACCTAGTGCCACCAAATTCTTTCAAGAACAATAGGACCAAGGAAGGAAGGAAATAACTAAGTATTTTTAAATTGCTGGGGTCTGTAATATTGAGCATTGAGCATAACATTGTTAATTTTGGAAAAAAATTTTCAAATTTATATTTACGTGGTGGCATCAAGCATTAAAAATATTTTTGACTTGTTGACAATGTTTTAAAGTTATTGGCTAAATAAAGAAGTTTCTCGAAAATATTATAGAAGCTTTAATAGATTTTTTATAATTTTTTTTATCTCTGCCGCTCATTCAGAAAGCTAAACGGATCTTCTTTTAACTTTACAGTCTCACTACCTCTTCTAATTGATTAATTCTCGTAAAATGTAATTAAACTAACTTGCTTGGCATAAAAGAGATATTGAACCACTCTTCTTAGAATTATAAAAGAAAACAAAGCTCTTGATATAAAGTTTTTAATTATTTTTTTAAAATTAAAATATAACGTTAAGTAGTTATTACTTACATCAACGGAACTGGTAAATTTTTTTATGTAAATTAATCCTGGAATAAAGTTCTGTGAGGGTCAAAACTATGTAATGGCATTAGGCATGTATTGATTGTATATATACCACCGTGACCTGTCAGTAGCTCTGGCTACGGCAAAGAGAAAACCAACACACTCACGGAATCATAGTAAAAAAATAAAAGTTGCGTTAAGTAAACCTACCTAATACCTGCATCGGATATCGAAGTGCTCTACATATCATTATAAAAATTATATTAAGGTCATACTTAGAAAATCTGCAAATTCAATTATCCACCCATATGTCAATTTCAGATCTTAATAGGTCAATGATAAGTACATAAGATTATCAATATTAGTTATTATCCGAAAGATAAAAAGTGTGGGTCTATCTATTTTAGCTTCGTGGGTATAATTATCTACTGTATTAGAAGTTTGCTCTGCTTTGGAGTGGTTTCTGTTGCGAGGTTAACTAGTATTCGCTGGCGTTTTACGATATACAGAACATAAGGTAGTTAATGAATACTCGATACGATCTGGTCCATATCTCACTGATGGAACATGTAGAAACAGAATGGCACTTGGCTAGCGAATAAAACCGGGCTACATCTGGATTCGATGAAAGGCCATTATCGTTTTCTCCACCGTACTTTTAATATAGTAGAAAATATTTCCGACAATGGTCGTTCACTGAGCTACTAGATTTCTCTCCCCTTTACTATTTTACAGACGATTGCTATGATGCATTTTTTCATCAGGAAAACATTTTGTTTTTAGGGACTTTCTTTTCACCAGGAAAAACCAAACACTTTTTCAGGTCAAAAACTAATTTTCATAAAAAAATACCTGTTTTAAGGTTCCTTTGGTTCCAATTCTGTGGCCTTCTATGTTCGACTGAGTTACAAGAAGTCGGGCATTATTGACATAAATGTCGTTGTGGTGTTTTCCGGAACTGTGAGTTATCCAAAGAGGTGGACTTCCTGCTAGTCGAGCATTTATTGAGGTGTAAGAGCCGCCTAGTTGGTCTATCCTTTTGGGTACGTTAGCTGGAAGAAATAAATATTTTACTTTTAAGGTTCTAATTATTATCATTAATAATTTAAAGGTAAAGTGATGGTGAAACAAAAAAATTTAGCTGGAAGGCAAAGTCCTTATTTTTATAGGATTTCAGAGACATTTATTGATTATTGTAAAAATCTAACTTATAAGGATCCTATTTCTCTGCCTAAAAATAAATAATTTAGTTTTTAAATTATCGCACAGCAAATATTTTTATAATTAAAAATTTTATAACATGAAGATATTAATTTTTGGGCTTAGTTACCCCTTTTTAAAAAAGAAGTTATGAAAAGAGGGGATATAAAATAAGAGTAAATAGGTTAGTCACAACTTAAAACATATAACAAATATATGCGAGGTAACAGTAAAGAAAGTTGATTTAGATGGTAATGTTCAGAGTAGAGAGCCACTGGAAAGCCGAGTCAGAGAGTCGATTCAGTTCCGCGAGGCCTCCTGGCAATCATTAACAATGTGGTTCATGGTCTGCCGAGCTTCGTAACCATCGCAGCGCAGGTGTGCCAGTATCTTTTACCTATGCAGCATATTATTACTTCTGCTATGACCGGAACCTATTCATTTGGCATTAGATTTTACGTGGAAGCTCAAAACCAGCTGAAGGGATTTATATTAAAATTTATAATGTGTGGTAAAGTTTCAGCTCGTTTTCCAGAAAATCAATTAATACATATAAATGGCTTATCATAATGTATAAAGTTGTGTACTTTCAATTTATTAGCGTGTAAAATTATTCTAATACGGGAACATATATGCAAATATAGTCTGAAAACATTTATGTCTATTTTACTTCAAAATCCATTTTTTTTACGTAAACGAGAATCAAGATTATGAAGTTTCTTTTTTTAACTGACTGGTCACACTACAAATGATTTATAATTTAAATAGCTAAAAACTGTAACGTTGTAGATGACTGTTAGAGAAAGGGTAACTTCTTTGATAAATAAGTATATATTCAAATATAACTTGATTTTTTCAACTGCATAAAAACTGTGCCTCGTTTTCTTGTGACGCCATCTATTATATAAAACCTGAACACTTCTAAGAGCCCCATTCTAAAATTTTTTTTAATTAGGCAGTGTAAAAAATTGAAAAGAACGTAATTTTAATTGCAACATGAGCTAAAAATTATACGTAAATCGTTGAATTTTTGGTTATTTTATTTAATTTTTTTCATCTGAAGAGTGTTTGCACAGGACTCTTAAGACTAACTTAAATTATGCACTTTAATGGGCCAAGAAAGTGTCGCCATCTATTACCGTGGGTTATAAACTAAAACTTAAATTGACACATTGCAAGTAAATGTGTGTAGTGGGTTCTAAGTATGAATATTCCTTTGACATATGGTAGTTATAACATTTGACTATCATCCATTTAATAAAATTCAATTTGGAAATAACATTCATTATCCATCTGAAAAATAATATGTTTCATTTAAACAGATTTGTTCAATAATTAATCACAATATAAAGAGTGTCCAAAAATTAACGCAAGAAGTAATTTTGATAGAAAACACAGTTTTTTTAATTAAAAATTGTAATTTTTTATTGTTTCATAAAGTATACAGTATAGAGTTATGTATGGAATAACATATCGGGTAAATGGCCTCCACGGCTTTACTGGCACGCACTCTTTTGTCAAAATTTTCCATGGCCGTTTTGTATAAATGTGGCTGAATTTCGTTGATACAGCACTTAATTTCCTCCGTGGGCTTGTTGGCATAAACCTTAGACTTGAAAAAATGATGATGATCTGGGCGGCCAATTCTGATCACCATATTTCACGACCAGGAAATGACTCATGCAGTAATTGAACAGTAATACTGTAAGGCATGTGACACCGTCTTGTTGAAACCACATGTCATCCACATCCATATCTTGCAATTTAGGCACAAAAAATTGGATTATCATATCGCGATAAAGATCTCCATTAACTGTTATTGCCTCCAGCTCAAAATTCACACCAAACAGTGACATGTTGTGGATCCATTTGTTTCGCACAGTCACTTGTGGATTGTCTGAACCCCAAATGCGACAATTTTGCCGATTAACGAAGCCATCAAGATGGAAATGAGCCTCATCGCTGAAGATGATTTTCTTCGAAAAATCAGTATCCACTTGTTGTTGTTCCATAATTCATTCAATGAACCCTCTTCGTTGTGCGTGGTCAGTAGGGTTCAGTTCTTAAGTCAATTAAACTTTGTAAGCACGAAGATGTAAATCTTTCGTTAGAATACGCTGTACAGCGCTTCTTGAAATATCCAGTTCTTGACCACGGTGCCGAATTGATGTTCCTGGAGTCTCAGCAACACTCTCACGAACTGCTTCAATGTTTTGTGTTGAACGACTTGTTGAAGGACGGCCCGAGCGTTTAAGATCACTAATTGATCCAGTCTCCCTGAATGTTTCAATTAATTTCTTTGATGAGGTTAAATCACTATTCTGTACGAAAATTCCCGAACTGTAGCTGCCAAACTTTCATTATTTTTAAAATATTACTCAACAATGAAAACACGTTGTTCTTTCGTGTAGCGCTCCATTTTTAATAACCCTGAACTGTCAGCTGTCACGCTGTGTTTTTTGTTTTGTTTGCAACACTTTACCATACAAATGGCGCCAAATTCAAATCTTGCGTGAATTTTAGGACACCCCTTACTATCTAAAGGAATAAAAAATTAACGGTTTTTAAAAATACTTACCGAGGGATTGAATTGGAACTTTTTTCACCAAAATACTACCCTCTTGTAATGACTAGTATGTTACTCTTATTTCTGATTTGTGTTAATTGTTATTTACTATTTTTTATATTGTGTTATTTATTTATTTCTTATTTTTATTGTCATAAATAAAGTTCTACCGAAACTTACACCCTACAGAGTAGAACCATATTTGGTTGACTTATTTTAAATTGGGAATAAGCGTATAAGTATGGTTAGGATCATTTTTATTTAAACTTTTTAGTGGCGACCCTAATTCGCACTAGGTCCAAGCATACGTAAAAAAAGCTATAAAAAACGCGAATATAAAATGTTTGGTTACAGTTAAGTAATAAAAATAACAGGTATGAAGCCAAAACTTATTGGTCTTAAAAATAAAAAAAAACGTACCTTTTTTGAAAGGTTATAAAATGTAAAAATGGTATAAAAAGGAAATAAAAACTGAAGCTATATAAATTTAGGTGTTGCAGCTTTTGGTATGGAACTCAAACGTCAAATAAATTTTTTATGCTTTTTAACAGATCCTTAAGTAGATCAATAAAAATATATGTTGAAATTCAACAAAGTGTGTTTATATTAAAACTTTCTTCTTAAAACTGTAAAGACCAAACAAATCGTTTCCTATTATGACCTAAGCCTAGTTTGGGTTATGCCTCTGTAAGTTGTGAAAGGAAACAAATAATTTAAGAGTGACAAATATTTCAGTTGGTTTTACTTTCACTTAAGCGAATCGACTGACGGTACGCAATTAATAAAATTAATTATTGATATCCCTAGATACACCGTCTTACTAGGCGATTTATATTTGTCCAAGTAAGATCAGTCTTGCGATAGAATGTCTGTAAGTCACAAAAGTGACAGAATTGGGTGTAGAAAACACGCATCTGGTAGAGAATACTAAGAACTACAATAACTGGATTTTAATAGTAAACATTTTCAAAAATAAGACTTAATTTTGTAAAAAAATTTGTGGTATAATATGCAGCGTGCTAAAAAATACTGAAACAAAAAAAAAATGATAAAATATTGCTAATATAAATATTCCAAACGTTTTTTCAGATTAGATCAAATATTTTAAACAAATCAATGTTAAGAATAAAATTTAAATAAGTAGTTTATTGAAAATTTAGACGTGTAATTTTTAAATTAGCAATCTCAGAAATATCAGTTTACATTATTGCAATTTTTAAGCTAACTATCAAAAATTTCCAATTTTTAAGTACAAACTTCCACTAGAGATGAATTTTGTTCAAAAACATAAAATAAGGCATGTTTTCGTATAGTGCAGAGGCACCATACATATGTTGCTATAAATATAAAATACATAATTGTACTTTTTCTGTGCTTAAAGCAATTTAACTATTAAAATGGCACGAAGTCCAGATCCCAATGAAAATATACTATTCCATTATATATCCATATTAACCTGTTAAAATAATTATTAATTATTTTTTAACAAAAATGATTCATCACTAACAAACGTAGAGTTCATAAAGAAACTTATTCGTATAATTGTATACGTTGGTGTATAGATGCCGTAAAACATCGTAACTAATTATGTGAAAACTTTATTCAGAATGTAATCGCCTTGTACGATTTTACTTTTTACTTTCATGTTAACCTCAGGTCATTTTCAGTTTAACTAGAAGTAGGAAAAATTAAAAATTTTGTCACTTTGTCGCGTTTTTTTCTCTGTCACTCCTTGTTAAACCGAAAGTTGATGTAAAGTTCGGGACGAAAAACTAATATAGAATAGTTACAGTTGATACTGAAAAAATTACTGAATTTCGGCATAGAGTATGCAACATACAAAACATAAAAATCATTATCAACTATTAAAAATGAACAAAATCATATTTCAGCAGTGACCCACAAATATGAACTTTGTTTATTTTTAGTAGTTGATACTGATTTTTATATGCGTAGGGAGGAATACCGAGGATCGCAGTGCCTGGCAGTCCTTTTTGTCAGCCCAGCTAGGTAATCCTCTGTCGGTCTGTAGCCTTAAAAGCCCCTGACAGAGGGCAGGTATGCTTTTAAACTTTAGGCTGTCGCCAGCTAAAGATACATTTTGTTGTATCTTACCGTGAGACAAAACATACACAATTTTGAGTATAATTTAAAGGTTTATTAAATTTTTTTCTTGCTCTCTTTTGTATAAACATGATTTTATCTTATAGTGGAAAGGTTGTCACGCTACTCACGTCACTCCTTCCTATTGATCTGTCTCTATTAATCCTAACCATACGTTTTTGTATAATTCTATTAATATGTTTGTTCCATTCTTTCATCCTGTCTAACGTTAATTGATTTGCACGTCTGCCTTATGTTCGAATTTTCCTTTCTATACATTAGGGTCTTCACCGCTATTCTGCGCACTATTCTCGTTTCTGTTCTTTGGGATATTTGCTTTGTTATTGGGGTTTCTGGTCGGATTCTCATTTTGTACATCAGCATATATCTAACTTGGGTTAGCTTTTGGTTTCGACATATGGCATAGTTTAAGTATGCTGTAGTTCTTGGTTTCGTTATATTGCAATACAATTTTTTTGCCGTTCATAAACTTTCATTTTAATTAAATTCATAATAATAAATTTTAGATTTCAAAGTCGATGCTGGCTGCAATATTTTCTTAAGGTAGAAAACCAACTCGTGTAGCCACAATCATATCGTGGCAAATAACTTTTATCCTTTTCTAATTTAAACTAATGGACAGAACACAGATATATGCATACTTACTGTCTCAAACAAAGTTTGAGGAAAAAAGTTAATCAATAAATTAGCTTTCCAATTTTGATCTGAATAATTTACACTAAATTAATTAATTAAATTGCATTTAAATTATTTAAGTTAACTTCGGTATAAATTTATGAGTCTCCCACTGAAGAATGAAATTGTTCGTGATTTTCTCAGAGGACTTAAACTCTGCCAGTAAATTATTTGTGTCTGCACTTTGAAATGTTACTCAAGTACAGAAGTAGCCAGAACATAAGCCTTCGTGCAGAACATAAAGTTATTATGTTTGTAATTGTTGCAAATTGTTGTCCATAACTAGTTTTCTGGGTAATTAAACTTATTTAAATGTCTATTTCCATAACACTAGAGCTTATTCCAAACTACGGAACAAATGATAAAAGGAAAGTGAGAATTCATGTAGGATTTAAAGATGAAAATGTAAAGAAATAATCGCTAATTTTTTCTATAATTGCCTAATAATTTGAAATTGTTATTTACTATCTGTTATTTAGTTTATTCGCCAACGCCGTCTATATTGTCGACCTGTAAAATAAAACTTATGTCGCATTTTTTTTTTAAATTCTGCTCCCTTATCAGTTTAAAAAGATTTTGTATTATTTAAAATGTTTCCTTTGTTTCATAGTCAACTATATACTGTTATCTTAAGTTTAAATTTTGTAAGTACAAAAAAACGGAATAGAATAATATGTGTTCTTCCAGAACAATAAGGAAAAATTGGATTATGCTAATTTGCCCCAATGTAACAGACTCCACGCTAAGACCCTAATGTTGAATTTTGAATTTGCAACACAGTTCCTTTTAAGCATGTTAAATAACACATGCATCTGTATTTTATTTAATTTTTGTTTAAATAACAACAGTTCATTTAAGCACGAACTAACTGAAAAATGACTAATTAATTGCAAACCACAGCATTCGTACAGTAATTCCGTTCTCTCATTAGACAGTATTTAAATTATCCGTAATAGCTTCTTACGTTGTATTGCTAGTCTAAATCTAATCAAAGTTTTCTAATAATGTGCTTCGTAAGTCTTTTTACAGGTATTTAATGTCTTCAGTTCTATAAAAAATTTATACTCATGTTCGCGAGATCATTTTTCAAATTTATTCATACACTAGCTGTGCCCGTGGCTCCGCTCGCGTAGACTTCATTAACTATTATCGTCACTGCTCATCCCTTATACTACCTAACGTAATAAAATATATGCTATAACGTGGCCAAAAAATATATGTATCAATTAAAAAAGAACACGTAAATCGTATAAGTAGTTCGCAAGTAATAAGCACACTAACGGACAGACTGGCAGACAGAGAGACGTTGCATTTTATATATATTATATTCTTTGCTACATGATATTGTTCCATATTTAATGCTGCCTAGTATTGCAATAAAACGCGCTAGCAGCAAATTTTTTTTCCGACTTGATTCACTATTATCGTCCCTGCTTATTCCTTATGTTACCTAACGTAATAAAATATATCCTATAACCTGGTCAAAAAACAAATGCATGTTTTTTTTTTTTTTAAAAAAAAGCATGTAAATCACATAAGTGGTTTTCCAGTGATAAGCGCACTAACGGACAGACAGAGACACGTTTATATATATATATATATATATATATATATATATATATATATATATATATATATATATATATATATATATATATATATATATATATATATATATATATATATATATATATATATATATATATATATATGTGTGTATATATATATATATATATATATATATATATATATATATATATATATATATATATATATATATATATATATATATATATATATATATATATATATATATATATATATATATATATATATATATATTATATATAACCTAGCCAGACAACATATGTATGTTTTTTAAAAAAAAAACACGTAAATCGGATAACTGGTTCTCTAGTAATAAGCGCACTAACAGATAGACAGACAGAGATACGTTGCATTTTATATATATTATAGAAGATTATAGATAAGTTAGCCAGAGAACAAATGTATGAATTAAAAAAAAACACGTAAATCGGATAAGTGGTTTTTGAGTGATAAGCGCACTAACGGACAGACAGACAGGGAGATGTTGCATTTTATATATATTTTATAGATATTTTTTGCTACATGACATTGTTCATATTTAATGGTTTAGGCAGTGTATTGCAAGAGGACGCGCTAGCGGCGAACTTTTTTCCGACTTGATTCACTGTTGTCGTCACTGCTTATTCCTTATGTTACCTAATATAATAAAATATAGCCTATAACCTGGCAAGAGAACGTATGCATGTTTAAAAAAAAGCACGTAAATCGGATAAGTGATTCTCCAGTGATAAGCGCAGACAGACAGAGAGACGTTGAATTATATATATATATATATATATATATATATATATATATATATATATATATATATATATATATATATATATATATATAGAATTCACAATATTGTGAGGGTAGCGGTCAAAAGATTTTGGCCAAATAAAACTCTTGGTTAATAGTCTAGCTTTCGGAATATATTTCTTCCTTCATCAGGACACTCTACAAGTAAAATGGACAGTAAATTTGTGCTGCTTAATGAAGCAGATGGTAAAATACTAATTGGTATCACTGAACAGAGAAATTATAATTTTAAACTTACTTAACATGAGTTATCTTCCAGGATAAGCATTGTTCAATCAAAAACAACATATTAAAACTTGTTAAAAAATTTTTACATTTTCTTAATCATTACTAGTGAAACGTGTGGTTTCAGGAACCGAAAAAGTGAGAGAGGTTAGAAAAATCCCGGCATTTTTTTGACATTTGGCAGACAGTTCGCGTCTGCGTATTGTACCACAAGGGGCTCAACTATGAACTTTACGAGGGAGTAATCATAATTATAAAAATCTTTTATTTTATTTGGTTTTTATTTTATTAAAAAAATTTTTATCCAAAAGGAACCTGTTTAATAATTGTTTATTTGGAAGGACTAGTGGTCAACAGGGGGGAATCTGGAGAGGTAGATAGCTGTAGTAAGTAAGAGTACACGACGCTAAGGTCGTCCACATCAGTTTTGATGTTCATATTATTAGGTGTGTTATGAATGGCCACCATCTCCAAAAACCTCCTTCTGTAGTAGTTGGTCTCTGAGTAAAGTATTTCAGCCTCTCCGAAATTAATCCTGTGGTCGTGCTGTGTAAAGTGATGTGCCAGGGCACAAGATTGAGTGCTCCTTCTACAGTCGCTCTTATGGGAATGTTATTCTCCCTTGGAGTGATCTAGAAGTCTGGCCAATGTACGAAAGTTGGCAATCCAGACAAGGGATCTTGTATACAATTCCTGTCTTTTTTAGTTTGGGTACTGGCTGTTTCAAATTGGTGAATAGGCATTTGAGGGTATTATCAATCTTCGTGGCAAATTTAATATTTTCGTTCTTAAATACCTTTATTAGTTTAGGGGTTAAGCCCTTAATATAAGGTAAGCTTCTGTATATTGTTGTGTTAGGGTCTGGGGTGACATGTGGAAGAATATTAGGGGTAAGAAATTGATTCTGAATGTTAAGAAGAGATCTATTCAGGTCGTTATTGTGAAAAAGCAACCGTTGAACTATAGAGTTGGGGTAAGAATTCTCAAGCAGAAGTGACTTAAGCTCATTTAGGGACTCCTGTCTGAGGGAAAAGTGTGTGAGTCTGGATACTCTGGTGGCCAAGGCCCCCACCAGCCCCAATTTCATTTTGGTGGGATGATCTGAGAGAAAATGCAGGTATCGACCACTACTTACTGGTTTCCTATACCATTTTGTGATAATTTGGTTGTTCGGCTGTCTTATTAACGTCATATCTAGGAAGGAAATGCAGTTATTAGATTCCTTCTCTATAGTAAATTGTATGTGTTGGTCAGCCAAGTTGAATACAAAAAGTGTTTCTTTATCATCTGGTATGGCCAGTATGAGGTCGTCTACATATCTCTTAACAAAAGGTGGTCGAAAGGAGAGTAGTGGAAGGGTCTGTGCCACCAGGTCATCCATCACATAATTAGCCAGGATAGGTGACAAGCTAGCCCCCATGGGAGAGCCAAAAATTTGCTTATAAAACTGATTGTTGAAGACAAAGCAGGTGGAATCGAAGGTGTATTCCAAAAACTTGAGAAAAGTTTCTAAATCTATGGGAGAATGTTGAGAGATATCATCCCAGTGACTGGTAATGCTTTGACGAGCCAGGTCAAGTGGAAGGTTTGTAAACAGGGAGACCACATCTAAGCTAATAAGTATATAATTCTCTGGTAGTTGGTATTCGTCTATAAATGTGCTAAAGGAGACCACCAGAGTATCCAGACTCACACACTTTTCCCTCAGACGGGAGTCCCTAAATGAGCTTAAGTCACTTCTGCTTGAGAATTCTTACCCCAACTCTATAGTTCAACGGTTGCTTTTTCACAATAACGACCTGAATAGATCTCTTCTTAACATTCAGAATCAATTTCTTACCCCTAATGTTCTTCCACATGTCACCCCAGACCCTAACACAACAATATACAGAAGCTTACCTTATATTAAGGGCTTAACCCCTAAACTAATAAAAGTATTTAAGAACGAAAATATTAAATTTGCCACGAGGATTGATAATACCCTCAAATGCCTATTCACCAATTTGAAACAGCCAGTACCCAAACTAAAAAAGACAGGAATTGTATACAAGATCCCTTGTCTGGATTGCCAACTTTCATACATTGGCCAGACTTCTAGATCACTCCAAGGGAGAATAACATCCCATAAGAGCGACTGTAGAAGGAGCACTCAATCTTGTGCCCTGGCACATCACTTTACACAGCACGACCACAGGATTAATTTCGGAGAGGCTGAAATACTTTACTCAGAGACCAACTACTACAGGAGGAGGTTTTTGGAGATGGTGGCCATTCATAACATACCTAATAATTTGAACATCAAAACTGATGTGGACGACCTTAGCGTCGTGTACTCTTACTTACTACAGCTATCTACCTCTCCAGATTCCCCCCTTGTTGACCACTAGTCCTTCCAAATAAACAATTATTAAACAGGTTCCTTTTGGATAAAAATTTTTTTAATAAAATAAAAACCAAATAAAATAAAAGATTTTTATAATTATGATTACTCCCTCGTAAAGTTCATAGTTGAGCCCCTTGTGGTACAATACGCAGACGCGAACTGTCTGCCAAATGTCAAAAAAATGCCGGGATTTTTCTAACCCCTCTCACTTTTTCGGTTCCTGAAACCACATGTTTCACTAGTAATGATTAAGAAAATGTAAAAAATTTTAACAAGTTTTAATATGTAGTCCGTTAGTTTTTTTAGTATAAAATTGTTTTTTACAAGTTGTTTTTGATTGAACAATGCTTATGCTGGAAGATAACTCATGTTAAGTAAGTTTAATATTATAATTTCTCTGTTCAGTGATACCAATTAGTATTTTACCATCTGCTTCATTAAGCAGCACAAATTTACTGTCCATTTTACTTGTAGAGTGTCCTGATGAAGGAAGAAATATATTCCGAAAGCTAGACTATTAACCAAGAGTTTTATTTGGCCAAAATCTTTTGACCGCTACCCTCACAATATTGTGAATTCTCTTTTTCACGAGTCGGTCACGACTACTTCTCCTGTCTATATATATATATATATATATATATATATATATATATATATATATATATATATATATATATATATATATATATATATATATATATATATATATATATATATAACCTTTAATCTAATAAGGATAAGGATTTATGTTATAGACGTAATTTAATTCTAATTTTGTACCCAATCCGTATTAACGATTTATATAAATTAAAAATTGTTTAAAATCTTAGGAACACGACTGCACTGAATAGAACCTCCGGTAGTGTCAACGTAAAATCAAAAATATCTTTACCCCTCAAGGTAATGGCAACTAATATTAAAGTGCTCGTGCATGGTATTTTTAAAATGCATATCCTTTATCACTGTGGAGCTTTCGAACTTATAATGTAATGTTTTATTCATCTCTATGTTTGTTACGAGTAAAAATATGGTAAGTCAAAGGAAAATAACATGTACACGTATTGTTTACACTCCGTCACTTAGCTGCCTTTTATGTAAATGAAGTCGACGCCGGTTAAACATAGAATGTGTAATAAGCTTATAAGTAAGCGTAAGCTTCTGCATAGATATCGCACTGACTGCGTTTTGACACTGTTTCTCACTTTTATGATTTATAATTTTTTCTTAGGAGTTGAGTTTCGAATCGTGATCTGTGTACACGTGATTCGAACACCCGGCAATAGTCATCTCGTTCAACGAGCATTATTACGGTAGTGTTTCGAATCTATGTAATTATTTTGTCTATTGCAAACGAGAGGTACTAGAAATAAAGCAGAGTGTAGTATTAGATTAAGACAATAGGTAAAAAATATGGCGATTTATGAGAATAATTTTGTGAAATTGTATGAAGCTAAGGAAACGATAAGCGATGACCTTGATCTTAATACTGTTTACGGTAATAAGAAATATAAATAACATTTTTTTTCTTTTTCTCCCGTGTTTGAAAATGGAATATACAAGGAACACACGTAAAGGTTTTATAACAGAAAGAACAAAGGATTGCGATGATTATACCACAGTAGGCTCGAAAAGAAGACAAGTCGAAGAAAAAGAAGAGCCAATGGGATTATTCAAGAAGAGTAAAAAGCTGATAAGAACACCACAGAAAGAGAAAAAACGAAAGAGTAGATAAGACAGACAATTTGATAGAAATGATCAGAGAGCTAATGTCAGATATAAAGGATATAAAACAAGATCAGAAAAGGTACCAACAAGAGTTGAAGGAACTAAGAAGGGAATGAAGGAGTACTGAAAGAGTAAAATAAGATAATTAGAGAAAACATGAGAGGTATGGATTTGAAGATGAGTAGACTGGAAAAAGACAACGTAAGGAATAATATTGTAATATTGGGAATGAGTTTTGAAGTGAATAGCCAGCCAGATCTTACAATGCGTGTAGAATATTTTATGGAGAGGAGTATGGACACAAAAGTACAGAATAAAGATGTGATAAAAATAGGAATGACTATATACAAGTTAGAACTTGGAAACACGGGAGATAAAGAAGCTGTATTGAAAAATAAAAATAAACTGAGAAATCTAAGAGAGTTTATATAAACAACGATTTAACAAAAGATGAACGTGAAATTCAAAAGAAATTGAAGCATATAGCAGAGAACGAGAGAAAGAATGGAAGAAGGGTGAAATAGAATATCAAAAAATCGTAATCGAAGCAAGAGAATATAAATGAGGAAGAAAAACTGAAAGAACAAACAAAGAATTCTACGTCAAAAAACTGAGAAAAAGGAGAGAGATAGGTAGATTGACAACAATCCTGGCAAAGATAAATGGTACCGAAGAGAGGACTAGTAAAATGAATACAAATAAGAAGATAATCAAAGAAATAGGTAGGAAGAAAGAAATGGTAAATAATTATCGAGTTTTTAGAATGAGAACACGGAATATTAGGGGTATAAACGGAAAAGAGGATAAACTGAGAGAAGAACAACAATGCACTATGTAGGAATCACTGAAACAGAGAGGAAAGGAAATGGATGCAAAAAATTAGAAGGAATAGCACACAAAAATCATACATGTAGACATAATACCAGAACAAGATACAGAACTCATACAAAGAGAAGAAACTAATACAGAAGAAACAAAAGAGGCAATCGGCAATTTAAACAGGATGGACGGATATAAAAGGAAATATGGAAAAGACAGATATAGAATAACTCAACTCTACGGGCCTTACAGTACTAACAAGGGGTAGAAAGGCATAAGGATTAAGTAAGTAAGCAAGTAAGTAAGTAATTTTTTCTTATTATTATAATGACAATTTCAAAATAATTTACATAAATATTTATGATTACTATCACAGAAATCTTGTCGGAATTATAACTTTTTATAATAAAATTTATAATACTTTTACCACAATTCCTCATTTTTGCCTTGCCTTTTAAAGTTATAACATCTGTGGTAACAAATATTGGTAAATCTTATGTAAAAAGATGTTTTTCACGAAATCTTCCTTTTATGCCCTTACAAAGTTTTATATAGAAACTGGCATTACCTATCTTATAAAGATCTACAAAATGTTTGTTTTATTGACAATAAACTTATACTACTCAGTACATATCATCACTACACCAAACATTTTATTGTGTAATTGATTAAAGCTAAACTACAAATTTATACTTAGCTTAACATCTGAATTACTCAAGCGGAACTAATTACATGGGCGAAGCCATCAATTCTGATCAAGTAACCAGTAGAGGGTACTATAAGGAATAGGCTCTCTGTCTTTATTTAAACTTCTTTGATTGTGTTAGCTGATACATAGCTACACTATGTTTTAATTTCCAATATATTTAAAGTCACTTGACAATTGTTTCACCATACAATGGCTCCTTCAGAAGTAAATAAGAAAGAAAAATATTTGGTAGTAATCCTGGTTATATAGTGCTTAAAACTATCCTTAATTACCTAAGATTATGCTAATCATTTTATTATATTATTTACAGACAGAATTATTTTAAGAATGCAAATCTGTGGTACTATTTCAGAGAACTAATAAAGATTAAATAAGGGTGAATGGTTTAAATCTACCTTTTCGTTTAATAATAAATTGGAGTTTTTCCGTTTGTTAATTTCAAGACATTCAAGCAAATTTAATTTTTTAGATTTATTTTCTACATGTAGGATTTTTAACGTATCATCAAAATTATGGGATTCGTATGGGTTGCGTAATGTGAATTGTTCTTATTTTGTTATATATATATTTTTTTAAATAACTATGTTTATGTTCTTTAATGCAAGTTTCAAAAGTCAGTTTGTCCAACGTAGGTTTTAGTACAAGATCCACAATTTAATAGATAAACTCTGA
The DNA here is from genome assembly GCA_019049505.1 of Pachyrhynchus sulphureomaculatus. NCBI lineage: Eukaryota > Metazoa > Arthropoda > Insecta > Coleoptera > Curculionidae > Pachyrhynchus > Pachyrhynchus sulphureomaculatus. Next base: position 172,575,436 of record CM032454.1, read on the forward strand.
TTTTAAGGATTTCTTAGATTTGGTTTTGTTATTCAAAATTATACTCCCTAAGGAATTAATGGTTTTGAATGCTATTTTACTGTTCTTTTTATTAAATGTTTGGAAATTGTTCTAGTTATTTTTCCTGTGTATGTGAGTGTACTAAATTTTCCTTTTTTTGTCATTAATTGTGGGATAAATTAGAGAGATTGCTTGTTTAAAGGATTTTTTATTCAAGATAATATCTATAATGTTGGGGTCATATCCATTATTAATTGCTATTTGCTTGATTATGTTGAATTCTTTGTTAAAATTAGTTTTAGTCATAGGGATATGTAACAATCTATGTATGAAAGAGTTAAAAGCTGTCATTTTGTGAGGATAAGGGTGGGTTGAACTATTGTGTATGACTGTATCAGTATGTGAAGGTTTGTGAAAAATCGAGAAATCGTGTTTATTGTTCACTTTTGATATATATATGTCTAAGAAATTTATAGAGTTATTGTTTCTGATTCTATGGTAAATTTAATGTTAGGATGCAAATTATTTAGGAAGTTAAGGAGGATTGTTAGTTGTCTATCTGTTCCCGTGAAACAGGAAATGATGTCGTCAACATATCTATACCAGTAAACAATATTTTTGCTTAAAGCGTTTTGATGAATTTTTAGTTCTATATGACCCCAACATTATAGATAAAATCTTGAATAAAAAATCCTTTAAACAAGCAATCTCTCTAATTTATCCCACAATTAATGACAAAAAAGGAAAATTTAGTACACTCACATACAGAGGGAAAATAACTAAAACAATTTCCAAACATTCAATAAAAAAGAACAATAAAATAGCATTCAAAACCAGTAATACCTTAGGGAGTATAATTTTGCATAACAAAACCAAATCTAAGAAATCCTTAAAATCAGGAGTTTATCTATTAAATTGTGGATCTTGTACTAAAACCTACGTTGGACAAACTGGTAGATCTTTTGAAACTCTCATTAAAAAACATAAACATAGTTATTTAAAAAATAAGAACAATTCATATTACGCAACCCATATAATAAACGAATCCTATAATTTTGATGATACGTTAAAAATCCTACATGTAGAAAATAAATCTAAAAAATTAAATTTGCTTGAATGTCTTGAAATTAACAAACGGAAAAACTCCAATCAACTATTAAACGAACAGGTAGACTTAAACCATTCACCCTTACTTAATCTTTATTAGTTCTCCGAAATAGTACCACAGATTTGCATTATTAAATAATTCTGTCTGTAAATAATATAATAAAATGATTAGCATAATCTTAGATAATTAAGGATAGTTTTAAGCACTATATAACCAGGATTACTACCAAATATTTTTCTTTCTTATTTACTTCTGAAGAAGCCATTGTATGGTGAAACAATTGTCAAGTGACTTTAAATATATTGGAAATTAAAATGTAGTGTTGTTTTTTATATAATTTTATTTAAACTACTTTTACATTTTATAATTTCCATACTCTCGTATGCGTTCAGCAATCTCCTATTAGATACGTCTTTAATTAATCTTAGACTATATCTAATATTACAGTATGATTAGCAGCAAGGGCATGTTCGGCAATGCTAGACTTTTCTGTTCTACCGTATTTTAAATGGGCTAAATATTCTTTAAAACGTATTTTAATTGATCTTCTAGTTTTCCCAACATACGTTTTGTCGCAATCATTACAACTAATTTCATAAATGCCACTTTTCTCACAATTAGGCATGTTGTCTTTGGGATTTCCTAAGATATTCTCAAATTGTCTGATGAGTTATAGACTAAGGTGAAGCCTACCTTATTAAATAACTTATTGAGTCCCCTGTTATATTTCAGATTATATGGTAAGACGTATTTGGTCTTATGTGCTTCACGTGTAAACCAGGTGAAATTATGAATATTTAACCTGAACTTATGTCTATCTATTAACTTGTTTATTAAGTCATCGTCATAACCATTAACTCTAGTTATATTCCTAATACGATTCCTTTTATTGTTGAAGTTTACTTTACTTTCCTCTTAATGGAGTAAACTTCAACAATAAAAGGAATCATAGTAGGAATATAACTAGAGTTAATGGTTATGACGATGACTTAATAAACGAGTTAATAAACAGACGTAAATTCAGGTTAAATATTCAGATTTTTATCTTTTTTTACAGGTGAAGAACATAAAACCAAGTATGTCTCCTTACCATATAATTTGAAATATAGCAGGGGACTGAATAAGGTATTTAATAAGGTAGGCCTCACCTTAGTTCATAAGTTATCAGATAATTTGAGGAATATATTAGGAAATCCTAAAGACAAGATTCCTAATTGTGAGAAAAGTGGCATTTATGAAATTAGTTGTAATGATTGCAACAAAAAGTATGTTGGGCAAAGTAGAACAGAAAAGTTTAACATTGTCGAACATGCCCTTGAAGCTGATCATACTGTAATATTAGATAGTCTAAGATATATCTGACAGGAGATTGTCAAACGCATGAAAATTATAAAATATAAAAGTAGTTTAAATAAAGATAAAGGGCATATTCCTTATAGTCTCCTCTACTGGTTACTTGACCAAAACTGATGTGCTTGCCCATGTAATTAGCTCCACTTGAGTAATTCAGATGTTAGGCTAAGTATAAAAAAGGTAGATTTGTAGTTTAGCTTTAGTCAATCATTGCTCCTGATGAAGTTAACATGGTTAGCGAAACGCGCGTCGAGTGCAAAAATAAAGTGTTTGGTAAAATGGTGATATATACTGCGTTTGTGCCAAAGATTCCACATTTCCAACATAAATGAACATGTATACACACCTTAAATTAGATTTAAGTATGAACGAGAAACATAGAAAGTCGTACATTTCAAAATGTCAGTTCCAGTTGCTAGGGACCTCAAATGTGCAATTAAATTCAGAACGATATATTTGAAATTTCAAAGTTGCCACTGGTTACGATATTTCCACAACTAGATCAACAACTCATACGTATTTTCAGAAACTATCTTTTACGTCGTAATGCCGATCGGAATATAAATGGGACATCGAGGAAGAAAAACCGAAAGAACAAACAAAGAATACTACGTCAAAAAACTGAGAAGAAGGAGAGAGACAGGTAGATTGACGACGACCCTGGCAAAGATAAATGATACGGAAGAGAGGACTAGTAAAATGAATACAAATAAGAAGATAATCAAAGAAATAGATAGGAAGAAAGAAATGGTAAATAATTATCGAGTTTTTAGATTAAGAACACGGAATAATAGGGGTATAAAAATGGAAAAGAGGATGAACTGACTGCACTATGTAGAAATCACTGAAACAGAGAGGAAAGGAAATGGATGCAAAAAATTAGAAGAAAAGGCATGCAAAAATCAATATAGAGACATAATCCGGAACAAGATACAGAACTCATACAAACAGAAGAAACTAATAAAGAAGGAACAAAAGAGGCAATCAGCAATTTAAACAGGGTGGAAGGATATAGAAGGAAATATGGAAAAGACAGATATAGAATAATTCAACTACACGGGCCTTACACCACTAACAAGGAGTAGAAAGGCATAAGGATTAAGTAAGTAAGTAAGAAATTTTTCTTATTATTATAATAACAATTTCAACACAATTTACATAAATATTTATGATTACTATTACAGAAACCTTGTGGGAATTATAAGTTTTTATAATAAAATTTATAATACAATCCTTTTACCACAATTTCTCAAGTTATAATAACTGTGGTAACAAATACTGGTAAATCTTATGTAAAAAGATGTTTTTCCCGAAATCTTCCTTTTAGCTCGTACAAAGTTTTATATAGAAACTGGCAT
>CM032454.1:172584254-172729254 GCA_019049505.1 Pachyrhynchus sulphureomaculatus
ATTTTTTTAGGAGCTGATCTACGTACTTATAGTAAGAAAAAAGTAATTTTACTTACAATTAAACTCTCCGTAATTTTGTAAAATATTATTTTATTGGAATTACTATCTTTCATCATTTTGTTCTGATTTATAAATTGGGCACATAATACTTTATTTGTCTCTGTGCTTATTGTGAGTAGCAATAAAGGAAATTAAATGAAAATGCCGTTTACACGTATATTGTTTACACACCGTCACCTAGCTGTCTTTTGTGTAAATAATGTTGGCGACGATTGAACATAGAATATGTGATAAGTTTATCAGTGAGCATAAGTTTTTGCATAGTTATCCCACTGGTTGCATTGTATCATTATAAAGGGTCTTTTAAACTGAGTGTTTTTCTTTTAAATTCTTCCATAAAACACAGATGCCGTTGATCTCAAAAAACTTTTTATTGGTAACTGCAGGGGTTCCCAATTTTTTTTTCACTGCGACTCCCTTTACAGGTTGCAAATTTTTTGCGACGCCTTTTTAAAAAAAACCGGTCAAGTGCAAGTTGAACTTGCACAATTAGTGTTCCGTACGTTGATTGTTTTTAAAATAAAAATTTTTGTTAGGGTGGCATAAAATGATCAGTGACTTCACAAAACACACCCCAAATGAATTTTCAACAAAGTTTGTTTCCAATCTTTACTGAAAACTGGTGACCTTGAAATTTTGTTTTTTTTATATACCAAATAAATTATTACAAGTATTACATTATATATATATATATATATATATATATATATATATATATATATATATATATATATATATATATATATATATATATATATATATATATATATATATATATATATATATATATATATATATATATATATATATATATATTTTACTCGTGTTTTTCACAAGCTTTCATTTGACACCACACTCGATGACCTAGTAAAAAAAATTTTTTTTCACTTCCGATTTCACCCCTCAAAACGAACCTCTTAAGTCAAAATTTATGTTACGGTGGTATAAAATGATCAGTGACTTCATAAAACACACCCCAAATGAGTTTTCAACAAAGTTTGTTTTCCAATCTTTACTGAAATCTGATGACCTTGAAATTTTTGTTTTTTTTTTGTATACCATATAAATTATTAAAGGTAATGCACTCGTGATAATTTTCATTCAATCTACACCCCGTGGAGAATATTCCAGAATTTTTTCGAAATTTTTTGATAAGTACTTTTCGAGATAAGGCCCGGGACAGCGATTTTTCGCGAATTTTTAAAAATAATACAAAGAAAAGTGCGCGCAAGTATAATATTATATATATTTTTTTACTCATGTGTTTTCACAAGCTTTCATTTGACACCACACTCGATGACCTAGTAAAAAATTTTTTTTTTCACTTCCGACTTCACCCCCCAAAACTAACCCCTTAAGTCAAAATTTAGTTCTCAAAACTACATGGCTCTGATGAGGCCATCAATTCCTATATTATTACCAAATTTTCACCTTTCTATGTCAAATAGTTTCCGAGAAAAATCGGGTGTGACAGACAGACAGACAGACAGACAGACAGACAGACAGACAGACAGACAGACAGACAGACACCGAAGTGATCTTATAAGTGTTCCGTACGGAACACTAAAAAAGATACATGTGTGTAGCTCTAGCAGAAAATAAAATTACTTTATTATTCACAGAAAACTCCCTAAAAGTATAGAATCGTAATTATTATTTATTAGAAAAGAAAAAAAAATTACAAACCATACAATTAACGAGAAGGACGAGCTTGCTCTTCTGAGCATAACTTCTCAAATCCGGGCCAAAATTTTGAAATTCCTACTCCTACATTTCTTTTTCTAAATTCATTTGTGACCTGTACTTCGATTTGATTACTGCAACTGCAGAGAAGCCAGTTTCACACAAGTATGACGTGGCAAATGGTAAAAGAACCCTCAAAGCCGCAGTACTGTTAGTTTGTCTTTATCGAATCGTAGTTTTAGGCTCGCATCACAAAATAGTTCTCACAGCTGTTCTTCCTCGACTGTTGAAAGTGTAGATGGTGGTGGGGTCGATTGGAATGGGTTTCTAATCCAATCGTATTGATTCAGATTCTCTGGAAATTATTTATTAAAATGGGTGCTTAATGTTGATAAGTGTTGGATAAATATCAATTTCAAACTTTGCTCCAGATTTTGAATATATTTTTCTTTCAGAAAGCCTTCCAAAACAGGAAAACAGTCAGTATTTCCTTGCTTCTCTTCTATTTTTCTTTTCCACAACAGCAACTTCATCTGAAACGCTGCAATTTTATTAGTCAGTTGCAGTATATGCGTTTCGTTTCTCTGCAAGGATTTATTAAGGACATTTAATTTCTCAAATATGTCGCAAAGATAGGCCAATTTTATTAAGAAGTCAATATTTTTAAACTTTTCTGCGTTACGATGCTATTCTGTCAATAAATACGTGTACAACTCATTTTTAATTCGTGTACATGTCCGAGTACGTTACCTCTCGACATTAACGAGAGTTACAGTAATAAAGTAAAGATGTATGCTCAGCACCCAAATCTTCACAAAGCTTATGGAAAAATCTTGCCTTCATGGAAGTTCACCATTTTGATAATCATCTCCATCACAAAATTTAATTCAGGTGAAATATTTCCAGCACCTTCCTATGTATGACGCAATGTGTCCATTTTATATACTGCCCTGACATCGCGCGAGCTCCATTGTATCATTATTTTTTTGCAAAATAACAAATTCTAACGTACATTCGTTTCTTCCATGTACCGTAACATATTAATTGAGCGTCGTTATTACTATCTGTCGCTTTATCCAGTTGAATGGCAAATAAACCAGAAAGATTTTCCACAATTTGCTCATTAATGTTTTCAGCTATGTCATGAATGCGACGACTAATCGTATTGTTAGAAAAAGGAATATTTTTTAGTTCTTTAGCCGCTGATTCTCCAAACATCACTGATACCATGTCAATCGCTGCAGGTAAAATAAGATCTTCAGCAATCGTATGTGGTTTCTTACATTTGACCATACTGTGAACAACCTTGTAAGAGGCGAGAAGTGCTTTGGAAGGAATAGATGCTCTGGAAAACAATGATGTCGACTGATGTTTCAGTTCTCACAATTTTCTTGCAAAAAAATCTAGCGACTTTCCTTGTAAATTACTGTGAGTTGTTTCTTAATGACGTGTCAATTTATTAGGAAGCATACTTTCAGCTGGCAGCACCTTATGACAAACGGCACGTTGGAGAAGTTCCATATTTCCTTTGCTAACGTAGGTAAATCCAAAATCTAAATATTGGTCATCATATTTTCTGTACTTTTTTCTACAGTTTTTTTCTACTCTCTCCTGCGTCTTCAACACGTTTTCTATTTATTTGAATCAAGTTATCCGTTTTAAGTAATGAATACGCGCGTAAATTAAATACAACACACTTGAAATCAAAACACTGCATTCATCAACGCTTATAATCGACGAATAAATAAAGCGCCGAAACAAAAGAGCCAACGATGAACGAATGAAAGCGCAGGGAAATGGAGGGGCGTACTTACTGAGTAGCTGATGAGACGCGCGCCGCGACGCATAGTTCGCGAACCCCTGATATAATGTATGACTTTTAAACACGAAAAACAATATCCGCCAAATGTCCACCTCTTGTAGCTTCACAGATGTCCACTATTTTGTCAAAACTTTCGATGATATTTTGGTATAAATGAGGTTCTAACTCAATAACGCGGGTAATTTCGTCCTTCAACTCAGGAATCGATTGTGGGTTATTCTTATAGACCTGGCTTTTCACGTAACCCAAGAGAAAATAGTCCAACGGAGTCAGATCACATAATCTTGGTGGCCAATTAACATCACCGTTTTCTGGAGATTACACGTCCAGGAAATTTTCCCTGCAACAACTCAATGATTTCACGAGCAGTGTGACAGGTTGCACCTTCCTGCTGAAACCAAATGTCCTCCAGAGTACTACTATTCAGTTCAGGCCACAAAAATTCAGTTATCATCTCACGATATAGAAGACCATTCACTTTTCATAAAATCACTCAAATTATTTTTATAAAATAATTTAATAATTTGAACGAGTTGTATATTACATGACTCCATTTTTATAAATGTCATACATTACACTTTGAAATTTCACAAGGTTCAGGCTATTTCGCTACGCCATCTGTGTCCTATTCAAGAATTAAAAATTCTTCCAATTTGAAGGACCTTTATAATGTTTTTATTTTTGAAATCAGTCTATATAAAATAACTATTATTACAATTACTGAAACCTTGTCATAACTATAAGTTTTTACAATAAAATTTTACATAGACCGTTTTAGCTAAATCAGTTTCAAAGTTATAATATCGGTGGCAACTAACACTCTTAAATCTTATACAGAGACATTTTTCATGAAACATTCTACTCATATTTTGACAAACTTCTATCTGTGAAATCATTTATCTGTGCGTAAAATAATATATGACTATTTCACTTATTAATAGCAATTTGGATCACATAGACACATGATGACATAGAAACGGCATCGACAAAACTAAAAACTAATATGCTAGAAGCAGCAGAAGAGGCTTTTGGAAGAACGACTATAAAGAAAGGGGGGAAAACCAAACACAAAGCCTTGGTTCAAACAAGAAGTTAAGACATTAGCTGAAGAAAAAAGAAAATCGAATCTACAATGCAGATCCAATGCTATAACATACAATGATTATAAAAATGTAAGAAACAGGGTCAACGAGAATATCCAGAGAATCAAGAGAGAGCATTGGGAGAAATTTTCGAACGATATGGAACATGATCTGTACGGAGGACAAAAAAAATATGGAATCTACTGAGAAACAGAAAAAAAAAACAATAAACGAGTATATACAAAATACAAAAATTACGGTGGAAGAATGGGAAAGATATTTCGAAAAACTCCATAGTCCATCAGAAAACAATTCATTAACACAAGAAATACAGCATGAAGATGAAAATGTTGCCCTACCAAATAGGACCATTTCCTTGAATCAAATACAGCACACGGCAGCGAAGCTAAAAAACAGAACAGCCCCGGGCATGGACGAAATTAAGAATGAAATGATCAAATATGGAGGTGCTAAATTACTAGAAGAATAACAGATTTTCTTTAACAAAATACTCACAGTCAAGATTATACCATCCGAATGGAAAGAAAGCATCTTGATACCAATTTTCAAAAAAGGAGAAAGGACAGATCCAAAAAACTATCGAGGTATCAGGTTAATGAGTGCGGTACTAAAATTGTTCACTAAAATTTTAGCAGAAGAAATAATGTTAACCGGAATCTGTGAAGAACAGCAAGGTTTTCAGAAAGAACAGGTCTAACTATAGACGCCATATTTATAATCCGCCAAATTACCGAAAAAGCCATAGAGTTTAATAAGATAGCCTTTATATGTTTCATTGATCTTACCCAGGCATTCGATAGGGTACGGTTAACTGATGTCATAACCCTACTACAAAAAAGGGGAATTCACCCGAATATGATAAAAACTATCGAAGAGTTGAACATCAACGACCAAACATATGTAAGAGTGGCAAATAAATTAAGCAATAAAACATCTATGACAACCGGAATAGACAAGGAGATAGCCTAAGCCCAATCTTATTTAACATCAAAATGGATGAAATTACAAACGAAGTAAAGAAAACTGGGAGAGGCTATCGATTGGGAGACAAAGAAATAAAAATAATATGCTACGCCGATAAGGCAGTAATCATATCAGAAGACGAAGATAACTTACAAATACTCCTACATAAGTTCCAACAAACAGCAAAAGTGTTTAATATGCAAATATCTGTAAAGAAAACAAAATCTCTTACAATATCTAAAGAACCGAAAAGATGCAAACTCGCGATTTATGATCAGAGTGTAGAACAAGTGATGTCCTTCAAATAACTAGGGGCAAACATAACAAGTACAAGGAACCTTAAGGAAGAAGTAAAAACTCAAACAACAAAGGCATCAATAATATCAGGATACTTAAGAGATATAATTTGGAGAAACAAATATATGAGTACCAGAAGCAAAGTAAGAATATACAAAACATGCGTAAGGACCGATCATGACGTACGCGATAGAAACCAGAGCGGAGAACACAATACCAAAACGACTACTAAGAACAACAGAAATGCGAACACTTAGATCGATAACAGGACATACCTTATTTGACCGAAAGAGATGTGAAGAAATAAGGGAAATGTGCGAAATACAGATGTGGTGAGATGGGCAAGGAATAGCAAAAGAGAATGGAGAGACCATGTGGACAGAATGCCAAATAACCGGTTGGCTAAGGTTGCAAAAGAGAAGCGACCAAACACACCTCGACCGCTTGGAAGACCATAATAAGATGGTATAAGAGCTGGTCTTCATCATCGCAATTGTTTCTGGGAAACTTTTGAAGTGAACACAGGACATGGTCCTAACGTAGGAAGAAGAAGAAGAAGAATTAGGATCAATTGGTACAATAAGAAATCATGGTTCTTGAAATGGGGTCGTATCAAACTTTAATCGTAGGTGAAATATTTCGCCTACGATTTTACGAGGCACCTTAAAACTTTAGAACAATAAGTTGGATGTTTTAATTTAAAAATTTTCTATAAATTAAAATTTGCATATACATTAATAATCTAGTGAATGAAAAACCTTAACGTTCCTTATTTCATTCTCTTTCATTAAACAACTAACTTAAATTATGCTAATATATTTGCGAGATATCGGTTTCCCTAAAAACTTCTCGTTTTTAAAGTAAATTCTTATGACTTTCTATTTTCATTGGCGCGAAGATATCGAATAGCTAAACCAAAGGGAATTTCTAGTATCACGCCTCAATGAATGCGCATAATTTTCCATTTTAAAGTTATTTGAGCGTTATTTCAACGTATTGCCCCCTTTCAGCAGAAATAAAAATACATACCTCGTTGTTGCAACAGAGAATATTTCGTAAATATTTATCGAATTGGTACCTGAGTGAAGTGTTACTATATAGAGTATTTTAAAAATAGTTCAATCCGTATATATTCAAACATGCGATTCTTTTGTGCAAGTAAAAAATATATTCAGACATTTGAAGAAAAAGTGATAGCTTAAAACAACCTGATTTTCAAATTAAGAAAAGAAAAACTCTTGTTAATGTTGAGTAGTAATTCTTAATGATATACTACGAGGATGGATTGAAAAATTCGCGGTCTAGTCACGAGAACAAAATAAAATACGTATAAAAATATTTTTATTTTTCGAAGCTAGCTCTATGCACTTCTTCCACCTGCTTTCCAAAGCTTCCACACCTATTTGAAAACAAGATTTCTCAAGGTCTTCAAAATACTGGTTAACTGAAGCTTCGATTTCTTCATTTGATGAAAGGTTCTGTCCACCGAGATGTCTTTTCAGGTTTAGAAACAGATAAATGTCCGAAGGTGCCAAATCAGGAGAATAAGCCGGGTGGGGCAGCAATTCGAAACCACAATCGCTCAGTAATCCTGGGCGTTTCTCTTTAATTTCTTGACGTAAACGATGCAAAAGGGTGCAATAGTAAGTCGAGTTTATTGTTTCGCCTTTCGGAAGGTAGTCCACCATAATAATACCTTCAGCATTCCAAAAAAACTGACGCCATCACTTTTCCATTTGCCTTCGCTTTCTTTGGGGTCGGTTCACCAGATTTTTTTCCACTGCTTAGATTGTGGTTTTGACTCTGGAGTATAGTGGAGAATCCAGGTTTCGTCCATCGTCACAAACTTATTAAGAAAATCTTGCGGATCTGTCTCACACATCTCCAAACAATCGCGAGAAATCGTGAGTCGAATTCGTTTTTGTTCAACCGAAAGCAATCTGGGGACCCACCTAGCGGAAACCTTAGAAAATTCGAGTTCCTTGGCAATGATATTTTGTGTTCGTTCATACGAGATGCCTATAATGTCTGCAATCTCCCTGATAGTTAATCTACGGTCTTTCAATATGAGATCACACACTTTGCTGATGTTTTCTTCAGTCGTAGATGTCGTGGGCCGCGTTTAAATTCTGCAACCCATTTTTTCACAGTGGTATATGATGGAGCAGATTCCCCTAGTGTTGTTTTCATATCATCGTGGATCTCCTTTGGTGTTAATCTTTTTTTTAAACAGATACTTGATGACCGCACGTTGTTCAATTTTTTTCCAAAAAGGCTGCACTTGGTATCACTAAACTCGTTCTAACCTAAAAAACCACAAATTGTGCAGCAACAAAATTTTACACTGTGACAGTGAAAGAAAATATATGAACTTAGTGAGGGTACTACAATAAAAATATTATAATTATTTTTTGGCGAGGCCGCGAAATTTTCAATCCATCCTCGTACAATAATATTCCTGTTTCAAGCAAAAGCTTACATCAACATAATAATTACCTCATTTTTATGAAGTTTAACAAGTAATATATTATTAATGGAAAGACATCAAACTAAAAATCTTGGGGAACATGTTGTTTAAATGGAGTTTATTTGAATTTCTATGTTTAATAACAACAATGTAAGTAAAACAACGTCGACTTACAAGAAAAAAAAAATCTATATGGTTGTACATGAAACGAGGAGTAGGATGCAATACTTCAAGTAAAGCTTTCTACTCAATAAACATAAACTATTTATTTTTATTTATCGACAAGTAAATTAAACTGATTTAGCTTTTAGGTGCTAAATATTGCCCTCGCAATAGTTTTGAACAACTTATATAATAACGTTTACATTGCATCATGAAATAAGTTACGGTAAAATTAATACATGCACAAACTCTGCCTAGCTATTCTGCATTCTAACAGATGCACAGTGTGTCGCGTAGAACATGCTAGGTGGACAAAATTCATGTTATGATTTCCAGGAAATCTTATTTGCAAATCGTAAACAACACCACCAAACCCCAAATTCCGAGAAAAGGTTGTTTATCAAATTTGCAAGTGGCGAGTCATAAGCGTCAGAAGTCAGGTAATGAGTTTAATGCAGCTCTTTCAAACAATCAGTTGCAATTTAGCGACACTTTCGTGCACATCTTATAGTGACATATTGTAATATAGTGAAAGTTTTTGTGATGAATAATAATACTGAGGGTAAGTACTATTTTTTAATGTATTTTTTTAATCAGAATCTATGAATTATTACTATATAGATTCTAAGTCAACAACGCATTCTTACAAACAAACTAGAAAGTGGTCCATGAAGGCGGGGCATAATGTGTTTCCGTCATATTTTAGTTTAAAAAAGTCCAAACAGGCCTGTTACCCTGCAGAGGAGCACATTGCTATAACAGAAACTTGTGCTGAAATAAATTTGCAAGCCTTATTAAATAAAACAGTGGAACGTCTAGTATTAGCACAGAATGAAGTTATCAGCAGTGTGCTCCCAACAAGTTCATCGTTTACACTTGTTAGTAAATGGGGATGTGATGGAAGTTCTGGGCACAGCACATACAAACAGAGATTTGAGAATACTGAATATACGGACGAGTTTCTTTTCGCATTTTCTTTAGTTCCCCTTAAGTTATATGATGGGTCCAAAATTATTTGGCAAAATCCTCGGCCTTCATCAACTTTGTATTGTCGCCCAATCAAATTTATATTTGCCAAAGAAACGAACGACTTCACGTTAGTGGAGACAAATAGATTGTTGGAAGAAGTTAATGCTCTTCTTCCAACACTTATCAACTTTGGTGATTCTCAAATCTCTGTAAAACACGAACTTTTGCTGACAATGACAGACGGAAAGGTGTGTAACGCCTTAACGGAAACTAGTTCATCCCAAAAGTGTTTCATCTGTGGCGCCACCCCCAAGACGATGAACGATGACCCCGCGATGTTTAACAGCAATCAAGAACATTTTGGCTTTGGTTTATCTACACTTCATGCTTGGATTCGTTGCTTCGTATGTCTTTCACATATCAGTTACAAGTTGAATATTAAGAAATGGCAGGCTAGAAGCAACGAAGACAAAGCAGATTTCAAGGTTCGTTCCGAGGAAATCAAATTGAAATTTAAGAACGAGATGGGACTCATTGTAGATAAACCAAAGCCAGGATTTGGTTTCTTCAAATGATGGAAATACAGCCCGTCGCTTTTTTAACAATGCTGAGATGAGTGCTCAGATCACAGGGTTGGATGTTACAATTATAAAAAAATTTGATGTTATTTTGAGAACATTGTCTTGAAACCAGAAAACATTATCTTAGTCTCTATTCGTGGTACTGTATGCCTGTTACTGTGCATAAAATATTAATTCACAGCACAGAAGTCATCAAAGCGGCATTGCTTCCAATTGGGCAGCTTTCCGAAGAGGCTCAAGAAGCACGGAACAAAGATTGCCGCAGATTTAGGGAGTACAACACCCGCAAGTGCTCGCGTGTTGCCACGAATAGAGACTTACTGTGCATGTTAATTATAACATCTGATCCTTTGATCAATAGCCTTCGAGAGATTCCCAAAAAAAAGCCGGAAAAAATATGTACAGATGTATTAAAGTTAATCGTAAGCCCTAGCATAGAAGAGTCAAGATTGGAATCGTCATCATATTGTCGCACAATGCCACAAAATGATGACGATTATACAGTAAACGACTCATCAGAAGACTCTGATGATGATTATTAGGTTCAGCTACTATTTTTAGTTATGTAGTGCTTGTACTAAGCATGTAAACCTTGACTTGTAAATTTTTCTTTATCAATAAATGAGTATTTTTATTTTACATATAATTACAGTGAGTGTCATTATGCTAAATTTATTACAGAGCATTTATAACATTTATTTTAAAATTAAATAAAAATAATTTTTGACTGGAATTTTCAAAAACAATTTTTTTTTTGAACCGAACAGCAAGAAATATGTACTTTAAAAAAATCAAAAACATTTTAAAATACCAACTACTTATGTATGTATAATGCACAAGTTACCTACCTGAAAGGCAGGTATTATTTGAGTTTATCCTTTTTGTGTCAATAAAACTAAGTAATATGGATTAATTGTTTTATTTTTTTAATTGACAAATGCAATAAATGATTTTTCATCTGGTTATTATTAAAAATAATAATACAGTGTCTTTCATTTAGTTGCACATTCGAGTTTGTTTTTGTTATACAATGTTTTGTGCAGCTGGACAAAAAATACAGGTAAGCGAAATGCAGCTAAATGAAAGACACTGTATTATAATTTTTAATTCTAATAACCATACAAAATACCCTTGCCCTTTAGTTCCGTTATCTACCTGCTAAGCTTATGCAATCCTACCGCGATATGCAAGGGTGGCTGTATTACACAAATTTACACATTTATTAACCGATTTTCATGATTAATACCTTATTTTATTTTCCAGATACGCAGCTATCAGAAAAATGTATAATATTTTGTTTTTCTTTTGTTATTGCGCTTTTTTACCGAAAAAAATAATGAATTTTTTTCTCTCCATTAATTTCTAACTAACTCCAAAACGATAAAAGATAGAATAAAATAATATTCAATCAACTTTAATAAAATTTTGTTACGCATTTTTTAATGTTTTATTTATAAAAATCTGACAAGTTGTTCCCGAGTTATCGTTAAATATGTCTGCGTAACTGACTAATTTAGGGGAAAAAATTAGCCACGCCCATAAAAAAAACCAACGCGATGATTTTTTTCTTAAAATAACTTAATATGCCTAGAATATACATAAACAATTGAAATAAGTGAAAAAATAATTTTGTCCAGCTAACTTGTACTAGTCGACACACTGTGAGATGGGAGCAAAAGTACAGGTTCCGTAAAATATGTAGAGAACTCAATCACTATAGTGTAATACTTATTTCGGGTGGAAAGTCGTTTATTGCCTATTTCCTAAAATATAAATCGTGTTTGAGTCCTAGCGAGTATTTTTCAAAGTTTTGTTTTCAGTTGTCGCAGTTAGCAATACAAAATCATAATCTGGAACAATTTACGACATGTAATTGTGCTGGTGCTAAACTTAAACAATTTTTTAAAGGAAATGTAATAATTATTGAGTTTGTGTTGAAAATTGTCAACGAATATGATTTTCTGCAGTGAGTAATTGTTTTTAAACCGAAAAAAATACAATTCTTTTAATGTGTTATAACATAAAATAATCAGATTTTGAATTGAATCATAGCGACATTATAACATTTCTATCAATTGTTTTGACATGCTTAATATATATATATATATATATATATATATATATATATATATATATATATATATATATATATATATACATATATATATATATATATATATATATATATATATATATATATATATATATATATATCAATCGGTTTTATAACGTCTTCCGTCTTCCGATGCCTAATTTCCACTCCTCCCGGTTTCTCCATCCCTCCTCCTCCAGATCTCTCTCTAGTACTTCCTTGTTGATTCCTGCTCTCCAGCTTTGGCGTGGTCTTCCTCGCTTTCTTTTTCCATGAGGGTTCCAATTTAAAATCTTTTTAGGCAGTCGGTCTTGTGACATTCTCTGTATATATCCGTACCATACCAACCGTTGGGTTCTGATTTCGTCCACTATATCCTGCTTTATTTCTAAAGCTCGCCTTATCGTGTCATTTGGTATGCGGTCTTGTCTGGATTTTCTGGCTGCTCGTCTCCAGAAATCCATTTCTGTAGCTTTTAGTATTTTTTTTCTGTTCTTTCCTTTAATAGCCACACCTGGGAGCTGTAAGTTATTATACTTTTCACTATTGAGTTGTAAATTCTCTTCTTATTTTCAATGGTTATGTTTTTGTCCCATAGTATACTATTAAGCCTTGCAACCGCTTTTCTTTCTTGGATATTCCTCTCGAATATTGCTTCTTCCAGTGTTCCGTTCCTAGATATTCTCGTTCCCAAATACTTATAACTCGCACAGTGTTTGATGGTGTGTCCTGTGGCCAGTTTCAAGTCCTGCTGCTGTCCTCCGACGCACATGTACTCGGTCTTTTTAATATTGACTTCTAGGCCCCATTTTTCATATTCATCCATAAGTTTTCGTGTCATGTATTCCATATCATCGATGTCCTGAGCGACTACTACCTGGTCATCTGCGAATGATAGCGTGTACAATGTAGTATCGTCATCCAGTGGTAATCCCATACTGCTGCATTTCCTTTTCCAGTTTTTCAGTGCACTCTCCAAATAGATTTTAAATAGCGTTGGGGATATACAGCAGCCCTGTTTGAGACCCTTTGTGACCGGGAACCCTGTTGTTATACCATATTTGGTTTTCACACTACTTCTTGCGTCTTGGTATAAGGATTTTACGGCTTTAATTATTTCGGTGCTTACATTACTCTGTTGTAGTGTTTCCCACAATCTCATTAGGGGCACGCTGTCGTAGGCCTTTTTGTAGATCAACAAACATCAACAAACAAGACATGGACTTCCTGATCAAATGCGGTTTTCTTTTATAGGATTTGTGTCAGTGAGAAGAGATGGTCTATTGTGGATCTTCCTGCTCTAAAGCCTGCCTGTTCTTCAGCTTCTACGTCCGCGTATTCCGTTTCTATTCTATTTTTAAGTATTTTTCCGTATATTCTGCTAATAGATCCTGTAACCGTCCTTTCTTATAAATTGTTGATATGTATGATATTTTCCATTCCTCGGGTACTTCTGATGTGTTAATGCATCTTTGGAATAAGTTCCTCAAAGCGCTAACTAGTTTTTCAGTTCCGTATTTTACTATCTCTCCTGGGATGTTTCCTGGTCCTGGAGCTCTACCATTTTTTAGCGTTTTACATACTTCTTTAACTTCTGATGTTGTTATCCTTATTGGGGATCCTCGTATAACTATATTTGGGTTTCCATGTTGGGTACTTTTGAACTCTGGTCTATCTTCTGTTAGCATATTTGTAAAATATTGGTTCCATTTTTCTGGTGTTATTGGTGAGAAGATTTCTCTTTTCCGTTCTGCTCTCATATTTTTAAGAAGTCTCCAGCTTTCTGTGCTTTTTCTTCCTCCTATGTAAGTGTTGAGTCTTGAGCATTGACATGCTTAATACTGCAACCATTAGCAGACATGGTGAAAAATCACAAATCTTGAAGGCCAATCATATCAGTAGTATAAAGGTGCGTCATTTATCATTATTTCTCCACAGTTGTCATTAATTAGTTTAAATGTATTAAACGATTGCCTACTAATGCTTGTCTTTTTTTTATGTATATGCAATGTCGATAAAAAAGAGGCGCTTTTCAAGACGAGCAAGCTAGCTACAAAAAATTTTTTATGCATAAAGAGGCTAGCAATAAATTGTATTTATTCACGCGACATCTTATGGCATGGCTACTCCTTGGTGAAACCGTATTGAAAAGTGTATTTTTCGTATTTTTTTTATCATTTTCCTGAGGGAAGCATACTAGTATTTTTATCGATTTCAGTTTTCCATATTTTTCTTTCAATAAATTGAAAATGATATTCAAATACACTATCGCCAATCATATTGATTATAATCAATATAACTGATAACACAGGCAAACGATGAAAAAAACTTTTTAATAATTTTACCTGATTCCTATGTTTTTTGGTGTGCTGAGTCCGAAAATAATAATAAAAAAGTCGTATCACCCATCAATTTTTCACATTTTAATATTCAAAATATGAAAAGTTAATTTTTTATCATTCGAATGTTTATAAGGTTGGCATTAAACTCAAAAGTTATTAAGTTGGCAGTTCTGATAAATATTACAGCTGTTTGTTTTCTTCCAGTTAATATAACCTCGCATTGCAGTGTTTAACCCATGTGCTTTAATTCACACTCAAAGTATGGCTAATCGTGGTTGTAAAAACTCTCCCAACACTTTTTGTTATATATGTGGTGAGGTTGTAGTTAAAAAACATCAAAGAAACATTACTGACTTTAAGAAAAAGTATACTTTGCATATTTTGGTGTAGAAATCGGTAATCAAGAAAAATGTTGGGCTTCTCACAAAGTATATTATGTTTGTGTCGAGGATCTTAGGAAATGGTAGAAAGAAAAGAAAGCTTTTATATTTGCAGTACCCATGGTATGGAGAGAGCAAGACAATCATTCAAATGATTGTTATTTTTGCAGCGTTGATGTTTCTGGATATAACTCCAAAAATAAGAAAGTATTTGTCTATCCTACCTTTACTTCAGTTAACCGGCCGGTAGGACATGGACCGGGACTTCCTGTCCCTGAGCTACCTCAGTCTACTGATGACGTTTTATAGTCCAGTCCCGAATTTAATGAAAGTTGACCGGATGATGATGAGTTTCAATGTTCTCTAGAAAATTTAAAACCAAAGTTGTTTACACAAGCTGAGTTAAATGATTTAGTGAGAGATTTGGGTTTGACTAAGGAAAAAGCAGAATTGCTTGGTTCTAGGCTGAAAGAAAAACATTTTTTGGAATCTGGAACATCTACTTACCATTATAGAACAACAGATCAACAGTTTTTCAAGCAGGAAGAGGATTTGGTTTACTGCCATGATATTGGCAGTCTAATGAACGAATTTGGCATTGAGTACAAGAATCATCAAATACTAGTTTAAAAGGTGTTCTGTTACACAACGGGAATACTTATGCTTCACTGCCTGTTGCTCATTTAGTCCATATGAAGGAAACTTACGAAAATCTTAACATGATTTTACACAACATTAACTATCCAGCTCACGATTGGATGCTATGTGGAGATTTAAAAGTTGTCTCCATGATCCTTGGTCAACAAAAGGGATTTATAAAGTTTCTATGTTTTATATGTGAGTGGGACAGCAGAGCAAGTGATCAACATTGGTCCAAAAAACAATGGCCGTAAGTAAAAAAAACTTTAACACCTGGCGAGAAGAACATTTTGCATAAAACTTAGATCCAAAAAAGATTCTTCTACCACCACTACACATCAAGTTAGGCTTAATGAAACAATTTGTGAAAGCCTTGCCTAAAGATGGTGAATGTTTTAAATATTTGTGTAAAAGATTTCCTCATTTATCAGAAGCCAAACTGAAAGAAGGAGTTTTCGTTGGGCCTGATATTCCTAAAATAATGTTCGATTCCAACTCTGAAGCAAGGATGATTACAAAGGAAAATCCTAACTATGAACTTATCGTAGCTAATATGAGAGACAAGTTCAAAAATCTGGGTTGTCTGATGAGCCTTAAAGTCCACTTCTTGCACAACCATCTTGACTTTTTTCCTAAAAACTTAGGCGATGTGAGTGAAGAGCAGGGGGAACGGTTCCATCAGGACATAAAGGAGATGGAGAAACGGTACCAGGGACGGTGGAATATCAACATGATTGGTGATTACTGTTGGTCACTGCATAGAGAACAACAAAATGCATTACATCGGAGAAAAAGCTATGTACAACAAACTTCACAGAGAAAAGGGAAAGGAAATGCAAAAAAATAAGCACCTAAAATATTCGCATTGAAGTGAAATATGTTATTGTGAGTAAAAATTGTAGCCTAATCAAATAAAAGTACGGTTTAAGTTTTTTTTTTTTTTTTAATGTATTTTCCCTATATTGAAATTTAATCGATGTCATATTGTGAGAGAACTGTGGGTGATACAAAAAACTGATACCAGATACAGTTTCAGCACCCAAATATACACACTTAGATGTATTGGTTTTAAAAACTTTTTACAAATATTTTTTTTTTGTTGGAATGTGTAATCATTATTAACATGATATAAAGTGAATAAACTTCACTTTGTTGCTTGTAAGAAATAAAAATTGAGAGATCAAGATCCTAACAGTGAACGTCGATGTGCCATACTGTATATATCTTTGGTAAAATTTTGTTGCAATCAATTCAAATTCAAATTCAAATATTTAGTTTATCTACATGTAACTGGCATTTTAATATAAAATTTCAGAAAAATTTACGTTCTTGTAATATAAATATGTCTACATTTCTCGAATAAATAAATATATTGTGCTGATGTCTGATACCATTTTGATATATGTGTATACAAAAAGGGTTTCTGCAAAAGGATTATAAGAGTTTGAAAGGAATATGTCAGAAAAACATCCTTGTGCAAAAGGTTCAACAATGATTTCTGTAAATACATTATAACATAGGAGTATTTATATATAAAGAAAGTTCCCTCTAGCAATGCTTTGGTAGAAAGAGGTATGTATGTATATTATAATAAAAAGGTTATAAGTACGTACGGAATTTCTCGGCACATTTCGTCGAGTAAACACGTCGTTCCATCATTAACAGGCGCGGTTGTTACTCGGAATTGTGAGAAAATGTCTGCAATGCCTAGTTAGGGGCCTTATTGAGAAAATCAAATGCAATAAGAGGGTGACTGCTAACTCGATGTTTTCGATTTTTTTACAGTGCATTGGGTAGGACTGTCTTTTTTGTCGTTACAAAAGGCAGAAATGTTCGATCTGACAAAAGCCAGTTAAATACGTCTGTATTTTTCTATAAAGAGATTTTTGGCTACTGCACATTTCATAGACTGTGGGAGCCCGTGGTAAAAACCATCTCAGGCAGACGAATTCCAGGTTTTATTGTGGGTTGTGCTAGAATATAAGTTAAATGGACGTATAGCAAAGGTACGAGGGTAGCAGTACTTTCTCTCTCTGTCAAACGCGCGACTTTTTTTTTATGGATCTAGCACACGTGCTGCAGGGAAGTCCCTCCCCCTCCGCTACAGGAGCGACACGTGTGCGGAAAAAGCGATTCACATTGTTCTTGAATCGCTGTAAATTGCACTCGGTGGGAAACACAGTCCTGGGCAAATTATTCCAAAGGTATGATGTTCTCCATATAAAAGACTGCTTGAAGAGCGTTGTGCGAGGAGTAACAAGCTGAACCTGATGTGGATGTGAAGAATTAGCGCGACGTGTACTTCTAACATGCACCGCTCTGGGAGGAATTCGCCAACCGTTCTTCGATGTTCCAGCGAATCAAGGCCGCCGATCAGTTCCGGGTCTCCAATCAGACGAACAGCTCTTCTCTGAATAGAATCCAACAAATGCAATGTATGTTTAGGAACGGAGCCCCAAACATGGGAGCAGTATTCTATAGTTGGTTGAATTTGAGCTTTGTAAAGAATTAACAGTTGTTGTGGAGTGTAAAGCTTTCTGGTTCGAAATAATATTCCCAACTTCCCAAGCTCTCCTTGCTATGCCTGCGACATGTTCATGCCAGGATATATTTGCTCCCAAATTAACGCCCAACAAATTGAGTGATGACGTTAGATTAATGGAGTGCCCCGCCATAACTATGGCGGGTTCAGCAACGTTAACTTTTTTAGAAAAAGACTGTTTTTCGGTAGCTTTAATTAAGTAATTTTGGCGGAATGCTGAAATTTCAAGAGACTATGAGTAACTCGCGAACAGAACAGAACATATCAATAAACTCGAATCGAGTTCGAAAATTAGAAGGTACAGTTCATGTCAAATTTATTGTGAGTTACGATTACGATTATCGGCAAGTATATTTTGCTTTCATGCTACCAACTCACTTTTGAACGCCCCACTACCAGAACTGTGGTTTGCTTTTGACTAAATACGGTTTTGTTTGAGTAATAAAAGTTATTACTATGACTACATTGCAGAATGTTAGTTATCTTTAATGGGATTCTAATTATATAAGAAAAAAATTTCTACTGTATTAGTTTAACATATGTACGAATTACAGGGCAATCCAAAAATATTATCCTTCAGTTGTCCTAGATCTGGATCTGAATATAAACTAATTGTAAGGTAGTTCTGTAAAACAATCGGAGCTAGGCATTAGTTAACTATTCAGTACAGTTATGTTACTACCTTAGTTATTCTTCTGCTTGCTGATTCAAAATAATCTTTAACAAAAGAGTTTATAGCTTGAGCTTTGACTTTTTTTGAAGCTTTTTTAGAAAATTTCTTAGAAAGTTATAAAATACTTATAATACAACTTAGTAAAAAAAAATAACTGACAATAGTCTGACCGTGGTGAAATTTTTACCATTTTATGTGTACACAAATAGTAATATTCAAAAAAATTACAACGTGGTCGTTCCGATGAAACCTTAAAAAAAATTAAAATTAATATT
Organism: Pachyrhynchus sulphureomaculatus; assembly: GCA_019049505.1. Taxonomy (NCBI): domain Eukaryota; kingdom Metazoa; phylum Arthropoda; class Insecta; order Coleoptera; family Curculionidae; genus Pachyrhynchus; species Pachyrhynchus sulphureomaculatus. The sequence goes on from CM032454.1 coordinate 172,603,305, forward strand.
TCTGGTACTAAATACTATATTATTGATTAAGCAATATTCCGGACGACATAGTTTTTGATTTAATTATCTACTATCGATATTTGTTTTTATTTATTTTTAATATTATCTTTGTTAGTTCACTACTCAGTATATATCACCACTACACCAAACACTTTATTTTTGCACTCGACCGCGTTTCGCTAACCATGTTAGCTTCATCAGGAGCGATGATTGATTCAATCAATCAACCAAATCATCGCCCCTGATGAAGCTAACATGGTTAGCAAAACGCGCGTCGAGTGCAAAAATAAAGTGTCTGGTGTAGTGGTGATATATACTGAGTAATAACATTGTGCCAAAGATTCCACATTCCCAACTTAGTTTCTTAGTTTAAGAAAACATTTCTTAACACGTAGGCTGAAAAATTTTTGGTCTGACACATAGATGTCGCCCTTTTCAAAAATCCATATGATTTTTAGGAAGTACCAACCTTTAAACGATACGATGAGAAGGGTTTACAAAAAAACATCAATAGCGAATATTATATAAAGTTATTGGTGCATTTGAAGGCAGAAATCGCAAAAAAACGGCCCCTGACACCTTAAAAATGTCAAAATGAACCAGAACAAAAAAGTGCTCTGTTCTTTCATCAAGATAATGCACCGTGTCATAAGTCAATGGTTACGATGGCAAAATTGAACGAATTGAAGTTTGAATTGCTTCCTCATCCACCGTTTTCTCCAGATTTTGGCCCCCAGCGACTATTATCTATTCGCAGACCTCAAAAAATGCTCACGGGAAAGAGATTTGGCTCTAATGAAGAAATTATCGCCGAAACTGAAGCCTATTTTGAAGGCAAAGACAAATTCTTCTACAAGAAAGGTATAGACATGTTAGAAAAGCGTTGGACTGATTGTATTGCTCTTGAAGGAGACTATGTTGATGAATAAAGTCGAATTTTGTAAAAAAAAAATGTGTTGTAAGTAACTAGACGAAAAACTTGTCAGCTTACGTGCTACAATATTATTTTTCAATCGTATTCAATAATGATATAAAACAAATGAGATATAAACAACAATAGAGAACCCATCACACACAATCGTGCGCCTTGCATTTTATTCTTAATCTGAGTTTATATCTTATGCTGATCATAATATGTTTCAGAATCGCCTTGTAAATTAACAATTAAGCTAATTTTAATTTAACTTATATATCTACTCTTTTGATCTGTTGTCTTTAGTAGAAGTACACAACGGTTCTTACCACTACACCAAATACTTTATTTTTGCACTCGACGCGTGTTTCGCTCATCAGATTAGCATCATCAGAAGCGGTGATCAAGTAATCAATCAACGATGTGTAATATCGAGTGCAAAAGTAAAGTCTTTAGTGTAGTAGTGATAATGCTTATGTAGTGCATTGTGCAAAAGGGTTCAAAGCCCCGCTGTGATTTAGTAGAGGTCTTATTAAGATAATTAAATGTATTTTGAAAGTGTTTACTAAACTTTTGTTTGGGAAAATGTGTCACTAATAGAAACTAGAGAACGGAGGGGGATAGAGAGTACGGTCTCCTTTGCAAAAAGCGAATAAAGTTCTGGCATTTTGAAACAATTTCAAAAGCGCCAATTTAACAGACGCCTAAATGAGACTTTTTTTTCAATTCTTTAAAGTAATAAAATTAGCAATGCTTAATGCTCATTTTTCTTTATCTATATGGTTCCATAAAATAAAACTTTACTTGGCTGAACTTGACAGTATTATTAACATTGGATTAATCGGAATTATATTATTTATGCATTCCTACGTTCCAATAAAGGTATTACTGTTATTTAGAGCCAGACATCGAACATAAACTAACATCGATTATCTTTTTATATAGCTTCTTCTTCTTCTTGAAGTGCCAGATCCGATACGGACGTAGGCGACTTTCTCGCCTTTGCCTGTGGTTGGTGCCTTTTTAAGTGTTTCTACAGACAAAGTGGACCTACAGCTTAATGCTCGTTCCGAACGGCCAAAGTGAGAGGGCTTTACTAGGCATGGGTGGTTGGCCATTGCCTTCCCGAGAGAGGCGACTGTCACGTTGTAAATTTAATTATTTTTTGGTGTTCCGTACAGAACACTTATAAGATCACTTCGGTATCCGTCCATCTGTCTGTCTGTCACAATTGATTTTCTCCGAAACTATTTGACATAGAAAGTTGAAATTTGACACTAATATAGGAACTCATCAGAGCCGTGTAGTCTCGAAAGGTAAATTTTTGATTTAAGGGGTTAGTTGGGGGGGGGGGGTGAAATCGAAATGAAAAAAAAAAAAATTATTAGGTTATCGAGTGAGGTGTCAAATAAAGCTTGTAACAACACGAGTTCAAATATATATATATATATATATATATATATATATATATATATATATATATATATATATATATATATATATACTAAAAATTGCGAAAAATCGCTCTCCCCCCTTTATCTCGAAAAGTACTCATCAAAAAATTTTGAAAAAATTCTGGAATATTCTCCATAGATATAGGTATAGATTGAATGAAAATTATTACGAGTGCATTACCTTTAGTAATTTATCTGGTATATTAAAAAAAGAACAAAAATTTCAAGGTCATCAGTTTTCGGTAAAGATTGGAAAAAAACTTTGTTGAAAACTCAATGTGGTTGTGTTTTGTGAAGTCACTGATCATTTTATACCTCCATAATAAAAATTTTTATTTTAAAAGCAATCAACGTACGGAACAATAATTGCGCAAGTCCAACTTGTACTTGACCGGTTATTTTATTATTTCCGAGCCGAGATACGAACTCGGATCGCTGGCGTAGAAAGCAGACAGCCTAACCACTACGTTAGGGCTGCACCTTTTCTTATATAGCTAGGTGAGTTAAAAAATGTGTATGTATAAATATTCATATTCTAATGATTTCTATTTACGAGGTTGGTTTGAAAAGTCCATGCAAAGTCCGAGAGACGGCACCACCGGCGAGTATTGAGGTCATGTTTAGTTAGTAGCGGACTGGCCATATGCGCACAAGTGACGCTGAACGTTCTGGATAGCCTGTGGAGGTTACGACTCCAAAATCATTGATCAAATCCATGATATGGTGATGGATGACAGAAGGTGCGTGAGATTGCTAGTGCTGTGGGCATCTCGACTGAACGGGTACATAATATTTTGCATAAACATTTGGACATGAGAAAGCTATCCGCAAGATGGGTGCCGCGATTGCTCACGCTTGACCAAAAACGGAATCGTGTGAAGTGTTGCAAGGATGGTTTGCAGCTGTTTCCAGAAGAATCCGGAGGACTTTAAGCGTCGTTTCGTTACTGTCGATGAAACATGGATACATTACTATACTCCTGAGACCAAACAACAATCTAAACAATGGGTTACCAAGGGGAAATCTGCACCAAAAAAGGCGAAAGACCGTTCCTTCGGCCGGAAAGGTTATGGCGACTGTCTTTTGGGATTCGCATAATCCTCATCGACTATCTGGAAAAAGGGTTAAAACTATTACAGGTGAATATTATTCATCGTTATTGGACCGTTTGAAAACCGAGCTGCAAGAAAAACGCCCGCGATTGGCCCACAAGAAAGTCCTTTTCCATTACGACAACGCACCAGCACACACCTCAGCAGTTGTGGTCGCAAAAATTAATGGGAAATAGGATTCCAACTCGTTTCACATCCCCCCTATTCTCCAAACTTGGCTCCCTCGGACTACTATTTGTTCCCCAATTTGAAGAAATGGCTGGCGGGACAAAGATTTTATTCAAACGAGGAGGTGATCGCAGACACTAATGGATATTTTGCAGACTTGGACAAATCCTATTATTCGGAAGGGATCAACAAACTAGAACATCGTTCGACGAAGTGTATAAGCCTTAAGACTTTTCAAACCAGCCTCGTATTACTTTATATAAAATGCTAAAATCCAAAATCCTGCCTTGTACTGGTTTATCCAAAATCTCCGTACACAAATCAGGCATATCACTACAGCATATTATATACATTTTTACCAGTTTTGAGTGCCTCAGGTGATTGAGTATAGATTTTATTACAACTTAACGTTATGGAGTATGTATTAGCATTAGCATCTTAATATTACTGTACTGTTATTTTTTTATTTGTCATGTATCCACTAAAAATAATTTACATTTGTTGGAAAAAGTCAAAGATTTTTGTTTGGATTTTCTCCCAGCTGATTTTGACAAATAATGAGCGCATTAGGCAAGGCAAACAATCTGACTTGTGGAACGACACACTGATGGTCAAGTTCTACTTGGTGTACTTCGCGTACCAGCAAAATTAAAGTGTGCATTTGCCGATGCTAATTTTCCTATCTTCTTCATGTTTCTGACAGTAATCATGATAGTGACAAATGTTGACACTAAATACCTAATCCAAATTAAGTTATTAAATTGAAAAATGAACATAATTAATCTCTAAAACTGCGCTCGGTAATTAGAGTTCCGTAATCCGTAATTCGGTTTTAGTCGCGATTCTGATAATCCAAAATAGAGTAGAACAAAGCAGAACGGAAAGCTTGCTCGTCTTGAAATGACATTTAGTAATGTAGATGCAAATTAAGTCTTGTAAACCGTAACAGATGGTTTTGTAAAATCTATTGAGATGTAAAATAGTTCGTTTTAAAGGAGAATCAGAGTTTTAAATGAAGATTAAAATGTTATTTAGTTAGTGAAGAAGTTGCGATTTGATAGAATTATTTGTTTTATTAAGTATTAGTGGCCATTATTTAAGAAGGTTGGTTTCCAACCGGTGGGTCGCGACCCACAAGGGAGTCGCCTTGGCTTTTTCGGGGGTAGCCGGTTATCAATTTTAAAAACTAGAATTAAATTTTAAAATTTAAAGATAGGTGTTAAAATGTTAAGGATTTATTTATGCTTGGCAACACTGGGCGACGTAATCAGTGAACGGCTGGCGCACACACCTCAGTCGCTAGTTTAAACTTTCGAATATAAATATACGTGTACAGATAAATTATTGCGCTCAGTAAACTTGTTACCTGGTGTTAAATCGTTACAATGTTCTTTTTGTCGTTTGTATATGAATAGTTAGTTAGTGTCTTATTTGATAGGAAAAAAAACGGTACAATACTAGGATAGCCTGTCACAATTCGTCTTCGATAGGCACGCCTAGAAACAGACTCTTTTATTATTTACCCTCTTGGTAAGCAAAAAACATTATATAAATTAATTCAAAATTTTAAACATTTTTTAGAATTATTTTGAAGTATTTTTTTTCCAGATATCAACGTCATGAAGAAAAAAAAAAAATATATTTGGAGAACTATGTTATTTAAAATTTGGATTTTCAACTGTTATTAATAACGGCATAGAGAAGCCACAGTGTGTTTTATGCAATGCTGTTCTTAGTGCTGAATCTATGAAACTCTCAAAGCTCAAACGTCATTTAGAAACAAAGCATTCCAAACATATTACAACGACATGAGGCTGCCTTGAGAAAACAAAAGTTGGATTTTAATAGGACATTTGAACAACAAAGCCAAGCTGTAGTTCAGGCATCATATGAAATTGCTCTGGATATTGCAAAAAATAAAAAAAAAACATACAATTGCAGAAACCCTCACCAAACCTCGTTTATTAAAATCGGTTAAGCTAATTCTTGGAGAAGCGAGTAAGATTAAAATGCGTAATATATCCTTGTCCAACCAGACAATTCAGAGACGCATTTCAGACATATCCATTGGGGAGATAGAACAAATTTTATCTGAAATAAATCTCATATCTTTTCCTTTCAACTTGACGAGCCTATCGATGTTCCCAGTTACTCGTTTTTGTGAGATATATTCACTTGGAGGACATCAAAGAAGAGTTTCTGTTTTGTAAAACGCTAAAAACTATTACGAAAAGTGAAATATGTCATCTTCTTCTTCTTTTGACTTAGAGCTAGGCACTATTGCCTGTTTTCTTTGTACCCTGCTCTATAGATCATCGCCTCATGTCTTTCTTGGACGTCCCATTGATCTTCTTACATTCGATGATTTGTCTCTTGCTATCTGTACTATCCTATCGTTTGCCATTCTTCCTATGTGTTGATCCCATTCCACTTTTCTTCCTCTTATCCACTGGTTGATATTTTCTATATTACATGTGGGTCTTATACCTTCACTCAAATCTCTATCCCTCAGTGTCTTGTTTGTACATCTCCTAAATATTCTCATTTCAGTCGATTCCAGCATCCTCTGTGTTATACTTGTATCGGGTCTTGTTTCAGATGTGTAAGTCAATACTGGTCGTATTACGCTCTTATATATTCTTGTTTTGGTCTCCACGTAGAGGAATTCATTTCCAAATATGGTATCATTGAGGCATCCCGCTATCCTATTAGCTTAACTTGATGTTTTACTTGTTCCTCGATTTTTCCGATACTAGATATTTTGATGTTCAGGTAATCGACCTCCATCACCTGTTTATTTATTTACCTTCCACCACCAGCTTGCACCTAATCGGCTCTTTTGCTGTTACTATTGTCTTGGTTTTTTCAGTTGAGATTGACATATTATATTATTTTGCTGCTATGTAGAATTCATATAGCAGTCTTTGCAGATTGTCCTCGGTCTCCAGCCATTATGATCGCGTCATCTGCATAACATATAATTTTAAGTTCTCTGTTACTCATTCTATAACCCTTCCTTCTTTTGACATTCTTTATAATTTCATCCATGACAATATTAAATAGAAGAGAACTTAAAGAGTCTCCCTGCTTGATTCCAGATTCGTAGTTGATTGGTTCTGTCATTTCTTCTGCTAATCTTGCCACTACTTTATTGTCTTTATATATATTCTCGATAGTTTTAATTAGGTTTAATGGGATGTTCCTGTTATATAATAGATTGCACATTGTCAAAAGCTTTTTTTAAGTCTATCAGGCACAAGTATGTTGGAATGTTGTATTCTATGGATTTTTCTTCTACCTGTCTCACAATGAATACGGCATCGGTGTATGAGCGCTCACTTCTGAATCCTTGCTGTTCTTCTTCCAGTTGTATTCTCGCGTTTATTTTTGTTGTTAATCTTAATTTCAGGGTAGAGTTTAGTAGATTTATGCCTCTATAGTTATTTGGATCTTCTTTTCCTTCCTTCTTGTGCATTAATATAACTGTAACTGTTCTCCATTTATCTGGGATTCTAGTCGCTCTTATAATCCTCTGTATAAGTGTCTGGAGTTGCTTAACCAGTAGTTTATTAGCTATTTGGTCTTCTTCGGGAGATTTACGGTTTTTTAATCTTTTCACTGCTTCTATTACGTCTGCTTCCGTTATATATGTTTCTTCATTTATCGTTATCTCTGGTGTTTGTGGCAGTGTGATACTCTGTTCTCTTTTATATAATTGTGTAAGATATGTTACTCACGTTCCTTTCTTCACGTGTGTATACTCTATTAGTTCTTTCATCTCAGTTCTCTGCTGAGATGCTGAATCTCCAAATTTGTTTTTGTTGACCCTAGAAGTCTGATTCTACTTTTCTTGTGTATATCTCTCCCAGTATTCCATTTTTGTTCTTCTTACTAATTCGTGATGAAGATGATAAGTTCATTTTTTGAGAGTAATGACAAAAGTTAAAGAGCTTACGCCTCAAGCAAAGGGACTGCATGCTTCACCGATTTGCTCTTGCTACCAAGACTTTTCCAAAGCCTTTGCAGGAATTGCTTGGCCCTGTGGTGACAATTGTCAATTATATAAAGTCTAGTGCTCTCAATACTCGTCTGTTTAAGAAACTATGCAAAAACATGAACTCTAATCACGAAGCTCTGCTTTTTTACACTGCTGTTCGGTGGTTATCAAAAGGAAATGTTGTTGGCCGAGTCTTGAAAAACGAAATAAAACAATCCTTAGAAATGAAAGGAAAACATGAGATTACGAGACACTTTAATGATGAGACATGGATGAAAAGAGTAGCTTATTTATGTGATATCTTAGATCAGCTAAACAAGCTAAATTTGAAATTGTAGGGTAAGGAAATGCACATTATTCACTTCAGAGATAATATCCAGGCGTTCTTATTAAAACTGTAAAACTAGCACCATAAAGTAAATCTTGGAAACTTTACCATGTTTGAACATCTTTTCACCAAACTGAAGAATCGGAGACAGGAATTATAGATAATCTAAGAGAGGAAATTAATAAGCACCTTCAAGCTCTTGAATATGAAATATAAGGGAGTTCCCGGAGTTCTCTGAAAAAAAACCTGAATTAGCACGAAACCCATTTCATATATCTTTGGATGTTACCGACATTCTCGGTGAAGTGCAGGATGAATTTTTGTAGCTGCGAAATTACTCCTTAGCGCGTGATTTATTTCAGGAAAAATCCTTACCTCAATTTTAGTGTGGTCATTCGTATCCTAAAGTTTCTATGCTTTCGTTTCGAATATTAGTGCCATTTGCTTCTACTTACCTCGGCGATACTGGATTTTCAACTCTTCTGCAGATCGAAACAAAAGCCAGGAATAAGTTGGATGTTCAAGATGACGTGAGACTGGCCTTGACAAAAACTCAACCAAGAATTAAAACACTTATTAAGCAGATGCAACTCAATTATCACATTAATCATTAATACTTAATAATTAATACTTTATAAAAATATTACAAGTAACTCCTATAATATATTTTTTCAAACTCTTTATTTTTTGTTTTATGGATCCAATATGGTGGATGGGAAAGGGGATTCGCGAACAAACTCTAAAAAGCGACGCTATTAAAAAATATCTTTAAGTAATCGGTGTTAACATTACCAGTACTTAAATTTATCTACCTAGCTAAAGAGAAAATTTGTCGCCTTTGACATAGACCTGGGACATCTTTTTTGGATAACTTTTCGTCCATTTCCCTGTTTAGTAAGAACTCTTATCATTGTGAATTACTCCACTCATATTTCGGAACAATTCATTCAATCATATATAAATTATTTTTAGGTACGTTCTAAGAGTTATTATAGCAATATATTCGTAATTCTCCTTTGATGTCACTGCATTTCACCTTCATCCAATAAAAGAAAATTTCACTCATAGCCCAGTCGCCAGGGGTTTTGAGCTCTTATTAAATGTTAACAGGTAACCGTAACATCTTGAATAAAAAAGATCTTAAAAAACTAACAGCACCACGTGAAAGAGCGGGAAATTTTTACAAAAATATAGTATATAGATTTTTTCCAGAATTTTCTTATTAGCGTGAGAACTTATTAAAAATTCGGATAGATGATTCAAAAAGTGTAGCGCGCTAATCTGGTTAATTTGAAGATCTACGCGCACCGCTCGAAGGTTAATCGATATTACTTGTTTTCAGAGCGTAAAAAAATTAAAAGATAGCTTTTTGGAGACTTTCCGCTTTCCGATGATACTAATAATTTTTTATTTTGATTGCTTTATAATTTATAAGTAAATTACAAATATTTAATATAATATAGTATTGAAAAAAAAATCTCCGTGCATATATCATTATTATACCTTAAGTTTCATTATAAGAATAATTAAAAATACCCACATTGTCTGTGTTATTTAAAAAACTGAGTTTTAAAATATGGCCATTTGCCTGCTGTAGTTACATTCAAAGCAGTACAAAACAGTCAAAAAAAAGTTGGACAATTTTTTATTATTTTTTTTAGTTACAGCTAAAACTATTTTTGATATTAAAAAATCATTAAAAACTTAAAAAAAACTTTCTGTTATTTTGTAAGTTTGCTCTTAAAAAAGGGTTCATGATAAACGTATTTTTTGCTTATTATTAATCATATAACTTAAATTTAAAATAATTAAAAAAAAAAAATAAAAAAGGTGTGAAATGAAAGATAAAAGCCTAAGCTTTAAGTATAAAGTATTTATGTTTCATTTAAACATCCAGGTATAAAGAAAATAGTTATTGAAAACACAAAAATTCTAAATTACTCGAAGGAAGTTTGTTAATGGCGTTAATATTGGATCCATTTTGAATTCTTGAAATTTGTCATCGGATTCTTAATCACCACCCGAGAAACCCCTTAATAGCTAATTTCAAATTATTTACCAGTACACATTTATCATAAATGATTCCCACTACAACTGGAGGAGTTAAACCAGCCATTTTATTTTATTTTTTTTTTTAATTACGCTAAAAGTAAAAAAAAAAATCTATATACTACTTTTTGTAAAAGTTCTCGTTCTTTCATGTGATGGTTACTTCTTCGATATCTTTTTTATTTTTCGAGATATTTGCTGAAAAACCGAATTTTTCATTATATTTTTGATTTTGTAGGCTTAGGCCACTTTAGAGCAGCAAACTTTTTTATCTTTATTCTACGTCCAAAAACCTACTATGCCAAAAAGGAAGCGCGTTAATATTTAATGAGGGCTTTTCTTCAAAATTTGCCTGTGACGAATGGGCTATCAAGAAAAGAGGGAAAATAAAATACATTAAAATAATTGGTATATCATACAACAAAAATAGGGATCATAATTTTTTTACATTAATTTTAATAATTTTTTTTTCTTTCTCTTTGAGAATTTTTCTTCACTCCTGCTTTCGGAATTCATTTTCCTGATCACGCTCTGAACATTCGTCGTCAGTTTGTATTTCTTTCTCTAATGTTGTTTTAGTTTCTTTCTCTTTCTTTTGTTCCTCCTAAAATAGCTCGTTTTTAACATGTTGCTTGAGATTATTCCTAATCTCAGCGTTGATATTTCGTTTAATATTTTTTCTAGGCTTTCTATATCTTTATTTAATCTTTGCTTACAATATTGCTGGCGTTTAACCTTTTTCTGGTCCATTTTGCCGATTTGGTTTCTCACCTCTTCTCTATCTTCGTCTTTCTTCTCCTTTTTTGCATTGATAGAGATTGTTAATGGCTTCAACAACTCAAGCTCTTCGTGGTAGTTTAGCGGCAGGGCTGCCATTGCGCAAGTCTGACTTACCACTTTTCTCTCTTGTTTGTTAACTCTAGGCTGTACTCAGGAAGGAAGGGGTAATAAAATCTACTTAAATAATATAATCGGCGTGTCACGTAGCACATTGTATAAGCTAGTTAATATTATTAAGAATTTTAATAAGTACCCAAATTTAGTTTTCAAAAAACCTTTACATATTAATGAGAAAGACATTTGATTAATATAGAAATTAATTTTGGATAAGATCTAATGGTAATTACAGCACAGTAACCGGAATCCTTATTCGATGTCATTTAACAAGCTCTAATCAGGCAAGAGAGGATCACAGTCAGGGATAATTAAATTTGGAAGCAAATGAACTGGAGCTGCGTCTTATAAATAATGAGGGTTTACAAGGGTTAACTATTCTTCAAAGGGTAATGTATTATCGCATGGTCTGGCCCAATTGTTGCCTAATTTTGGCTTAGCCGGAGAATTGGCAATTATAAATTGGCAACCTTTTAGCTATACTAGGTCGGAGAAAGTAGCGAAATGATGGATTTTCTTTAAAACTGCTAAATATATTTCAACAACTTTGTTGCCGGAGGGTAAGTGAAATTAATACTAAATACAAAATATTTGCCAGATTCTTCATGAAGTTTGTTCTTCTGAGAAGTCTAAAATAAGTTCGGGATATTTGGTAGTAGATGAATTAAAACGGCGCCGAGGTCTCATAAATAACGAGACAGAGATTTGATATTAGTCTAGTTCTATGGTCATAAACGTAAAAGAAATTGTATGTTTTAAAATTGGACCTATGGTTTTACCGCAGATTACTGAAAATTAAATGGATAGATAAAATAATAAAAGCAGACGTTACGTGAAGAATAAAGAACGAAAAATGAGAACATAATTGAAGAGAATAAATGAAAACTGCAGTATTCGGAATAAGTTATGAGAGGAGAGAATTATCATTTGCTACAGCTGACAATACAGAGGAAAATTTAAAGACGGAGAAAAAATAGGAAGATGACGACATTTATGGCTGCTGAAGTAGTTTAACTGCACAACAAAACAACTGTTTCGACTAGCAGTTTCCAGAATACGTACAGCGCTGATAATTGTCATCCTTCGTAACGAAAATGGCACTTGAAGAAGAAGAAAAAGGTTTTAAAAACCGGTATTGCCAGAATTTTCCAATCAGTGTTTACCTAAATAAACTACTTGATTGCGACAGAAGAACGGAGAGGCTATTGGCGAGTCATAGTCAAAATACCAACTAAATTTGTTGTATGTGTGCTAAATTGTTTGACTGGGTGTGAAGTAAAAGCGGTAGTAAAAAAGGCATAAATAAATTTGGTAGCAAATGAAATAAAGCTGCATGTTATAAATAATACGAGTTTTCAAGGCTTAAGTATTTTTCTAAGAGCATTATCTGGCCTCTAATTCTGGTTTAGCCGAAAAATTGGCAATTATACTTTGGAAATCTTTTTGGATATATAAATTATTTTCGGTATTTAAACACGTTCACTTTTGTTCCTCTGAGAAGTGAAAGAACTAAAGATGGAAATATATTTGATAGAAAATGAACAGGAACAGTATCTTATAAATAACGAGGATTTACAAGGGTTAAGAATTATTCGGAGGCAATGTATTATCGCATACTCTGCCCTTGTTGCTGAGCTTTGGTTTAACTAGAACGTCCGTATAAAATAATACTGTAATTAAAATTACACGTCTTAGACAGACTGTAAGGAACTATAATTTGTTGATTTTTGCATTTTTTTGTGTTTCAGTTCCGTTGGCTTATCAACAATTGAACAAAATGAGATATCGATTTCAAATTTTGTACATATATATATATATATATATATATATATATATATATATATATATATATATATATATATATATATATATATATATATATATATATAATATATACTCCTGGACAAAATTAACGCAACAATCTGAAAATTAATTTATCTTTTTCTTATTGAATAGTAGGCAGTGCATATTTTGTTTCGTTGTTCATGACAGAAATCAAAACAATTCGTTTAGATTTACAGTTTTAAAGAATTTTTTAGAAGATAAACAATTTTCTGTAATAATGCGATAGATTTTCTTTAAAAGTAAGCTTATAAATTGTTTCCTTTTTCAAAGTAATACGTGTTTGTGGTAGACTGTTTTATTTTTGACCCCGAAGAATTAGATAAATGAATCGAACAAGGAATTTAACTGAACACGAGGTAGTGCGAGCCTCAGTTTTATTGGACGAGGGATATTATCAGAGTTATGTTGCCAATTTGTTAGGCAAACATCGTTCCACAATAAGTCGTATGGTAAGACGCTTGAATGAAGTAGGAACTTATTCTAGAAGGCTAGGGCAAGGACGAAAACGATGCACTAGCGACCTAGATGAACGTTTTATAAGACAATATGCTTTAAGAAACAGGACTGTCACTAGTTCTATAATAAGAAACGAACTCGAAGCTGTTCGCAATGTCACCATTTCTTCTAAAACAGTTAGAAGACGGTTAAATGAACCTGGATTAAACAGTAGGAGACCAGCCAATGCGCCCTTGCTTACTGGAGAGAACAGAGTTGCCAGGGTATGTTTTGCTCGAAATCACGAAAACTGGTCTGTGGATGATTGGAAACAAGTTTTCTTCACAGATGAAACTAGGGTTAGTCTAAAACATCCAGATGGTCGTAAGCGAGTATGGCGAAGACCAGGAGAGAGGTTTGCTCCTTGCAATATCTCTGCAAGGATTCCATTCGGCGGTGGCTCTGTTATGTTCTGGGGTGGCATCTGCTTTGATGCTCGCACAGAGTTAGTTCCTGTCCGTACGAGATCCATGAATGCTGACTACTATCTTGAGAATATTGTAATAAAACATGTGATGCCTTTCGGTCATTTTGTGGGGCCAAATTTCCTGTTTATGCAAGACAACGCTCGACCTCACGTGGCTAGGGAGGTACTCGATTATCTTAATCAAGTTGATATACCGATTATGCAATGGCCACCAAAAAGCCCAGATCTGAATCCGATAGAATATGTATGGGATCACCTTAAGAAAAATGTGAATCGTCATATACCTGCACCTAGAAACCTGAGGGAACTTGAAAATGCAGTTATCACAGAATGGGAGCAAATTCCTCAAGATTTTATCCAAAATTTAATTAGAAGCATGCCTAGGCGCAGTCATCCGAAGTAGAGGAGGCAACACACGCTACTAGTGTCCCGGTTACACCATTAATTTTGCTACTAGTGTCCCAGTTTATTTTTTTCATTATTACATAATTTCAACGATTTTGTTATTAGGTCTTAAGAATAATTTATTTTAATTCAAATCTTATAGAGAAATTTGGTAGCTAATTCACTTTTAAAGTATCCGAATAAGTTTTTTCTAACTTTTAGTGTAACTAATGTTAATAAAAAATTATTAAAATTAATTCATGTCCAGGAATGTATATATATATATATATATATATATATATATATATATATATATATATATATATATATATATATATATATATATATATATATATATACCTGACAGATAGTAACCTACAGTTCTTTGTCGATATTGCATCATGAGAAACAATAAATTTTAAGCATCTACTATTTACAGTCCAATATTAAAAAGGCGAGTATGTAGTTAAGATGAGTCGAGGTATCCGAAGATTATCTAATTTTTTTCACTACTTTCAATTTTAACAACATGTACAGAACCACATTTAGCAAGGCGATGGAGGCATTAAGTCCTAAGCATCGTTGGAAGCTTATCGACTACTTGTCCATGGGCATCTAAACAAGGAAGCCTTAGGACATCGTAGCATTTGAGCCAAAATAGAGGAGAAGTACATTCTACTGTATATGAAGCCGAAAAGCATTTAACTGCCAGACGTGGAAGAGTAGACAACTCGAATCTCCTCCCTAATGAAAAAACTACAGTACTTTGAAGGATCTAAACAAAAATAGCGTACGAAAGCAGGCGTATATTGCTTACAAAAAGGAACAAATCTATGAATGTCCCTGGGCAGTTATGTATTGATTTTCCAAACGGAAAGCTATGCCATCATCGTATGTGGGTGGGAGCCACAAAACGAAGGAACGTGTATATCTGTTCGAACAGAAGATGAATTTAAAACAGAAAAGGTAAGCGAGTGTAAAGACTTGCTAATCAACCTGGTGGACAAAAATGACCTGTTTCTTTTCTGTGTACCTAGTTAAAGAGGTATCCAGAGAAATAAGGCACACTGGCTAAAAAGGGAGTGCCAGAAACATCCGTGTGATCTGAATGCAGGGAATGAGTACCAAGGATGAGACAGTTTAAGGGTCTCATAAAGGGATCTAATTCTGAATATTCTGAGTCGCTGCAGCAAGTAAATAGGGAAGATCTGATGAGCACCTAAATTGTATTAAGGACGAGCCATATTTGCAAGTGGTCCTTGAAAGGAGAGGATACGTTTTTCATTTAATTATGTCTTGCTCGGCAATCACACGAGTAGGACAAACTCACCAATGATCCTCAATAATATTTGACTAGTAGTGTATTCAGGGGATTCTATCTTAAAGGCTACTGTCCTTAAAATACATTGGATATCCATAACCCTAAAATGAAACAGGCTTACAAATGAGTCCTTAAAAGGCTTAACTGACGTATACATTCAAACTATCCGTTAACCTGATACGAGGGGTGTATGATAAGTACCTTGCCTCGGTTAGAGATAGCGCTAGTACTATTTAAAATATATTTTTCTTAAACGTAACCTTTCATAAAAATCCTGTCAAATTTTCAAGTCGCCTCGTGATTTAGTTTGTGAGTCGCAGCCATTTAAATAGCTATGGAAAAAATTGAATATCGAGCAGTGATAAAATATTTATTTTTGAAAAAGAAAACGAATGACGATATTCCTTTATCATTGACCATAAAATATTGGACAGCTGAATTCAAACGCGGCCGTACACGCATTTTTGATGTAGATCGTCCAGGTCGTCCAAATATGGTCACCAAATCAGATTTGTGATCACTATATCGGACAGTGAAATGCGTGAGATTGTAGGCATCTCAATTGAATGGGTACAGAACATTTTAACAACTCATTTGGATATGAGAAACCTTACCTCACGATGGGTGCCTCAATTACTTAAAATTGACATTAAATACGCACGTGTGTCAACTTCAAAAGTTGGCGATGTTAAAGCACAATCGGAATCATTTTTGTCATCGATTTATAACTATTGACGAAACATGGATTCATTGTAGTACAACAAAAAAAATTCTCTTTCATTAAGAAAATGCAGGCGTGCTCATTTGTATCATTTAGCCCCTAACGATTATTTCCTATTTCTGATTATGAAAAATAGCTCAGCGGGAAAAAGTTTGACTCGCCTATTTTGAACGGTTGAAGAAATCGTATTTTTTAGAAGGGATAGAAAAACGTTGGACTAAGGGTATCGAGCTAAAAGGAGACGTATTTATCTATCTATAGAAGGATCCTAGACATCGTAAGGTAGAAGAGGACGGATTATTGATGTATATATGTAGAAGGAAATGTTTACATTTACATAGATCTCTGAAGCTTTTCCTATGATAAACTTTTTTGGGATTAATATCTCACTATTAAAGTTTTGTTAATTAAAATAAAGAGTTGTATTTTAGAACCGAGTATTTGGAAGAGACGTGTTGGGCAAGATACTATCAATTTTTTTTTATCGCTTTTCATTTTTTCCATTCCAAAATTAAGTATTGGTAAGGTGGAATTATCGGTAATTTCAGTATTCATAAAGAATTTTGCACCATTATCAGCCATCATTATTAGATGCTCTATCGAAGTAAAGGTTTAATGGTATTGTTTTCGATTCATAAAATCTATCCTCTAGCTCTAAAATTTCCCAAAACAACCTTTAATATTTGTTTTTCTCATTACGTTCCAGATAAAGGTAAAAATGTATCCGATGTCACAAGGCATATAAACGTTTGGCAAATATTTAGAAAGTTAAAAATAGACCTTTCAAAATTCAGGAAGCCTTTTCCTTTTCAATTTCTACATTGGTATTCATATTCAAATCCAAATGTACCTTCGACTACACTTTTATTCATCGTAAATAAAAATACGTTTCCGTAATATTTTTTTTGATATTTCTGCTGAATGCAGTCCGGAACTGTTTTCATTTGTAAATTAACATTTGAAAAGAAGCAGAGCACATAAAATATACAATACTCTATAGGATATATATATATATATATATATATATATATATATATATATATATATACATACATACATACATACATACATACATATATATATATATATATATATATATATATATATATATATATATATATATATATATATATATATATATATATATATATATATATATATATATATATATATATATATATATATATATATATATATATATATATATACATATATATATATATATATATATATATATATATATATATATATATATATATATATATATATATATATATATATATACATACATACATACATACATATACATACATATATATATATATATATATATATATATATATATATATATATATATATATATATATATATATATATATATATATATATATATATATATATATATATATATATATATATATATATATATATATATATATATATATATATATATATATATATATATATATATATATATATATATATATATATATATATATATATATATATATATATATATATATATATATATAAACATACATATATAGCTTCTATATATATATATATCAGTTTTTTGTTCTTGGGGTAAGCGGTCTTTGGGAAGGAACTAAAGAGTTTTTGACACCTTTTTAGGTACACTAAGCTTTTGAAAATATTTCATTTTCTTCATCAGGGCTACAATTATAGTAGATTATCAGTATTTTTAAGCTTCAAAACAAAGAATAACTCGTATTTTATTCATAACATTAAAGTACTTACTGCTGAGTGGTGTGTTTAGGAATTACTATCACTATTAGTGGGGGCACATTATTATTTTTTTTTATGGGTCTAGCACACATGTGCGAAAAAAGCGATTCACGTTGTTCTTGAATCGCTGTAAATTTTACTCGGTGAGAAACACAGCCCTGGGCAAGTTATTTCAAAGGGAAGATGTTCTCCATATAAAAGACTGCTTGAAAAGCGTTGTACGCGGAGTAACAAGCTGAACCTCATATGGACGTGAAGTATTAGCGCGACGGGAGCAATTAAGCGGGCTATATCCTTCGAACACTTTCCACGAAAATACTTTTATAACAGACTCAAGTCGCCAGCCGTTCTTCGATGTTCCAGTGAATCAAGACCACCGATCAGTTCCGGGTCTCCAATCAGACGAACAACTCTTCTCCAAACAGAATCCTACAAATGCAGTATTCCATAGTTGGTCGAATTTGAGCTTTGTAAAGAACTAACAGTTGTTGTGGAGTGTAAAGCTTTCTGGTTCGAAATAATATTCCCAACTTTTGAAAAGCTCTTCTTGCTATGCCTGCAACATGTTCCTGCCAGGGCATATTTGCTCACCAAAATAACGCCCAACAAATGACGATGCTAGGGGAATGGCGTGCCCCGACATAACTAAGTCGGGTTCAGTAACGTTAACTTTTTTAGAAAAACCTCCGCCTGGGTTTTTGTAGCATTAAATTCGACTTGGTTACTGTCACCCCAAGATAGAATTTCTTCCAGGTCTTTGTTAAGTTGAACGACCTCCTGGTGTCTGCGGATATTCGCCTGAGTAGTCAATGTCCGAGCGTTCAAAGTGAGTGAAGAGATAAGCGTACTGTCATCTGCAAAGCTGCAGATTGGATTCCCGGTCTTTTCCAGCGGATCGTTAATGTAAATGAGAAAGAGAGTAGGAGACAGTATGATGCCTTGGAACACATCGGCGTTGATAGTGAAGGTGTTAGAAAGAAATCCGTCGACCGCCACTCGTAAAGCACGCTCTCTGAGGAAACATGAGAGCCACAAACAGAACTTTTCAGATATACCACAAGAGCGTAGCTTAGCTAACAGTCCATAGTGCCAGACGCGGTCGAGTGCCTTGGATATGTCAAGAGTAACCACTTGAGATTCTCCAAAGCGTTCGATTGTGTTGTTCCAAACATGTGTTACATAAGTCAGAAGATCTCCTGTTGATCTATGTTTACGAAAGCCATATGTTGAATCGTTCAAGATATTTTAGAAGATGCTGATTGATAACCTTTTCCATGACTTTCGATATTATTGAAAGCAGTGTCACTGGTCGGTAGTTATTTGGCAAGGTCTTCTTGCTTTTTTTAGGTATCGGCTGAACTGTGGCACATTTCCAGCACGAAGGAAATATTCTTTTTCTGTAGGATAGGTTGAAAAGTTTACAGAAAATTGGTGTTAGTTCCCTCGCACAGTTTTTGAGAACTATGACAGGTATTCCGTCAGCGCCAGAAGCCTTTTTGGTGTTTAGCTTCATTAAAATACGCTTTATGATACGCTACCTGAAGACAACATCGGGCATCCTTGAATGCAATGTAGGAATAGTAGGTGGTGTTTTTCTTTGGAAATCGACAGTAGAAGGTGAATCATAGAGTTCAGTCAACAAGTTCGCTTTCTCAGCAGGTCGTTGCAATGTGCTAAAGATTTCAAGATTCCAACGGAGGACCAGTCAAGTTTTTATTTGCCTTTCTGATTTCATTTTGATCTGCTTTAAATTAAATGCAGACATTTATCATGAGACTGTCAGAGATGTGGTCTTGACAAAAGAAAAACGAAAATTGTTCAAATTATATAAAATGTTTTGGAGTAATCGACATTAGAATAAAACACGACGAATCTAGAATCTACTTCTTTTTTGAAGTAAGGTGAAAACCAATAGTACGAAACTCTATTTTCTGCGTGCTGACCTATTTTTCATTCATCTACATATTTCAATTTAATTACTTCCATAATAAGGATAGTGTTCAAAACTAACCTCATAGTCACTACATGATGGCGGCAGTTAATTAATGACGGCCAGAGTATTAATTTAGAATAAACCAGTTTTAATTATAACTTGGCTACCAAAATTTTCACTCAATGCCATTTATCGAGCTATATTAAACCAACAAGGACTAAACCTAAGTGTAATTAAATTTTGAGCTAAATGAACTGAAGGAGCGTCTTGTGATATGTGAGGATATTATAACAGTTAGAAAGAGTTTGAATGAAGTATTATATTGTATAGAGCCTGTAGTTGAGAATCATATGCTGTTTACTCGAAAAGTTTACATAAGTAATAGAGAAAGTTTGTAATAAATTAGAGAAAAAAATAAACGATTAGATTATGTCGAAAAAACGTAGGGATTTAGCTTTATTGTTTCCCTTAAAAAGGTTTACTATAGATCTAGAATTATCACTGGTTCTGGACGGAGTGTAGGGGAAGGAGAATCATTCTTATCAGGAGAACTATTAATTTTCATTAGTTAAAAAATATAATAGTTTTAATTAATTATCATCATCATCATTAGCTTATTCCATCCAAAGTCGGATGTAACCCTCCCCAAGTCGCGTCCAATGAGCTTTGTTGTTTGCTTTTTGCATCCAATCGTGTCCTGCTAATCTTTTTATGTCGTCCGTCAATCTTGTCTGTGGTCTACCTCTGCATCTTTGTGTTCTTTAGTCCTCAATTGAACTATACGGTGTGTCCATCTGTTATCATTCATGCTTGCGATATGCCCCGTCCAATTCCACTTTAATATACATATTCGTTGTATTACATCTGTCACTTTTGATCTTCCTTGAATCTCAATGTTAGGAATATGATCTTGGGTTTAGTCTGATATTTAGCATTTAAAGCTCCATTTATCATTTGGGTTACCTGGAGTTTATTTATTGATCGAATACTTTGGCTTTTATTGTATTTGGGATGTCCAATTTAAATGTAGATTGTAACCTTCCGAAAGCAGACCAAGCTAACGAGACTCTTCTATCAAGTCAGCCTTTAAATTATTTTTTGATATTTCGTTGTTCAAATATTTGGTTTTAGTGAAGTTTATTTTTAGATCTATTTCTCGAGACTTGTAATTCTTCTTTTGTGCTGGCGATTAGAGTGATATCATCTGCGAACCTTAAGTGATTTAATCGTTCACCGTCCATTAATATTCCTTTATTTTCCCACTTTAACGATTTGAACATGCCTTCTAAAGTCAACGTGAACAGGTTTGGGGATATCGAGTCTCCTTGTATAATTTCTCTTTTAATTTTGATTTTATTTGTTTTTTCTTCAAGCATTATTTGTGAAGTGGCATTTTTGTATATGTACTCAAAAAGTACTGTAGATTTTTCATAGAATCTGGTGTTAATGCGTTAAGAACTTCCGATACCTCTACCGAATCAAATGCTTTTTCGTGGTCAATCCTTGCTATCTACAAGGTGACCTTGTATTCATTTGCTTTTTCCACTAGTAATCTAATTGCTTTAAGATGGTCCAAAGTTCTATGTCCCTGTCTAAATCCAGCTTGTTCACGTGGTTGATAACTGTATAATTTATTCGTTAATCTATATGTTATGATAATTCTAGTGAGTATTTTGTATAGTACCGCTAACAGGCTGATGGGTCTGTAATTCTCCAATTTAAATTTGTTCCCCTTTTTAAAAATAAGTACAATGAAGGCGTTTACCAAAGGTGTTGGTATTTCATTTTTTATAAGGCACCTGTTATATAGAGCTTTATTTATAAAAACATATTGAACAATTTAGTAGTAATTTATTTCGTGAAAAATAAACAGTCAAAAAACCTGTTTTGTCCACTGAAACCAGAGAGACTTTATAATGAAATTCATTTTAACAAAACAGCAATTAGGTTTTCGTAACGACGATAGATCCATAAGATCTCGAACAAAGCAAGTAATAATATCCTCTTTTAGTAAATAATCTCGATCGACTTACATCTTAGGTTTTTTGAGATTACTTAAAAGCTTTTGACATAATAAACTGTATCAATTTGGTAACTTTGCTGGGCTATGTGATTTTTTTAGTTCATATCCAATTATTTATGATGATGAACTCTGCAGTTATTTTACTTGAATAACTACGAAAACATTCTACAACCTTAAATTGATAAATTATAATAGTCAGCCACTAAACAAGACTTATCGTCGTTTACTTTGTGAACCATTAGTATTCTTCTTCTTTATTTGGTGCCTATCCGTTCCGGATGTTGGCGATCATCATGGTGATCCTAATTTTGTTAGCTACCACTCTGAAGAGTTGGAAAATGTCATTTCAAACGATTTCTGCCAGTTTGCTAGCCAAGATATTAGTCTTCTGCCAGGGCCTCTCCTGCCAGCAACTTTCTCCTGGATGATGTGTAATAACTCTAATTTTCTTTTCTTGATACTTATCATCAGTTCAGGTCCAGAGCCAATTATTGCAGATAACCTCTTCGTTTGTAACATGATCTGTCTAGGGAATTCTTAGTATTCCCTAAACAGGCTTAGGACAGGTGTAAGTATGTATGCTAGGAAAATGGAGATACATCGACAAGGAAACAAGTTGTGAGTGCGACAGAACACAAGACCAACACCATCTACTTCACTGCCCAAATATCGGAACTCTTTGTATATCGGAGGATCTTTTCCCGACCAGTGGGAATGCTATTCGTATAGACCAGGGGTCGGCAACCTTTTAAGTAAGGGGTGCCAGTTTTCATCCATACAACATTTTGGGTGCCGACATAGGTACTTACTACAATTAAAATTAACAAAAATTAACTTAAAAAACTTAAAATTGCTTTTAGAAGGTTTAATTACAAAAAAATTTTAACATTTAACAAATAATTTTATTATACTAGTCCTAGGACCTAGTGTGAACCCTGTGCTTGAAGTTCTTTAGAGAGTTTTCTTATATCCGGCTCATGTCTGGTTATTTTCAGTGTCACACATGCTTCCGAGTTCTCTGTTGTCAGCCTGCTTCGGTACGGGTTTAAAATCAATCTCATATGGGAAAAAAGTTGTTCACAGATGTAGGATGATCCGAAAGCTGTAAGCATGGCAAATGCTACTTTCTTAAGACAAATAAATTTCTCTGGTAAACTCATCCAACAACTGAGTATCTCATTTGAATGGTTCTGGCAGTCACCTTCTAATACCCTTCTTAATTCTACAAATTTCGTGTTTCATAACTCGGAGCTTTTAAATTCAATGCATTGAAGATCAAAATCATTAATGTCCATTCAGGAGAAAAGAGATATGTCAAAGCAACTGCTGGAAAAATCCATTAAATCTGGTTTGATTAAAAAAGCGAACATAGGACCATGTTTATCAAAATCCTGACCCCTCTCGATAAACTCCTCTTTTAAATTAGTAATATATTTAAGAATTTCGTCTATTAGTACACCATCGTCGACACTGGATATATAAGTTTTTAATTTTGGATAATATTTATATGTGTTTGTAGTAATAGCGCTGATAAATAAATCTATTTTTATTTTGAATGATTTCCAGGATTCGTATAAATCCAGAACTGTTTTGCCTGAACCTTGTAACTTTAAGTTGAGTTCACTGAGATGGTTTGTAATATCAGTAAGAAACATTAACATACAGATCCAGTTCTTATCTTCTAGTTCAGGATAAGCATCCACTTGATTTTTTTCCAACAAGAACGATTTAATTTCGCCCAGATATTGCACAAATCTAGAGAGCACTTTACCACGGCTGAGCCAGCGCACATTATTGTGCAATGGTATATCTGAATATGCACTTTCTAATTCCTGCAGAGACGCCTTAAATTGTCTATGAATCAGTGAAGAACGACCGACAATGTAGTTAACTATTTCAACCACCCTATCCATCACGGATTTTAGCGCACAAACTCTCTTGGTGAATTATGTAATGGAAAATTCAAAACTGATCGACCCATGCGTTCAATAAGAAGGGAAACAAATCCTTTATGTCTCCCAATCATAGCAGGAGCGCCATCTGTCGTTACGCAAAAAATTTTTATTTAAATCAATGTTCCGCTTTTTCAAAATGTTTAACAAATTCTGAAAATATATCCTCTCCTCTTACAGTTCCCTGCAATGGGAGCAGACAAATCAGCTCTTCATGTACACTGCCATCATCGAAGTATCGCGCAACGATTGCCAGACGGGCAATGTCATTAATATCGACACTTTCATCCAATGCTACACTAAATACAAAACTCCGTTTGATAGCGTCTCTGCTGTTTTTGGACATTTTGTGTTATTTCGGTAATTCGTCTCTCGATGGTCCGCGCTGATGCTGGTATATCCCTAATCCTGGCCAATATTGTATCCTTGGGCAAGTCGTCGAATAAAATCTCGCCAGTACTCAAAAACGTTTGCTTCATAAATTCCGTCAGTGAACGGCCTACCCTTTTGTGCCAACGATTGTGTAATTTTGAAACTGCATTCAGTTACCTGATTTTTTCCTTGGAAAACTTTGCTAAAGAATGTTCACTGTTTCTCGTATTGTTTACTTGCTCTTTGTATTGGCTCCCTTTTATCAGCGTTATCTTTAAATAACGATTCATGTTTTATCTGGAAATGTCGTTGAATACTAGATGTCCGGAAAACTACGCTTTCCCCACATAGGACACAAATGGCGCGATCGTTTTGCTGTACAAAACCGTAATCTGTTTTCCGTGTAGTTTGAAATGATGATGTTTCTTCGCGGCCATAACGCAACCTAATTTTAATTTTTAAACTTTTCGACGACTATTGACTGGAACGGATGTTACTTCTATACTAAATGATCCAAACGTGAAACCGCTTGCTGTATATAGAAAAATAATGTTTCCAGAAAATTCCAGTAATTATGTTTATTAAATTTCTTAGAACAAAAATTATTATCTACAACACGCCCATTGCAATCAAAGGGCCGCCTAGAAGTTAAATCTAACAAAAACTAAAGTTCGGCAATATAAAAAAAGTTGCGTCGCGCGTCGGAACGTTTGAAGTCAAGTCAAACAAAAACCGCCTTATAGCGGCTCTTTTGATCTGAATTGAGGACGTTTATTTGTTTTTGCCTAGGCTTATATTTTGAGGCTTGCCGTCTTTAATACTTGCCGAAATTAAAGCCAAACCAATGCATTCAGTAAAACTATAAATTACAAAATATATATTTTGTAGTTTTTGGTAATAATACCTAGTAACCTATATAATATATCGTTTTTGTTTGTATCGTTAAAGTAATACTGTCTTCGATTATTTACTTATTTCGAAACATGTACAGATTACAGAATTAATGTGTAAACTTTGAATAGGTACGCGTGCCATTCAAAATTGCTTGGCGTGCCAGAGATGGCACGCGTGCCTTAGGTTGCCGACCCCTGGTATAGACCAATACTGGAGAGGGAAAATGTAATGGTTACTAAATACAGAATGTAAGTCAGTATCACCACCGCACCAAACACTTTATTTTAGCACTCGACGCACGTTTCGCTAACCATGTTAGTATCATCAGGATAAGACTAATATGGGTTTTGAAAGCGCGTGGAGTGCAAAAATAAAGTGTTTGGTGTAGTGGCGATAAATATTGTGTTATTCTTACTGTTGGATTTCTGATAAGCTATAAGTGTTACTTCCCAACACAAAATTGACATCGAAGAAGCCTACAGAAACAAGGATATGACTGTATGAATATAAGAATAGTTGCAAGACTCTCACATTTTGGATAACACAGGGGAGCAGCTGTTTTGGTGTCGAGGTTTTTTGAGCTGATTCTATATCAATTTGATGTCCTGAATTCAAATAACGTAATTGTACCTAGGAGCTCAAAATTTTTAAGATATACAATTTTTAGAGAAATATAAGTTACATTATTCTAACTCAAATCCGTAAGTGTAGTAAACAAAAGTAGATACGAAATTTTTATTTTAGTTATACAAAATACAATATTATGTCGTACAAAAAAAAAAAAACATTGAAGAAATGAAATAGTCACTCAACACTTGGAAAGCTTCTTTTCCGCGACATTCTTGAATGTTTTTTTAAACAGTCCCTTTTTAAACTCCAGCAGTAATCTGCCATCATGTGCATGTCCCATCTTCCTTGGTAGCGGCCCTCCATAACTTTAATATCTTGGTGAAATCTTTCACCTTGTTCCTCACTCATGTCTCCTAAATTTTCTGGAAAACGGTCTAAGTGGCTGTGTAAATAGTGTATTTTAATACTCATATTGCACCCTAAGGATTTGAAACTATTAAGCATCTTGTTAACCATTTCAACATAGTTTTGAGCTTTATGTTTGCCTAGAAATTTTCTACAACTGCAACAAATGATGTCCAAGCTTCTCGTTCAACTTGATTCATTGAATTTATGAAGGCAGGATCCTTAATTAATTGTCTTATTTGTGGGCCGTCAAATATCCCTGCTTTGAGTTTTTCTGTGCTCAACTGATGCATTTTTACCCCTATATATGCAAAACAAGACCCATTCTTATCAAGAGCCTTTACAAATTGCTTCATTAAGCCCAACTTTATATGTAACGGAGGAAGTATGATTTTTTCTCTTTCAACCAAAGCGTCGTTAATGACATTCTTTTCCCCAACGTCCATGTTTTCTCTCTGAGGCCAATCTTTTCTAACCCAGTGGTGTGTTTTGTCCCTACTATCCCAGAGGCACAAGAAACACGGATATTTCGTGTAACCACTTTGCTGCCCAAGAAGAAAGTTTACCATTTTTAAGTCTACACAAATCATCCATTGATGTTCGTAATACTTTATCTTCTGCAAGACCAAAGCTATGGTATTATATTCTTCTTTCAGTTTCGTTGAGTGAGCTAGTGGTATTGAATCATATTTATTCCCATTATGTAGAAGGACACATTTTAAACTTCGCTTTGAACTGTCAATAAATAGGCGCCAATCATCTGGAATATATTCAGAAAGTCCCATTTCTTTCATGAGTCCCCTAATTTCGTGACAAAATACAAGATTGTCTTCTTGAGAAAAGAATGGTAGCAGATCTTTTTCTCTTGTACGGTAAAAGGTAATTTTGGTTCCTTGTTCCAGTAAATTTTTGTCGTTCAACCTAGAAGCCAGTACTTCAGAAGCTTTTTTCGATAAATTGAGATCCCTGGTGAGATCATTTAATTCATTTTGATTGAAGCGTTGAGGAACTGATGACGTCCCCTCATAGTCACTGTTAGTTTCATTAGCATCAGAACTTTTATTAGCATCAGAAAAAGCGATCAGAGGGAAAATATTCGTCATCAGAGATATGTGGTAGCTGATGAAATGTTGGAATCGGTATTTCATCTGAGTGCGGGATAGGGCGTATTGCCGAGTCTAAATTGGGATAAGTCCACTTACTGCGGTTATTTCGATTGATTCCATTAGTATTTACTAAACAGAAATAACAATCATTGAAGTGGTTTTTTGGTTCTCTCCAAACCATTGGTACGCTGAATTTTAGACATTTTCTTTTCCCGGTAGTCCACTGCCGTAAATGCTCTGTACAAGTTTTACATACGAGATGCGGGGCCCACGTTTTGTCCTGATCACCAAGCTTAACTCCAAAGTATCCAAGATACGCTCGCTTTACAAAGTCAGTAATAGTTTGTCTGTTTTGTTGAAACATGTATTCTCCGCATATATAGCAAAACACATCAGGTTGATTTACACAACTTCTTCTTCAACTGGAACCTGAACTCATTTTAATTCTGTTCAATAAATAAAAAAACACTCTTTTCTTAACATAAAAAATAACACGCCGAATTCGATCTACTCTCATTAGTAAGAACGCACAAACTGACCAGACTTACCCGAGTTAGGTGATTAAAAGGGTCAGTTCAGGTACCTGATAGGCAATGGTTCCACTATTTATAGATTTACCTGGAATTTACTCAATTACAGACTGACAATAAAACCATTGTACCTACGTTAATGAATATATAATAATTTTAGAACTCTCATAAATGAAAATGAATAAAAACCACATTGGTAGATAAGTTGATGTATCTAAAAAAGTAGAGCTGATAGAGAAAAACGGATTGCATGTATAGATTTGGCGTCCCAAATATAGTTAAAATCAGCTCTAAAATCCCAGGCACCAAAACAAAAATATTTTTTTGTTGCCCTGTGTAATTTATATTATATAAGAATTATAAAGAAATAAATCATCACTAAAATAAATTTCAAGATTATTCGAGAAATTTGCTTAGTAATCATCAAATATGCTGCGTATTGTTAGAACTTATAGCTGCTGAATAAACATCAAAACCATATTCACCGTGAGCTAACATTGTGTAATCAAACAAAAGCAGAATAGAGCTTAGAATAATTTAATTTAGTGCAAATGAACTCAACCGGTACCGACATCTTATAAATAATGAGGTTTTACAAGGGTGAATGAGTTTCAAGGGTGACATAGGGGGGGAAAGCGGAGCAAACAGACTGTGATTCCATCTTTATTACTATTATTATTTTTATATATATATTTTTTAAATAAAAACAGGGCATTTTTTTAACTTACCCATTTAATCTGAGATTAGAACTTAGTTTTAGTCCGGATTAGAGTTAAACCAGTTTAATCTAATAGTAAAAGATGTATTATTGTCGATAGGGGTCGATTTTGAGACCACTGATGTTTGTCATTTTTACAACGGATATGTATTGTTGTGTTAACAATTGTAGGCTAAGACAATATGCGGATCACAGTCAAACTCTTAGGAGCTTTAGTGGGCTTAATGCGTTACGGTTAGAACAAGAAATTAATTACTGTTTAAATTCGTCTTTACCTACTCTAATAACAATGATTTAAGGATAAATCCAAAGAAGTCGGCAGTAAGGTATTTTGGAACGAACAGTGATTGGGCTTCGACTAATCTTAATTTAAGTATGGCCCAGGAGAGAATTCTCTTTGTTACTGAATATAAACATTTGGGATAATTATTTGATAGTAAGCTCAGGTTTAGAAAGCAGGTTCCTTTGATGGCTCAGAGGGCGTATTGTTCGCTGCGTAATTTGTATAAGAAGCGGCATATCCAGTTTGAACTTAAAAAAATATTTGTGCCAGACTCTTTTTCTTTCTCACTCTAATTATTGTAATTTTGTTTATGGTTCGTGTCTGGACCTTATGTCGCAGAATAAGCTGTAAAAAATTCAAAACTGCGTGAATTTCATTTTTGGATGCAGAGGAGGGATCATGTGAGTGGTGGGCTGAAGGAGGTGAAATGGTTGCGTATTAAGGATAGAGAAAGGCTAGTTCTGGGTTACTTTCTGTATAGATTGTTGAGGATCGAAGTGGCGGAGTATCTGTGTAGAAGGCTGCATTATCGAAGCTCGGTATATCATCGTAATACTAGGCACAACGACCGCTTACAAATACCTAGGCTTCGTACAAGTGTGTTTAAACAGTCTTTCGGCTAAACGTCTGCTAAACTTCTGAACGGGATTCCTGGATGTTTGCCTACTTTGTCTGAATGTTCTTTCAAAAGACAGCTAAAGGAAATTTTATGTCAGAGTTACTGGTTGTTGTTACTATTATGACTTTTTGATTGTTATTATACAAAAAAGTTTTTCTTTCTCACATTTGGTCGATGTGGTTCCATGTTTGGCTGACGGGCCCAAGCCAAGTCAGCACAAACACTATTACCATTGTGTATTAAGGAATGACCTGACAATGTTACATGTTTTCAAAATCACTGACTTCTGAATGTTTCTGTGTATCTTTGTGTTAAGTCCTAATTGTACTAAGTATGGTGTGAATGTTATTGGTGTAAGGCCTGTGGATGATATAATGAGGGGGACAATGATGACTTTTTCTTGTTCCCATAGCCTTTTTATATTCGTTGCAAGGTCTGTGTATTTGGAGATTTTTTCTGTGTATTTTGCTTGGATGTTGGGGACAGCTATGTAAATTAGCTTTCCTTTTTTGCGCTGGAGAGTAAAATCGGGTCTATAGGCAGAGATGGTGATTGTTATTATTATTATGTCTTTTTAATAGGGTAAGGTGGGGATCACGGTTTGCTTGTATATGGGTGTTAATATCAATTCATGTGGAACTGCAACGTATTTTTTTTTTCTCTCTCCTATTTTTTAGTTTAGGGTACGTTAAATTATGATTTTTCTTGAATTGTATATGAGTTGTATTTCTTTGTATTTTTTTTTTTGATGCATTGTTTTTTTTTTGGAAACTTGGTTCACAAAAGCACTGCTGCATTTCGCTGAGTATAAAATAAAGATATTATATATCAAAATGTATATTTTTTTAAGTTGAAACCTAACTCACTGACTTTCGAAGTTGAGTGTATAAAAATTCTTGAAATAAATGTTATACAACTTAATAAAAATAAGTCGTTGGTAAATAATTAGGAAAGTTTTGGTGCTTTATTGTTTTTGGAAAAGTAAATAGTGTACCGTAAATAACTCTGATTTAATTATATGCGTGGAGCCAACAAATTACAAAAAAACCTTAATCAAAAATATGTCCCGTGAGAGCTTGTTTGAAAAAAAAAAACCTGGTGCTTTGGCTACACATTACGGTCATTACAGGACAGAGCAAGAAAGACATCTACGCAGTTAAATCGGCTGCAGAAATTGACTTGCTTACAGGGTCTGTCCGGAAAGTAATGTCACTGATTTTATTGTGAAGCGACTACGTTGTAGCGCGCTCTACCCGTCGGTCGGGTGATGGGGGAAGTCAGCTACTGAGTGAGTGCTTCCTCAGTTGTCTCCGGGCTTTCGGGGGGTAGTGACAGGCGATTTCGTGAACTTCTGTTTTGTCTCTTGTACAAGCATCAGGGGGATCCCTGATGCATCTTCCCATTCGTTCAATATTCTGTTTTTTAATTCTTCTCTATTTGAAACATTATGTTTGCGAATGCGCCATTTAAGTTCTCCCATAAATGCTCGTTGGGGTTAATATCGGGTGATTGTGGTGTGTGAAGCTGCTGTCGTCGAATGCGGTATTCTTCTTTCGCCAAACTTTAGTTCTGCCATCAGACCCAAAAAGGTTAATTTGAGTTTCATCACTAAAGATTACAGAAATTCAAGAGGTTTCACCAATAATATATTCCCTAGCAAAAGTTAAGCGCTTTTTGCGATTAGCTTCCGAAATTAACGGTTTCTTCCTGGCTGCACCCCCTTATAGCCTGCCCTTTGTAAACAATGTTTGTGAACAAATATTTTTCGAAAATAGTTCCCGTACTTCTTCCTTTAATTTTGGTGCACTTTTCTTTAGATCTATAATTATTTGTCTAACATTACTGGTCTCTTCACGTCGAGTCAGTTTCTTAGGACGACTGGAGCGTCGTCGAATTTTATAGGAACCCGTTGTTTTATACTGGTTTACAGTGTACTGAATAGTAGCTTTTTAACAATTTTTCTTATATTTCTGCACGATTTTCCATCTTTCACAAATCAATACTGCTTTGAAAACCCATTGCAAAATTACTAGCAACAAGTGACCGATTATAAAGTATGGCCGAAAATTATTCGTTGGTTTTCAGTTTAGCGAGCAATAGATAGTTTGTTAAAATTCGACTAATTAGAACCTGTTTTTTCAATGCAGTTCTTGAGTGTATGTAGACTTTTTTAACATCAATTTTGTTTACATTTTTATAACAATGATGTAACTTCTAAATAAAATGTTCCGTAGTTGTTTTTAATACTAATCCTCGTTGGTTAAATTCCAAATATTAATTTAAACATGTTTCATTAATTAGTTAAGCATAACAGAAAAACAGTATAGAAAGCAGGTGGTGTATGGAGACTTTTTGGACTGACTGTATGTGTATATATATATATATATATATATATATATATATATATATATATATATATATATTATATATATATATATATATTTATATATAGACATATATATATATATATATATATATATATATATATATGTCTATATATAAATATATATATATATATATATATATATATATATATATATATATATATGTCTATATATAAATATATATATATATATATATATATATATATATATATATATATATATATATATATGTCTATATATATATATATATATATATATATATATATATATATATATAGACATATATATATATATATATATATATATATATATATATATATATATATATATATAGACATATATATATATATATATATATATATATATATATATATATATATATATATAGACATATATATATATATATATATATATATATATATATATATATATATATTTATATATAGACATATATATATATATATATATATATATATATATATGTCTATATATAAATAAAATATATATATATATATATATGTCTATATATAAATATATATATATATATATATATATATATATATATATATATATGTCTATATATATATATATATATATATATATATATATATATATATATATATATATGTCTATATTATATATATATATATATATATATATATATATATATATATATATATATAGACATATATATATATATATATATATATATATATATATATATATATATATATATATATATATATATATATATATATATATATATATATATATATATATATATATATAGCCGCTGGACCTAATCACGTTGGGCGTTTTCACATCTACCGGCAACGGCACCGACACGATTACGACACAGCACCGACCGCGACACAATACCGGGGGAAACGTTTTCACACCTGCTCGGCGCTGGTGCCGCCTTGATACGACACCGACAAAGTGATATACAATCGAGAAAACATTTTTTATTGAGTTGAGTGCCATGACAGCTGTTAACAAGTTATATTTGCTTTGTTAACTCTTAGACGTAAAAGGCTAAAATGTAGTCACACTGTGCCAAATTTTTTCTCGTAGAATTTTACTACTCAGTATATATCACCACTACACCAAACACTTTATTTTTGCACTCGACGCGCGTTTCGCTAACCATGTTAGCTTCATCAGGAGCGATGATTGACTAAAGCTAAACTACAAATCTACCCTATTTATACTTAGCCTAACCCTTGAATTACTCAAGCGGAACTAATGACATAGGCAAGGCCATCAGTTCCGGTCAAGTAACCACTAGAGAGGACTATAAGGAATAGGCCCTCTGTCTTTATTTAAACTACTTTTACATTTTATGATTTCCATGCGTATGCGTTCAACAATCTCCTATCAGATACATTTTTTATTAATCTTAGATTATCTAATGTTACAGTAGGATCAGCTTCAAAAGCATGTTCGGCAATGCTAGACTTTTCTGTTCTATTGTATTTTAAGTGTGCTAAGTGTTCTTTAAATTTTGTTTTAATTGACCTTTTAGTTTGCCCAACATACTTTTTGTCACAATCATTACAACTAATTTCATAAATTCCACTTTTCTCACAATTAGGAATCTTATCTTTGGGATTTCCTAAGATATTCCTCAGATTGTCTGATGACTTATAGACTAAGGTGAGGCCTACCTTATTAAATACCTTATTGAGTCCCTTGCTATATTTCGGATTATATGGTATGGAGACATACTTGGTGTTATTTTTCTTCGTGTGTAAAAAAGGTGGAATTCTGAATATTAAACATAAACTTATGTCTATTTATTAGCTTATTTACTAAGTCATCGTCATAACCATGATCTCTAGTTTTATTTCTAATACGATTCCTTTCTTTATTAAAGTTTACTCTATTCAGAGGGAAAATGACCAAACGATGAACTAAAAAATGTAATGAGGCTAATTTATGTTGTTTGCAATGAAAAAAGCCATTAGGAATATATCTATCTGTTACTGTGTCCTTCCTATAGATATCAAATTCTAATCTATTATTATTTTTAATAATTAAAATATCTAGAAAAGGCAATTGTCCTTTGTTCTCAATTTCGTAAGTGAATTTAATGGAACCATACCGGCTATCTAATTTAGAAACAAAATCATCAATATTTGCTTTCTTTGTATCAAAAATCGCGAAAAATATCATCCACATACCCATACCCTTGGAAAATATTCGAATTCTTGACTGGCTTCGATTTCAAACTTACTCATGAATAAATTGGCTATGAAAGATAATAAGCAATTACCCATAGCCGTTCCTTCTTTCTGAACATAAAATTGATTGTTATATTGGAAATAATTTTGTTCCATACAAAGTTTAGATAATGTTAAGTATTCACGAATAATTTCATCTTCAAAGTCATTCATTCTAAGTAATTCTTCGAGATATTGTAAAGTTTGTGGAATTGGCACACTTGGGAACAAAGAACTAACATCAAAAGAAATTAAGACTTCACCTTCATTAAGAACTAGATTTTTTGTTTTATTAATGAATTCTAACGAATTCTTCACTGCGAAAGTATTTAACGGTAACTTCTCAGTTCTTTTGATAACCATTTGGATACTAAATATGTGGGTGATCCGACCGATGAAACAATGGGTCGCATTGCTTTTCCAGGTTTATGAATTTTAGGTAAGCAATACAATTTTGGTATGGTCGGATTACTCATATTTAATTTAAATTTTAGCGAATCGGAGACAAGGTTCTTACATTTTTTTAAAGAATTTTTAACCTCTGATATCATTCTCGGTAATGGATTTCTTATTACCTTTTCATAAGGGCCAGATTCGATAAGATTATCTACGTTCATAGTAATCTTTCTTATCCAATATAACAACCTTATTTCCTTTATCCGCTTTTTAAATAGAAGACATCTTTCTTTTTCAATCCTTTAAATACTTTTATGTCTTTTCGTGAATTAGAATTTGTGTTGTTAACCATGTTTTTCGATATTTGATTACGACATGCTTCCCTAACAAATGATTTACTATTTTCTGGATGTGTACTAATGGAACTTTCAATGTGAGCAACTATTTCTGATAAATTATCTCTAGGACGGGGTACTGCAAAGTTAAGACCTTTGTTTAAGATGTGAATTTCATTTTGTGTAAAGGATTGAGATGAATGATTTTCTACAATATTGACAAGTTCCTGAGGACTATTTTTCTTCGGTAAGAGCTTTTTTAATTTTTTTACTTAGAATTTCTTTTTATATTGAATATCGATAACTAAATACATTTTCCTCTGAACTGGAACTCGACTTTTAACTTTTCTGTTCTATTGTATTTTAAGTGTGCTAAGTGTTATTTAAATCTTGTTTAATTGACCTTTTAGTTTGCCAACTTCTTGTTGTCACAATCATTACAACTAAATACAGTAACCCAACCAAAACACCAACTTCCCAACAAATTTAAAACCTCATCACAACACTCAATCATCATATACAATAGCTTCTTATTATCCCTTATTTGAGTCCTTGCTATATTTCGGATTATAAGGTATGGAGACATATTTGGTGTTATTTTCTTGGTGGTAAAAGGGTTGGATTCTGAATATTAAACCTAATATTAGCTTTTTACTAGTCATCGTCATAACCACTAACTCTAGTTATATTTCTAATACGATTCCTTTCTTTTCTTAATGTTTATCTATTCAGAGGGAAAGTGGGGGACCACACGATGAACTAAAAATGTAATGAGGCTAATTTTTGTGGGTTGCAATGAAATGGAATCATTTATTTCCTTTATCCTTAGATATCACTCCATACTTCATATTCAATATTGTTTAATCCTGAAGTAAGTTTTTTGAATATGCTGTATGACTCTACTTCTAATATATTACGTTTTGTGTACAAATTCTTGATTTCTAAGTCAAGCCATTTTTGTTTAGCAAAGAATGAAACGTTTTCTGAAATGTTTGATTTTGGTAAATTAACCTTAATAAAATTAGGAAAAACTTTAAATTTCTTGCAAGACTTTAAAAACCAAATATCTGCAGGAAATAAGGTTGTTATATTGGATAAGAAAGATTACTATGAACGCGTAGATAATCTTATCGAATCTGGCCCTTATGAAAAGGTAATAAGAAATCCATTACCGAGAATCATATCAGAGGTTAAAAATTCTTTAAAAAAATGTAAAAAACCTTGTCTCCGATTCACTAAAATTTAAATTAAATGTGAGTAATCCGACCATACCAAAATTGTATTGCTTACCCAAAATTCATAAACCTGGAAAAGCAATGCGACCCATTGTTTCATCGGTTGGATCACCCACATATTTAGTATCCAAATGGTTATCAAAAGAACTTGAGAAGTTACCGTTAAATACTTTCGCAGTGAAGAGTTCGTTAGAATTCATTAATAAAACAAAAAATCTAGTTCATAATGAAGGTGAAGTCTTAATTTCTTTTGATGTTAGTTCTTTGTTCTCAAGTGTGCCAATTCCACAAACTTTACAATATCTCGAAGAATTACTTAGAATGAATGACTTTGAAGATGAAATTATTCGTGAATACTTAACATTATCTAAACTTTGTATGGAACAAAAATTATTTCCAATATAACAATCAATTTTATGTTCAGAAAGAAGGAACGGCTATGGGTAATTGCTTATCACCTTTCACAGCCAATTTATTCATGAGTAAGTTTGAAATCGAAGCCAGTCAAGAATTCGAATATTTCCCAAGGGTATGGTATAGGTATGTGGATGATATTTTCGTGATTTTTGATACAAAGAAAGCAAATATTGATGATTTTGTTTCTAAATTAAATAGCCGGTATGATTCCATTAAATTCACTTACGAAATTGAGAACAAAGGACAATTGCCTTTTCTAGATATTTTAATTATTAAAAATAATAATAGATTAGAATTTGATATCTATAGGAAGGACACAGTAACAGATAGATATATTCCTAATGATTCATTTCATTGCAAACAACATAAATTAGCCTCATTACATTTTTTAGTTCATCGTTTGGTCACTTTCCCTCTGAATAGAGTAAACTTTAAGAAAGAAAGGAATCGTATTAGAAATATAACTAGAGTTAGTGGTTATGACGATGACTTAGTAAATAAGCTAATAAATAGACATAGGTTTAATATTCAGAATTCCACCTTTTTTACACGCGAAGAAAATAACACCAAATATGTCTCCATACCATA
Source organism: Pachyrhynchus sulphureomaculatus (assembly GCA_019049505.1). Lineage (NCBI taxonomy): Eukaryota > Metazoa > Arthropoda > Insecta > Coleoptera > Curculionidae > Pachyrhynchus > Pachyrhynchus sulphureomaculatus. The sequence goes on from CM032454.1 coordinate 172,640,141, forward strand.
TAATCCGAAATATAGCAAGGGACTCAATAAGGTATTTAATAAGGTAGGCCTCACCTTGGTCTATAAGTCATCAGACAATCTGAGGAATATCTTAGGAAATCCCAAAGATAAGATTCCTAATTGTGAGAAAAGTGGAATTTATGAAATGAGTTGTAATGATTGTGACAACAAGTATGTTGGGCAAACTAAAAGGTCAATTAAAACAAGAGTTAAAGAACACTTAGCACACTTAAAATACAATAGAACAGAAAAGTCTAGCATTGTCGAACATGCTCTTGAAGCTGATCATACTGTAACATTAGATAATCTAAGATTAATAAAAAATGTATCTGATAGGAGATTGTTGAACGCATACGAAAGTATGGAAATCATAAAATGTAAAAGTAGTTTAAATAAAGACAGAGGGCCTATTCCTTATAGTCCTCTTTATTGGTTACTTGACCGGAACTGATGGCCTTGCCTATGTCATTAGTTCCGCTTGAGTAATTCAAGGGTTAGGCTAAGTATAAATAGGGTAGATTTGTAGTAGTTTAGCTGATGAAGCTAACATGCGTCGAGTGCAAAAATAAAGTGTTTGGTGTAGTGGTGATATATACTGAGTAGTATCATTGTGCCAAAGATTCCACATTCCCAACTTAGTCGTAGAATTTTATTTTTATTATTCTCGTTGGTTTTATCCCAAAGACAGAGTTTAGTTTCCACAAGTTCAATAAACGTGACGATATGAAACTTGAAGGCCATGGTACCAGCTTGGAGAGCACTCTTTTATTTTATTTTTATCATTTATAAAAATCAGGACGACACTAGTGGAGAGACTGCTCCTCGACAACAGCCGGCGACTGCAACGACACGGCACCGACATGTCGTTGAGTATGAAATCACTCACATTTATTTAAATGTAATTGTTAGTCCACCGGCCTCGTTGTCTCTGCCGTGTCGTTGTTGTGGCGGTATCGTATCTGCAGATGTGAAAACGCCCGTTAACAACATTCTTACCTTCTACTTGACATTGCCCTACTCTCTCCTACTCTGGCCAAATTATTGCCAAATATTCCCAATGGTAACATAAATAAGAATAATTATATAATTTTGAAATTTGTAGGCCTATTATATTTCATGAATGTTTAATTTCAAGTACAATACCGGCAGCAAAGTAACGATGAAATAGATTAAAAGAGAAGGAGGTTAGTGAGCTTTAAACTCAACGGGAAAGCTGTAAATAATAATAGTGACTATTATTTATAAAGTTCTGAAAATAGCCTTGATTTATCTTTTTATGTTTTTTTTTGCTTGGGTTACATACATGCTAATCCTTAATTTCAAAGATGTGTTAAAATTGAAAATAATTATCTTATACATTCTTAGTCACTCTAAAGATATATTATAAAAAAAAACTTCTTAATATGTATTTAAAAGCTTCAAGAGAAGCAGAGAAAAATTTTTAATTATTACCACACAAATAGTTTGCATACTTAAACACTATAGAAAATAAAGAATTTAAAGACCTGTTCGTTTGACGAAACGGTAACATAAATAAGTTTTTATGGCGAAAATTCCCCTGAGAAACATTGATCGTCACCGTAGTCAAAAGATTACGAAAATCGGTTTTTTAAAATTTCATAAACGCTGAGTATGTCAGCAGGTGACAGAGTAAGCACCATATTAAACGTTTTCTCTAAATGACAAACATTTTAAGAACGTATTTGAAGTAATTTTTAGACGTGATTTATATGTATTTTCCGTAGGATTATAGATTATGTAAGCATAATAGTGCTATTAATGCAATTAAATACGTAATGTGTTTACATCGCTGAATGATAAATTATGTATGCTCTATATTTTTTTGTGGGCATCAGACCACAAATTTCATATTAACAGAACAGTACAGCACTACTCACATCCACCTCAGCCGATTATTTTAACAACAAGTTCCTAACATATCTATAAATTTTATGAAAAGTTTCACTAAAATAGGTGTAGATCGAATCAACATTGGTTACTACTTCTTTATTTATTTATTTATTTACGGGACAGGCCCATTAACTCATAAAGACAAAATACAAAAGTTTACTTATATAAATAACACTTAAAACTACTTAAACTAAAGGCTAAAACTAAGAAATTCAGAAAAGAACCCCGATCTGCCTCTTAAAAAGAGACAAGGAGCTGGAGAACAAGTCCAGTGATGGGCAGTTATTTACAATGCCCATAGATCTTGTCATGAAGGTATTAGTTCCGTAGGTTGTCTTATGATAAGGTTTGAAGAAGGACAACGTAGATCTAGTATGTCTAGAGGGTGCATACAAATTAATCTGAGATAAAAGTTCTGGACAATTTACAATCGAATTTAAAATTTTAAAGAACATTACAAGTTTCGCGCTGAACTCTCCGGTTAGACAGGGTATTCAAGTTTAATATAGATGTCATTTTGGAATAACTAAAAGAATCATTGTTAAAAAACTTAAAATTAATATGACGTAGAAATTTACACTAAACAAGTTCCAAGCTCCTAGCATGGCAAGCAAAAGGTGGGTTCCACATACATGAGCAATATTCCAAGAGAGACCTAACCAACAAGCAGTACAGCATTTTTATGGAGGTAATCAATGAAAATTCTGATGAGCAACGCCTAATGAACCCAAGCATCCTCAGAGACCTAGACGTTACCTCGGTTATATGAGGAATAAAACTCAGTGCGGAATCAAACTTAAACCCCCAGATCCCTAACATAAACCACGGACACGAGGGAAGTCCCACCCCCCACCACCACCACTTCTGGTGGTGAATTGTGACAAAATGTTAGAGTTTATAGATCTATTTAGGGACAACCTATGTGGATGTACCGTAAACGGATTTTTATTAAGAAAACTATATATATATATATATATATATATATATATATATATATATATATATATATATATATATATATATATATATATATATATATATATATATATATATATATATATATATATATATATATATATATATATATATATATATATATATATATATATATATATATATATATATATATATATATATATATATACATATATATATACATATATATACATATATATATATATATATATATATATATATATATATATATATTATATATATATATATATATACATATATATATATATATATATATATATATATATATATATATATATATATATATATATATACATATATAATATATATATATATATATATATATATATATATATATATATATATATATATATATATATTGTAAAACGCAACGTCTCTCTATCTATCTATCTCTCTATCCGTTAGTGCGCTTATCACTCCAAAACCACTTATCCGCTTTACGTGCGTTTTTTTTAATTCATACATATGTTCTCTGGCCAGATTTTAGTATATATTTTGTTCCTTTATGTAACATAAGGAATAAGCAGTGAATCAAGTCAGAAAAAAGTTTGCAACCTCTTGCAAAAAACCTAAGCCATAATTTTGTAGTCCACGTGAGCGGAGCGCCCGTGCGCAGCTAGTTTACTAATAAATAGCCTTTCCAAAAATCTTTACAAATGTGAAAGTTTGGAAATGAGTCAATATTCATTTACCAGATAATATCAACAGATTAAAGACAGATACAATTAGGGATTTGTTTTATAATTTGCGAAAGAAACGCTATCCTAATGACTAATTGAAGGGAGGGAGAGGGGAGAGGGAGAGGGGAGAGGGAGAGAGGGAGAGGGAGAGGGAGAGGGAGAGGGAGAGGGAGAGGGAGAGGGAGAGGGAGAGGGAGAGGGAGAGGGAGAGGGGAGAGGGAGAGGGAGAGGAGAGACAGAGGAGAGAGGGAGAGGGAGAGAGAGAGGAAGAGGGAAGGGAGAGAGAGAAGGGTAGAGAGGGAGAGGGATTATCAGAGACTAGAGGGAGAGGGGTCCAGGGGGGATAGAGAGAAGTAGGGTAAGACTATGTCCACCGAGTAAGATTTGAACCAGTTCAGGACTGCATTACCTACTTTAGTCAATCTGATAACCAACAAGTTATGATCAATTTTGTCGAAAGTCTGGCTAAAGGCAGTCTAGATGAAGCCAACGTGACGTGCTTCGGGAGATATATTTTAAATACAAGACAAGTTTCGAGTCTTTAGACCTATTTGACTGAAACTCATAGTTACGGAAAGCAATATGACTTTTTACTAAGGAAAGTAAATACGAATAAATAGCTTTTTCAATGACCTTAGCAAATATGCAAAGTTTGAAAATGGATAGATAATTATTTTTCGAGTTAGACATTTTTGAAAGTAAATAACTTTGGAAATAAAAGATTAATTTGTTTTAAGTTTAATAAATGAAACAGATACTTTCATGCCTTAAAAAAGTTTTAAAACAAATTCCACGAATTCTTTAAGTTTTTATGAAGTAAAATTTAATTTATCTTTCCTTCTTCTTTACACTCTAATTTTATCAGTCAACAACCACAGGACCACAATTTATTAGAGGCAGTTTGAAAAACCCTCAGACTGCTAAAATGTTTACTTTATAAATTCCAAGATATCTTACAAGTATTATTTGCAAATGTATACAAAGGTTTGTTAAAATGGAAATTAGGCAAAAAGAAGACTGAATGTAATGTAGTTCTTTATGTTTGAAAGTTTCTTGAGACGTAGGTTTTGTTTGTTTGCTTCCCAATTTAATTTATTTATTGTTGTTTAAAGTTTTCCTTGCTTTTGTAGACCAGATGCTTTGCTAGAAAATTTTGTGAAACGCGGGAAAGTAGGTTAAAACCGGTTACACCTGTTTCATTACACGTGCTGCTAATTGTAAGCATTTTAAGATACAAGCGTCTGGTCATTATACACCTCGATTACTGTTTAGTTAGTTTATTGGTTTAAAAGATGCCGTTGTTGAGTAACAGGAATTATTATGAGTCAGAGAATGTACTTCTACAACTGCTATATTTACACAACAATCTTTAATAAGATTCTCTGTGGCAGTAAGAGGCTGGTCCAGAACTAAACTAATTATTTAACTTAACTAGATTTCTTATCCCAAAAAAAAAAAAAAAAATACGAAACAGTTATGTCTTTTCTAGGGGTAATTATCATTATGTTTTCTGCTTTTTCCAATTTTAGTCAGGATACTATGTTAAATGATAGTATTTCAGCAGTTACATGCATAAATAAATGGACATACCTTTTCTTCTGTTTGTTACAAACTAACGTAAATTAGTATTATGAAGTAGTTGTAGATCTATTTATAACATTGATCTGCGACCATGTCATAGAGTGTTCCATTTAGTCATATCGTGAATTAAGTCGGAAGATACGATCTGCTGATATGATTTGTTCGATACATTATTCAATACTATTAAATAATAAGCAATACGGTTTTATAAAAAGTTGTAGAAGGCTTCAATTTATAAATCACAGATTGTTTTCAGTAACTAATTATAAGTATAATAATCTAAAATTATTTTACTATATAATGCCAATTTACATTGATCTAAAAGAAATACAAGATAAGATTCATCTATTCAATGACGTAGGTAATAATTAGGATGACAGTTGAAGCGTTTGTTATACTGACATATTTTTTTTTTAATTACAGCGTGAGACTTTGTCGCCTAGTTGGGAGTCTCGACAGCAAAACCAAGGGCAGTGAAGGGTGGATTCCTAGCTGAAATTTTTCGTCTGTTTATCGTACAATATTGGTGGAGACGTATTGGTTGAGTTTTTTATTGGTGTTTCGTACAGAACACTTATGGAATCATCTCGATGCTCGTCTATCTGTCTGTCTGTCTGTTACCCGATTTTATCCGATATTTTGAAATCAAATATAGCCTATTCTGAGAAAAATAGGTCATCGAGAGGGGTGTCAAATGACAGTTTGAGAAAACACGAGTTCAAAAATATATGTGATATAAAACTATTCTTTACATCATTTTAAAAAATGGCCAATAATCGCTATCCCCCCCCCTATCTCGAAAAGTACTGATCAAAAAATTTTGAAAAAATCCTGGAATATTCTTCATAAAGGGTAAATTGAGCGAAAATGATCACGAGTGCATTACGTTTGATAATTTATCTGGTATGAAAAAACTATAAAAACTATGTGGCTTGACAATATGGTAAAGGTTTTGTTAATACACTTTTCAATATATTACTGGTCCCGCATCGCCCCTGTACCGAGGCAAAAGAATTTTATTGTATGCTTTATAATTAAACAAATATTTAAGTAGTAAAGTTTTATTTATACAGTTGGGACTGGCCATCATCTTGTGAGAGCAAAACTGTTCATTAACATTAAAGAGGAAAGAAACAACATGATTCTCAAAAGAAACCATAAGGAATGGACAACCCCAGAGGATGTAGATTCTTATAGAAGAGAAATCGCAAGCTCCTTGGAACACAATGAAGATACAGCAGTTGACGATATATTTGAAAACATCAAAAATAGTATAGAAAATGCTATTGACAAAACTTGCCCAAAACAACAAAAAGGACAGAAATTAAATCAAAGAATAAAAGAGTTAATGAAACAAAGGTATGGTAGATAAGACTACAGATGAATACAGAACTATAAATAGAAAGATATCGAGGGAAATTAGAAAAGACAAAAAAATGCAGAGGACATTAAAAACGTTGTAGAACAGAATAAAAGCTTAAAAGATTTGAGAACATAATGGGAAGGAAAGACATATGCAAGATAAAGGACATACAAGGTAAGAGATATTTTACAGATCATCGAATTATTTTATCAACAATTATATACCTTACAAGATAAAAGAACAGAAATCAACATATCAAAAGTCCTAAATCAGGGGCGGAGGATATCCCAGATATCACAGAAGAAAAAATCACATCAGCCTTGAAGGATATGAAAAATAACAAAGCTCCTGGTGAAGACAATATTATAGTAGAGGCAAGTAAACAAAATGTTATTCAATAAATGCCTCCTGGAAGGAATAACTCCATCGCAACGGAATAATGCAACTATAATCATCATGCATAAAAAGGAGATACTTCAGACCTTACAAACTATCGACCCATGAGCCTCCTGAGCCATGTATATAAGTTATTCACGAAAATACTTACCAAATGTCTAACAAATAAATTGGAGTTTTTCCTTTCAAAAGAACAGGTAGGTTTCTGCTCGGGATGTGGAACAAACGATCATCTGTTTAAAGTTAAAATCCTCATTGAAAAATGTATAGAATATAATAAGCCTCTTGTGTTCATATTGGTGGACTTCGAAAAGGCTTTTGATTCTGTAAATCAGCAGAGACTTTTCGAAGCGCTTGTTGAGTATCGTATTGATCATCGATATTCTAATGTAATTAAATAGATATATAAAAATGCCACCGCTCATGTTAAAATACAATCTGACCAATCCACCTGCAAATTTCGAATCGAAAGAGAGGTACGGCAGGGTGATACGCTCTATCCCAAGCTTTTGTAACACTCCTAGAAAGTGCTTTAAAATCAATAAACTGGGAAAGAATGGGACTTAACATTGGCGATTAAATCACATTTGTTTCGCCGACGACATTGTCTGAATAACAGCGAAACTACAAGAAGCACAAACTATGCTACACATGCTTCAGGAAGCTTTAGGAAAGGTCGGTCTGAAAATCAATCTATTCAAGACCCAGTTTACGACAAATCTTGTATTATGCGACACTATAAAACTGAATAACGTAGAGATCGAGCAAGTGCACCAATATAATTACCTGGGACATAAAATCAGCATAGGACGAGATAACCAAACACATGAAATTCAGCGGCGAATAGATCTCTCTTGGGCTGCATATGGCAAATTGGCCTATGTATTCAAATCTAACCCTCCTATGTGTTTAAAAAGAAAAGTCTTTGACAGATGCATACTCTGCGTTCTTACGTACGGAGCCGATACTCTCACAATGACGAAGAAAAACATCAATAAAATATGTGTCATGCAACGAAAAATGTTCTCCAACTCTAACAGATTCTGCCATTCAACATAAGAACATGAATAAAATTGAAAAAAAAAAAAAAACAAATAATTTTGTGACGAATTTGTAGATTATTCTAATGAAAAGCATACAAGTATATGACAACATTACTTATTTGGTTCTCGATTTTTTGGCACTAAATAAATTACTACACATGTCACTTTTCACGAAAATGAAAAATGCGAACAAATTTTTAAGGGGGTCTTCATAGAAATTTACATAATTTCGAATGTAATTTTTGAACTGGGTTGTGACATCGTCGAGTAATAAAAATTCGTTAAAAAGGGTTGAGTAAAGAGCCCTAAAAAATACCTAATATTCATTTTTTAATTACATGATAATTAATGTACAGGGTGCCCCATATGTATGGAATAATGATTCCACAGCATTTATTAATCAGTATATCAAAAAAATGTTTAAATAAAAGTTATAGGGTGTTATACGGCGCACATGCTGACATTGATAATAAAATGTTTTGAACCGTCAGTCCGAAGAAATTACGCCATTTTAAATTTTTTTAAAAGGAAAGTCCTGTATATTATTTTATTTTCGAGTCCTACTAAAAATTCTAGATATTATTTGCCTAATATATTATATATCTAAATTGAACTGTTTTGAAATTATTGATATTTGAAATTAAGGAGATTAAAAAAAAAAGAAAATTAAGCTGGCTTGTGTCAAACATTTACTAAGAGGTAACGATTTAACGCGTCAAAAAATGATTTACTGACAATAACGTTTATTGCCGCATTTTGTGAAACTGCAATTTGAGCGTAATATCATAATGGGATATTTAACAGAAACTAAAATCACTTTGTTAATAATGGTTGGTTATGGAGACCATAGGACAACACAATAGGAGGTGTGTGATCTTTTTAACGCAGAATATCCGAATCGAGAACCTATTACCCAATCCGTAGTTAGCAAAACATTAAAACGATTTAGACAATCAGGTCATGTTAAGGATCGTTCTAAATCTGAACCTCCAAAAGTTAAAACAAGCGATGATTAAAACTTAGATGTTGTATTGGAAATTACAGAAAATCGCCATACAGCCACTCGTCAGCCCTAGACCACAACATAAGTAAAGGTACCTTAAGCCTGAATGAAGAAAAATTGCATCCATACAAACCCATTCTATTGCATGAATTATCTGAAGATGACTACGATCGACGTGTTGAATTTTACGAGGTCATAATGGAACGAATCAGTAATGATCCTAATATTGTTTTTTCGGACGAGGCCCCATATTGACTTAACGGAAGAGTTAACAGGCATAACTGCCGGTACTGGTTTACTCAGAATCCCCAATGGATAATCGACAGTCATTCTCAAAGACCTCAAAAGATAAACGTGTGGGTAGGGATTTGTGGACGTCATTTCATTGTTCCCTTTTTTATCGATGGAATTTTACAGGATAACGGTAGTTATTCTAACTTGTGCAGGTCTTTTTTCCGATGAAAATAATTTGGATACCCCTAACAGGAATCTGTGGTATCAACAGGACGAAGCACCTCCTCGCCATGAAATAAATGTTCGTATATAGATGTGATTTTTCGTAATCGATGGATAGGCAGAAGAGGTGCTGTAGAATGGTCTGTAAGGAGTTCCGCCTTACGCCACGCCGATTTTCTTTTATGGGGTTATTTGAAAATCAAAGTTTACCGAATTCGACCTGAAACTGTAGAAGATTTACAACAAAGAATTCAATGTGAAGTAGCACAGATCACAAAACTCTATTCAGGCTGTTTTTGACAGATTGGGTCATTGCCTCGCTGTTAACGGTAGACATTTTGAGCAATTGTTACCTTAAAAATAAACCTAGAGTATTTATATATAGTTTTTTATCTTTTTTTATTTTAAATTTCAAATGACAATAATTCCAAAACAGTTCAATGTGGTATGTTAGACAAATAATATCTAGAATTTTTAGTAGGACTAAAATAATAAAATAAATATAATAATAAATAAAATAATAAATAAATAAATAAAAAAAAAAATAAAATAATATACAGGGCTTTCCATTAAAAAAAATCAAGATGGCTTAATTTCTTCGAACTGACAGTTCAAAACATTTTATTGCCAACGTCAGCATATGCGCCGTATTAACACCCTATAACTTTTATTTAAACATTTTTTTGGTACACTGATTAATAAATGCTGTGGAAATACATTTCCATCAAATGCCTGTCGAATTTTGAAAATCTTGAGGACTATTTTTTTCAAACAGGTGTGGAAGCTTTGGAAAGCAGGTGCAAGAAGTGCATAGAGCTAGGTGGAGATTACGTCGAAAAATAAAAATATTTTTGTACGTATTTTATTTTGTTTTTTGACTAGGCCGCGAACTTTTCAATCCATACTCGTATATATATATATATATATATATATATATATATATATATAGAGAGAGAGAGAGAGAGAGAGAGAGAGAGAGAGATATTTTTAATTAGTTGTGCCAAAATAAATTCAAAATGAATTTATTTTGGTACAACTAACAGGTACTATAGTATATTATTTTCGACATAGTCACCGATAAGTTCCATACATTTTGTTAACCATGGAAGTTTTTTTATATTTCTGTCATAGAGATGATAATTCCTTGGTGCGAGACCAGGGCTATGAGCGGGGTGGGTTAAAATATCTTAATCGAATGAGACCAATAAGTTCTGCAGGATACGAACGGTATATGTACGAGCATTGCCGTGAAGTAGATAGATTCCTTTTGTCAGCATTCCATGGCGCTAGTTTGGAATGGCTTTCCGCAGATTTTTTAGGATTTCACAGTATTGTGCTGTTATTCAGAGAACAAAAACTACTTGATAGATTTTGCTTTGTTTAACTTTATCTATATAAATCGTTCAGCGTTAGTACTTTTTCTAATATTACCGAAATAAAAGATATTTTAAGCTAAGCAGCTGACAATCAAAAAAAATTAATTTTGCTTTGCATATGAGTAGTATTACGAAATTTAATAAAGGTAGTAAAAGCCGCACACGACGTCATTTTACAAGATCTAATCAGGCGAAAGCGCTGCACAGCATACAATACCTAATTAAATTCCGGACAAATAAGCTGCAGCAGTACAAGCATCTTATATTTAAATAATGAGAGTTTATATGGGTATAGGGTTTTAAAACATCATTTACCGTTGCGTAATTGGATTGATATATTTATTTTTTGAAAAATTAATTGCAAGGGATATTAAATTTTAGGGCTGGACCGATGGACTAGAATGATTCAAGCTAATGGCAATATATCAAACCGCTATGGCCAAAAATTAAAAAAAAAGGGGATCAAACTTTTTTATGTGCTTATTAAATGAGATATCAATTTAACATTTTGTACTAATATAATTCTTGAAATACGATTAGAACCTATATTTTTTTGAGCGATATCGTTTCAAAAGAAGGGAACGAAGGTGGAGTCGATAAATTTTCCATAGTTTCAATAGTCGTTTGAGAATTTTCCATGGTTTTGGTTGTGATAAAGAACAAACTATAAGCAATATTACTTTTATTGTTTTGTTTGATTGCTTTCGTACATATCTGAACATTATGTACATATATATATATATATATATATATATATATATATATATATATATATATATATATATATATTATATATATATATATATATATGCATATATATATATATATATATATATATATATATATATGTATGTATATATATATATATATATATATATATATATAGGGTAATTATGTAACGGTATATTCCAAGTATCCAATATATGCATATGCATATATATATATATATATATATATATATATATATATATATATATATATATATAAGGGTGATTCTTGTAACGGTCGTATTCCAATATCCAACATATGCATATGCAGTTATTTGTTGGCAGCTATCATAGTGATCAGTGTTACAGATTTTGTAAAAAGGGATAAAGCCGAGTATTGTACAGCGACTCTGCATCTATAATCAAGACGATTTGTTGCCGGATCTATGAATTTAAACGTGGTCGTACGGGCATTGCAGATACTGACAGTCCAGGGCTTCTCATATGAACGGGTACATAATATTATTTTTTTTATGGGTCTAGCACACGTACTGCAGGGAAATCCCTAAAGCGCTACAGGAGCGATATGTGTGCGGAATAAGCGATTCATGTTGTTCTTAAATCGCTGTAAATTGTACTCGATGGGAAACACCGTCCTGGGCAAATTATTATTATGATGTTTTTCATATAAAAGACTGCTTAAAAAGCGTTGTACGAAGAGTAACAAGCGTTGTATGAAGAGTAACAAGCTGAACCTCATAATATCTTGCATAAAGTTGCAATAGAAAATCTAAGTGCGTTGGTTGACTTCGAGACTAATACTTTTCGATTTATTTTGAATTTTTCAATTTTTACCCTTGTTTTTAATACCAAGACAAAACAAAAATGTAGGCATTGCCAAATTTTCACATGTCTATTAAGCAAGTAAAAATAGTTTAATTTGTTGTAGTAAGTGACGTATAAAGGTAATAGTTTTATATACTGGGCGAGGCGGGAAAAAAATGTCTTTTGGCAGTAAGGCTTTACGGAGCGAAGTACCCTAATAAACGTATACCATCCAGAAAATCTTTTCAGTGCTTAATGGAACGGTTTGATGGTAGTGGTAGCGTTAAGTATACGAAACGGAAAGTAGTAAACCAGATTGCTACCAATGAGGAAAAAGAAATGGAGATTTTACTTCGTGTTAGATGACTTATCTGACACATCCCAATCTACGGCTAATTGTACCACGAGAAAATACAAGTATCATCTCTTTCATATGGAACTACACCAAGAACTTCACGACCGTGATTTTGAACGACGGGGCTACCTTAAAGATCGTGTTTATGTGAATCCCCCTACAACACCAGTATATATGGAAAATAGGACACGGGATGCGTGTAGGACAATAACGCCCTTTATGCTAAGGAAAGTGAAGGAAAATATAGTAAAACGGCTAAACATGTGTATTCAAGTAGATGAGCATATTTTTGAACATTTATTACGTAATAATAATTAATCATTAGATAAGTTAAACTGTATTAAAACTATTTGTTTATGGTTTCACAATGGCGTAAGTGTATTAAAAACAAAAATTCAAAATAAATCGAAAACTATTAGAAATAGGTATATGACACACTTAACAAAAATTGGAGGGTTTTGTAAAATCTACCAGAAAAAATAATAATGCTATTTAAAAAATTTGAGATTTTTCAATTTAGAATAGTCGAAATGTATAAATTTATTTTGAACATCCTGTTCATGTTACATATATCTTTTTTTCATCTCTATAGAACGCTCGTACCAATTATGAGTATTCCACCTTCAGAAACAATGGCGCTACTGGCAATTTTTTACAAAACTGAAAACTAGTATTTTTTTTAAAAAAATTGAAATATTAAAAAAACTATTATATATATATATATATATATATATATATATATATATATATATATATATATATATATATATATATATATATACACGTAACATTATTAATAAAAAAGTTATAAAATTTTATACAGAATTTAAAAATAAATTAAAAAATAGTATGTTCTATTTAAAAAAATATATGTTATATCGGTCACGCTTATTTAAAACTATTGTATTTAACATTTTTTTCGTCATTCCCGAAACAAATAAGATAATGGACTTTACTTTATCGTTGACTCACCCTGTACGGTGCTCCGCTTTAAGCATTTTTACGAATTGTTTCACACCGATCACTTACGACAGCTGACAACAAACCACTGCACGTTGTATCTGTTTGAAACATCGAACACAACCGTTACAAGAATCACACCTTTCAGTCACGCTACTTGTTAAAATTTCCCACCATTTCGTAGAAATTTACCAGTCTTATCAATCCACCCTCGTATTAACCTGGTGCCAGTTTACAACAGTCGAAATTAAATTCTTAATGTAAAAGAAATTTCAAATGTTTTGTATCTCATTGAAATGACTAAAGAATTTCCATTTTCATTTTTCTACTCAAATCGTGATATTTAAACAAGCAATAAAAAATTTATCAGGCGACTAATTAATGTTAATTTCTGATAAGGTCATGTAAACATAATTTGATATGTTGTGGCCGATCAAGAGTTTTGGTCACGGAATTATATAATTTTGTTAGTTTTAGTTTTATGGGTCAGGGCCCGTGGGAGGTGAAATAAGCACATTTTTTACAACAGCCTGAACAAAAAGGGCAAAATATAACAAGGATGTGCTTATCGTTGAAATTGATTGCTTACAGGATGTTTGTTACTTTAAAATCTAGATGATTTAAAGGAATTTTCAAAAATTAGATTTCTTTTTTATGGATTTTTATTCTCGATACTTCTAAGAATTATTCAAAAAAAAGTTTTAAGAACATTCCATTCCATTATAAAGTTATCGCATTAAATGTGACCTAGCATCAGATTGGGATCGCTATCTGTTTTCAGACACTGTCTGCAATATTACTCAGTAAATTTTTAATATTTTTTAACTTTTTTTTTTAAATCTTAATAATTGCTTTTTCTATAAAATGTTGAGGTTTTTTTTTTTTTAAATTTTTCTAATAGAATTTTTTATAAATAACACTGCGTTACAAATTTAAAAAAAAATTAAGTACCCACTTAAATTTTTCTTGTTTATTTATTCATACACACCTCTTATTAAGTATACATAAGTACTTTTTGTCTATCACGTACTGTTTTTTAGGTACGATAGTTAACAATTTTAGGTAAAATAATTAAGGAGTAAAGTACAGTGTACTCGTAGCTTCATTAAATTTTCCAATAATTCGAATAAAACTGCTAAAAAAACTTATTATTAATACATTTGGACACAACTAAATATAAAATATATGGTAAAAGGTTTATATTGTACATTAAAAGTTAAAAATATTTAACTTTTTCTCTTATGTTGGGAAATATCTTCTCGTTTTAAAAGCCAGCAGTAATCTCCCAACATAGCTACGTCCCAACGACCTTGAAACCGTTCCTCAAGCCTTTTCACATCCTGATGAAATCGTTCCCCTTGTTCATCACTCACTGCTCCAAGATTTGATGGAAAAAAAGAGAAATGGGAATCGAGGAAATGAATTTTTAATGACATTCGGCAACTCATCTTTTTGTATGCTCTTAACAAATCGTTCACCAAGAGTTCTGCATTCTCGGCTCTATGATTTCCTAAAAAACCTTTTATCACGGCTTTTAATGATGTCCATGCGCATAGTTCTTCGTCATTTAGTGTTTGATCAAATTTGTTGTTTTTCATTAATAGGTGTATTTGTGGAACAATAAAAATACCTTCTTTCAACTTTGCGTCACTTAATCTTGGAAAAATAGATGTTAAATATAAAAATCCTTCGCCATTTTTATCCATCTCTTTCACAAAATTCTTCATTAAGCCGAGTTTTATGTGTAGAGGAGGTAAAATGACGTCTTCGGGGTTGATTAAAGGCAAGTATTTTACATTCGACTTCCCACACACAAATTTCGTTCGTTTTGGCCAGTCTTTGATCAAATAGTGCTTATCAGTAGCTCTACTGTCCCACATGCAAAGAAAGTAGCAGTACTTAGTAAATCCACCTTGTAAACCAAGTAATATAGCTATTACTTTGAGGTCAGCGCACACTTTCCACTTAAAATTTTTGTATTTAATTAAATCCAATATTGATTTCATATTTTCGTATGCCTTTTTTAAAACAGTTGAATAAGCCACTGGTATTGACCGATATTTATTACCATTATGAAGTAAAACTGCTTTCAGACTTGTTTTCGAACCATCAATAAAAAGACGCCATTCATTTGTATCATAGGGAATTTCTAACTTACCCATCAAAGATACAATTTCATTACAAAAACATATATTTTCTGAACTAGAGTAAAAAGTTGCCATTTCTTTACTTCGTTTTCGTTGTACAGATATTTTTGCATCTGGTGCCAACAAGTGCCATTCCTGTAGTCTTGATCCAAGTAATTCGGCTTGTCTAACAGACAAATTCAAGTCCCGTATCAAATCATTTAATTCCCGTTGTTGAATTAAATGCGGTTGGCATAGATCACTTGAAGAGGGTAAAAAGTCTGGATCTTGGTTGTCAACTTCCATGTCTTGTCCATCGTTATTTTCATCGCTTGGTATATATAACTCTTCAGTTTGACTTTTCTTAGGAGGTCTTCACTATATGGTATTGGTTTTGATACAGAATTCACAGAAGGGTACTCGATATTATGCTTAATTTTCTTTGAAAATCCTCGTACATCAGTCATGCAGAAGTAGCAATCGTTAAAATGATTACTAGGTTCGCGCCACACAGTCGGTACTGCAAATGGCATAGATGTTTTGTTTCCGTTCAACCACGACAGGAGAGTAGCATAACATGATACACAAAACAGTTGCGGAATCCAGGGTTTATCTTGATGTACAGTACGTCCAAAATATAGAAAATACGCAGTATATACTTTTTCAGATATTTTTTCCTTGAGACTTGAGAATGTACTGTCCACACACGTAACAAAACTTGTTTGGTGAAGTTTTGCACTGACGGCGACTACTTTTTTCAGTATTCATCTTTAAAACTGTATTATTACACTCTTAATCAGGTAATCTCAAACAAACTAACAAGAAATGAATATATCCTCTCAATAGATTATCTAGCGATTACATTTATTAATATGAACAATATGAGGGTAGGTTAAGAAAAGGTTATCGGTGTGTACCTTAAAAACAAAACGTGATAGAAATAAAAGACATCCACTGCTTACATACTATAACTAATAGGAAACTATAATAGCAATCAGTTTTTCGAGTACCAAAATCATGTCACGCAGTGTAATTAAACATAAATTTTTTGGTCGAAAATCGCATACTAAAGTTTGAAATACAGTAAATTTTTTATTTTTGAAAAAAACCTTTCGACGATTTTTTACTACTACGTTATTTTATAAGATTTTTGTTAAGTTATCCTGCAGACAAGGAGGCGCAATTGTTTTCATCAGTGGTCCATATAACCCGATAAAAAATAATGTTAACATTTAAAACATATTTAAAAAAGTTTTTTTCTTGTAACTTAAAGTACAATAAAAATATATAATCACCATTCTTTTGTATTATTGACTTTACTCAGTATACATCACCACTACACCAAACACTTTATTTTTGCACACGACGCGCGTTTCGCCAACCATGGTAGCTTCATCAGGAGCGAAGATTGACGCTCCTGATGAAGCTAACATGGTTAGCGAAACGCGCGTCGAGTGCAAAAATAAAGTGTTTAGTGTAGTGGTGATATATACTGAATAGTGTTATTGTGTCAAAGATTGCACATTTCCAACATAGTATTATTGACTTAATAACCTTTAAAATATTTTTTCTAAATATACATACTAGAGTGACCGGATCTCATAGAGGGGGAAAAAAATGTCGGAATCTTGTTCGTCTGGACCCCACAAAACGATTCCCCAATATCCAGATATTGAGATAGCCGAAATTTGAGCTCGATTAAACGACGTTAACCCGTGCCGCTCGTCGCTCAAAGTTTGAAAAAATCCAAATTTTTGGCCAAAAAGCTGACATATGGAGCCATAACTCCAGAACGGTAAATAATTGAAACACGCTTAATATCTCAAAAGAAAGCTAATGTTGTTCTTCAAAATTTGTATTCTATACATAATTGTTGTTATTTTAAGTCAACCCGAGTTACAACAGCCTTTAGCCCAAAAACGTGACCTGGTACCACTAGGAGCATACTTCGTATATTTTGTTATTAAGTGATAAATTTTGCTTTTTTTTTTGGTATATTTTTGAGTTTAAAGTAGAAATATAATAAAAAAACAAGTAGTACTGATAAGTCTAATGACATTTTTTATTTTAAAATATAAAAATTAGGTATATAATACATACAAAACAGACACAGAAAAGATACAGACGTAGTACCTACATGAGTTGATAATTTTACATAGTTATCTAATCTATTCTAGAGCTTTTGTTAAAGTAGTTTTTGAAACGTCAGGATATAATGCTCGGCATTTACTTACAACTTGCAGGACATATTGCTTTTGGTCTTCATGTTTTGTCAGAAGGTCGTTAAAGTCGGTTATTAATTTAACACCACGCTCAGCCATATCATTAACTACTTTTAATGTTTTGACAATTTTCAATCCTTCTTGGAAGTCATTATTTTGAGGCCAAGTGTTTGGATGTTGTCTTAGGAAATCTGTTTTTATATTAAATTGGTCAAAGAATGTAAACGTTTCTTTGGTAAGTAAATTTACCAATCCTCCATCAACTACCTCTTTTAAGTTTTCTTTCCTAACTTTTGGATTTACAACCCTAGCGTGCTGTGATGGTTCATCTGTGCTACTGAACAATTTATTAGCCATTAAAAACTTTTCATCGTCTGTAATGGTGGGATCAAAAAACGATAATCCCACCAACTTTGCATTCAAATACCACAAATGGTTCGAAAATTTCGTCAGGGCTATTTCTGCAATGTCGTTGTCACATTCTTTATAGTCTAACAGACTATGCAAAATACCTAAATCTTGCTTTGGAGCAAGATGAGCTTCTGGAGCATTGAACCAAGCTTTACAATAAATTTTAACTAGGAAAACAGAAATGGCACGCACAGAACTTTCTTCTTCTTTAGACATCTTAAATTGACGACGAAAAATGAACATTTTTAAGCAGTAAATAGCCTTTGCCATCCACCTAGCGTGATGAATGGCTCCTGGAGTTCTAAAACCCACAACATTGCCGTCTAGTGATCCAACAAATACGAGAACCAACTGCAATAGCTCCTTGTAGTCATCTCTGGGGTGGCTCTCAGTTAATTTGGTCTCGAATTCAGCAGTAACATTTGCAATTACTTCTGGAGCTAGCTGCTTTTGTATTAGATTGTCACTGATACCTGTGTCGTATTTTCCTTTGTCTATCTTGGGCCACGCAGTGAGGAATCTTTTGAAAATGTCTGGATGAGGTCCAGTGGTTGATCCCTTTTTTGTGTCGAATACGCCTCTTAACAGAATTTCCAAGATATGGTGACGGCAAGCTAGGTATAACAATTCTCTTCCTAAAATTTGCTCCAATATGACGCATGCTCCTTTGAGTCTTCTCGTGTTGGATGCTGTAGTGTCGAAGCACATCGCCTTGACGGTGTTGAGAAGACCCCATTCATGTAGGCATTCATATATGGCTACGGCTTGCTCCTCTCCAGAGCTGTTTGCTGTTACAGGAACTCCCAGCAGCTGTTCCTTTTCGCCATACGAAATAGCTATAGCTATTCGCTCACATGGTACATTTTTTAAAACACCCGGTAAAAGTTTACCGTCCCAATGGACAACCACGGGCTCTTTTTCAGGAATGTTTACTTTATCAAAAATTTTTTTATTATATTGTTCTCTGAACATTTGCCTTCTATCATGTAATAAAGTTTTCGAGACTTTGTACTCAAGAGGGTCAAGGTTTAGTGCTTCTAGAGTAGCTATTAAAATTCTCGTGGCATTTCTGTCGGATACCTTACATCGATCTAATAAAATGGACAATTTCATGTTTAAAATCTCTTTAACGCCCCTTGCAAATGAAACTTTCATCCTCTTGCTCTCAGATGGTCCTGGATCTTCTGCAGCTTCTTCAGGGATGTCCATTTCCTCCAAGCTCTCAAGTTCCTGGTAGATGCTGTCCTCTTCAGTGTCTTCTTCTCCTTCTTCGAACTTGTCTTCATCATCCGTCTCTAAGAAGCAACAAAAGAAAGAGAAAAAAAAAAGACTATAAAAACTTGTCGTTTTAGCAGAATAGTAATAATACATAGGTACTAAATTACCTACTTCTAATTATCAAAAGGTATTATTTAAAAAATATAAACTCAATCATAAAGATGCCAAATCATGCTCTCATGTACAATTTTCTTTCAATTATAATGAAACTATTTACTTATTTGTTTATCTATTTTTTAGAATACTAATAATAAAAAAAAAACTCACCAATATCAAAAGTTGCTTCTTGGATTTGTCGGTTCATTTTTGCAAGTTCCTTTTGCACCTTGATTTCTTCAGCTCGAGACAACTTGAGATCCACTCCAGTCATGGAACCTGGGCGGCCCTTCTGCCTCTGTTTCACGAGAAACGCCTTATCTTCTTCCGATTTCATCAGAGTCAAGGCATCTTGTTGAGCAATATCAAAGAGATCATCCAACTTTTCAACAAACTGTTTAAATTTGTTCTTGGCCGTTTTCGATGTTTTCTTCCGGTCTTTTTGAAGAGTTCTCCACTCGGCGTGAAGTTTTTCCAGCTTAGTAATTGCATCTTGCTCATGTTTAGTCGGGATTCGAGCTTTCTCTCACACTTCTCGTATTGTAAGTTTTGCTGATTCTTTACAGTTAATTTCACAGTACGTAAATTATAAAATAAAGCACACAAAACTTGACGATTTGAGGGTAGTTTACAACCGGTGATCTGGTGAATGGGATAGCCCACATGAAATATTTTATCCTTGGTCCGGTTTTGTACACCTGATGTGGATGCCATTTCAGAGGCCAATAGGTAAATAACAGTTAACTTGGAAAATGAAACAAAATATATTGCAAACTTTAATTTCAATAAAATGTTTTCAAATGTCTTTTAAAATAATACTATAATAGTTATAAAAACAATAACAAACACACTTGGAAAATTAAAAAAAAAAAAAACGTTAAAATATCTTCACTAGATAATTGTTCGATCTAACCAGCTCAAAGGCACTTTAGAAACTAAACTGAATAAATAAAAGGTCGGTTGTACGCTGAAGTAAAATCACCATCCCTAAAATACAAATTAGATTCACCCTCCTTTTTACCTGTCAAACGGGTCTTTCTTTGGTAAACTAGTCAGGTAATCCCCATATAATAAAAGATTAAATTTGAACAAAAGGCTCTTTATGTTTGAAAATTGAGTTCCAAAATACTTTTTAACAAAAAAATGTTAATTCCGAGACACATTATGACACATTATGTAAAAACTCGTAAAATTCTTAGAATACTCCCAAACTGGCTCCTACTGGTACCAGGTCACGTTTTTGGGGCTAAAGGCTGTTGTAACTCGGTTTGATTGAATTTGGATTTTTTCAAACTTTGAGCGACGAGCGGCACGGGTTAACGTCGTTTAATCGAACTCAAATTTCGGCTATCTCAATATCTGGAAAGGGGAATCGTTTTGTGGGGTCCAGACGAACAAACGAACATACTTTTTGCAACGTCCAGGTGTATGTAATCCCGTAAAAAAGTTTTTTACAGGAATATTTCTCTAAGTATTTTAAAATAGTACTTGCGTTATTAATATAAGATATATAAAATATATTTGAGCGACTTGAAAACTCAACTACTTGTAATAACTATTGATTAGTATCTTGCATACTTTAATTATGCAAAATCTCAGCTAAAATTCAATTTCGGTGAAACAATCTGTGGATGATACTTGTGACCCAAGCCTATGTAACGTAATTAAAATTTAATATCCTTTTCAAATAGTATAAGACAAAATTGCGGCAGGTATGATCATTTACATACAGTTATTGGATTTCGGCGAGTTATGATGAGATCAAGTAAATTTGTTGTTAATATTACAACAGAATATTTCGTTAGCATGTTTACAAAAATTCAGGTTTTTGTACTCGTATGGACGTGCTGCGGGAAAATCATTAAATCGCTATAAGACCGGCGCACCGTGGGAAAAATGGAAAAAATTCGAACCACTCCGCAAATCTAATCTAATGGCGGTAATCTTTTTTTAATCTTCTTGGTATGACGTATATTATATGCCGGAAGTGCAAAAAATGTGAAATCCCTCAAGGCACTTTTTTGAAAAAGAAAAGAAGCCATTAGTGTCACCATAGAAGAACTTTATTCAAATAAAATTCGTGTTTGAATAACTACTGCTACTAAGATTACCAATACCACTATTACTAAAGTCAATTATTAGAGTCAATTGTCCATGGCAAGTGGATTGAAACTGCTTGGATTTTTGATTTTTAGTTTAGCGAGCTATTTTGAAGAGATTTTTCTCAGGTTTTAGTCTTTGGTTAAATTATTTTAAGTGATTTTTTGACTTTTCAACATCAAGTGCGTAATTTATTTATTTTTTTGTTACTCAAACACGAATTTTATTTGAATAAATTACCTCTATGCTGACACTAATGACTTCTTTTCTTTTTCAACAAAGTGCTTTGACAAATTCCACATTTTTAGTACCTCCATCATATAATATACGTTATACCAAGAAGATTAAAAAAAGATTACCACCATTCGATTAGATTTGCGGAGTGGCTCAAATTTTTTTCATTTTTTCTCACTGTGCGGCGTGTGTCTGGAAATAGCAATTCGTGCTCGCCTGGCATCGCTTTATTCAATGGGAAACGCTGGGTTTTTCAACAGCGTAGTTTAAACTATAACAAGCTGTGTTTTATTAGCATACATTGCTCTAGGCGGAATTAAGAGGTCTACATCAATCAAACAGTTCTCAAATAATTAACGTCATCAATATTTCTTTATCGAACAAAAAAAACCGTTGGTTCTGGTGAGATCCGAGTTCCCAAATAGACGAATGAATGGATTTCTTCTAGATAGACTCAGACAAATACCTTATGTCGATGAGGGGAGCTTCAAAGATTATAAAATTGACTATCGAATTTTAGTTGTCTATGAAATAAAATTATGCAGTCTAGAAGAAATAATATACCAAGCTCTGAAATATTTTCTTTGCTATACTTGCAACATGATGAAGTGAATTTCTAGAAATTTGAATACCAATACGAGAAAAAGAGTGTTCCAATAAAACTATAGAGTTTTGTAACTTTTTACAAAAAAACTGTTGCCTTGGTTTCTGTAGTGTTAAGTTCTGCCGGGTTACTATCGCCCTAAGATTCTTTCCTAGACATCGGTTAAATTGTAAAATTTCGTGTTTCAAGCGGATATTCACATTGAGTGTTTGCAGTAAGTGTAGATGGTCTTTTTTAAGAGATATATAAGAATATAGTAGAGATTAGATTAGAGCGAGAGAGATTCTATAGAACCTTAGGGTACACTAGCCTTAATAGTGAAGGTATCG
Source organism: Pachyrhynchus sulphureomaculatus (assembly GCA_019049505.1). Taxonomy (NCBI): domain Eukaryota; kingdom Metazoa; phylum Arthropoda; class Insecta; order Coleoptera; family Curculionidae; genus Pachyrhynchus; species Pachyrhynchus sulphureomaculatus. Next base: position 172,663,193 of record CM032454.1, read on the forward strand.
GAAGTTGCTACTTTCAAAAGACGATCTCCGATGAAATTTGACACGAATAAACTTATATATAATCTATAAAAGCGTAACTGAGTCCTCAGTTCAAACAAGATCAAAACTTTTTGAGCTCCTTCACAGGGGTCAGTTGCGTTCTTCCTAAGATGTATGGCAGCTTCTACGTGATAACCAGTTGATTCTTGTTTTCGAAAGGCATTTTTGTGGTCGCTACTAATATTTAATTCCTTTCGATACTTTAAAACATGCTAATTATTAGACTTAATAATGTTCGATATTACCAAGGAAACATTCGTACACAGAAGTTTGTTTATTTACTCTCATTGCATCAGTTTAAACGGTGGTTTAACGTTCACGATAATAGATGGTGTCACTTTCTTGAAACTGCATAATTTTAGTCAGTCGTAAAAGAGCCAATCCCTTTTTAAATAACCGAAAAAATCAAATAAACCAATCAACAGTTGATGAATCTACGATGCGTAATGTAATCCACATTTTTAAAACAGAGTGTAAATAAAATTACGTTTTAACTAAGTTTCTAAAATACTTACTGAAAGCTTTTATTTACAACAAAAGTTGTTAGATTAGGGCTCTTTAAAATGTTCTGGGTTTCCCTAATAAAAAGCGCCATATAAAAAAGAGGAATCGCTTTTAAGCAGTTGAGGAATAAAAATATATTTAAATTGATGATATTACTGAAAGCAATGTGAACGGTCGGTAGTTGTTTGGTAGGTTCCTTTTAGCTTTCTTAAGTAACAAGGGAGGTCGAGCGCGCTTCTAGAAGAAAGAAAACATTCCTTTCCTGTACGATAAGTTGAAAAGTTCATAAAACTGGAAAAATTTTTAATTACAAACATATTGATACAACATTCCATCTGTTATCAGTGTCTGGCATTTTCAGTTGCACATGGAAAATAGTAGGTGAAAACAGTAGAACTTTGGATTCACTTACATTGATGGTATGACCTGTAGAGTGCTGACGTTCAGCTATTGCGGATTCACAGTTCGTTTTTTTTTAAATACATTTTTCACGTACTTTAACTCTAGTTGCTATTGATCTACCACTTTTTTCTACATATCCCGTACCACAAGAACAGGAAATTTTATGGACACCTTCTGTTTGTAAACGAATTGTGTCTTTTGGTGGTCTCAAGCATTGTCCAATTTTCTTACAAGTGATGAAGATTGTGCGAAAGTGAGAGATTTTAGTGGTCTTTTGTCTGTAGTACCGTAAGTCAAAACTGTATTTACTTCTTCCTTATGTGCTAGATCCAGTCCCCCGGACGTTGCCGATCATTATGGAAAGTGATTTTATGTCTTCAGGCATTCTATAGAGATCCCCATTTTTTGTATGGCTCTCCATTCTCTAATATTTTTCAGTCAGGATTTTGCCTTCTATCAATTCCACTCCAACCCTTCAATATTTTCCTTCACTATTAACCGGAGGAGGTAGTATTTCTCTCCACGCAGTACAGGGACAAGGTAAGCAACTTTGCGAGATTTTATAGCCGTGACCAGTAATGTTTCAGAATTTGTTCTTCTTAAGACCTAGTCATTCTTCAGCATCATCCTTCATCCAGATGTAATATTTGACCATCGGCTGTTCTATATTGAGGTTCAGGTTGTCATTTAAAAGAAGAATGTGCATATTTCTAAAGCTCATACGAGCTGCTTCGATTCTGCATTTTGTCTCTATATCAGGATCCATATTGTTTGTAATCATACTTCCCAAATACTCGTATTTAAATTGATGAACTCGTTCTATCAGTGTGTCAATTTCGCATCCTCGTATTGATCTTAACTGAATGCCATGAACTTGGGTTTGCTGACATTGATGATAATATCCAAATCTTATCCAGCCTCATTAATTTTGTTCAATAGATGTTCCAGACCATCCAGATTATCGCACATAATGAGGGTGTTATCTGCATATCTTATTGTGTATGGCACAATCCCATTAACTTTAATACATAGCTCGATATTTTCTAAGGCCCCTTCGAAGGTTTTGTCCGAATACAAATAGAACCAGAGAGGGGAGAGGACGCGATCCTGTCGGATTCCGCGTTGGATGTTGATATTATTTGTTTTCAGATCTTGATCTGATCGGATAAGATTTGTTTTCAGATCTATACGAACTTCAGCTGTTTGGTTCTAGTATAAGTCTATGGTACGGTTAAACGAATGTTTAGTGTTGCCAGTGCAATATCCATTCCTTTCTAAACCAGTATTTAGGATTAGATAGAATTTTCATCACATATTGACAAAGCTCTAAATACTACAGATTTTCATAATAGGTAGTTTTTGAAAAGGATAATGGTGTGAATTAGCATTCAGGTATCTATTGGTATGAGTTGGCTTTTTGTAGATCGAATATAGAGAATATACGGTATATTTTTCCTTTGTAAAAGTAAATCTAGAAAAGTAACGATACCATGTGATTCAGTTCCCGTTGTAAATTTTCTATTTGTATGTTGTTGAGTGAGGTGAGTCCAAAAGACATTCATCTGGCTCGGTAACAAACGTGTCGTCAACATATCTGCACCAAATTTTTGGTTTTTGAGGAGTTGAGCCTAAGAAACTTTCTCCACGGGGTTCTATAAAGATATTTGCCACTACATAAGATAGGCAAGAACTTATGACTGTCTCTGAAGTTTTTTCATAAAATCTTTCTTGGAAAATAAAATATGTAGATGGCAGATATACTTCTATGAAATCGACCAAAGAAAAATTAAGATTATTATGTTGAAATACGTCTGACAATATAGAAACTGGCTTGTTGATTCAAATATTTGTTTACAATAATTTAACTGACCACAATATCTTCGGGGTCCAATTGTATAGGTTTCAACTTCTTAATAAAATGTTGTGACTTGTAATGTTTTTCCTGGCAAAGAATTTAGCAGATTTGGTGCGCAAGTACTATCTGATCATCTGTAAAACATAGGGTATACACCAATTTTTCGTTATATTTCTACATTTCCTCTTCCGAATTTCCAATGCCTGTTCCAAATAAATTTTGAAAAGTGTTGGTGCACAGCACCACTTCTTAAGCCTTTTGTTGAGTCCCTTTGAGATTGATTGTTCTATTTTTACTTTGGAGGTGTTATTTTCGTATAGTTTTTGAACGGTGAAGGTGACAGTTATATTAGTAATTTCTAGTGATTCCCAAGGTTTTTGTTGTAAAATACTGTCATATGCTTTCTTAAGATCAACGTAGACAAGGTGAGTTTCTTGGTTTATGTCCACTCTTTTATCTATTATCTAAGAGATGGAGGATAAATTGTCGACTGTGGATTTATCATTTTAGAAGTATAAAGGGGGCGGCCATAGTGTGGTGGGTAAGGTGTCTGCATTTTACGCCGGAGATCCGAGTTCGAATGTCGGCTCAGAAAATACTAAATTAAAAAAAAACTTTACAACGGCTCTCTCGGAAAGGTAATGGCAAATCACCTCTAGTATCCTACCTAATAAAGCCCTCTGACTTTGGCCGTTCGGAACCGGCATTAAACTGTAGATCCCTTTTGTTTGTGGGACACACAGGCACCTACCAGAAACAAAGGTGAAAAAAAAGTTAGAAAATCTATTGTATTGACGATTGGACGGATATAATACTATATTCGGAAAATATTTAATTGTTTTTTAATAATTTGCAAACGAATGGTATAAAACATTGAATTATCTATTATTATTAAAATTTAATCTCAGCCTTTTCTATTTATTTTGTAAACTTTTAGTAGCCATTCATGTTTATGTGTAATTAAAAACCGCTGTAATAGACCTCGGGGCATGAAGCGAATGTTATTGTGTTATATGTGGTTGGTTCATTTTAGAATTCTCATTAATTATTCCATTTCGAAGTCATTTATATTAGTGCAGCAAAAAAGCACTTGAAATTGTAGAGAGTAGATACAATCATATTATGATTTTATCTTCTCTGGGAGTATCACCAGAAGTATTTTGTTTGGACCTCGAAAAACTTGTGCCCTTTTGTTTATAAACAATTTAAGTTTTGAAAACGCGTTTTTTTGAGCTTAAAATGCGAATAATTCCGGTTATATAAGTTGGTTCGAGACTAAAAAAAAAGAAATTTTCAACAAATTCTAGTTACTTTTAAGTCGCTCAAGTACGTACATAACCTACAAAATTGACAAAACAGGCAAAAAACTGTTTCTTTTTCATTTTATTGTATAGGGTGAGTCAACGATAAAGTAAAGTTCATTATCTCATTTGTTTCGGGAATGACGAAAAAATATTAAATACAATAGTTTTAGGGAATATTAAGTTGCACAGTTTAAAATTATTTTTGAGTATACGGGGTACTCCAAAAAAGTGTGGCCGATATAACATAGGTTTTTTTAAATGGAACATCCTATTTTCTAATTTATTTTTAAATTATTTTTTATTAATAATGTTATATACCTAAACCTAGTAGTTTTTCTAATATTTCAATTTTTTAAAAAAGATACTAGTTTTCAGTTTTCTAAAAAGTTGCCGGTAGCGCCACTCAAGGTGAAATACTCATAATTGGTATGAGTGTTCTATAGAGATAAGAAAAAAGATATATGTAAAGAAATTTGAGTTGGATGCTACAGGGTGTGTCCAAAATAAATTTATACATTTCGACTATTTTAAATTGAAAAATCTCAAATTTTTTAGATGGCACACCCTGCATATTATTATTTTTTCTGATAGATTTTACAAAACCCACCAACTTTTATTAAGTATGTCACATACCTATTTCTAATAGTTTTCGATTTATTTTGATTTTTCAATTTTTACCCTTGTTTTTAATACACTTACGCTGAAACATCATAGTTGCCAAGACAAAACAAAAATGTAGGCATTGTCAAATTTAGACATGTCCATTAAGCAAGTAAAAATAGTTTAATTTGTTGTAGTAAGTGACGTATAAAGGTAATAGTTATGGATTTTCAAAAAAAGGAAATGATTCGGAGAAGCGGGAAAAAACTGTCTTTTGGAAGTAAGGCTTTACGGAGCAAAGTACCCTAATAGACGTATACCATCTAGAAAATCTTTTCAGTGCTTAATGGAACGGTTTGATGGTAGTGGTAGCGTTGAGTATACGAAACGGAAAGTAGTAAATCAGAATGCTACCAAGAAATGGAGAACTCCATGTTGAAGATAATCCCCAGGTCGGCAGCCGTCAACTAGCTGATTTATCTGACACATCCCAATCTACGGCTAATCGCACCACGAAAAAATACAAGTATCATCCCTTTCATATGGAACTACACCAAGAACTTCAAGACCGTGATTTGAACGACGAGTAAACTTTTGTACCACCATGAATGGAGCAATAGAGGCCGTTCCAAATTTTTTATCCAAAATAATATTTTCTGATGAAGTTACTTTTCGCAGTAATGGAGCAATTAACAGCCATAACATGCATTATTATTCAACAGTTAATCCATTTTGTGTCCGGGAAGCTCAAAACCAAAACTATTGGTTGTTTAATGTGTGGTGTGGAATATTAAATTTTCGAATTATTGGTCCATATTTTTTCCGCAAGCCACTTAACGGGCCTATATATCTAAAATTTGTGCAAAACGAATTACCCCAGCTTCTTAAAGAAGTCGATAGCTTTGAAAAGGAAAAAATGTGGATTCAACAAGACGGAGTTCCTGCTCATTACCATCGGGAAATTCCGGATCGTTACCCCCAGAAATGGATCGGTAGGGGTGTATTCATTCAGTAGCCTCCTCGATCATGTGACCTAACACCTTTAGACTTTTTTTGTGGGGCTTCATTAAAGATCGTGTTTATGTGAATTCCCTACAATACCAGTAGATATGGAAAACAGGATACGGGATACGTGCAGGACAAGAACACGCTTTATGCTGAAGGAAAATATAGTTAAACGACTAAACATGTGTATTCAAGTAGACGGGTATATTTTGAAACATTTATTGCGTCATAATAATTAATCATTAGATAAGTTAAACTATATTAAAATTATTATTAACTATTTGTTTATGTTTTCACAATAGCGTAAGTTTATTAGAAACAAGGGTAAAAATTCAAAAATTTAAAATAAATCGAAAACTATTAAAAACAGGTATATGACATACTTATTAAAAGTTGGAGAGTTTGTATCAGAAAAAATAATAATATACAGGAAGTATATTTCAATTTAAAATACTCGAAAAAACTCAATTTCTTTATATATTTTTTTTTCATCTCTATAGAACGCTCGTACCAATTATGAGTATTCCACCTTCAGAAACAATGGCGCTACTGGTAATTTTTTACGAAACTGAAAACTAGTATTTTTTTAAAATTAAAATAGAAAAACTATTAGGTTTAGGTATATAACATTATTAAAAAAAAAGTTATAAAATTTTACGCAGAATTTAAAAATAAATTAGACACTAAGATATTCCATTTTAAAAAACATGTTATATCGACCACACTTTTTTAAAGTACCCTGTATATTCAAAAATAATTTTAAACTGCGCACCTTAACATTACCTAAAACTATTGTATTTAATATTTTTTCGTCATTCCCGAAATAAATGAGATATGAACTTTACTCTAACGTTGACTCACCCTGTACAGGTCGACCATTTGGTCCAAAATTGATTTTTTTTTCAAAATTTAGGTCTCGACGCCACCTTTCCGATGCAATTAAAAAAATTTTTCTTGGAGTCATTTTAACGTTTTTTTACATTTGTTTATTAATCAAATAATAACAAATGCGTTTTTTCGGTCATTTTGGAAAAAAAAATTGAGAATTTTCTATCACATCTGGTAGAGAATCGCGAAACCTCTATCTAAAAAAAAATTAATTTTCGTTAACAATTTTTTTTTTCAAAATGTACCGAAAAAAACGCATTTATTGGTGATACCTCAGAGAGGATGAAATCATAATATTGCTGTATGCTTATCTCATCATTATTTTTACCTTTTTTTATTGCACTACATATACAAATATTATGTAAACCATTTGCTATGCTTCTCTTCCATTAACTATTATACCTCAGTTTTAAATTGTAATTAACTTCTGGTAGGGGCTTTATGTAAAGTGTAAAACCATTAGTTTAAAAAAAATTTAAGCCGAAGAAAGGTAGTTAAACTTTTTGTAGAGTAAACGTAACTTCATTTTTTTACAAAATGCAACGGATTAAACGTAATTATTTTTACTTTTAGCGTAATATATTTTACTGCTAAAAAGTTACGCTTATAAAAGTAATAAACGGACTATAGCCGACGTTCATGAACCCTCATGATTAACTTTAGTGATAAGCCATTTCTGAAAACCGTGTAAAATTTGCTAAAGCGAATTTATCCTCTTTCAAGTAATAAATCGTCAGTCTAGGTTTTAGTGTTATATATTATGTAACGTTTTATCTTTCAGTTTCCAGGCTAGGTACATTACGGTCATTTTTTTATAGTTTATTCAGAATACTAGTTGAAGGTATTTTTTACTGTGGCTTAGTGGTTTAAATAATCTTTCGATGTAGAGAAGATATATGCATGTGCAAAGGTAAATTCCATAATGAACATAAGATCGCTAACCAAATAAAAAATAAAAGTAATGAACATAACATAATTTTTACGGGAGCAGATAAAGGAAAAACTGTAATAGCTATAAAGAAACAAACCTACATTGAAAAAAAAAATAGATTTCCTAAAACCAGATGTATTCAAATCCATCTACTTCGATCCAACAATAACTTTCCAAAAATTATTTAAAGATGTGCTAAAAGACATAAGCATTTTCACAGAGAATGAAAAATTCAGACTCGTCTCGATAAACCCTCAAGTTCCAGAACTATATTCTTTTATTAAATTACATAAAAATAACTCACCAATCCGTCGAGTAGTTTCATACATAACAGCGCCAGCTTTTTCTTTGTCAAATAAATTGATTAAGGTTTTGACAAAATATTGTAAATTCACACCTAAATATAGTATTAAAAATAGTAATGAACTGATAGCAAAAATTCATCCGCTAATGATACCAAGTAACTCCAGATTTATATCGTTTGATGTACAAAATCTTTTTCCTAGTATACCACCATCAGACGCTATAATTTTGGTTCAAAGATTACTTAATAAAAATAATGTTAACCCAATAATTAAACAAGAATATTCTCATCTTTTTAAAAATTTGTTTTATTGGTACCGATATGTATATGATATATTGACTTGCCTTACAGGCACAGATCGACAATTAAAGCTATTTCTAGAATATCTTACCAACTTCATAATAATATTACTTTTACAACAGAAATAGAAACAAATAAATCGATTAACTAGATTTAAAAATATCAAACAAAATGAATAAACACGATTTTTAAATCTTCCATAAACCAACATACTCAGATATAACTATACAGGCTACTTCTAACCACCCGTTCACACTTAAAATCTGGGCTTATAATAGTTTCATCCATAGACTAATAAATACACCATTAACGGAAGAAAATTTTCAGAGAGAATTCAATATTATAAAACAAATTAGTATAAACAATGGGTACAGGAGCGATTTCGTAGATAATATTTTAATGAAAAAACAATTTAAAAAAGCAATAGGACTGGTGTACCCGTACAAACAACTAAACAAAGAAAAATTTCATACACTCACTTATACCGGAAAAATGACTAATAAAATTCAAAATTTTTTCCATAAAAATCATGTAAACATCGCTTTCCGCACAAATAACACATTAGCTCGTCATATTAAAAATAATAAAAGTAAAACAAAAAAAGAAAATAAAACGGGGGTTTACGAATTATGCTGTGGCACTTGCAATAAAACCAATATAGGACAAACAGGCAGATCTTTTTATAAAAGAATAACGGAACATAAACAAAGCTATAGTCGTTCAATGAAGATTTCAAAATTTTGCCTAATGGAAAGAAAAGAAAATTACTGAATTATTTAGAACAGGTAGAAATTAACCAGAAAAAATCCTCAGGTTTCTTACTCAACGAACAATTAGATGGGAGAGGGTCTCCTTTATTGAACTTGTTCTAGGTATTAAGGTAAATATTGTTAATGAATTTAGTACTTGTAATTAGGTAAACTATATATTCTGTAACATACTTTGTTAGTTAATTTATATTGTGCTCCAGACGAAGACACAGTGTGTCGAAACAATTGTCAGCAATAATATAATAAACATAAGTGGTGATCTTAAAGAGTTGTTTAAATTTTGATTCCTAAATATGTGCAAAAGTAAATCAAAGTAATAAGGCGTCGAAAATAGTAACATGTTTAAATTGTAGACGACAATTGGAGTTTTGAAAAAAAAAAATTGTCATAAATGGAAAGATTATATATCATTTTTTTTTCGTTATAATTAAAAAGTTATATTAAATTGGAAATAAATTTTTAACCGACGACGCGCCGACAGTTTCCGAAAAAACTCAACGCGTGTGACGTCACAATGTTTATTTCTCCTCAACATCACGGGCAGCTGATATGAGTGTTTTAGTTTTCAATCAATTTATTTTGGTTATTATCATCACTGTATTGATAAATTTATTGAAAATGCCAAATCAAAAAAGTTATCGTGTCTATTTCGTACCATTTTGTACGAATACTACAAAAACAATTCCGGAAAAAATGTTTTTAAATATGCCACAAGATGATAAACGTCGAAATCAATAGTTTCAAGTAGCACAACGTATTAATCCTAAAACATCAAATCTTGGTAAAACTTCGTTACGCGGGCTTTTCAGAAAAGAGGTTTTTTTTCTTGGTATAGGCTTAAAATAGTCTAGTTTTGAAAGTCTTACGCGAAAATATCGGGGGGAAGCCGTTATTGCACTTTTTTTTTGGTAAATAAAAATTAACCTATATCACTGACAACTGTTGATAACCACTGATCGATACTGTCAGTTGTTTTCGGAAGAACAGGCTCCGTTCACACTAATGGGTGAAATGTAGAGGTCAGCCTAATCTTTTCAAAAAATTATTAAATTTTTTTCAGTTATAATCTAATCTTATCACAAAATTGTTTATTGTCATTATGGTAAAATTTCGGTACGCGAGCTTTTCAGAAAAAGGAAGATTTTTTTTTAACTAGGCTTAAAATGTCCTAAATTTGAAAAAATTATCAGAAAAAATCGGGAAGTAACCGTTTTTGTTAACCTGAACTAACCGAAACTAACCTGAATTACATAATCAGTAATTACAAAATACATTAAATAATGAAAAAAAAATGTCCTACCTTAATGTGAAAAAATGATATACGTGCTATATTAGTGACTGGAGACCAAGGTTAGTTCAGGTTAGCAAGAACAGCCTTACCTCGATTTTTTCTCGTCAATCTTTCAAAATTAGACCATTTTAGGCCTACTCCAAAAAAAATCTTGTGATTTGTTCTTTCTGTGTTGCATGCGCATAAACGAACTGAGTTCCCCCGAGCAGTTTCGATGAATGGTTGTCAATAGCATAGTAGACTTTTGTACGCTTACGTATCAATATTTATATGCAAAAGATAGTATAAAAACGGCCTCTCCCCGATATTTTCTCCTAAGTAAATTAGACCATTTTAAGCCTATTCCAAAAAAAAACCTTTTCCTGAAAAGCCTGCGTAACGAAGCTCTACCCAAATTTTTTCTGTTGTGAAGATCACTTGGATGTATGTTAAGTATGGTATAAACATTTTATTTCTTATTTATATTATTATTTTTTAAAAAACTCACATTGATGCTTTAGCACCTCAAACTTCAGCTGAATTTTCATTTTTGAGAAAATCTGTAACCATAAAAATATCCAGAGCAGGCATATTATCAGAACTGGCCTTTATGAACCCATTGTCACACATTACTGAATTAAATTAGTAACCAACAATAATTTTTTTTGCATTAAAAACTTTAATAATATTTACAGTATATACACAGGTAAGAAGCTGCTGACAGTACTTACGTGAAAACACTGTAACATAATGACGTCAAAAACATGGCAGCCAATCGTGGCGCTTTATTTATAATTAAATTTTTAAAAAGTTTTTTGCATCGATTATCGATATTATTTATGATAAAGTTTTAAAATAAAGTAAAAAAATCGATAATAGTTTTTTTATTCAAAAACCCAGTTAGACTTGTACTAACGTACACAGCTAAAACCTCAACATTAAACATTGGTAAAGTTACGAAATAAATAGTAAATTTGACTTTCTTACACTAAAGAATACTCCAGGCATTCATATTCGACATTTTATAGAAGAAAATGATACCTTATGATGCTACATTGATCACAAAATCTTGGAACTTACTAACACGTCCCAAAAAATAGCCTGACAGACAAACTGATGGAAATAGGGGATTTGGGTGATCTAACCTTGAAACTAATTTTAAAAATCTTGGAATGCAATTTATTCACGGATATAATACTTGCCTGGAGCAAGGAAAGTGTAAATTAAACAAATACTCAAAAGAACAGAATTGAAAATAGTGTGCAGAATAGCGAGAAAGATTCTTTTGAATAGAGAGAGAGAGAGCCGTGATGACATTAGACAGACATTTCTAATATTATAAATGACTAGGATGTTTAAAAGACAGACAGAATAGATAAACATATGGATAGAATGTAAGTAGAAAGAGTACTTAGTATCACAAGATACAGGTTACCAGTAGAAAGGAGAAACCTGGATACATACCGAAAATATTAGAGCGACATCCTTTCCCATGTAAGAAAGATGTAGATGTAATAAACATGCAATCGTGACTATATAGAAGAGTAAGAAGAACATTTAATATATGTCTAACAGGACGTTATTGATGTTACCGCTTGTAATCAATAAATTATAAAAGAGAGTAGAGAAGAGGAATACTTACTATTTTGTTCTGTTCGTGAGTTGCTTATTGCCCCTTGGTTTCAACATCCAACTAAATAACGTTATTAAAGCTATCGAAAAAAGAACGGTAGCGGGCCTGACAGGGTAGTACGGAAAATCATCTCGGATATATGCAACACGTTCTTGCGTTAGGGTCTTTACAAGTCGTTTAATGTTACAAAGAAAAAATAAAATAAAAAATTTTGATAAATAATGATCAATAACTTTACAAAACACATCCCGAATGAGTTCTCAACAAAGTTTGTTTCCGATCTATGTTGAAAACTGATGACCTTGACATTTTTTTTTATACCAAATTCGTTCAATCTACACTTTATGGAGAATATTTTAGAACTTTTTCAAAATTCTTTGATCAGTAATTTTCGAGATATGGGGGGCAGGGATTTTTGGCAATTATTCAAAAATAATACAAAGAAAAGTGTGCGCAAGTATTACATTATATATATCTATAATATATATATAAAATGCAACGTCTCTCTATCTGTTTGTCTGTCTGTCCGTTAGTGCTCCTATCACTGAAGAAACACTTATCCGATTTGTGTACTTTTTTTTTTAATACATACATATGTTCTCTGGCCAGGTTATAGGCTATATTTTATTACGATAGGTAGCATAAGGAATGAGCAGTGACGTAAAATAGTGAATGATGTCGGAAATAAGTTTGCCGCTAGCGCGTGCCTTTGCAATACACAGCCTAAACCATTAAATATGGAACAATATTATGTAGCAAAGAATATCTGTAATATATAATCTATAATATATATAAAATGCAATGTCTCTCTGTCTGTCTGTCTGTCCATTAGTGCGTTTATCACGCGGGAACCCCTTATCCGATTTACTGTCTTTTTTTAAATTCATACACATATTCTTTGGCCAGGTTATATAAATAATAATAATAATCTATATCTATAATATATATAAAATGCAATATTTGTCTGTCTGTCTGTCCGTTAATGCGCTTATCCCTCGAGAACCACTTATCTGATTTACGTGATTTTTTAAATTCATACATATGTTCTCTGACCAGGTTATAGTATATATTTTATTACATCTATAATATATATAAAATACAACGTATCTCTCTCTGTCTGTCTGTCCGTTAGTGCGCTTATCACTGGAGAACCACTTATCCGATTTTCGTACTTTTTTTTTTAAAAGATACATATGTTCTCCGGCCAGGTTATAGGCTATATTTTATTACGATAAGTAGCATAAGGAATGAACAGTGACAATAATAGTAAATGAAGTCGGACAAAGTTTGCCGCTAGCGCGTTCTCTTGCAATACACAGTCCAAACCATTAAATATGGAACAATAATATGTAGCAGAGAATATTTATAATATATATAAAATGCAATGTATCTCTGTCCGTCTGTCTGTCTGTCCGTCTGTCTGTCCCGTCCGTTAGTGTGCTTATCACTGGAGAACCACTTATCCGATTTACATGCTTTTTTTTAAACATACGTATGTTCTCTGGCCAGGTTATAGGTTATATTTTATTAGGTGACATAAGGAATAAGCAGTGACGATAATAGTGAATCAAGTCGGAGAAGAGTATGCCGCTAGCGCGTTCTCTTGCAATACACTCCCTAAAGCATTAAATATGGAAGAATATCATGTAGCAAAGAATACAATATATATAAAATGCAACGTCTCTCTATCTGTCTGTCTGTCCGTTAGTGCGGTTATCACTCGAGAACCACTTATCCGATTTACGTGTTTTTATAAATTTATACATATGTTCTATATAATTCGATATAAGCCTAGATAATGGAAGATAAGGTGAGATAATGGAAGATAATGAGAAATAATGGGAGATAAGTCGAGATAAGCCTCGATAATGGGAGATAAGGTGTGATAATGGGAGATAAGTATAAATAATGGGAGATAAGGAGAAATAATGGGAGATAAGTCGAGATAAGCCTAGATAATGGGAATAAGGTGAGATAATGGGAGATAAGGAGAAATAATGGGAGATAATGGGAGATAAGGAGAGAAATAATGGGAGATGAGCAGAGATAAGCCTAGATAATGGAAATTATGTAGAGATAATGGGAAATAAGGAGAAATATTGGGAGATAAGGAGAAATAATGGGAGATATTTTATTACGTTGGGTAATATAAGAAATAAGCAGTGACGATAGTAGTGAATAAAGTCCACGCGAGCGGAGCCGCGGGCCCGGCTAGTATATATATATATATATATATATATATATATATATATATATATATATATATATATATATATATATATTATATATATGGTAAAAAAATTTTTTTTCACTTCCGATTTCACTTCCTCCAAAACTAACCCCTTAAGTCAAAATTTAAGTTTCAATACTACACGGCTCTGATGGGGCGATCAATTCCTATACCAGAGCCAAATTTCTATGTCAAATAGTTTCGGAGAAAATCGGGTGTGACAGACGGACAAACACCGAAGTGATCTTACAATTGTTCCGTACGGAACACTAAAAACCATTTGTTTGCCAGGTACAGGCGCTTGCGTGTATGGGTTTGGTTTTTACAGTGGGTCGCCACAATGCATAATACTATTCAAAGATTTTGCTATTACGGACTCTAGGTTATAACATCTAATGGGACTCCCAAATAGACAGTAGAGTTTCTCCCTATAATTCACCAAAAAACAGCCACAATCCCATCTTTTGTGATTCGACGTCACGGGGATGTATTCATTCGAAAAAACCACGGCATTACCTTGCCAGCCGACGGCGCAGGTTGAGCACTCCTCGGAGTCGGTAGAGACAGTCTACTGCTTCAACTGATAGCAATGAAACATCCAAGATAATCATGTGCTTTCTGCCTAAAAGAATCATTTTTTTTTTCTATGCCACTATTATAACTCGATCTGACGATCTTCCTTCTTGCCACGACGCTGTCTGATTAACGTAAACTTTCAGACCATATCCTTTAGTCAAGTTTGTCTGTGTGACCTAAGTCGTTCAAAAGTTGGCAACTAAAGGGATAAACAGTATGCCAGGGCCTTTTAGAATATTACTGGAAATTATACGGTTACAAGGTTTAATATTGTCGTGCTATTTCCAGCAATTAGGCTAATGGACAGCAACCAGAGTGTGAAAAAGGATATTTTAGGGGTATCTCATTAATTAAGGTTTGTTTTATGCGCGATAAAGTATATATTAATTAGCTGAAATACATAAATTTTATATTTCTAGGCATTTTACCTCGACCACAGAGGAAATATATTTTTTTCCATTTTATTGATAAATAGTTTGTTAAAAGCAAATAAAGCGAGATGAGAAAATGGACCTATCTATCTATAAAATAGTAATATTATTTACCCAGTACTAGCAAATATACGCACGCCACGTGCTGCTAAAAAAATCGGGGGGCATCTATCGTCAGTTTTTTTTGGTCAAAGTGGTTCCCAATCAACAACAAGTCAACAACAGTTTCCGTCGTAGTCAGCTCTCAATCGATTTAAGTTCGATATCAGATATACGCCCCACACGAGAGTAGGATAGGAAGGATATTGTCTTCGCCATCAGTCCTTTCTACTCTGGCCTCTCATTAATAACCTAGCTTAAAGATAACATTTCACTTTGATGGTTTGTCGAGGTCAGTAACGTGATAGCACGATGTGGTGTGTACCATACGCAAATAAGTATTGTAAAAGATAAATATACTGATCTGGGCGGATAGACCGCGAAACCTCACATAGTAAGGCGAAGCTAGGCTGCCATAAAATAAAACGGAAGTAAAAAAATATGCCTTTTAAAGTAGATCATTTAATTATCAAGACCCATATTATATAAGTATTTCTATTAGCTGAAAAGTATAACTTAAAGTATAATTCTAAGAAATGATGTGCTTGATTCAGCATTACACACATTAATATATTTTAAGCGGTTATTAATTTGAAACAAAATGATTAAATGTAATTAAAATTTGATTTACATATGTTACGGCAAATGACATAAAATTGTAATACGTGATTATCTTGTAAATTATATTTCCGCAAATTGGACGAAAATTTGTATTGTTCTAAGTAAAGGCTTCCATTGTATTTGTATACGAGTAAATTTTACTTATTTAACATATCTAAATTAATGAAAATCTGATTCAGGTAAATTAAATGGAAATTTTATTAGTTTTGATTTAATCTGAGTGAGTTTTAAGGGGTTACATACACGAAAAGAATGACGATTATATATTTTTATTGTACTTTAACTTATAAGAAAAAAATATTTTTTAAATATGTTCTAAAGGTTAACAGTATTTTTATCGGGTTAAATGGACCCTTGATGGAAAATATGGCACCTCCTTGTCTGCAGGATGCAGGAAAATCTGCAAAAATAAAAATTAATTTTGCAAAATAATGTAGTAGTTAAAAATTGTCGAAGGTTTTAAAAAAAAATAATAAAAATTGACGGTGTTTAAACTTGAATATGTAATTTTCGACCGAACGCAGTTGCCGGGAGGCGCGGCATTGAGACATATAGCTGTCCCAATCCGATGCCAGGTCACATTTAATGTTATAACATTGTAATGGAATGGAATTTTCTCAATAATTCTTAGAATTATAGAGAATAAAAATCGGTAAAAAAATCGAATTTTTGAAAATTAGAGGTATATGTAACTATTTGAAAATTAATTATGAAAGCTTTCGTAGTATTATACTAAATAATAGGTTGTCCAAAAAGTATTGGGCTTTATTTTTAGCCAGATGGCTTTAATCTCGCTTATCTTTGGGAACACTAATCGGATCTCGGACAATTCAAAGAATAATTGAAAAAAACGTTTTATATTTATTGATTGGGTCAAAAGTTATGATGCGTGAAATTTCAGAAAAAAATCGCTACCTGTTGAAATTTTACTATGGAAAAAATGTTGCGCAGGCTCGGAAAGAAACTTGTGCTGTTTACGATTAAAGTAATTTGTCTAATACAACAGCTAAGACATGGTTTACTCGCTATACCTCTGAAAATAACGATGTCAATAATGTACCTCGCTTTGGTCGGCCTATCACCGAGAAAGTTGACGAAATCTTGGAATAAGCAAGACTGGCATATAAGCAATCATGGGCATTAAACATTTTTTTAAAATTTTAAATCATTTTAAAAAGCTGAATATAAAAAGAAGCTCGCTTTGGACGCCACAGGATTTAACGATGATAAATTTAATTTCCCGAATGTGAAACATTATTGAATTGGAACAAAACTTACTTTTCAAACGTCGCATTACGAGTGATAAAAAGTGGATCATATATGATGATCCACTTTTATGCGAAAAAGATCGTGATCAAAGCAGGATGACGCTGCGCAAATGGTGTCAAAGCCAGGACTTACGCCAAGGAAAGTGATGTTCTGTGTTTGGTGGAATTGAAGGGGAATCCTGTAGTATGGGGTAATAAAATCTGGCCGAACGACTGTCTTTGATCTCTACTGTCCACAAATAATTAGATTGCAGTGAAAAATTGGGACGAACTGTTCAGAATTGTTCAACAGAAAAAGCTGTTAGCTTAGTTGGGACTATCTATTTTGTTTAATAAGTATTAAGGGAGAATTTCGAATGATTGCACTTGATATATCCAAGGCATTCGATCGTGTTTGCCACGATGGATTATTAGCTCGCCTACGCTCTTATGGTATGTTTGACAAGTTCTGTTTATGTCTCTCGTATTTCCTCAGAGAGTGTCCTTTATGAGTGGTAGTTGACGGATTTCTTTCTAATACCTTCACAATCACTACTCATGCAAATATCAGCAGATAGCAGGAAGTCATTCGACTTAACAAAGACCTGAAGAAATTCTTCTTTGGGGCGACAGTAACCAAGTAAAATTTAACGCCCATGTGGCAGTTTCTTCTAAAAAATTTAATGTTGTTGAGCCCGTCATAGTTATGTCGAGGCACACTATTCTTCGAGTATCGTTACTCAATTTGCTGGGCGTTAATTTGGAAGCAAATATGTTTTGGCATGAACATGATGCAATCATAACAAAGAAAGCTTCTCAAAAGCTACTTCGAATTAGAAAATTTTATAATCTACAACAACTGTTAATTCTGTACAAAGCCCAAATTTGACCAACGATGAAATGCTGCTCTCATGTTTGGGGTTCTGCTTCAAAACTTACATTGCATTGCTGTATTCAGAAGAGAGCTGTTCGCCTGGCTGGAGGCCCAGAACTGACCAGCAGCCTTGATTCCTTGGAACATTGAAGAACGTTTAGCGAATTGAGTCTAGTCTACAAGTATTTTCATGGAAAGTGGATGAGGCCCGCTTAATTTCTCCTAAAGCGGTGCGTGCTAGCACGTCGCGCTAATACTTCACATGCGTATGAAATTCAGGTTGTCACTCCTCATACAACTCTTTTCAAGCAGTCTTTTATAAGGAGAACCTCATCCCTGTGAAATGATTTGCCGAGGACAGTGTCTCCCACCGAGTATAACTTACAGCGATTTAGGACCAATGTGAATTGTTCTCCCGCACATTCATCGCTCCTGCATGGGGGGGGGGGGGGAATTTGTCTGCACCATGTGTGCTATGCTCATAAGGAAAAAGTTAATTACATATTGTTTACATTTCTTGCATTTTCCATTATTTATATTTTGTTTTATAAACAGGACGCTACTCGTTTTTTTTTTAAATTAATAGGAGATAGTATTTTTCGCTTCCTTTTCTTTCTTATATGGTGAGTCATATAAGTAGTTTTATTCGCATTAGGTCTCTTCCGATGTAGACGTCCAGCATTCCTTCCACCTTTTCGGAGATCTGCCCCTACCGCAAGGTTCATTGAGTCCTTTTTACCAGTCTGTCCGTCCATCCGATCTATGTGTTTATTTCATTGCTTTCTTCTAGTTCAGGTCCATTTGTATATTTCTTGGATCTTACTTAGTTCTTGTAGATCTTTGTTGCGGATTTTGTCGTGGATATTTTTTCCATGTATTTTATGTCCCTGATCATCATTTGTGCTGTTTTACATGTGTCAGCTCTTATTTCTCACTGTTGTCTTGTATATTCTTATTTTGATTTCCACTGTGAGGTATTTATTTTTCCATACTATATCCTTCAAGTAACTTGCAATTAGTGATGCGTTCATAGACTGTTTTACTTACTGTTAAGTCTCCGTAGCTTGTTATTATTGTTCCCAGGTATTTAAAATTATTAACGTGTTCAATAATAACTACTTCCTGGGACCTTCAGTTTGCATCTTAATAATTCTTTAGAAGCTACGATATGTTTTGTCTTGGTTGTGCTAATAACACAGCCCCACACAAAAAAAAGTGGGCTATACTTTTGATGCGATATATCAGATCCGTAGTATTTTTGCCCGCTGATCACGAATCTGACGTCAGAATATCGCCATCACATCTCAATTTTTTTCTAACCTCAAAAAATAGGTAAAAATTAGTAAAAATTAAGAAAAATATACTCCTAAAAAATTGATTCAAGCTTTTTCATGAATCCAAAGATGTATTAATATGTATTCGGACACGCTAAGCTAATATTCATCGGTGGATTAAGCCATACAGTTCTGTTTTCTTTCTAACCTCAATAAATCAGACAGATATAGTGCTTCTCGAATGCAAAAACGAATTCAAATTAAAATTCAACCGATTCTTACCAAATTTGGTACACGGGGGTTCTTTGGGTTGCTGATCATGAATCTGAGGTCGGATTTGCAAAATTCAAAATGGCGGATCCAAGATGGCGGACAAAATTTTTGAAAACCAACCGATTCCTACCAAATTTGGTATACAGTTGGGGAATCCTCAAACCTGATACTCTTAAACCCTAAACCCTGAAACCTTAGACTCCCACACCCTGTAACCTCAAAAAATAGACCTCAAAAAATAGTCTCCATTCTTCAGGATCGTATGAGTTATTTTGAAATTCATCCATTAGACCTTTTACATCGGTACAATATGAAAGTGACAATTCCTCGTCCATTGCGAAATATTTTTGAAATTCTTCATCTCTGTTTCTATAATAAGAAATCGTAGCTTCTGGCTTAAGTAAATGTCTTTTCTTTAAAAAGGAAGCAAGATGCTCTGAACCATCTTTGGATAAGCCTAAATCTCTGACTAGATCACTAAGTTCTGACTGTGATACGAGTATTGGTTCTGGTTTACGGTTGTATGGTAGAAATTCTTTATCTGTGTCACTAGTATATGATAGGTTGTCACTAGAACATTCATTAGTAACAGTGTTTGAATCTTTTTCGACAGTCTCAATGTTTTCGGCATGAACTGATAAGGTGAAATCATTTGTTTCCATAACATCAGCATCAAGTGGTTCAGGAGGCGGAATTAGTTTAGTTGGTCTTGTTACTGTCGAAACATCGTTATAAGTAATAGTGCTTTTATTTTTTTCGGTTATGCCTAGATACAACATTCATACAAAAGTAGCAATCATTTTCACTGTATGGTCTATTCCATATTGCTGGTCTGGAATATTTAATCGCCTTCTTATTGATGTACAACATTATTTTGCAAGAACTGCAAATGATGTGGGGAACCCAATCTGTATCCTGGTGCTGTATTTCAATGTTAAAACAATCCTTATATAAGGTTTTAATCTTATCCGTTATCGGTGACCCCATTTTACTCAATACGTGTTGACAGCAAATATAACAAAATGAATCACTGTTTTTATCGCACTTATGAAAAGTCCTTGTACCGTGAGACCGTTTTCTTGTAGCATTATACTCTACATTAGCCAAGTCACCCACACATGAAGAGCTACGGTCGCTGGATGACGACGGCTGCGGGCCCGCTTTCCCACCCTGACCAACCGCCGATACTGGGTTTCCGAGTCCCTGCATCGTAATTCTCTTTCTTCTACCTGCCATGACGGCATCTAAGCCGTTATCCAGGGACTCTGCCGGCTAGTGGAGTAACACCGTTGCCCACCGTCACCACGTGGAGGTGCCCTGGATGCAGGTAGAAGAATAAAAATCGATCGATGAATTTTCTCGGCGTTCAAAATGGCGCGAAAACATCTGCCATCTTGAATTTTGCAAATCCAACCTCAGATTCGTGATCAGCGACCCAAAAAATCCCCGTGTACCAAATTTGGTAAGGATCGGTTGAATTTTAATTTGAATTCGTTTTTGCATTCGAGAAGCATTATATCTGTCTGATTTATTGAGGTTAGAAAGAAAACAGAACTGTATGGCTCAATCCAATCGATGAATATTAGCTTAGCGTGTCCGAATACATATTAATACATCTTTGGATTCATGAAAAAGCTTGAATCAATTTGTTAGGAGTATATTTTTCTTAATTTTTACTAATTTTTACCTATTTTTTGAGGTTAGAAAAAAAATTGAGATGTGATGGCGATATTCTGACGTCAGATTCGTGATCAGCGGGCAAAAATACTACGGATCTGATATATCGCATCAAAAGTATACCCCACTTTTATTTTTGTGGGGCTGTGTAATCATTTTTAGTTTTCTCGCTTCCAAATTGAAGACATGAAAGATCTTCTGAAGGTTTTCCTCAGAAACGGAGATGAGGACTGCATCATCGGCGTAGCAGATTGTGTGGAAGTGTGTTGCCCATTTTGTATTCTCCCGTTTTTCAAAGATTCTTCACTATTCTGTCCATGACGAGGTTGAAGATAAAGGGACTAAGCGAATCGCCTTGTCTTATTTCGGCGTTTATTTTTACTTTCTTGCTCAGTAGATGTTCAACTTTTATATTTTTTTCTTTAAATCGGTTTAAATTTTTTTAATGGTCTTTCTCAAGCTAATCCAAAAAAAAATTGAGTAAATTGTATTTTTAAAACCAAAGGCACGTGTATCCAAATATTTCAAAGAACCTTAATAATGTGTACGGTTTAGCATAAATTAATTTAATTTAAACCCTTTACCTTAAATATGGTTTCAGTCCAGCAAATGATTAATAAAGCTTAAAATTCCCTCATATTATATTACATTTTTCATTAAAATTTTTAACTCAAGCACGCATATAATACACCAACATTATAGTGAGGATGTATTACAGAACAAAGCTTTTATAAATATGTTGTAAAACGCCCCTTTGCACGCTCTGATACGTGTCCATTAGTGTAATTGCCGAAAATGGCTCAACACAATGTAAAATTTTGTAATATCCTGTAATACTCCAAAAAGGTCTGGCTTGATGGTAGATTGCCGCCAGTTGCCAACTTTAAAACGACCTAATCCAGGCAGACAAAGTTGGTAAAAGGATAAGAATAGCAGGAAGCGGATATACGAGTGGTGTACAGATGTCGCTTGAGCAAAACATGTGTGTTAATTAAATAAGTTAGCGAAGTTTGAAGCTGCACATTTCCATTTAGATCACTGACTTTTCAGGTTTCAATGAATTTTATTTGCTCTAATGGAATGCATATTTTTTCGAAATATTAATTAAAATATTAATTAGAGCAATTAAAATGATAATATTATATTAAAAGAAAACAAAAATGATATTATCGGTATTGTTCAGGAATTATACTAATAATCTGCCCTAGTTAGTAAATTTTAAGTTTTATCATTATGCTTTTGTGTGTGGGCAAATATGGTAGTGCAGCTTTCTTTTTAGATCCACCTTATATGTGTATAATATGCACCAGCTCCGGATGAAATTTATACCGAAATCTTCAAACTGCTTAGTGTGAAATTTCTTAATTTTTTTGGTAATGATTTTTAATATAATCTGCGATTCTGCTAAAATACCATAGAAATGGCTAAACTCTACTTTCATGCCTATACCGAAGAAAGCATCATCCAGGAAATGCGACAACGTTGATTAGTTTAATAAATACTAAGATTTTCATAAAAGTTATCCATTTACGTATATATCGAAACTGCGAATCTCACATATCTGAAGCCCCGATTGGTTTCGTGACTCCCTCGACACTAGAGAAGCACTATTTTGTCTACAGAGATGTAGAGTCATGGCTCATGAGCCATGACACTTTCATCAGTTTTATCGACTTCTCCAAAGCCTTTGATAATGTCCATCACCAGAAGCTCAGATCGACTGACATAAATGAGAAAGACATAAGAATAATTGGTAACCTTTACTGGAAACAATAAGCGTGATAAAAGTGAACGGTAGTACAACCAATGAGATCGAGATTTGTCAGGGAGTACGTCAGGGATGCGTTCTCTCTCCAACTTTATTTAATATATACTCTGAACAAATAATTCAGGAGCCGTTAACTGGACAGAGTGGAATAAAAGTCAATAGAAGATACATCAATAATATCAGATATGCGGACGACGCTGCTATTGTCGCTGGTAATTTCGAAGACTTACAAAACTTAGTTGAAAGAATCCATCAATATTCACAATAATATGACCTTAGTCTAAATGTTTCCGAAAACTAAATACATAGTAGTGTCCAAGAAACCACACACAGAACCAAGTCCCCTGACAGTGGAAGGCAGGAGCGTTGAGAGGGTACTGATGTTTAATTATTAGGGTACGACCATCTACGATTCCACCTTCAATAACAATAGCGCTATTGGCAATTATTTACGAAACTGAAAACTAGTATTTTTTTTTTTAAAAATTGAAATATTAGAAAAACTACTAGGTTTAGGTATACAACATTATTAATAGACAGTTATAAAATTTTACGCAGAATTTAAAAATAAATTAGAAAATAGGATGTTCCATTTAAAAAACATATCTTATATCGGCCACACTTTTTTGAAGTACCCTGTATGCTCAAAAATAATTTTAAACATACCCTAAAACTATTGTATTTAACATTTTATTTTTTCGGTATTCCCGACACAAATGAGGTAATGAACTTTACTCTATCATTGACTCAACCTGTACAGTAAACTTCTTATAAAAAAAACAAAGATGGATAACTCAAAAAAAAAAAATAATATATATATATATATATATATATATATATATATATATATATATATATATATATATATATATATATATATATATATATATATATATATATATATATATATATATGTATTTATATATGTATATATATATATATATATATATATATATATATATATATATATATATATATATATATATATATATATATATATATATATATACAGTCCCTGGCCAAATTATTAGACGCACTGTATTTTTTTTAGTAATTTTATGTTTCTTAAGAGTTTTTATGCAATAATGGTATATTTAAACTACAATATTATTGATTTTTATTTAAAAGAATTGTTGTAGACTACATATTTGTATTTATTTTTAACATATGGCAACACTGTGTTGACCAAGTGATACATGAACGTAAATAAGTACAAACCTGTATCAGTCGCGATCGGAATCGAGTCAGGTACGGACGTGTTTCTGTGGCTTTATGGACTGTGATTGTTTGTTTAACAGTTTTATACTACTCAGTTATTAGTTTATTTTGTATGCAGTGTTTTAAAAAAGTAATTGGACTATTTTCATTATGGGTGGAAAATGCGATCTTTCACCACGTAAAAAAGCTGAAGTGAAGGCCCTTGTGATTGCGAAAACATTTACAAACCGAGAAATATCACGAAGATTGGAGGTTTCTGAAGCTAGTGTACGACGCATAAAAAAGAAAATTGAGTCAGGGAAGGAATTAAGCCCGAAAAGAAAGAAAAGATGCGGTAGAAAACCAATTTTCACTCCACGGTCAGAGAGATGTTTGAAGAAAATTTGTGTAGAAAACAGATTTGCTACCACAAAGGTAATAAAATCACAACTCCAGGATGCTAGCGTAAATGCTTCTGAGCGCACTGTTCGAAGAAAATTGAAAGAATTAGATTTTAAGGCCTGTCGCCCCGCCAGGAAGCCCAAGTTAACAGCTGCAATAAAAGCAAAGCGCCTGAAGTGGGCCAAACAATGGCAAGACAAAGATGTGGACTTCTGGAGATCGGTAAGATATAGCAATTTAATCAATAATTGATACATTATTATCATTTTCAGTTAAATAAAGCAAATAAACATGGAAGTATATATATTTTTCCTATTTTTGACAGGTCTGCTTCAGTGACGAAAGCACATTCAAAATTTTGCAGAATAAAGCTCAGTATGTGCGTCGTCGTCATGGAGAAAAGTTCCATCCTGATTGTGTCGTCCCGACGGTTAAACATCCCACCAAAGTGATGATTTGGTCAATCATCAGCGGCAAGGGCACTGGACGTCTGTACGTCGTCAAAGGAATAGTGAGGCAAGATCAGTACAAAGAAGTATTACAAAATCGGTTGATTCCGCAGCTCAGAGAATGGTTTCCAAATGGGGAACCATTCACTTTCATGCAAGATGGAGCTCCCTGCCACACTGCTCGGTCTGTTAAAGCTTTTTTGGCAGAAAAAAATATCCCTCTGTTGGATTGGCCGGGTAATAGTCCTGATATGAACCCCACTGAAAATGTGTGGGAGCTGATGAAAAGAGAAGTGGCTAAAGATGTGATTACCAACAAAACCCAGCTCCTAGAAAAGATTATTCATGTGTGGAATCATCATCCTCAAATGCAGGAGACAGTACAATCTTGCATTGATAGCATGCCCCGCAGAATTAAAGCTTTGATAGCGGCTAAAGGTGGCTCAACTAAATATTGACTTTTACTAACATTAATTTCACTTTTCTTTAAAACTTAATAAACTTATGCTTTTCTAAATTAATGCTGTTTTATTTATGTCAAATAAATAGGTAATTGATTGGATAATAATAATAAAATAATAAATAAAATAAAAAACAAATCAATTTAAAATAATAAAACGGTACAATATCACTCGGTAATTAATATTTTACATGAAATCTTGCAGTGCGTCTAATAATTTGGCCAGGGACTGTATATATATATATATATATATATATATATATATATATATATATATATATATATATATATATAATATATATATATATGTATGTATGTGCATATATATATATATATATATATATATATATATATATATATATATATATATATATATATATATATATATATATATATATATATATATATATATATATATATATATATATATATATATATATATATATATATATATATATATATATATATATATATATATATATGTATACATACATACATATATATATATATATATATATATATATATATATATATATATATATATATATATATATATATATATATATATATATGTATATATATACATCTTCTTGCCAAACTACTAGAGCAACATCTCAACACGATAAATTTTTAGTTGTACTCTGCACTATATTCACATGTTGTTTTACTAGTAAAGGCACATTCGATTTCACACCACACATCAGTCCCACCATTGGATATAGCTGTCTACTTTCGAATCGTCCATGAACTAAACCAATAGCATAAGAGTTTCATAAACTATATATATATATATATATATATATATATATATATATATATATATATATATATATATATATATATATATATAATCTTCTTGCCAAACTCTTCGAATAACCGAGTAACAAAGCGGTCCAGTTATCATCAATTACTTTGTACTAAGGAAAATTGATAATTCCATTATCTTCCTTCGAAATCTCAGCAAAATTTAATATTTTGTTTAAAATAGTCACATTTTAATTCGAAATAAATCAACGGGATTCCAGCAACGTATCTGGCGAAGGATATAAATTTAAATTTTCTCGTGTTCCAAATTTATCCTAGGAGAAAAGGCGGCAGAAAACAGCCGGGATCCATGACACACTTTCAAACCTTAAATATATATGCAAAGTTTAATAGAGTCACTTTTACATGCGATGCCATATCACTTTATCAGATGTAGTTAGCGCTAACCCGAAAATTTATTACCAACAGGGAGCCAAGCGAGGCCGATGTTTTAGTACAAATGGGCCTTTGCTTTATGTAAAATTCTCTTTTATGAGAAAGTTAAAAGTTTATATTCCCGAAGGGAGAAATAACTAGTCAAAGTTAATATCGGTACTGAAAGCTGAGGGTGGAGAGTTTAAAGTATGACAAATTTGTACCGCGCTAATTTCATTTCTTATATAAAATAGTTTATGAAACTCTTATGCTATTGGTTTAGTTCATGGACGATTCGAAAGTAGACAGCTATATCCAATGGTGGGACTGATGTGTGGTGTGAAATCGAATGTGCCTTTACTAGTAAAACAACATGTGAATATAGTGCAGAGTACAACTAAAAATTTATCGTGTTGAGATGTTGCTCTAGTAGTTTTGTCTATTTGTGTCGGTGGTGTGTGGTCTGATCAA
The DNA here is from genome assembly GCA_019049505.1 of Pachyrhynchus sulphureomaculatus. Classification (NCBI taxonomy): domain Eukaryota; kingdom Metazoa; phylum Arthropoda; class Insecta; order Coleoptera; family Curculionidae; genus Pachyrhynchus; species Pachyrhynchus sulphureomaculatus. The sequence continues at coordinate 172,690,226 of CM032454.1, forward strand.
TGAAATTTTGATTAACTGTCTAGATCTAGAACAGTTGGGATAAACCTGACGTTTGTTTGTAATTATTTGGTTTCGTCAATTATTTTCTTCGTAGTAGATGCAAAGTGAAAACCTAAAATTTATAAGCACACCTGTCCTTTATGTTTAAGGTCACAGACCGACAAAAGAACTGTACAGTAAGTTGCCAAAAATAATTGCTAGGTAGCGCGATCGCCAAGGGTTCTAATCCACGCCTATAAAAATCAATATCAACTCCTTAAAATGAGCATAGTCCATATTTCAGCAGTTAACCACTGTTCTCTAATAGTATCAATAGTGATTAAGCATCAGTCAGTTAACCTATTATCTGTAGCCTCTATGGAATGGAAACTCGTTGAGATTTTGCTGCTAGCTTCACGTTTGCATAGATCAAGGATTCCCAAATTAGGCTTGAAAACGTCTAGGTGGAAACCAAATATAAAATTAATTGGATTTGTACTTAGTGACAGTATACAAATAAGAAAATGTTTATAAAAATAATTAAAATTTAAAAAGTAATCAATTGTACGGGCATACCAACAAATAGTAATTCAATTTAATAAATGTTGTGTTATTTTATACGAGATAATAATTTTAAATTACTAAAAAACAAAACAAAAATTTTAAAGTGTATGTAGTTAATACTTGATTATTGAATTATTAGTTTGAAAACACAATAAACTAAGTAATCACTAAAAAATTATCTTCACCCCTCGAGTTAATGTTATCAGAAATATTTCTCACTTTTTCTCCCTCACTAAAAAACTTTGGATTTGTCACAAAAAAATTATTTACCATTGCGGTGTCACTCTGGGAATTGTAATTAGAACAACTCTCAAATTCTGGTTCCATTTTGCCTAAACATGTACGGTGAACTGAAAGTAAACGTCAGCTGTTAAGGGGTAATAACTTTGAAGACGTGGAAACCCACATCTTATCGCGCCTTATCAAGGGCTGTCTAATAAATAAGAAATCTTCTTTAGTAAGATGAAATATTATTTTTTATGGGTAAGAGTATGATTTATTATTTTTAACTTATTATAAGATCTCATTAGATAGTCATACAGAACTTGAACATCGACCATAACACGAAAATTAAAACAAGTGAGAACACCGGATATATACCAACGCCAGGAGGAATTAGACAAGAAGGCAACCTTAGGCCGTTTTTGGTCAGTCTTTTTGGACAAAATAATAGAAGAAGTAGAGTCACAAGGAATGGGAAACAGAATGAGTAACAACAGAATTAGTCTGGTTTGTTACGCAGACGATGCAGTGCTGATAACCGAAAGTGAAGACGACCTACAAAGACTACTTTTTAAATTTTATCAAGCCTGCGGATAGCTTAATATAAGCATATTAACTGAAAAGACCAAAAGCATCAGTATCGCTAAACACCCCTAAGGTGCAAATTCGTAGTTGAGGGTAAATCTATAGAACAGCTAACACACTTTAAATACCTTGGTGTGGACCTATCAAGCTATCACGACCCAGTTAGAGACCTTAGAGGATTAATTAATAAAGCAGCAGTTATCTCAGGCTGTTTAGAAGATGTATGGTCTAATCAATACATGCGAACAGATAGCAAGGTTAAAATATACAAGACTTGCATCAGACCCATACTTATCTACGGCATAGAATTACGAGAAGACACCAATAAAACAACAAGTATGTTACGTACAGCCGAAATGAAAACCCTAAGAGCGACAGTTGGTAAAACAAGGAGGGATAGCATACAAAATACAGGCATCCGGGAACAATGAGGCGTACAAGACGTAGTAAGATGGGGAAGACAAAGAAGAAAACAGTGGCATAACCACGTCAAAAGAATGGAGAAGCACAGACTACTAAGGATCGCTCTGGAAGGAAAACCACCAGACAAGCGTCCACCGAGAAGACAACCCAATGGAGAGATAGCTGGTAATCTACTTCTCAAAACATCCCTCAACCTCGGCGTTACCAGATCATCAGATCTATAAAAAGTATAAGAAGAAGAAGATTAGATGGATGGTTTCTCAAATGTGATAATGTACAATTATTGAATACAATAGTGTATATAGCATTACTGGGTAATTTTCATATCACGTTAAGTGTTCTATGGTCTAATTGTAGCTATTGATGTGATGCCAGACGCTGGTAGGTTTGGTGGTAAAATCCAGGTTAGCCCTTTTTAAATTTTTCATCCTGGTCCCAGGAATTTTTTTCAAGAGTATGATAAAAGTTGTTGAAAATTTATTTGGAGTACTTTATTAAAGAAATATTTAAGTGTACAAAATTATTTTTTTAATCTTTTTACAAAATGGCTGCTTCAGAATCCAAGACGACCAGACATCTTTTATGCGAGGCCTGAAACGGGCGAAACGATTGCTCCCATGGATTTTAACCTAAAACAAAAAACCAAAAAATGTTCATTAATATATATTAAAAACTAGTGGATAACGTATGGATTTTGTAATAAGTTATAAACCTCTTTTTATATAAACAATTTTTCGTGAAATTTTTGGGTAAAAAAATGAACATTCTTTTTTTTTAAATGTGTACAATTTTTTGAAAAAACAAATTTGTCAAATTTCCGTACGTTATCCACTAGTTTTTGGCATATATTAATTAACTTTTTTGGTTTTTCGTTCTAGGTTGAAATCTACGGGAGCAATCGTTTCGCCCGTTTCAGGCCTCGCATAAAAGATGCTTTGACGTCTTGGATTTTGAAGCGGTCGTTTTGAATCAAACAAATTTTCGACTGCTTTTATTATAGTCTTGAAAAAAAATACCCGAAATTAGCCTTTTTCCTGGGACCTGGAGTGACTTTACTCCTTTAACGATTTTCATAACACTCTGTATATATATATATATATATATATATATATATATATATATATATATATATATATATATATATATATATCTTAATACCATGTATGTTATTAAAGTTGATTAAATTTACACAAAGTGATGATAGTAGCTGTTGTAGATAAATGTTCATAATATATAATATCTACATTGTGAAATAGTTACTAATGCAAACGAATAAGAACGTCAATGCATTGTATTTTGTATTCGCCAGCATTTTCTTTCTGGACCATTGATGTAGGAATTTAAGTGTATCGTATTCTTTCCTTTAAAAAACGTTCATTTTTATAGGCGACGGTGGGCGGAAATTTAGATTTAAGTAGGCATGTTGGGAATGTGGAATCTTTGGCCCAATGACACTAGTCAGTATATATCACCACTACACCAAACACTTTATTGTTGTGTTTTATATAGCGGTGATATATACTGGGTTAAGTAGGCATTTCTGATATTTCGTTCAGTAGCTCTTGGTGAGCAACTGAACTTTCGTATTAACTCGATTTTCATAAGAACATTGTTACATTCTCGACTACACAGAACGGTTATTTAGACAATGCTTTAATTATTTTTTCAGAGATTTAATTTGTAAACCTTGATCTTCAAATTTTAGTTTCATCAAATCGGGTTCATCGTATACATTATTCAAATTACTGAAAAAATTGTCTAATGTAAATGGATCCTTAGTGAGTAAGTCAAAGTTTAGTTGATTGCTAAAAGTTTAAGCTTACAAGTTCTCAAGTAATAAAGTTTGCAGTGCTGTAGGAGGAAAATTTATATTTTGTAAGTCATTAAAGGCATATTTTTGGAAAAAACTTTTTTTATGCTTTTTATGAATGAATGATGACAGATGACATAAAACTTATTTTTAGTGTATCTTTTTTAAAAATGATGCTACTTTTTTTAAATGGAAAATTACATAAGTGCAGATCAAATATATGTAAAATTTTTAGAGCTGTGCATTTTTAATTAAACTGGTTCCTGCAAAAAAATCATTTAAATTGCGTTGTTGGTTTGTTTACAAATTTGATATCACTTGATGTTTAACCAAGGATCTGCTTGTTTACATCTAAATGCGATCCAAGATTAACAGTGGACTAAAGAAAGAACGACTGAAACGATAAGTTACGATTTGGTTGAATGTAAGTATTGTTATATTTCTAAATATTTAATGGTTTACCAGCTTTCTCTATATTATTTAAAGTCTAACCTTCTTCATCTCCTTCTTCTTTTAACAGCCCTTCAGAGGCCACTCCTGGACATAGGCCTCTACCAACTCCTTGTTCCTTGTTCTGGGCCAGTTGGTGCCAGTATTTTCCGACTTTCTGTTTAAGGTCATCTAGCCAACGTTTTATTGGTTTTCCATCTTTTCGTTTATGCAGGCGGGGCGGTTGAATGTATAATGTGTTTTGTCCATCGAGCGTTGTCTTGACGAGCAACGTGTCCTACCCAGGTCCATTTTAATTGAGTTATTAAGGACGTTCCCAGGAGCAGTCGTGCTCAACTTACAGAAAAATCCCTTCTGTGTAAACTACCATCCGTACAATAAAAAATAGTTGAGGCGCAGTGCGCTCTTTTACCCTGTCACATATGCGTAGAAATACAAAAATAACCCCACTGCGTCATTTTCGGATCTGGCAACGTTACATTCTTACTTTCATCGAGATAAGAGTTGTTTATGTTGGGTTTTATTGATTTGAAGTATTTTTCGAGGTTACGTTTATATTGAAGGTTTTGAATAGTGCATAAATAATGACTTCGCGATTAAAGATTGGCAGATTTGTTAAAAAAAATGCTAAAAAATAGATATAGCATTAGCAAGTATGTCTGCACAGGAAATTCAAACAACAATCAGTGAAATAGTTCAATCCAAAATTCCTGCTGAGAATAATATAGTTTCATTGTGAGAGTTAGCTAGAAATCTGAAATGCACCGGCTGCAGAAGTCTTACATATGGAAAAATTGAGTGATTTCAAAAGGGAAGGGCTTCATTCAAAGTTCAAACTGACAACTGTACTAAATGTAATTTAGTAAATACTGGAGTGATAAGAAACCAAGTCTCTGATATTAACTCATTCGTGATTATAGGTAAGTCGTAAAAATTATATTCAGATTTATGTGTAAGTAAATTAAATAAAAAAATATAATTAATAATTCAATTTATTCTATTGGGAATTCATTGTTTTATTTAAAAAAAAAATATTTAAATCAACCGAGCTGATAATTTTTTTTCTAACAAGCAATTCAAGATATTTACCATAATTTATTTTTCTGTTTAGGTTATGTTTATTTACAATTAATAAAGATAATTTAATATTTATTAACGCGCAGTGTAACGTTGCCAAGTTTATTTATCAAGTTACGCGAGGAAAACTGAAAACGATCCAAAGTAGTTCACGTTCAATATTTTTTATAAAAAAACGAATACCGCTTGTGGAAAAATATTTATATAATAAAAGACTGTTTTTAGTCAATTTCCACTAGTTTATTTATAATTGTGATGACGCGTTTCGCTGTCGATGCAGCTTCTTCAGATTTACATTTTACACCGATGTTACTTGGTTTTGCAGGCACTGATTGAAAAATCAAATATTTTCCGTAGTTATTGTATATTTTAGAAATAACTTGAAGTAGTTTGAAGCTAGAAATCTTATATCAGCTCGTTTCAAATTTCGGATGGTTGTAGCTTCTACTTGATGCAAATTCATTATAAATATATAATAAATGACTGTTTCACTCAGTCAATTTCCACTAGTTTATTTATAATTGTGATGACGCATTTTGCTGTCGATGCAACTTCTTCGGATCTACATTTTACACTGTGTACTGTACTCAGTTTTTCAAAACAATCGTAAGAAAATTACCGTTGGTATATAATAAAACATCCGTTTCAATATAGATAGGGTTCCTTCATTAAAAATGCAAATTTTAACAGCCAATATTTACAAATTTAGTGCCGTAAGGAGTACTGAAATTTTTTCTACGTATAAAGGACACTAATAAATATATATATTCAAATTTTCTAGATAATGTGATCTCTTAGAGTTATTGCTAACATCATCCATTCAACGGTTCTTCGTGTTACTCTAAGGTTATGTGCTGATTGGTTAATTGAGTTGTGGTTTCCATTCCATACGTCATCACCGGAAGTATACAGGTATCAACCACTTTCCTCTTTAAATTGATTGGAATACTGCTATTCTCAGTCACATGTTCCAACTTTACCGTTGTAAATCGGATGCGTCTGTTGATCTCGGCGGTTTAATTCTCTCTACTTACTTTAACGTTATGTCCTGGACAAACATATTTCTCTATTTTTTCTATAACCTGATCACCCATTCTCTATCTTCTGATGACATGATTTTAGTTACTTCCAACTCATTTATGCCTTGGTTGATCAGCACCATATCGTCCGCAAAACGAAGATGATGCAGATATCTAATGTCAATTCTTATGCTTTTCTCATCCCAATTTAGATTCTTGACAACGTCTTTAAGGGCAATAGTGAATAGTTTAGGAGATATGTATGATATAAAATATGTCTTCATTGATGATTACTTCGATTATTGTATTTTTAAATATGTATCTAAGGAGATTTTTATATAGAGAATCAACTCTTGCATTGTTCAACGTCCTGAAGATAGCTCACAATTCCAATAAGTCAAGCGTAACAAAGGTGAGGTGAAGAGTTTCGACAGATTGTATATGTATTTGGGTTTTAGCCTTTGCGGAAACCGGCTTGCTCAAGAGGTTGATTGGCATCTAATTTTTTCGTAAGTCGGTTTGTTATTATCCTCGTTAACAGGTTGTATGAATGGGAAAGAAGCCTTATAGGTCGATAGTTGTCCATTTTTAGTTTATGCATCAACACTACTTGGTCATTGTGCCATGTCATCGGTATTTTCCCGTCCTCTAGACATTTATTGAGGAGTATTATCATAGATTCGACCGTGACATTTCCGTTCATTGATATCGTCTCAACCGTGATACTGTCTTCTCTAGGGGCTCGACGTTTCTTCATTTGGGACAGTACCGGTTTTACCTTTTGTATTGTGACATCAGGCAGTTCTTCGGAGCCAACATGTCGGATAGTCTCGTCGACGATATTTGGCAGTTCCGGACTTTGTTTTTCATGAAGTGTGCTGCAAAAATAGTTATCAATTTTAATCAGGTATATTTTACTCTGCTTTATGTTACCGTATCTAATCTAATAAAGTAAAATTACCGTGCATAGTTTTAGCTAATAGAGAAGAACACAACGTTATACTTATAAGAAACAGCTGAATATATTCTAAATTTATACTTGAATAAGTTCTATATAACCACATATAACTTGCTTAAAATTCGAAAATATAAGTGACAACACCGGTACGCATTTCCAGTTTTATAGATCATATGTGGTCATTCTGGTTTTAAGTGGCGCTATACGGACGCGGGATACCGCAATTTTTTTGCATCAGCAACCATTGAAATTTCGTACAGTGTTCTCTACTTGTCCTTACTGAACTCAAATTCTAATAGATCATTGATTTGGCGGGAAATGATATTTTGAATGCCATACTCTTTTTTAGGTCTGGGTGTCTAACTCTCTCCGATGCCTAATATGAAGTTTTGACACTTACATAAGTGGTCATGTTCGGTAATGATTGATTATTTATTTTTAAAATAAAAAGTGAACATAGCCAGAGAATCATCAAAACTGTAGTTTGGCTTTGTTAATCACTGTAATCAGATTTACAAAGCACAAATCAAGAGGACGAACGAGGAAAGACATTTTGGCACACTCGAAGTCGGCTTATCCATAGTGAGCTATTGGCCGTTTCAGCGAATGGTTGCACATCTGCCAAATTTATAAAATCTAGAACGAATATTAATACCAAAATCGTAGCAGAAGAATGGCTATATTTTTCAACCCAAGACACGGCCTTAAAATTCAAAGTATATTCGTGTTGTACCTGAGGAACAATTGTCTCCATGGATTTTTGCGTCTGTGGATGCCTTAAGAACTCAAAGAAAAGTAGCAAGAATTTTTCTTCTTTTCTGTCTTTAGATTTTAGTAATGAGCTAAAGAATTTTGACTGGGATCAGATATATAGAATATATTATAATAATAGTTTCTATACCGAGAATTATAACTTAATATATTTAAATATTAATTTTATAAATTATCTTGAATTCCTTCATATACCATAGATATCTCAATATCTGTAATCAGAAAAAAAAATGAATAATTTATACTCACTTAAGTGATACTCCACTAGAGAGTCTTTATCTGCAATCTTTGGCATCTTCTGGAATGCAGCGTTGATTGGTGCGAAAACCGTTAATGGCTCGAACTGAATCGTATAGTTGCACAGCTGACAGTGTTCTAATAATGCCCAAAACTGAAAGAAAATAATCTGTTAGAGAATACCTATTAGGTGTTTACTAGAAAATTCAATGAAGTTGAGAGCCGGATATATTTTACGACTGTTTTCATAGTGACACTACATAACGGTTATCACAACTACATCAAAAAATTTATTTTTGCACTCGACGTACGTTTCGCTAACTTTGTTAGCATTATCAGGAGCAATAATAAATCATCACTACTGACAATGCTAACATGGTTAGCGAAATGCGCATCGGAGGCCAAAATAAAGTGTTTGGTGTGTTGGTGATAACTGTTGGGTAGTATTATTAGTTTTTAACGACTTCTGATTTATTATGACGATTAGCAAGTTATTTTTTCGCTACAGCAGTAGGTGTGCAGATGGTCTTAGATGGGTGCAAGTTGTACTTGTGGGAAACTCAGCCTTGGTTAGTTTGTTTAACAGGGATAAGGTTGAAGTAGGTGGTAGGAAAACTGCCAAGAATGTGCTCTATTAGCACGACATTTATTCCTAACATGCCTTGCTTTGGCAGGAGTTTTTCTACGTAATTGTTACTTATTAATTAATTAGTTTCTTTCTTTTACTTATGCTTAAATGCTGTATCCGTTTTTGAAGCCCGTAAAGATCCCTGCTCATTCTTTTTGTAAAAGACTTTCAGTGCTCTTTTTGGCCTTGTCTGACTGAAGATATGGTACGGTTACGGACTCTTTGATGATTAATTACAGCTTTTGCTGCAGGTAATCTAGGAATGGTTCCTCTCTCGCTCATTGATTACATAGGCCAACGTTGAAAAAACTTTTTTAATAATTTTACCTCATTCTTATGTTTTTTTGGTGTGCTGAGTCCGAAAAAACTAATAACTTAATATTCATAATGTAAAAAGTTTATTTTTTATCATTCGAATGTTATTACGTTAGCAATAAAATCAGAATTTTATAAGGTTGGCAGTAAAATCAAATGTTATTAGGTTGGCAGTTCCGATAAATGTCACAGCTGTTTGTTTTCTTCAAGTTAATATAACCTCGCATTGCAGTGCTTAACCCATGTGCTTTAAATCACACTCAAAGTATGGCTAAATGCAAAAACTCTCCCAACACTTTTTGTTATATATGTGGTGAGTTTGTAGTTAAAAAACATCAAAGAAACATTACTGACTTTGTACAAAAAGTATGCATATTTTGGTGTAGAAATCGGTAATCAAGAAAAATGTTGGGCTCCTCACAAAGTACGTTATCTTGTGTCGAGGATCTTAGGAATTGGTATAAGAAACAAAAGAAAGCTTTTAGATTTGCAGTACCCATGGTATGGAAAAAGCGAGAAAATCATTCAAATGATTGTTATTTTTGCAGCGTTGATGTTATAGAACAAGAGATCAACAGTTTGCTCAGTTTTTCAAGCAGGAAGAGGATTTTTTTCCCTATTTTGAAATTTAATCGATGTCATATTGTAAGAAAACTGTGGGTGATACAAAAAAAAACTGATACCAGATACGGTTTCAGCACCCAAAAATACATAAAACTTAGATGTATTGGTTTAAAAAGTTTTTGCAAATATTTTTTTTGTTGGCCTGTGTTATTGACAAAGTGAAACTGTGAAAATATACCAAGCGATGGTACCTAGTACCATCTTATGGACTGAATTAGTAAATTATTCGAAAGATTAACTAAAGATTTGAAAGTTGTACAACATAAAATGCTAGAATTTAGAAATAAATGTCCAATAAACAACTGCGAGTTGCATCTATTTGAAGCTTTGAACACAACGTTAGAAGAATTACGCTTACCAACAGACATGATATTTAACCAAATTTCCTGCCATATCGTAGAAATTTTATAGCCTTATCAATCTATCCTTGTATATAGGTTTTTACTTGCGTGTTGATTATCTCAGGGTTCGACATAAGTTAAAGTAAATTACGAATTATTCTTAGCAAATTAGAAGTGAATTAAGTAATAAAGAACAAAATAAAATATAAAGACAGACGAAATTTCCTTCAAGATTCATTAGTCTGTTTTTGTGTGGTGCCAGAACAGGTAAACAGACAAAAAGTTCACAAATGTTGTTTTGGCCTATATATTTCTAATTCTAAACTCATGTTTTCTTAATGTTATCAACACTTCTAATGGTTAAAAATTATTAACCAATTTAATGAAATTTTAATTCCGGAAATAAATGATAATGGTAGGAAGCCAATGTCATTGTGAAAATCAGGAATGGCGAAAACACAATTCAACAGTAAGTATTCAATACATCAAAGAATATTTAAATTCACTACACATAGCTGTCTATTTTAATAAATCAGTTGAAAATACTATAAATTATAATAACGAAAATTAATGAAGGAAGAATAATTAGTTTTAGTACATTTAAAAGTAATTAGTAAAACAAAATGTTTAACAGGAATAAAATGTTCAGCAGGAATAATTTATATTTATATATGGCTAATTTAATTATCTTTATTTGGTAATAAATGTTAAATTATGTAAATAACTTTGTATCGATGCAATGCACTAAAGTAAATTTATTAGAGGTTTAAATAATTAATTAGCTTAATACTTAATTACCCTGTTTAATTTATCTTGCTCGAAAAATAAGCGTTTTTGTAGTGATTAGTTTAGATTTTAAAATAATAAACTGTTATCTGAGGATTATGACTGAAAATTTTCCTAAGAAGATTCGTCGTTTTTCCTTAAGATCCAATTTGAAAAATTTAGATTTTTCTCTACATTAGAGTTTTTAGATGACACCGTTCCATATTAATCTTTTTATACGAAGCAATATAGGTAATGTAGATAGGAGATAGAAGAATACAGAGAAGATACAAGAATTTCAACCAATATGTAATCGATATATCAAATTATATATATTAAACAAGAAGGAATTTGTACGGACTGCCAAACGGTATACAATAAAAATGAAGAGTGGATTCTTTAAGAGGATAATCTCCCCAAACATATGAGTAAAACATGTAGCCAGTGTCGATGTAAACCCAATCGAAAACGAGTGGTCATACATCAAGCAGAATCTTCGTAGTAAAAAGGTGTACATAGTGAAGCAGCTGTTATGGCAAATTCGAGCAATTTGGAGATCTCTGACCAAAAGAATATTCGGAAAATCTTGTCGAAAGTGCCAGGCAAATCACTGACGTTGATGGAGAGTGGACGAACTACTATCATTAGGGTTTTAATGGCAATCCTTTCCTGCCCAATGATGTAAAAAACTTTTAAATAAATAAATTTTTCAACAATGTTCTTACTTAAGCCATTAAATAAATACATTTTTAGTGTTCCGTACGGAACACTTATAAGATGACTTCGGTGTCTGTCCGTCTGTCTGTCCGTCTGTCACGCCCGATTTATAGAAGGTTGAAATTTGGTAATCATATAGGAATTGATGGCCTCATCAGAGCCATGTAGTTTTGAAAGTTAAATTTTGACTTAAGGGGTTAGTTTTGGAGGAAATCGGAAGTGAAAAAAAAATTTTTCTACTAGGTCATCGAGTGTGGTGTCAAATGAAAGCTTGTGAAAACAGGAGTAAAATATATATACATATATATATATATATATATATATATATATATATATATATACATATATACATATATATATATATATATATATATATATATATATATATATATATATATATATATATATATATATATATATAATATATATATATATATATATATATATATATATATATATATATATATATATATATATATATATATATATATATATATATATCAAAGATTTTCTACAGCTAACGCTGTCTTCCTTCTCTCAGCCTTTCATTCCATCCGTTTCTATCTTCCCAGTCTCCATCTGTTAGACCCCTGTCCTCCATAGCCTCGTCCACATCGTCTCTCCACGATCGTCTGGGTCTCCCTCTTTTTCTTCTCCCTATATATAATATATATATATATATATATATATATATATATATATATATATATATATATCTATATATATATCCACTCCGTTATTTTCTTCATCCATCTATTATCTTCGCTCCGTCTTATATGTCCATACCATTTTAATCGTTTTTCTTCAATGGTGTTTATTGCGTTCTCTTTAATGTTCATTCTGCTTCTTATTTCTTCATTTGTTATTCTCTCCATACGTGTCACTCTACAACATCTTCTCCAATACTCCATCTCTACCGCGTTAATTTTAGATTTATTTCTTTTGTTGATCGTCCATGTTTCTGACCCGTATGTCATTATGCTTTGTATTATTGATTTGTATATGCGTGTTTTGTTTCTCTTTGTAATGTGCTTGTCCCACAGGATCGAATTTAATTGTCTTATGCACGTTTGTCCTAATTTAGCTTTAATCTCTTCTTCTGATGTTGCGTTTTTTGAAATGATGGTTCCTAAATATTTAAATCTATCGGTTCCTTTGATTATTGTTTCGTTATCGACTTCTAGATTCTCCACGTTTCCCTTCTTTGTTGTTAGATATTCCGTTTTATCAAAGATTATTGCTAATCCTGCTTTAGTGTATTCTTCTTTCAGTTTTCTTACCATATAACTGATGTCTTCCTCATCTTGCATTATGATTACTTGGTCGTCTGCGAAACTTAGAGTATATAAGTAATCTTCCCGTATTGGGACTCTCTTTCCACTAAATTTTTGCTTTCGTTTTTTAATGTTTGTTCGAGGTATATTTTGAATAGTGTTGGGGATGTAGAGCATCCTTGTAGGCGTTTTGATGTTTGGAGTCTCTTCCCTATTTTATGTCCTATTTTTATGTTCACTGTGTTGTTTTCGTAGAGAGCTTTTACTGCGTATATTAGTTCTTTGTCAATGCCTATTTCTTTCATTGCGTTCCATAATCTTTGTCTTGGTACTGAGTCATAGGCCTTTCTTATGTCTATGAAGGCTAGATGAACTTCTCTATTCTTTGCCAGTTTTTTTTGCATTGTTTGTTTTATAGTGTATATGTGGTCTATAACATGATTTTCCGGCCGTAAAGCCTGCTTGGTCTTCTTCAATTTTTCCTTTCATATTTTTCCTCCATGATATTTTTAATAATTTTTCTATACAAACGTCCCATACTCGATATTATGCTTAGGCCTCTCGAGTTTTTGCATTTTCTGCGGTCTCCCTTTTTAAATATAGATACTATATAAGCTTTTGACCATTCCTCTGGTATTTTTTTCTTCATTTATCGCTCTGTGGAACATGTTTTCTCAGCATTCGATGTAATTTATTAGACCCGTACTTAATCATTTTATTTACCACATCCCCAGGCCCTGCAGATTTATTATTGTCTTCTTATATATATATATATATATATATATATATATATATATATATAATGTAATACTTGCGCGCACTTTTCTTTGTATTATTTAAAAAAAATCGCGAAAAATCGCTGTCCACCCGCCTTATCTCGAAAAGTACTTATCAAAAAATTTTGAAAAAATTCCGGAATATTCTCCACGGGGTGTAGATTGAACGAAAATTATCACGAATGCATTACCTTTAATAATTTATCTGGTATATACAAAAAAAAAACAAAAATTTCAAGGTCATCAGTTATCAGTAAAGATTGGAAACAAACTTTGTTGAAAACTCATTTGGGGTGTGTTTTGTGAAGTCACTGATCATTTTATACCTCCGTAACAAAATTTTTTATTTTAAAAGCAATCAACGTACGGAACACTAATTGCGCAAAATCGACTTGCACTTGACCGGTTATTTAACAATGTTCTTACTTAACCTACTGTACCACTAAGTTGATGAAAAAAAGTATATATGAAGTTATTTCGAGTATAAAATTTATATCAGAGCATTTAGCATTAAATTTAATTACAAACTCCAATATCAGCTTCTCAGAAAGACCGTGACCATCAAGCACCACACTGATCAGTAACGTTCTGCACGAGACACTTTACGTAACTTTTCATCTTTTACTAAATTAATAAAGACCATGATAAATTGCGAAAGTTATTGAACAGTACTCAAAATTATGTTAATTAGTCCAGAGGATTTACTTTTAATGTCAATTAATTTTGTTTCAGGGAACGTGAGAAAATTCGTTATAAATTATTAAACTTATAAAACAGGGCAGCGATCTAAAGTGAATTTTCTAACATGTTTCAGCACAGTTTAAATATTAAAGAGCCTTGTGAAGATGCCCTTTTAAAAGATAAAAGATAAACTAAATTTTCAGAGAAAATTTCGCAGGCAAAAGGTAAAAGGTTTGGGTGTTATAAAATTTTATTTGAAGTGAAAGTGATACTTTTTAAGGGGATACAAACATCATTGTTCTCGAAAATTCTGATTTCAATTTTGGCATCGTGATTGAAAAGTGGGTGTCAAATTTTAGGAAAAGGATAAAATAACCAACCTTTAACAAAAAACAAAGTTAGTTAAGTAAAGATAAAAATGTTTGTTTTGATATAAACATCAAAACGTTATATAGATTTTCTTTTTTAAATTTCTAAATTAATATTCATGTAGATAATAGAGAGATTTTGCAACGCTTATTTTGGCAGGCCACTGTCTTTGTTATTTGAAGCATGCGCTCACCATTTGGGGCTTGCGCAGTATTGAAACAAAATAAGAGAAACCTTTATTAAAGTTAATGATTTCCTTCATTTAGTAATTTATAAGAGAGGTTATTTGAAGGGCGTTTCTCCTGTCGCTATTATGGTGGGGCCTGTTTTTAGTGTTCCGTACGGAACACTCATAAGATCACTTCGGTGTCTGTCCGTCTGTCACACCCGATTTTCTCCAAAACTATTTGACGTAGAAAGTTGAAATTTGGTAGTAATATAGAAATTGATGGCCTCATCAGAGTCTTGTAGTTTTGAAAGTTAAATTTTGATTTAAGGTGTTAGTTTTGTGGGGTGAAATCGGAAGAGAAAAAAAAAATTTTTTACTAGTCATCGAGTGGGGTGTCAAATGAAAGTTTGTAAAAACATGAGTTCAAAAATATATATAATGCGCACACTTTTCTTTGTATTATTTTGAAAAAATCGCGAAAAATCGCTTTCACCGCCTTCTATCTCGAAAAGTATTGATCTAAAAATTTTGAAAAAATTCTGGAATGTTTTCCACGGGATGTAGATTGAACGAAAATTATTACGAGTGCATTACCTTTAATAACACAGGGGAACAGCTGTTTTGGTGTCGAGGTTTTTTGAGCTGATTCTATATCAATTTGATGTCCTGAATTCAAATAACGTATTCATTTGTACCTAGGAGCTCAAATTTTTAAGATATACAATTTTAGAGAAATATAAGTTACATTATTGTAACTCAAATCCGTAAGTGTAGTAAACAAAAGTAGATACGAAATTTTTATTTTAGTTATACAAAATACAATATTATGTCGTACTTACAAACAAAAAAAAAAACATTGAAGAAATGAAATAGTCACTCAACACTTGGAAAGCTTCTTTTCCGCGACATTCTTGAATGTTTTTTTAAACAGTCCCTTTTTAAACTCCAGCAGTAATCTGCCATCATGTGCATGTCCCATCTTCCTTGGTAGCGGTCCTCCATAACTTTAATATCTTGGTGAAATCTTTCACCTTGTTCCTCACTCATGTCTCCTAAATTTTCTGGAAAACGGTCTAAGTGGCTGTGTAAATAGTGTATTTTAATACTCATATTGTACCCTAAGGATTTGAAACTATTAAGCATCTTGTTAACCATTTCAACATAGTTTTGAGCTTTATGTTTGCCTAGAAAATTTTCTACAACTGCAACAAATGATGTCCAAGCTTCTCGTTCAACTTGATTCATTGAATTTATGAAGGCAGGATCCTTAATTAATTGTCTTATTTGTGGGCCGTCAAATATCACTGCTTTGAGTTTTTCTGTGCTCAACTGATGCATTTTTACCCCTATATATGCAAAACAAGACCCATTCTTATCAAGAGCCTTTACAAATTGCTTCATTAAGCCCAACTTAATATGTAACGGAGGAAGTATGATTTTTTCTCTTTCAACCAAAGCGTCGTTAATGACATTCTTTTCCCCAACGTCCATGTTTTCTCTCTGAGGCCAATCTTTTCTAACTCAGTGGTGTGTTTTGTCCCTACTATCCCTGAGGCACAAGAAACACGGATATTTCGTGTAACCACTTTGCTGCCCAAGAAGAAAGTTTACCATTTTTAAGTCTACACAAATCATCCATTGATGTTCGTAATACTTTATCTTCTGCAAGACCAAAGCTATGGTATTATATTCTTCTTTCAGTTTCGTTGAGTGAGCTATAGGTATTGAACCATATTTATTCCCATTATGTAGAAGGACACATTTTAAACTTCGCTTTGAACTGTCAATAAATAGGCGCCAATCATCTGGAATATATTCAGAAAGTCCCATTTCTTTCATGAGTCCCCTAATTTCGTGACATTATATATATATTTTTACTCGTGTTTTAACAACCTTTCATTTGACACCACACTCGATGACCTAGTAAAAAAATTTTTTTTTCACTTCCGATTTCACCTCCCAAAATTAACTCCTTAAGTCAAAATTTAACTTTCAAAACTACATGGCTCTGATGAGGCCATCAATTCCTATATTATTACCAAATTTCAAGTTTCTATAACAAATAGTTTCGGAGAAAATCGGGTGTCACAGACAGACAGACAGACAGACAGACACCGAAGTGATCTTATAAGTGTTCCGTACGGAACACTAATAAATGATTACTTACGCTTAATATATTAATAATAAGGGATAATTGTGGGATCAGATTCAGCTTCATTTAAAATAATTAAAACTCAACGTACAGTCTGTCAAGTAAGAACGTGTCCGCGATAATTCATTTTTGATAGATGCGATTCTAGAGATTCAACAAAAAAATCGGTAGAGGGAGCCTTTGTCTACGACATTTTTCTTGTTTGAGTGTCGGTTCGAGGAAATCATTCTTTGTTTCTATCCAAGGGGTCTAAAATGACACATTCCACAGCCACACATATTAAAAACTCGGTATCATTTGTAAAGAGGTGGGTAAATTATTTTAATGAGACGAAAAATGTCAATGACTTGCCAAAACGTGGCTCGGTAGGCAAAGTCACTCCGAAAGTCAAAAAACGAGTCGTGTCTCTGTTTTCATGGGACTCGAAATTTTTGCTGCGTCAAGAAGCGGCAAAATTAGGAAAATCGGGGTTGAATGTGTCCCATGAGACCATTTGACAACATCCTCGTGCTCATGAGGACAAATTCCGAAGCACGTTGAAGAAACCTTTGCTGGGCGAAAATCACGTTGCGAAGCGACTTGCTTGGGCCCATGACAAGATACTAGAGTGGCCCCCACAATCGCCGGATGCCAACCCCATTGAAAACGTTTGCTCCCTTGGAAAGACTCTGAGGATTTTGACTCAGTTGCCTCGCGAAATTCGAAAAATTTGGAGATCATTGCAGAAAATCTCGTCGAGCGCTTGCCTCGAAGATGCTTGGCGATGATTGATACAGGAGGCGATTGCGTAGATACCAAGTTGTGGTCCGCCTAATGGCCTTTAGAAGGCTGTAAATATTTTGACTTGACTTTTATAAGAGTTGCGGTAATCGACAAATCGGCAGGTAGGTAGAGTTAAATTATCAAATATTATTAATTCTTAAATATTATTACATTCAATTCGGGTTAACCTAAATTAGATAAAAGTATAAAACGTAAGGGCATTTTTAAAATTTACTAATTTACGTTTAAACTTTTTCAAGTCAACATGATCTTATTACAGAGGATGTTGAGCGAGAAAGACAAAACTTTGATCCCATTGGAAAATTACAGATTGCGACAATATTGCCTTTTAAAATCGACAGAAGAGATATGCTGGGTACGCATAAATAAGAACTGCACTACCAAAGTTTATACCATTGGACCAGACGACATATTTTCACGACAAACAGACAATCATCAACATCAACACGATAATGAACAAGTATTGAATAGCCAAAAAATTACTAACGCAGGGAAGAAGAGAGCCAACGAGGAACATTACAACGAAAGACTAAGAAAGATGATTCGGTGGGAGGTGGCTGCAAATCCGAATATGCTGAACACTTTCATCGACTCCAATATGACAAGAATGGGGATCCAAAGCTGCCAAAGTCCCGAGAGGAAGTTCATGAATATCTCAGTTCAATCTCGGTTGAAACTGCCAGGCATGAAAATTTCCTGATGTTTAGTGATATCCAGGTTAGTGTAACAAGTAACATTATTTACTGACTACATAGTTGAAAACTACATCGATGTTAGTGCTCCTTTCCCTACAACCCTTTGAGCCGCCAGCGTTTGGAGAACTAATAACGGGATTGAGGCTTTTCAATCAAAATTTGCAAAGGGTTCGCCTTATTCGAATTTTCATGAATTTTTAGAGGTCAACAAGGGATTCCAGACTGAAACATATGCAAAAATTAACGCTGTATAAACCAGTGCACCAAAGTGTTCGACTAATAAGTACAATTCAGCATTTTTAGAAAATAAGATACATAAAGAAATTGATGCTGTAACGTTTGTTAAATGCATGTCTTTCAAATATAGTAATTACTGAAATATGTCTTTTGCTTTAATTTTGACACAAAACTTGCTTACTTATAGTAAATAATTACCTGCCTGTGACGGACCGCAACTCGGCCGTCAATTTTGGGTTCGAAAAAGGTCTGTACCGCAACTCGGAACTTTTTATTGCCTTTCACCGACCCTTACCGCAACTCGGTATTCACCCACCAAAGAATACATGGGTGGCAAAAAATGTTCCCGAAACACATTTTTACAAGAATACGAGCTGTCGCATTCTTACTTGATAGAAAGTAACTACGTTTTCTAAAATATAATATACAGCCTTGGTCAAAAGTAATAAACACGTGAAACTCATAAAGTATTAAAAAAAAGACTAATTGTTGTAACAATACCATAGGTGGCGCTGTCAAAAGCTAACTTAAACAATACACAATCTCTTTTACAGGTCTATAAAACACCTGGCCCACAAAATTGCGATAATGAGGTTTTTTTTGAAAAATATTTTTAATGTTTTATCAGTCTCTTTTTACTACTTGTAGTGTCAAGAAGCTTCCGTGCTTGTTTTATTTGTGAACTGGACATTCTTATATTTGAGAAAGGCCTAAGAAAAGTGAGCCTGGTATCGAAAAACGAATTAAAATTCAAACCCTACATGAATAAGGCAAGTCCCAAGTAGAAATACCCAAGTTAGTGAAATGTTCTCGGTGCGCAGTGCAATGTGCTATTAAAAGGTTTGTAGAGACTGGCTCCCATGCCAACAAAATGAGAACGGGCAGAAAACGTAAGACTAATGAGCGACAGGACAGAAAACTCATCCGCGAGTCTATTAAAAAACGAGAAAAAACATCATTTGAGCTCGCTGCAACTCTGTCGGAAGAGATTGGGATGCCGACTAGTTCTCGAACGGTAAAGAGAAGACTGACAGAAGCTGGATTAAGAGGGTGCAAAGCTAGAAAGAAGCTTTGGACCAATAGGAAGAAACGCTTAGAGTGGGCTCTGAAGCACCAACATTTTAGCGAAGAGGATTGGTCTAATGTTGTATGGTCCGACGAATCCAACTTTGAGGTAAGTTTTTATATGATTTATTTTAACAAATAACTACATACAATTATTCTTGATTTAATCCGTTCTAGTCAAAATAATAACTAATTATTTAATTGAGTATTTTTTTACAGCTATTCGGAACGACAGGTGTAACATTCGTGAGGCGGCGTCTCGGCGAGGAATACTATCCAGATTGCGTGGTACCTACTGTAAAACACGGAGGAGGCAGCATTATGATCTGGGGCTGCATGGCTGCTAAAGGTGTCGGCGAAATGTTCATTTGTGAAGGCCGCATGAACAGCCAAAGGTATATAAATGGACCAGAAACTGTACTGATGCCTTCACTAACGCACATTTTTGGCGATACTAATTTAGACGATATCAAATTTCAGCAAGATAATGCACCTTGTCATAAATTAGCGGCTACGATGTGCTGGTTTAGAAACAATAATATTGTCTTGTTGGATTGGTCGGCGCAGTCTCCAGATCTAAACCCTATCGAGCATCTTTGTGCTATTCTGAAGCGCAAGATACGAGAGCATAGCATAACATCAAAAGCAGCGCTAAAACGCGCTTTGATGGATGAGTGGGCTACCATAAGTACAACTGAATGTACTGGGCTTGTACGCAGCATGACCCAAAGAATTGCTGCTGTAATTAAAGCTAAGGGCGGACACACCAAATATTAATTTATTTCATAATTTTACCTCAATATACGATTTTATAAAACATACGAATTTAATTTTTTACCCTGAAATACAAGAAATGAAGTAAATTGTAGGATATCTAATACTTTTGACCAACGCTGTACATATGTAGTTTGCCAAAATAAGTATAAATATAACGCGAATATTGAAATTAATCTATTTAAAATAGGGTCGGGGAAATCAAAACGAAACAATTTTAGGAAGTAGGTAAAAATTTTCTAATTTAAAGACTCTACTTATAAAAAGTTTTTTTAGGGTGCTTTTAAAAATATCATTAATATTTACATTTTGATTTGTCACTCAAAAAGGGAATAAAATTTTTAAGAGAAATTTAATATGTATGTAGCACAAAAAATCTTTACAAATTCCTTATCTGCATATCCTTTAGGGAATTAGAAAGGATCTCTTCTAAAGTACGATTAATTAAAGAGGAACTTAATCCTTATTATTTTAATTTTTTGGGTTACTATCTGTTATGATGGGTCTATGAAGATTATAAATTATGTATTTCCCCATTATGATTTTCAGACACTTTACTTTCCAAAGCTCTGCAAAATAAAGGCGCTACTATATTAGCTAGATTTGCATCAAATGGTGTAAATTTTAATTTTTTGAAGTCAGCTAGTCGTGGTCGTTTTTCCTACTCGGTTCGGCACTACATCACGCACCCATTACCATATTACAGAGCTGGGCTTGAAGAGCTTTGCTAAAACATGTTGGAACCTTACCCACAATATTGACAGAACTCGAAGAACGAGAATAGTGGATCTCATTACTGGAATCAGAGGATCCGGGTGTTGCTGGACTCATTGTCTATGGGCTTGGTACCGTTCGTCTTTACTACAGAATCCTACCCATTTTTTAAAAACTTATGGTACACTACAACGTGGCATTATATAATAGAAAAGAAAAAAGTCGCAAATAAACCAGATCAGTCTCAGGTAGCAAGTACACACAAGTCATATAAAAATTTATCCCTTGGAATAGTTGGGTAAAGTCTCTTTTGAACTCTATTCGAGAATAAAGAACTAACTAACGATCACGAAACTGGAAGTTTTTGATAAATCGCTTGTCCTGAAACGTCACATTTTTGAGGATCGTAGTAGACACAGTTATGCTTTTTTTAGTAATCTGAACATTTTGAGCCGGACAGATTTTTCCGTAAGTCAAAAAATTCCGAAAATTCTTGGAAGGGAAAAAAATTAAGACGCATTTTGGTACTTTAGTTTTTTTTGGAGCTGTAATTAGACAAAGCAAAATTTTAAAAGTCTACCACTCTCAGATTGTTTCCTAATAAACGAGAAATTGCTAGAAAAAAAAAGTTGAAAATCGGAGCAGCAGAATTGGAAAAATGGAACATTATGTGCAAAAAACACAGATTTTCACATCCCTTTAACACTCATGTTTCGTAGGTTACCACGAGCTTGAAAATTGAAATTTTTTGATGGGATCTTAAAATATAATGAATCAAAAAAAGGAAATGTTAGAAGCTATAGAATAGTTTTTAGACAATTGAGTTGAAAAAGAAGTGGGGCATTTTCCGGCGGCGCGCCAAGCGGAAACCGTTAGACTTCCCTTAAGAATAATTCCACTCGTTATATTTGTCATCTTCGTCATCTAAACTGTTTAACTAAACAGTGTTAATAATTAACACAGGCGTTCCAGCGTTAAAATTTTGCAGATCTGATATTATAAAAATATATTCCTTATTGTCTAGTACTAACGTTAGTTTAAAATATAATTCAAATAAACTTTTTATGGAAAACAAGTCGAATGTAAATGCCAGAGGGAATTTCCCTTTGATAATATAAGCCGCTGAAAACGCAGCTCTACTAGCTGAATAAATTTGCCATTGAATTATCCGTTTTTCATTTTTTATTCAATCCATTATTTACCTTTTATAAAGTCCACAGACTGATATTAGTATATTGATTTTTTTAACTCGGTAAAGTCAACAAAGGGTTTAATTTCAATATGGAATTAAATAAAGGCGATTTTCCCGTTGTTATCAAAATTGTTGAACTAGAAATATATTTATTTTATTTTTAAGGTATAAGTTCAGCGGCATTTTTTTCTGTATCTATTGTTATCATTTATATTTTAACGTAATTATTTTTAAATCATAGGTTTCCCACATACGTTTATATATATATATATATATATATATATATATATATATATATATATATATATATATATATATATATATATATATATGTATACATATATATATATATATATATATATATATATATATATATATGTATACATATATATATATATATATATATATATATATATATATATATATATATAAACTCCTGGACAAAATTAACGCAACAATCTGAAAATTAATTTATTTTTTTCTTATGTCAGTTTTAAAGTTTATCGAGTATTTGAATAGTAGGCAATGCACATTTTGTTAGAAATCAAAACAATTCGTTTAGATGTACAGTTTTAAAGAATTTTTTAGAAGATAAAAAATTTTCTGTAATAATCCGATAGATTTTCTTTAAAAGTAACCTTATAAATTGTTCCCTTTTTCAAAGTAATACGTTTTTGTGGTAGACTGTTTTATTTTTAACCCCGAAGAATTAAAAAATGAATCGAACAAGGAATTTAACTGAACACGAGGTAGCCTCAGTTTTACTGGACGAGGGATATTGTCAGAGTTATGTTACCAATTTGTTAGGCAAACATCGTTCCACAGTAAGTCGTATGGTAAGACGCTTGAATGAAGTAGGAACTTATTCTAGAAGGTTAGGGCAAGGGCGAAAACGATGCACTAGCGACCTAGATGAACGTTTTATAAGACAATATGCTTTAAGAAACAGGACTGTTGCTAGTTCTATAATAAGAAACGAACTCGAAGCTGTTCGCAATGTCACAATTTCTTCTAAAACAGTTAGAAGATGGTTAAATGAACCTAGATTAAACAGTAGGAGACCAGCCACTGCGCCCTTGCTTACTAGAGAGAACAGAGTAGCCAGGTTACGTTTTGCTCGAAATCACGAAAACTGGTCTATGGATGATTGGAAACAAGTTTTCTTCACAGATGAAACTAGGGTTAGTCTAAAACATCCAGATGGTCGTGAGCGGGTATGGCGAAGACTAGGAGAGAGGTTTGCTCCTTGCAATATCTCTGCAAGGATTACATTCGGCGGTGGCTCTGTTGTGTTCTGGGGTGGCATCTGCTTTGATGCTCGCACAGAGTTAGTTCTTGTCAGTACGAGATCCATGAATGCTGACTACTATCTTGAGAATATTGTAATAGAACATTTGATGCCTTTCGGTCATTTTGTGGGGCCCAATTTCCTGTTTATGCAAGACAACGCTCGACCTCACGTGGCTAGGGAGGTACTCGATTATCTTAATCAAGTTGATATACCGATTATGCAATGGCCACCAAAAAGCCCGGATCTGAATCCGATAGAAGATATATGGGATCACCTTAAGAAAAATGTGAAACGTCATATACCTGCACCTAGAAACCTAAGGGAACTTGAAAATGCAGTTATCACAGAATGGGAGTAAATTCCTCAAGATTTTATCCAAAATTTAATTAGAAGCATGCTTAGGCGCACAAACGCTGTCATCCGAAGTAGAGGAGGCAACACACGCTACTAGTGTCCCAGTTACACCATTAATTTTGCTACTAGTGTCCCAGTTTATTTTTTTCATTATTACATAATTTCAACGATTTTGTTATTAGGTCTTAAGAATAATTTTAATTCGAATCTTATAGAGAGAGGTAGCTAATTCACTTTTAAAGTATCCGAATAAGTTTTTTCTAACTTTTAGTGTAACCAATGTTCATAAAGAATTATTAAAATTAATTCATTATAGAGATTTGTATGACTTAATATATTGTTGCGTTAATTTTGTCCAAGAGTGTATATATATATATATATATATATATATATATATATATATATATATATATATATATATATATATATATATATATATATATGGGTCATTGTCTTGCCAAGAAAACTGCTCTTAATAAAGAACTACGCAGGAATATCAGCGTGTATTGGTGTCAGACATGACTATTAGGCGTCGTCTGTCATCTGAAAATCTTCATGGTAGGCGTGCTATTAAAAAGTCACTCCTTACAAAGCGTCACAGAAAAGAAAGATTGAAATTTGCTAAGGAACATAAAGACTGGACTCAAAAGCAGTGGTCTCTAGTAATCTTTAGGGACGAAAGTAGGTTCAATCTCTTTGGAAGTGATTCTACTAGTTTTGTAAGAAGACCAGTTGGTCTAAGATATGACTCCAAGCACCTTGTACCTACTGTCACACGTGGCGGTGGAAATATCATGGTATGGGGTTATTTTCGACGGTCTGGTACGGGGCCATTGGCAAAGATAAATGGCAGAATGGATGCTCAAATATATCTTGAGATATTGGAAAATAATTTAATTCCTTATGAAGAAGATTTGCACTGTCATGAATTTTTCAACAAAACAATGACCCAAAACACACATCTCGCTTGGCCAAGAATTGCTTTTCTGAACAAAGGATTTGGGTGATGCGCTGGTCTTCACAATCACCTGATTTGAACTCGATAGAGAATCTTTGGCACTATCTGGATAAACAAATTAGGAAAAGAAGTATAAAAAATCCGATTTTTTGTGCTAGGCTTATTGACTCTATGTGTAGAAGATGTCAAGCAGTGATTGATGCAAAAGAATATCCTACTAAATATTAAATATTTTCCACATCTTAGTCGTCTTAGTGGAATTTTTATTTTATAACAAAAATGTGTCCATGCTTTTGTTTGAGCATAATTTTGTTATGTTAAAAACTAAGCACATTTCTAATAAACAATAACTATTTTAGTCTTCAAAATGTATGTTAGCATGTACACGATTAATAAATAAATATTGTAATTGTAAACCGTTTAAATGTTAAGACTAGAGACGGGAATTTAAATGTTTCCATACTTTTGTTCGCCACTGTATATATATAATACATTAAAATTCCGGGTTTCAATCCCTTCGTCTAACAAATAATTCATTGTTAGACGGATTGAAACCCGGAATTTTAATGTATTACATTCCACCATCCCTGAAAACCTCTATTGTAATATATATATATATATATATATATATATATATATATATATATATATATATATATATATATATATATATACATATATATATATATATATATATATATATATATATATATATACATATATATATATATATATATATATATATATATATATATATATATATATATATATATATACTAGCCGGGCCCGCGGCTCCGCTCGCGTGGACTTGATTCACTACTATCATCACTGCTTATTCCTTATGTTATCCAACGTAATAAAATAATTCCCATTATTTCTCCTTATCTCCCAATATTTCTCCTTATTTCCCATTATCTCTACATAATTTCCATTATCTAGGCTTATCTCTGCTCATCTCCCATTATTTTTCCTTATCTCTCATTATTTCTCCTTATCTCCCATTATCTCACCTTATTTCCTATTATCTAGGCTTATCTCGACTTATCTCCCATTATTTCTCCTTATCTCCCATTATTTATACTTATCTCCCATTATCTCACCTTATCTCCCATTATCGAGGCTTATCTCGACTTATCTCCCATTATTTCTCCTTATCTCCCATTATCTCACCTTATCTCCCATTACCTAGGCTTATATTCGAATTATATAGAACATATGTATAAATTTATAAAAACACGTAAATCGGATAAGTGGTTCTCGGGTGATAAGCGCACTAACGGACAGACAGACAGACAGAGAGACGTTGCATTTTATATATATTGTATCCTTTGCTACATGATATTGTTCCATATTTAATGCTTTAGGGAGTGTATTGCAAGAGAACGCGCTAACGGAAAACTTTTCTTCGACTTGATTCACTATTATCGTCACTGCTTATTCCTTATGTCACCTAATAAAATATATCCTATAACCTGGCCAGAGAACATACGTATGTTTAAAAAAAAGCACGTAAATCGGATAAGTGGTTCTCCAGTGATAAGCACACTAACGGACGCACAGACAGACAGACAGACGGACAGAGAGACATTGCATCTTATATTTATTATAGATATTCTCTGCTACATAATATTGTTCCATATTTAATGGTTTGGACTGTGTATTGCAAGAGAACGCGCTAGCGGCAAACTTTGTCCGACTTCATTTACTATTATTATCACTGTTTATTCCTTATGCTACCTATCGTAATAAAATATAGCCTATAACCTGGCCGGAGAACATATATATATGTTTTTAAAAAAAAGTACGAAAATCGGATAAGTGGTTTTCCAGTGATAAGCGCACTAACGGATAGACAAACAGACAGAGATACGTTGCATTTTATATATATTATAGATGTAATAAAATATATACCTATAACCTGGTCAGAGAACATATGTATGAATTTAAAAAATCACGTAAATCGGATAAGTGGTTCTCGAGGGATAAGCGCATTAACGGACAGACAGACAAATATTGCATTTTATATATATTATAGATATAGATTATTATTATTATTATTATAACCTGGCCAAAGAAATATATATATGAATTTAAAAAAAGGCAGGTAAACCGGATAAGTGGTTCCCGCGTGATAAACGCACTAATGGACAGACAGACAGAGAGACATTGCATTTTATATATATATTATAGATTATACATTACAGATATTCTTTGCTACATAATATTGTTCCATATTTAATGGTTTAGGCTGTGTATTGCAGAGGCACGCGCTAGCGGCACACTTATTTACGACATCATTCACTATTTTACGCCACTGCTCATTCCTTGTGCTACCTATCGTAATAAAATATAGCCTATAACCTGGCCAGAGAACATATGTATGTTTTTTAAAAAAAATTACGTAAATCGGATAAGTGGTTCTTCAGTGATAGGCGCACTAACGGACAGACAGAGAGACGTTGCATTTTATATATATTATAGGTATATATATATATATATATATATATATATATATATATATATATATATATATATATGTATATATTGGATTAAGTTACTCTTTATCTTAAGAAAGTCAATTTAATTGCTTATTTTGGAATTACTTGTTTGGAAGGAAAGTCTCTTTTTATCTTACGATATGCTCAAGCATACTTCATAAAATTTTCAGAGATTTTTTAGTATTCAAGACGTGCTCTGTATTTTATGTAACAAATTTAAAGACATAATGTCTGGCATACTGGTTTTACAACTTTACAGTGTCCAGTGGCTTTATGTCATCGCCTCTTGCTGTCTTTGAAGAAAGTTGGTAATTGGTGGAGGCAAGACGCAAGAACTAATTAAAGTACGCTTTGCAGAGAGGGTTCTTAATTACACCAGACTTTGGTCTGGACTTAATAATAATATAACCGTCAGTAATGTTGGTGGTGCTTTATTTCCGTTAATAAACAGAATGTTAAATTAGTCAGTTGTTATAAACTGCTGGACAAAAGAAACGAATATTAAAATTTAATATGTGTTAAACTAAAAATTGATGACCAATTTTTTAAAATGATTTTCCACATTAAAGCGTTTATGTTTTCTGTACTTAAAAGTTCGGAAGAGAGATATAGTCAGTGGAGATTTGTAAAAGGTAATTTACGTATTTACAGATTAATTATCCAAGTGCTGAAATTGCCATCTTGAGCGACTTTAATGTCCACAACATCAACTGGCTTGAGTATTTAAATACGGCCGACTAACAAGGTCTTGAAGGTGACTCATTCTCAATCAGTTGTGGTTTTACTCAGCTTAGCAATGAACCACCACGGATCCATCATCGAGATGGAAAGTTAGCCAAGGCTTCGTCTTCTGTTTTGACGGGTATTACGATATCCTCATCGATATCCCTAGGATATGAAAAAGGGTAAAATCCCTACTCAGGCGGGGAGGTGAATGATAAAAAAAAACAACAATCCATCAAATTGCTTTCGACATCCAGAGTCCGAGCGATCGGCGGCAGAGAGGCGTCTAAACCGCTCAAGTTTTGGCACTACAAATCTGGCAAATGGAATCAATTCATGGAATATTTTCTAACTTTTCCTTGGTTAGACGTTTGTTTTAGAAACAACGACCCATCTAACTGTGTTGAGAAGAATGGAGGATACCATTTTGGGTGGTATAAAAGTTTACATCGCTTTTTTAAATAATTGCCTTGGTTCGACCGAAAATGATCGGTGTTTTTTACTTGTAAGGATAAGTAAAAAACACTGGTCAAAATTCAAACTCTATTTTATGCAAAAAAATACCATACTGTGGTTTAGTGCAATGGTAAAGACAGTACTTACTGTAGTTTCTAATGGATCACTGATTTGAAGCGAAACAATATTAGGAATAATATACTTTGTCTACTTTTTTTTTGTGTCTGTGGGTTCATCCGATACCTAAGAAAGGTGAAAATATTTACCCAAACAACTAACGACCGCTGGAATTGTTCCTAATAATTTTGGAGGTTAATGAAATAGCTATCAACCAATATCTTTTAAAACATTTGGAAGGATTTACGACGCTGGTTTGAAAAGTCCGTGCAAAAATAAAAACTACTTATGGGTTTGGGGTAAACCTTTTTTATTTTTCGACATAGCCTCCTTTTAGGCTTATACACTTCGTCCCACGATGTTCTAGTTTGTTGATCCCTTACGAATAATAGGATTTGTCCAAGTCTGCAAAATATCCATTAGTGTCTGCAATCACCATTTCTTCAAATTGGGGAACAAATAGTAGTCCGAGGAAGCCAAGTCTGGAGAATAGGGGGGATGTGAAACGAGTTGGAATCCTATTTCCACTAATTTTGCGACCACAACTGCTGAGGTGTGTGCTGGTGCGTTGTCGTGATGGAAAAGGACTTTCTTGTGGGCCAATTGCGGGCGTTTTTTTCTTGCAGCTCGGTTTTCAAACGGTCTAATAACGATGAATAATATTCACCTTTAATAGTTTTACCCTTCTCCGGATAGTCGATAGTCGAATCCCAAAAGACAGTCGCCATAACCTTTCCGGCCGAAGGAACGGTCTTCGCCTTTTTTGGTGCAAATTCCCCCTTGGTAACCCATTGTTTAGATTGTTGTTTGGTCTCAGGAGTATAGTAATGTATCCATGTTTCATCCACAGTGACGAAACGACGCTTAAAGTCCTCCGGATTCTTCTGGAACAGCTGCAAACCATCCTTGCAACACTTCACACGATTCCGTTTTTGGTCAAGCGTGAGCAATCGCGGCACCCATCTTGCGGATAGCTCTCTCATGTCCAAATGTTTATGCAAAATATTATGTACCCGTTCAGTCGAGATGCCCCCAGCACTAGCAATCTCACGCACCTTAACTCTTCTGTCATCCATCACCATATCATGGATTTAATCAATGATTTCTGGAGTCGTAACCTCCACAGGCCGTCCAGAACGTTCAGCGTCACTTGTGCCCATATGGCCAGTCCGAAAATTTTGAAACCACTTATAAACTGTTCTAATCGAAGGTGCAGAGTCACCATAATGTTTATCAAGCTTCTCTTTAGTCTCCTGAGGCGTTTTGCCTTTCATAAAGTAATGTTTTAATCACGAAATTCTTTTTCGCCCATTTCTTGAAAATCACTAGACTTCCTTGATTCACACGAATGCCAAACACAAAAGAAATAGACCAATATGGCTGAAACTTGGTGTGCGTTCATTCAAAGATGCTACTAACTAAACATGACCTCGATACGCGCCGGTGGTGCCATCTCTCGGACTTTGCACGGACTTTTCAAACCAGCCTCGTATTATTATCACCCACCTCCAGTAGAGCTCTCGGAGATAAAGATCAAGAGAATGACAAATACCATTTATTTTTGGAACAATGCAATTAAACATTATGAAGAGTCACACCAAGTTGTGCTTGATACATCAATGGCATTCGGCCTATTGGTCATTGTTTTTTAAGCTGCACTAATATAATATATCTGAAATGCATAGGTACTCTCCTCAGAGATCGTTCTTCGCAAGTGGTAGTTGATGGATTTATTGTCCCGTTTGATATCTACGCCGGTGTAGCCCAGCATTCCATGGTGTCTCCTACTTATTAATTTCTTTTGATTAACGACTTGCGAAAAAAATCAAATGTCCAATCTATACTTTTCTGATGATAGCATAATTGTTTCTTCATTTAACCTAAACGCTCGAATACAGCTTCTCATGCAAATATTAGCAGACAACAGGAACAACTTGACAAAGACCTGGAAGAAATTCTGTGTCGTAGGGAGAGCAAGCAAGTGAAATTTAACGCGACAAAAACTCAGGTAGAAGCTTTTCTATAAAAGTTAAAATTACAAAACCTGGCTCAGTTGTGACACTCTGTACCATTAGTTCGGTTACTCAACCCGCCAGCCGTTAACAGGGCAGAAGATATATCGTGGTAAGACCACGTTGGATTTATAACAAGAATACCTCTCAAAACTTGAGAATATTGTATAAGAAAGTTGTATATTGCACAATTGTGTTTACTCCTCCAACACTCAAATTCATATGTCGGTAAAATACTGTCTCCATGTTTGGAACTCTACTTCTAAACATACTCTACAATTGTTAATTTTAAACTAGACCTAGAGAGAGATTAGGGATCTGTTGGCCAGAAAAAATGTTATAAAACCCGAATGAAATTCTTAAACAGTTATTATACGACCTCTTTTATCATCAAAGAAGTACTGGCCGATTATTCCATGTGATTTCAGCTCAAGTCGTCACGTTAGAGAATATAAAGGCTTTGATGTTACAGTTTTGGATTAACCAGACTAAAATAACGGCAACTTTGTTTAACGACGAAGCGTTTAGGGTGAAATATGCCTCATACGAGAAGAAGAAGTTGGCAAATGTTGAAAGGAGTTTACTTGCGTATTAAGAGATAGGGAACTAACATCAGAATGCACTCTACATTTGCAGCGCGTCTTGAGTTTCTTGGTTGCCCCGCTTGAGGTTAACTTAAAGTCCAAATTTCCACCAATTTCTTGAAACTCCTGTACCCCTTTTCTAATCAGTTGATTACTCGGGACTTCATTTACGCTATATAAAAGACGTTAGACGCAAAAACTTAGCAGAATTATTTTCTTTGCAAAACGTTCAAAACGCTTCATAGTAACCTAATTTCTAAGGACCAAGGCTATGCTGTGTTCTCTCACTTTGCTCTTCCTGTCCGTTGTATATGCGCAAGTTTAACAAATTTAAATTTAATTATGAGACACCCTGTATTAGATTTAGGTAGTCAAACTTTTGCACTGTATAAATAAGAAATGTTATATTATCAGTATCATGTTCCTTGTTTTGATATGTCCGCAAAGATAATCGTATTTAATAAAAAAATGGATCTATAGCAAATATAGACAAAAATTTTGAATCACAAATGCATTCTGGAAATAGGACGTCTCGTTTCAGAAGGGTAACGTGAGGCAAACAGCTTCAATATGTTATGTTGTTACAATGGCGTTATTTTAAATTATATATTGACTTTGTGCCAATTTAAATTATAATACATCTCTTCAAATGGATGTGTTCGTATTTTACAAAATAAATTCTCTTTCAATAAGAGACGTAAATTTGTAGACGTATCCCAATTTTTTCAAATTGATGGATCGCTGTTTGGATATAACGAATGAAAAATTTTTTGTGTCCCTTTCTCAGGCCTGTTGATTTATCTTTATTGAATAAAAATATATTTTTTTTTAATATGAAGTATATATATATATATATATATATATATATATATATATATATATATATATATATATATATATATATATATATATTATAAATACAGGCTGTTCCCAAAATCAGTGTAGTTCATTGCGAAAATGCAACGGGCGTGGGGGATAAGGGGGACATAGAGTATTGTGTGTTAGTGTATTACAAAAACAATAATTTAGCCACTGAGCGACAAAAATATAATTTAAATATGTAAATGAAGCACAGAATGTCCAACTGACTATAAAAATTAGTGCAAAAGTTTCGAGAAAGCACGGAGAGGACGACCAAGAATATCAAGAAGCGATGCATATGTGGAGTGTGTTCTAGTATCAGTTCATGAAGATTCCAACTTCGTAATAGATAAATGATTAAGTGTTAGTGTTTTTACGCTGTGTCCTACGTGAGCGGTTTTAAACGAGCAACAGAGGTGGGTCGTGCGACAAAATCAAAACAAATCATTGATATATAGGGGTGTCCCAAAAGGTATAGTCAAAAATAAAGGATCTAGTAGATTGGAACAAAATAAGGTCGGAAGTTCCTATAAAAATGTGTCCTATCTCCCCCCGTTAGGGAGCTATAGCCACCCTAATGGGGAGCCCGAAGATGGGTTTTCTTTGAATATTTCTTAAAGATAAAAACATGATATTTTATGTGCTGAATCGGAATTTTACCTTACAATCGTCGATAATTTAACTGATGCGTCAAAAGTTGGGGAGGATTGCATTTTCGGGTCGGATTAAGGAAGTGTGAGATCTTTGGCGAAAAAAAGGTACTGTTTAATACGATTAGATGCACTAATTCTGAGTTAAAATCGATAAATATCCATGTAAGAAAAAGAGCCTATTATCTAATATTATTACTGCTATTAGCAATACTTCAAAATATCCAGATATTTTTAAATGACCATACAACTAAATAATAATTAAATAAAACATGTCATCAAATGAAGCAAAAAACTTAGTTTTATTTATCAAATCGAAAAAAGAAACACAAAACACCGCTAAAAAAATCTGAAATATTAATTTAAAGGAAAAATAAAATCCATGTGTAATTTCAACTAGGGAATAAGTTCGATATGAGCACCTTGGACAGTTATGCCTTTCCTTAAGTTAGTGAGGAAAGCCCTTTAAACTCTAAATAACATGTCGGCATTATTCTCTTTAACAGCTCTTCTCTAGTTTGTACAGAAGTCGAATAAACAAGATATTTAAGGTGGCCCTATAGAAAGAAGTCTAAGGGAATTAGATCTGGTGATCGGGGTGGCCACGGGAATGGTCCACCCCGACCTATCCAACGATTGGGAAACTGGTTATCTAAATATCCCCTAGCAATGTTGCTGAAATGTGGTGGTGCACGGTCGTGCATTAACCATATATTATTGCGAATATGTAACGGAACTTCTTCTAATAAATTATTTAAATCATCTCGAAGAAATTGCAAATATTTCTCACCATTTAGCCGCCTGTCAATGACATATGGTCCAATTAAATAATTCCCGATAATCTCCATCCAGACATTTATTAAAAATTTATGTTGGTTTTAAGTTTGAATTATCGCATGTGGGTTATCATCATCTCATAAGTGAAGGTTATGGGAGTTTATTACACCATCTCTAGAAAATCCCGATTCATCTGTAAAAAAGCACTTTGCTTACAAATGTATTATCTTCTCGTTGCTTTTGTAGAAACCAATTGGCGAATTCCACTCGTGCAGGATAATCATCGGGTGACATAGAATAAACTTTTTGGAAGTGGTAGGGATGGAGTAATTGCTCTTGAAATATCCTATGCACTAACGATTTGCAAGTATGAAGTGGTGCTGCCAATTTCCTTACACTATTAGTTGGATCGTTAGTTATTAGGTCCAAAATATTTTCTTCCATTTCAATAGTACGAGCAGTTCTTGAACGACCGACTCGTCCAGGTTTTGGTATAAGATTACCGAAAAGATATCCAATAATAAGCACACAATTTGAAAAAGCAAGATACAATAAACCTGCTTCCCGCAGATTGCGCTCAACTCGTTCAATAGTTCTGCGATTAGGCAAGTATCGATCAGGAAATCGTTCTGCGTAAAAGCGAGCCGTTTCACTAGCGTTACCAGAAGCTAAGCCATACATTAAATGCATATCCGCATACTGGACAAAAGGAAAATTTGGCATAATGAAATCGACCGCAATTTTTTGAACTTTCAGATTTGACTTGTGTGTTGACATTTGATTAATTATCATTGCACCTGACAGAAGCCAGGTAATTTTTGACATGGAAACTCTTTATCGATTTTTAATCGGAATTGGCGCGTCTAATCGTGTTAAACTAACAGTACCTTTTTTTTCGCCAAAGATCTTAAGCTTCCCTAATCTAACGCGAAAATGCAATAAAAGTTATTGCAAAAAAAGTTAAGTCCATTTTTACCACGCCCTCCCCTACTTTTGACGCACCGGTTGACTTATCTACGATTATAAGGTAAAATTCCAATTCAGCACATAAACTTTACTTTAGAATTTGAATTTCATGTTTTTATCTTTAACGGTTTCTGAAATATTCAATGAAAATCCATCTTCAGGCTCCCCATTTGGGTGGCTGTAGCTCCCTAACGGTGGGAGACAGGAAACATTTTTATAGGAACTTCTGACCTTATTTTGGTTCAATCTACTAGATCCTTCATTTTTGACCATACCTTTTGAGACACCCTGTGGATCAGAGCGATGCAAGCTATTCTTGACTGTACAAGTCGTTAATTTACAACTGTTCCATTACCCAGTTAACGCAGATAACGTCAAGTAATTGAAAAATTGGTAAAATTTCACTTTTCCGCACTAAAGAAAAATTTAATCCGGCCATTACAATTCGATATTTTACGAAATGAAATGATACCTTATGGTGAAATAATATGTTAAAAAAGTGGAGTGTAGGAAAAGTTTCAAAAGAGGGCAATTTTTTTTCTCGAATACAATACTTCCCTAGACAAGGGGAGTAAAAATCTATAATGTTCAATCATTGTCCATAAAATACCAATTCCAAATTTAATATTGTTTTATACTTCTTTAAATTAACAAGATGGTCAAAATATATGACATAACCATTCGCTTTCACTGATTAAGGCTTAGTTTATTAAGCTAGAGTTAACCCTAACTCAGCGTTTCTCAATCTCTCAGTATTTGCCGACCCAATTTTCAAACATAATTTTCATCGCGCCTCTCCCACTCTCATACAATAACAATGCATGCAACAATAATGTATTTTCAGTATTTTGACGCTAAAGCTACACTATGACCTTAATTATAAACCTTACAAACTACCAAGAATAAGTAAATTTATTCATATTTGGCAACACATATCTGCTGCGTTGACAAAACTAGAATCGATGCGTCGCTATTGCTCTCTGTCACGCCCACCATATCGGTAGCGGCTTCACGAGAAGTTCTGAGTTGTCTCGAACATTCGGAAAGTCTGCCCAAAAGTGTATAAATGCTGCACCTCGTTCAATTACAACCTGTCTCAGTCGAGTTGATCCTTCTACTGCTATCGGATTTATCGTGAATGTGTATCTTGTAATGTACGTGTTAATTAAAATTCAACATATTAAGTATTCACGGCAGTAAATTTATACAGAATCATGGATAAATTTTTCAGTGGGCGTAAGCGAGCATTAGAGGATAGTGAAGCATCAACAAGCGCACACACGAGCGAGGTTCCGAAAATAAAATCAAGAAAATATTCTCAAGAATACTTAAATTTAGGGTTTACCAGTATGGAAGTAAATGAAGAAGAAAGGCCCCTGTGTGTTATTTGCCCAAAAATCTTTGCAGCAGACAGCATGAAACCAAATAAACTTAGACGACATTTGGAAACGCTTCATAGTGAGTACCTTAACAAACCCCGAGAATTCTTCGAATTAAAGTTTAAAATCATATGTAAAGCAGAAATCATTTTTTTAAAAAAACTTTGTCTGTGAATGAAAAAGCTTACTTGCCTCTTACAAAGTTTCATATAAAATAGCCAGATGTAAAAAGCCTCACATCATTGGTGAAGAGCTTGTTTTGCCAGCAGCAATTGAGATTGTAGAAAACTATGTTGCCAAATAATTGCTATTCATATTGCTATCCATACCCATATCAAATGATACTGTTGCCCGTCGAATTGGTGATATAGCTGAAGATGTACAGCATCAGCTTTTCGGGAAGTTGCGTGACAAATTGTTTTCAATTCAGCTTGATGAGGCAATAGATAACAATAAAGATACTCATTTCATTGCCTATGTTCGATTTTGTGATGGTATGTCAGCAGTAGAAGAACTGTTTTTCTGCAAACCAATAGAACTCAAAGCAACATCACTCGCATTATTTGCTATCTTAAATGATTTTATAAACGGGGCAAATATGAGGTGGAAAAATTGCGTCGGAATATGTACCGATGGTGCTCATTCAATGTCTGGAAGATTTCAAAGTGTACCAGCACTTGTGAAACAAAAATCTCCACTGTGTATGTGGACACATTGTATGTTCCACAGAGAAGCTCTGGCTTCCAAAGAAATGAGTCCTGCTTCTTGCTCTGAATATTTTGCTCACTACAGTTGTAACCGTAGTAAATTATATTAAAATGAGACCCCTAAAATCTAGAATTTTTTCTGCACTCTGTAAAGACATGGGTGCCGAAGATTTAGCGTTACTATTTTATTGCGAGGCAAGATGGTTATTACGTGGGAAATATTTGCAACGTGTTTATGAATTAAGAAACGAAATCGCCATTTTTCTCGAAGAACAAAAACCGACCGGAAGCCGAGAAGTTTCGAGATAGTTTATTTGTGATGAAATTGAGCTACTTGGTCGATATATTCGAGAAACTAAATACCTTAAATCTTCAACTGCAAGGAACAAATACACATATATTCGATACAAGTAATAAAATTAATGCTTTTTGTAGAAAACTGGAATTGTGGAGTAGAAATGTAGAGTAAAAAAATCTAGAAATGTTTGCAAATGTGGGTGAATGTGTTAAAACATACAAGGCTGAAGAACAACAAGTAAAAGTTGTTTTAGTAACCATTGAAAATCATCTAGCCATGTTGACAAAGAATTTTAAAAAGTAGTTTCTTACTGACGACAACTTGGTAGTAAGTTACGAGTGGGTTAGGGATCCATTTCAAAATACTCCCGAAGGGCTCTAAACTTCCGAAGAAGACATCTTCATAGACTTCACGGCAAGTGGCGAAATCAAAAGACAATTTAATAATAAATCACTCTTTGAATTTTGGGCAGGGGTGAATGATGAGTTTTCTGCCCTGAAAACAAGAGCATTTCGTATACTATTACCATTTTCAACATCCTACCTTTGCGAAACCGGATTTTCTGTGGTGGCTGCTTTGAAAAGAAAATATAGATCTTAACTAAATATAGAAAAAGAACTCAGAGTGTCTATTTTTAATATTAAACCATCCTTCGAATATCATTGCTCTGTAAAACAGGCCCAAGGGAGTCACTAATAATTATCAAACTTGTTTTTAATTTAGTATTTATATGTTAATTATTAAGTAAATACATTGTGCAGTACTAATACAATTCTATTTATAGGTGCATTATATCAGTGTAAATGTGTATTTTATTTTTTATTATGCACAATGTATTTTGTTTTGCTTTCCTTTCAATAAATTATATTAAATGTTTTTAATAATAATTTCTTATTGATACCCCCCCCCCCCAAGAGTGTAACCACGCGCCTCACAATTTGAGAAACGCTGCCCTAACTACAAGTTAATTACTAAATCAACATCAATTGGCTGCCTTAATTTTCATTATATTGAGAGTTTTAGCTTAGAATTTAACTCGTAATCGATAAACTCACCCTAAACTGTACGGAAAACTTATGCAAGTTTAACACTCTTAAAACTTTTATTTCATTTTGGTGGGTCGATGTGCTATTCAACCACAAACTTTTAGTAAACACAAAGTCAGAATGACGTTCGAATGTAACACATTTATTAGCTCTTTCTAAAATGAACTGTCGGCGCCAGTAAAATTGTAACAGGCCATCAAAATTGGAGAATAAATACAAAATCACAGAACAAGGCTTGACGGCGTCAAAATGAAACTGTCAGCGTAGAAAAAATTGAAATTTACGGGAAAACTATTTTCCTTAATATTATACATACCATAAGATATTTTCAGTTGTGCCTTGTGTAGAGTTATGGTTTGTTTTTCCATTACTAAAACGTGTGAGTTTGAAACAAGTAACATATATGGTGTCCAGATAAGATTGAATCTAAATGCTTAAATAATTTTGGAAAGAAAGAATATACCAAGGTGTTTCCTTAGAAAAATTTTAAACAGACAGGGTTTACAAAAGTAATATAAAAAATATAAATACTTACATGATTTATAAAAAAAATTAAAAAAGTTCTAAAATAAATAATTTTGCATTGAAACATAATATTTGCAATAAAAAACTGAATAAAATGGCGCCCTTCTCTTTCTGGATGTACGGACACGAAAAAGGTAACGGCACCTACACCAGAAAAGCTAACAAAGTAAAAAGCAAAAAGAAACGAGAGAACTGGATAGCGCATGAAAAGTGCTACTACCTTTGGGTAGAATTTCAGACATTCCACTTACTCTGCCGACATAGGCGTTACTTTTACGAAAGAAGAAATGGCAAAGGACAAAATGATCGAGACAACCTTAGAAGGGATTGAAGCATCGCGAGAAGAAATAAGATGCGTGATTGCCTCACGAGGAGAAATACTTACACAATAATAAAAAGAAGACAGAAATTCTAATAAACATAAAATCATGGAAAAACCTGACGGTATCAAAACTCAAAAA